>OX103945.1:35623321-36823321 GCA_944470405.2 Schistosoma mattheei
ACTAACTTATTAGTGGCTCGTGAAAGCTGGTGCGCTCTTAAGGACCAAAAGCTACCTGTAGACGTCGCCTTCATTGATTTCAGTAAAGCTTTTGATAAAGTTCCGCACAACCGGCTGTTATATAAGTTAAGAAATGTCGGGATTGGAGGCAATTTATTGATGTGGATAAAAGACTTCTTAGTTGGGCGTCAACAAAGAGTAAGGGTGAACTCAAAGTTATCTAGCTGGGAAACTGTGCTTAGTGGAGTGCCCCAGGGTACAGTTTTGGGGCCAGTGCTATTCCTCTTGTATGTAAATGACCTTCCTTGTCTCCTATCATCATCGGTCTTGCTATATGCTGACGATGTCAAGATATGGAGAACGATACGATGTAAGAGTGATAGCTTAGAACTTCAAAATGACCTGAAGAAGTTATCTGAATGGTCTCAAACATGGCAGTTGCCGATAAATACTTCCAAGTGTGTTGTGATGCATATCGGTCATCAAGGCACAGATACATACACGATGAATAACACTGAGCTACCTGTCGTCCAGACATATAATGACTTAGGAGTTATCGTTAGTCAAGACTTAAAGACTACTGCACACTGCCGTGCAATAGCCGCCAAAGGTTTCAGAACGTTATGGTCAATACGTAGGGCTTTTAGTCATGTCGACGCCAAGACGTTTTTGACTTTGTATACAGTGTTCGTACGTCCTAAACTTGAGTACTGCATACAAGCGGCTAGCCCCTGCTTAAAAAAAGACAGTGAGCTTCTGGAAAAGGTTCAGAGAACGGCGACTAAGCTGATTCCCGGAATAGCGAAGCTTCCGTATGAATCTCGACTGGCCAAGCTGAACCTTTTCCCGTTGTCATATCGCAGAACTAGAGGCGACTTGATTACAGTTTTCAAATTGCTTAGTGCCAAATTTGCACCTGATATGCCCTCATTTTTCTTGTCTTCCAAAACAGAGAATTTACGAGGACACTCCAAAAAAGTTCACAAGCCGAGAACAAATTACTTGTCAGCTGACTATCGACTTTCCCATCGAATCATCAACGAGTGGAATTCATTACCTCAGCACGTGGTTGAGGCTCCATCCGTCGACTCTTTCAAAAGAAAGTTGGATCAACTGAGAGACCACCATTGCCAGGACTAACACAGACCATCAAGCCTCCTGTCCTTCCCAAACCGAAACTGAACAAGCGTTTCGCACGTTGGGACAACTTTGGTGGCGCGCTAAAAGAGTTCCAAAAAGCATGGAAGAATAATTTTATCCCTTCTCAGACTACCCATACTCACTAAATCCACATGGAAACCAAGTTGCTGAAGGATGTCAGGTTCAAATACCTGTTTGTTACGTCTCACTGTACATTTGGTCATTAGCGCGATTCGGAAGGTTTGGAAGTGAATCAAAAATATGGGAACTTTACCCAGTATCTGACGTTTAAGGCCTAAATTCCTTAGTTGCCAATCAAAGAATGGAGGATCAAGGATATGTCATCGAATTCTACAAGATGAAAACGGCGACCGGTTGTTTATGTTTGACTGTGGACAGTATTATGAAGTGGATGTAAGCATTTGTAAGTTCAATTGTAGACTATCTGTTGCGTATCGATATCCTTGCTGCCATACGCTACTGGCATGTGTTAAAAGACGAACTATTACAGGTAAGCTTAATTAATCATAAAATATAAACTGTATAGCTCATCAACTTCTTAGGCACTGCAGCAGATGGAAGCTAAATATTACGCAGAACTTCCAGCATAACACAACAATTGCATTACCAAGACTGAGTGATGAGTTTATAAGGATTCTACGACGCCAAAGATTTTACAGTCACCACATCATTGAGAGATATGCTGAAAGCTCACGAAAATAAACATGAGACGGAGAGAAAACTGTTTATACCTGATAAATAACGACATCCCAAAACCCTCGATAATATGTTACATTTGCGCGAAACCACGTGGTGCAACAGACTGACTGGGCCTCATTAAGCATCCTCAAAAGTTAACCTAGGCGCTGGATTAATGTATCAGAAACTGAAGCATCTAAACATGGACAGTTCTCATAGAGCGGATATTGTTCATTTCGAGAGAGGCAACTTTAATCCTAGCAACACAGTTTAGTGTGATGTTCTCACATTCACTAGGCCAAGACACAGTACCAGACAATCAGAAGTGGGGGCACACCACACTGATTTCCGAAAATGACCTGCCGAATGAAATTTTCGAGTTACCGGCTGGAAGCACTTATCTAGGAATCGAAATAATTTATCACCACGACAACACTGTCTAAAGAAAATTCACTTGTACATAACTAATCAGCTGACTTCAGTGGGCTGATAGATAACAATTCTAGGTCGCAGGGCATGGGCAGATGTTATATACCTTAACTTCTCAAAAGCTTTTGATAGGTCCAGTGATACGTCTCATCAATAAACTCAAATAGTTAAGTGTCAGATCACTCTAATATTTTGGCTTACTTCATGTCTGAATGATCTACTTCATAAGGTCACGATAAACTTTATTTTGTCTCAGACTACGGAGTTTCGTAGTGGTCTTCTCTATAGTTCAGCACTGGGAACCCTTCCCTTTTTAACCTATTTATACGGCATGCCTCAGCTGTTATCGTCTGATTTATTACTTTTCACAGAACGTGTGAAACTGTGGAGAGGAGTTTGTGACTATGGTGACAGAGTGACATTTCAGGAGGATCTAACTCGAGTTATAAGCGTGGTGGATGATAACGGACTTACTTTGAAGACTTCAAAGTGTAATTCAATCTATCTAAGAAATGTCACGCTGACTATGAAAAAATGCGTTAAACAAGAAAACTTTTTGATTATTAACTTTAAGGCTTAGTTTTGGTGAGTGAGAAAATGAAACTTTTCACTTAATGTTTTACAGGGTACCAAAATATAGTGCTTTTTATTAGAAGGAATAAGAATACACTGGAATGTATAAAAAACCAAGTCACCAAACTTGTGCGGGGCCTGAATTCAAACATTATGGGGAGTGCCTCAAATGAATCTTTACCCATTAGAGTACAGGTGTCTCCGAAATTATCTTCTAATGATTTGCACTATCCTAATCACTCCTCTGTAACCCCTTAAATACTTAAGTTAGCTCAGTCTTGAAACACACTTAGAGGGAACTCATAAATTAGTTGCGCAATATGGCGCAAAGGACCATAGGTGCGCCTGCTCTTTACGAGCGATTGAATTTTGAAACTCACTGCCACCTGAGGTTGTCTGAGCGACTTCTTGGGGTCTCTCAAGAGAAAAGCTTATGTATCTTTGGGGAACTAGAGGAAGTGTTTCACGATAATTTACCATTATTTCTTTTTTTTTCTTGTTAGAAATACGTAATTTTTTATCTGGAGGCAGTGATTATCAGGTGGAGGGAAAGAAAACATAGCGTCTCATCCCCACCGAACGTCAAAATTGGACAATGTAGTCGATTGTGTGTAGAATAGTCTTCGTAAAGAAACCATCAGTGATGTTCACTATATGTAGCCCATGATCGCGAATGCTTACTTTACAATTAATTATCAGCAAGTTGCGTTTGGGTTATTTCGTTATGATGGATCGTTAAGAGAGTTTTATTCGGAGGATGGGATTCTACTAGGCTTTTTGTCACGCACCATCAAACCGATATATATGAAAAGCATCCTGGATTTGTGCCCGTCGTTCATACGAACAATACAAGTAAGAAAATATGAGAAGTCACTCTGTATATTTTTCGCTCTGATGACAAGTGAGGATAAATGTGGACGTCCAATGTAGTTATTTAGCACGAATAAACAGTCAGCACATGTCATCGACTGGTTTTATATGTTTGCTGACATTGCGTGAAGTACTACCTATGCGCGAATTTCAGTTACGAGTTGTGCTCGAGCGAAATAGTGGATGTCAGAACGACTCATAGACATCGCAACAAAGTACATGGCCGATCATTAATGCTCTGTTTTCGACATACTCAGTATTAACTAACTTCACGAAGGACATCATTTTGTAGATGAATCCTACTATGTGTGGACCATCAACTGATAGGCAAGGAGTCGATTTTCGGAGATGTAGTAAATCATTTGCGAGCTCATCCTACTCAGTATGATGTGTTTAGTGTAATCTGGGAAGGTCTCATCCAGAGAACTGGAGTTTAGTCAGGTTGTGTTTTTCAACGTAAGAACAAGTTGAAATCTGCCAAAAATATCCGAGCGTAATTCGCACTGATTCTATGTGCAACACCAACGGGAAATATCAAGGAAGCTACCTTCGAAGTATATACCTGGATATTCATCTTTCCAATTTGTTGCAAGAGATAACTATGAACGTAGATGTCTCGTTGTCTTCGGATATGTGAGAGAAGAAGTGACTTATGGTATCATGTGGATTCTAGACATGTTTACTAATGTTGTGTAAGAAACACCAAGTGCCAAACACTTGATGGACTGTACTAGGGGAACAAAAATGGATTTCAATATAACACGGACATGCCAACATAGTACTTTGCTCTATATTCTCTGGGCATTTCGCAAGAAGGTATATGTAGTGCGTAATAAAACCAGTCATACATATTCGCGAGACCCTCTGATAAAAGCTTGTCCGTGCCGACTGAATATATTGCACAGTAAGTAACAAGTTACCCTTAATGCATGGCTTAACCGCTACCGACTGATCAAATCACGTTTAGCGCCAGATGCTGATTAAACTGGAATGATAAGCCGGTATGTGAGTAAAACGAGTATGTTTTAACCTTATGGAGCTCCACCAAGAACAGCGTTGTGTCACAGCATCGCCAGATGAAGATTAACCTAAAGGAGCAAGATCCATTTTATGTATCGGTGCTGAAGTTTTACAGATGGAAAATTTTAATATCGAATAGGAAATTAAAACAATCCATTGGAAGTTTCTTCAGAATTACTTGACGTGCTTACAAACCTCAAAGAGTGTGCCGGTAAAAATGTTCTACATCAGTGGAAGAAGACAAGCCAACTTCGTGTTCAGTACGGAACACGAAGTTTAATATTTGCCGAAGTACCATCTCATTAGGAAGTTCACTTAAGCCCCTAGAAATGAATTTATAAGATAGCCCAAACTCGCCCCAACCCACGATAGCATATGCTCCTTGCATTTTTGAAACGTCAGAGTTTTACAAGTAGATGCTCCATATATTACAAGAGTCATATTACTAGGTATTAATTCATTTGGAACCGTAGACGATGAAAGAAGGCAGAAATCGCAAACCTGCCAACAACCAATATAGTTTTTTTCTATCACCATCGAGGGAGATTTCTCATAATATACAACCTAGCAGGAAAGATAATGGAAGAATCCTGTGGGAATTTAATGATAACTTCGAATATGAAACAACAAAGAATTTGAAATGCTGACTCTAGAATGACATATTGTACAGATAATCGTTGTAACTAATAAGATATATTTCAATATCAGTTACCCATATATTCAGAGAACATTCACGAAGATTGAATATGACCTTATTTCATAATAAAGTGTGTCTATATGTACTCACTACATTGACAATGTTCTGATAAAGTATTTACTTATTGCTAATTACTTCTTTTCTTCATATTCTTAGCAATATGGGGAGATAGACCAGTATTGTGAACGAGTACAGGTCCTTATGGCAGTTTAATTTGTTCACGATTTGTCATATTTATTAAGCTTACAGCGTATACTGAAGCTACCGGAGAAATCACTTAGTTACTTCAATTAAAGTTAACATTATTTCGATAAATTGTCGCCCTAACGAATCATATGTAGTACGTATGCTAAAATAACAAGTAACCCTCATCTACTTACCACTTAGTTTGTTGCTGCTTACGGTAACCGAAAAAGTTTCCATCGTATTTAATACATATATGATAATTAAACATAATTGTATACTTATTTCAGTGTATGAAAACTTGGTTGTCAAATGCATCAACTCACCTCTTCTTTTCTCTTTTTTCTGCGTGATCTGCCATCTTCTACAGAAAACACTTTGGTGAAATATGCCGATGATCTCACTGTATGTATGCCTATCTCTTCCTCTTAACATCCCATATAAATGAATGGGTTTTTGTCTCGTATTGGTTGTTGATCTCTTGGTAATGGTCGCATACTTAGTCCGTCTAAATGTTAAGCTGTTAACTTTAGCATGAGACATGAACGGAATCTAAACACCATTTTGAGATCCCATAATGCTTGTACCATCGGAGACTCCTTGATAAACACAGTGTCGAAGGTCAATTATCTTGGTGTCACCTGTTCCTCTGCTCTCTCTTGGTGTTACCACGTTTTATCGTTATCGAAGAAGGTTTTCGGTCTGACTTACTACATAAAGAGATTTCATGCTTTTGGGATTACTTGTCATTTACCCTTACAATTTGTCAATTCTTGCGTATTACCTATTATTCTTTACTGTTCTTCATTATTCTTTCCCGGGCTTTTGAGAAAAGACTTTGCTGTAGTGCGGAGAGTGCTGAAGGCAGTTAGAAAGATGTGTGGTGTATCTTTCGAGGTCATAATTAATATGGTTGTGGATAGACATTTAAAATCATGCAAACTCCTGGCAGGTGTTATTTTATCAGATACTAACCATCTCCACTCTTATCTTTCTCCTTGTATATCTTCTGGTAGAACGAGACGTAATTACATGAAAATCCATGCATACAAGCAAAAGTATTAAAGTTCCATAATATCTTACCTAGCAAATATACTTTGTGACAAACAGGTTGTAAGAGTTTGTAGAACTATGGTCTACTATGATATTAGTACTGCTCTAATAATAGACCTAATCCTAAAATTGTAGATTTGTCATGATATAACTGCCTAATCTATAAGATCTTACATGGAAGTCACATCATCGACTACACCAACTCACTGTATCGTATCAATTACCAATACATGATGTAGAACAAGGTTAGGCTAGAGAAGGAACAATATATTTAATATGAATAGAAGATATAAAGTAACATTGAGATGGACCACGCCTGCATGGTCGAGCCATGCCATACGATCAACTCCAGTCCATTCAATTCATTGTTCGCGCCTTCTCCATCGTTAGGTATTTCTCCGTGTTAAATATTGAATATCTATTTCCTGAGTAGTCTCGTGTTCACAGCTTTGTGGATTGTGTGGCTATTGTCCAATGCCACTACAAGTTAACCTAGTCAATAACCTGAATTCTTAACATGTCTCTAATTTTACAAGTTGTACAGTTTTTCGGTTCGATATTTTTAAACCTTTTTTGTCTTCGTTACTGTTTTTTGCGTAAGTAACTTTTTGAAATACCCTGTGCTGAGAATTCTATATAGTACCAAAATGTAATATTGAATAAAGCCATTTATAATAATAATAATCCCACTGGTTAACTTGTGTTCACTTTTGTGGTTAATTAGAATGCTTTATACATGAATTCTCCCAACATTTCCCTATTTGGTTGCTTCTATCCATCTATCTGTCAGTCGAATTCCCCTGCCATATCTATATATAAATACCTGAGACACACTGACTAGTCACCTTGGGCTGTTTAAATCCACTTCATACTAGTATAATGGAGTCCTGGATTTATCATGTAGAATGTCCTACTGCCAGTGTTATCCGTATTCTCACGCAATTCTTGGCCTCAATATGAATCTAACTCAATTAGAAAGGGATCTGGGTCTAGTGTTAATCTACTACTACTATCACTTCGAAATGATTGTGTTCACTCAGTCCTACTACAGTGTGATTGTTCAATACCTCAGTGTATCCCAGTTGACCAAATTACTCAAATATAAAGTCAGAAACATTATTGTTGTAGTGCATAGTTGAATCATCTGTCCTCGGTCATCTAGTATAAATATAGCAAACATAACAGAATATTGAATCAAAAATGGAGTCCTCGGCTTTCAATGGCTATCATCACTTTTCAGTATGAATATTAGAAGAAACAGACAGATCGGGAATTTTGTACTTTTAAAAAGATGTCTGTTGAACGCTATCTACAATGATGTATACCGATAGTTCATATCGTCACAGCCTTCTGGTTTCTAAATGTTTCTGCTGGTCAGCCTCAGTCCGTAGGCATGAAATCTCAATGTACATAATCCATATTACGATCTTCCAATAAAATGCATATTTTTAATAAAATACTGTTACATGTTTTGGCGAAAAGACTCAATCATTTTCCAATTTTCGTCAACGAAGAAATAGTTTGTTGCAGTCCGGGAGACTACATGTGTTAACATTACTGTTTGCGAAATAAGAAAAATGAAGGTATGTCAGTTCTTGATTACGTTTGTGATAACCTTAAAATTTCGATCTAATGCTTCCACGTTTTAAGCACAAAACGTTGAAAGAAATAGACTTCTACAAAATGCAGTATTTTATTTGATGTTCATTAACAAATCATTTCTTTATTGGTACTACCTTTTTTCCTTTAGTACGGACTTTATCATAGAAAACGTCCAGGTTAGTGTTAATACTGCAAACGTTCGTGCTTGCATGTGACTAGTAAATTTGCCGAATTGTGTTCTTCATCATACATTGAGGATTGTTACGATGCGACGAGGTGGGTTAGATAATAATGTGACTTCCACGTAAGATCTTATAGATTAGGCGGTTACATCATGCCAAATCTACAATTTTAGGATTAGGTCTATTAGCAGACTAGTACTAATATCATGGTAGACCATAATTCTACAAGTCAACATTTCGACTCCTGAAATATTTATTCTGATATAAGTGAACAGTTTAGAAGCATGCTGTTGAGCAAACTTTTCTTGATTTGGGATGATCTACCAACAACATTTAATGAATTTCAACACACAAGATAACTGTAGTTCTCTTGCCTTGTAGAATACACTCACCGACTGAGTTCATGTAAGACAACAATAGATTACCTAGAACGAATCCTCAACACCAGCAAGAAATCAGTTTCTTTGATCATGCGCAAGCCCAGGCTTCCTCATGATATCATTTTGAACTAATAATAAAACGTGTTTTTTTTACTTACTTCAGATGAATGGCGCAGTCTAAACATTACGGTTTGCGACTCTGTATTCACTGACTACTTTGTAATGGGACGTTACTACTACACTTACCTCTTAATAATAAATTTTGTTATGTTGCGTGCTTCCTTTTACACATTGCGTCGCAGTGCTATAAATGGTGCCATTCTGTGCAAGATTCAATGACACGACTTTCAGAGCATGACAGTTTTTGAAGAAACGAGACGGAAGTCATTATTTGTTCTATTATTCGCCTTTTAAATCATGTCCCTTCAAAGTTCTGCAACTGTATAACTACCATTGCTCAATGTGTCTAGTTGTCAAATCATACAACGTAAAGTTCTTTAGTCTGGCTATACTGAATTCGATAGTGCTGCTCATTTATCATGCGCTTTCTTCCATCAACGCCCTTATTCGCTCTTATAACTTTATCACCTCATCCGGTTCATGTAAAGCTTTTCACCATATAAACTTATACTTCCTTAATATGATGTAGTAACTTGAATTATTGTTACTTCCATTTTGAAAATGATCAGCCCTTATTACATCGTATTGTATCGTATTCCAATTCGTTAAGAACTTCGTTCTTACTTGATAATAAGCATGCATAATTAAAATACGGTTCCTAACAAATATTTATTTTCAAACTCATTGTACTTGTATCAGTATGAGCAAGAAGGATTGTTTTATATTGTTTTATATATACTAAAAGGGTTTCAGCCACCAGTAGGCACTGTAACTGGTTGTGATTTGACCATCCTACTGCTGCTGTATATGGGATGAAACACAAGTGAAGCCCATTTCAATGCTAGGATGCTTGGGTTACTGCTACTGCGATACCTCATTCAGCCCACATGACCAAGTAAAACATAGGTGAGCTTAAGGCGACTCCATACACTGATTGCCTGGATCATTTTTATGGAAACTGACGTTGCCCATAACAGTGTTGTACCTCCCCATATTCATCACTGAAACAGCTTGTAATAACAAGCGCATTGCATCCAAGTAGCACTACCAGTATAATCATACTCAATCAGGTAGAGATTTTTCAGCAATTTACCTCAAAGCTGCATCAATTTGCACCGAGTAAACGATTGGTAAGAATCAATACTTATTCCAATGATACATAATATTTAGTTAATTAATTCACAGACGCAATAACTTAATTAAAACTCTAACAATACTCACATGTAGGCTTTTTTTATCCTTGTATGTTCATTACTTCATCCCTGACTAACCTGATAGATTAGAAAACAAGGGTTTGAAAACCTCAAAGATTGAGGAAACAATCAAACTGCTAAAGTCATTATGGTTAAAGGTGAACATTAGATAGATAATTATAAATTACATCAGACCGCCGAAAAAACCCTAAAAGAACCTCTAAAACACTTTACACATACTCTGAAACTAGGGAGTTGGTTTTTCGTCCGAGTTTCCGCATTGCAATACCTTGTTTAAAAATGTAGTGAAAAAGAAGGCTTTTTAGTCTGTTGTCAGAATGAAATGCTGAAATAAAGCTAAACTTGGTTTCATAATACGTATTCTATTGTACCTTTCATATGTAAACAATTTTGGTTGTTGTAATTTTACATTGAGAGGCGTAAGCAATCTACATGTACCAAATTCACGTCTTGCGAATTATGCCACATAGATTTTGGAGCGCTTATTCAAAACTATCGCTGGCTTTGGGAAAGCTATAAGATTTACAACGATTTTATGGAAAAATCTGGCATTTAAACGAAGTTGTGAGATTTAGTTAGTTTGTCAACGGACAATAACACGCAAAATTGTTCGAACCACCTATCATGACAATGAATTCAGAACACTAAATAGTTCGAAGCACTTAAAATCGTTACAATACGTTATTTATGAGTAGCATCGTCTGCAAAGTTTCAAGAAAATAGAGACGCCACTTGACAGGTACTCATTGAAATGGTAAAACATAAACCTGATCATTCGCTCTCTGATTCGTCTGCACGAATTAGATGTCTCATATTTTTGTTGGCTCCATTTATTTAACAAACTTACTCGGGAAACATACTGCAAACAATTCAGTGTTGTATATTATAGATCAGGCCTGTAAAAATGGCGTGTACCTGCCCTGGCAGAAATATAGTATTATTATTATAGTTCCTGATCTAGGTTTGATGGCTTTAAAGATAATGTTCTTTGCAATAAATTAGAGGCACACAACGGATCTGAAGCTTCAAATTTAACCAGGACTGATTTCGAGAGCCCAGGATAAGATGATAAAAAACTAAATACCAAGGCTTGATGCAACAAATTTATTGAAATTGAATTAAAAGTGATATATTCACTGTAATGGTTTTTGGTGAGTGGAAGGTTCAAGAATCTATTTCAACTTTTACTGCAACAAGAGTCCTCTTCCTTTTCATAGTTCAGGCCAAAGGAGGGTTATTATAAAAAGGTAGTTTTTATTCTTAGCTACTTAATCAGGATATACTACCTTGACGCGGTGGTCGGGCTTGCCTATCGTGATGACCCAACCGAGCTAGAACAAATTCATGTAACTCTTCTCATGATTAAGGCACACTTTATCACTATTACATGAGTGGCACTTACTGTTGATAGTTCTTTAGGACCGAATCCGTGACTTCTTCCTTCTCTTGTAATACAATAGGATATTTCCTTACTTTACATTAAAGAACAGATGGAAGCTGACCACCTGCATACAGTAACCTGTAATCTATCAAAGCTTTCATAAATATGTGCTTTTTTAACGACGTGAATATTGTGAGAGCCGTAAATTTGGGATCTACTTTTCCAAGAATTGTTGCTGATATCTTTACCGAATATGTATGAGACATTTAGATAGTCCCATTCTTATATTCTTGTAATACTAATTTTCAATGTGATACATAAACTATCGTTTCTTACCTTCCGTGAGTCTTTGTTAGGTAATTACAGACCTACTGCCTAATCTCTTCTTTGTTCGAAGCGTAGCTATACCTACATTGTAACTTCCAATTTATAGTAATATTGATCCTACGGGCGATTTAGAATGAAGTAATCAATAGATAGAAGTAATATTTATGCTCCTAAAATAAGTACTTCGGTCAGAAGTGTCCACCAGAACATGTAGTGTTGAGTACTCATTGTATTATTCTAGCTCCCAGACAGATAGACTTATTTATTCTTCTTGAGTCACATTCCGGCCTTGCCAATTATTCGCTTATCGACCTTGACTGTTTTTATATAGTTCTATGTATAGGTCTATCAATACAGCAGTACAAATAACGAACCTAGACTATAATTCTACATGTTCATGTGTTGTTTCGAATTGGAGTCAGATCAACAGGAAACTAAAAGCTAAAATGTCAATCTTACTAGAAAAGTTTGCCTCCATTAGCCTGGTAAATTTTGTTGTACAGACAGACAAGGAGGAATACAATCATGATGATTCACTTCAATCATAATCCGCGTTATCTCAATAGATTACTAATGCAATCCAGTGAAAATTATATCTAAGAAGTTATCTTAATAAAGACGCAAAAATTTGTATGAAGTTTTTCATCTTTAGAATTTATAATATGTCAGATTCGCTATCAGAAGCAGTGTTAATGGCACTTAATGATTTACCGTTAATTTTAGTTTCACTGTTAAGTCAGTCGTACGCAGCTTAGGACGTCTCACACACATGCATCGTTTTAATTTACTGAAATTTATTATCAAAAATAGGTGAAACTGCCAGGGCAAATCACTGAGTGATATAGGTGGTAAAAGCGTTGAAATATAAATGATACCATCGGACAAGAAAATGTAAGTTAGTGGGATAAAAAAAAAACATTCAGAAACTTGTGATCTAAGAGAAGACAAAGAACAAATGCACCTCATCTATTGCCCACGAATCTATGCAGTATCACAGAAGGTTTCTAAACATCGGTCAATACAGTCATAAGGACTCCAACTAGATAGTCTGCACCTACTTACATGACCCAGTCGAACAGTCAGCGGCTTCATGGACTGATCTTTTGCCATGGTCTTGGAGTCTCTAAAATTTATCTAATGTAATTTATTATCAGCAACTACTGTCCGTCAGGATAGTAGATGGATGGAAATATTCAGTGCATGAACCATAACTGCTGACTCACGAATGTCCTCTGTTTCCGAAAACCTTGTTTCACAACAATAAAAAATAACAGAGTAAACTGCTGTGCAATATAATACTCTCTTGGTCGACATAGGAACATCTCCCCCACAACACAGGTGACACAGGTTGGCAAAAGCCAACCGACTTTTCTGAACTAGTCCCAATATTCCAATAGACACATACTCAACAGGTCTGACGAAACTTCCAAGATAAGTGGAGCGGTCGACACATTCGACTACTTCACTCCCTATCACTAGTTTAGACGTTGACACAGACTAGTCTTGAAGCAATACTTTGCATTTAGGAGGAGAGAACGGAATCCTGAACACGCTAGCGCGATCAAGAGATTGTGGATATTGTTAGAACAAAACCGCCTACATATTCAGTTTCAAAGTGTGAATGTGTTTGCATGTTGATCATTAGCACTGAAGAATAATTTCTGGGGAAATTTACCTCAGTTATTCCTATTATCATACAAGGATTTTGTATCTTGAAGGACTGAAACAAAAGTCTTTACCTCCCCATAAAGAAGAATCTTGTCTGTCAACCGGAACTCAGATCGGTAGATTAACAACGTTGATAATCTATGCCGCATGATTGGGAGCCTACTCGAGTTAGATGGCAATGGTGTGACCAACAGCTAACGCTGAAGTCACAAGCAACGTCCAGCACCTAGCATGGACTACACCTTCGTCGTATGAAGGTACTAAGGTTGCGTTTAAGACCGTATAACACATAGGATATTATAACAGAAATATATCAGAGTAGGTACAAGCAAAACTGTGACCTCTACTGCATGGACCAGTCTATGACGTACGGTTAATTGATGCACGTTGGCTGTCCTCAACCTTGACGGCGATCGATGAACTGTTCAACATCCAGTGACCTAACTGCCGGATGATTTGGCAACTCCCCAGTGAAATTTCACTAGCTCTACATATCTTAAGAAACAAATTGGTTTCCATTTCTTCCAAGCAAATTTGAGATCTGAACATCTACAAGCAAGAATACTACACAGCCTAATCGTGAAGTCATACATAAATCACAAAAGAGGTGAATGTTCTTTGTTTGTTGGCCTGCGTTTTAATGCTTAATTTATTAATTCTGTTAGGCCGTTAATCCCCCAAATGACTGGCGGTTATATCGTATGGCATTGGACTTTGGTTCGTCGGTTCAGTCTTGGAGCTTTTTGCCTTACCATATTGTAAAGCGTATATACAGTTATTTAGGCGATGAAGTTGTTTATGTTTCTACCGTATGCAAACACTGGCGTGGGGTCGCATACACCGATAGATCTGTATGGAAGAAACTACATATATGTCCTCCTAATTTTCCAGAAGTTGAAGCTCTCAAGAATCAGATTATCCCTATGAAAATTTGTAATGAGGTTTCGCTTGAATTCGACCCAAGGAATGAGTCTCATGTTGCTGTTTTGGAATACACACTGAGTGCTTTGTGTTCGAATGCTGGAATACATTCCATTTCCCTACGACCGACATTAAAACTTTTATACAATAAATCCTCTCTAAATATCTCGAACCGACTTTCAAAAAAGTATGTTATGGAAAATTATTTCCTTTAACTTAAATTGTGAACGAGCTGTGTCATATCTATTCATGTACATGCAGTCTGTCCACATAGTGTTGTCGCGAGATTATAACTTATGGACAAACCAATCAGACCTAAGGTTGCGAGTTTTGTATTTCGGCACAGAAATCCCCGTGACCAACTTTCATTTTTGGCATTGTCGGTGTCAGTCTGTGTTGACAACTCTAATCTTTATTTGACTCGATACTCTAGTCTCCATTACCCAATAACATGACTTTCTTTGATGTTAGTAAGTGGGTAAGGATTCTTAAAGACACTTCGGTATCTCTCAACCGTTGTTGATGGATTACAAACTTGACACAGTTTTTTGGATCCTAATTCGTCGAGTAAATTGACATGCCTCTACAATTTTGAGATAAATGCATAGTCATTTTTCAACAGTAATGCTTAGGTCTAAACTACACCCAGGTACCCATTTCACCATGTAGTACTCCGTTATCAATGACTTACGACTTCAAATTTACGAGAAGGTAACAAGTAAACTAATGATAGCTGATAAAATATGTCTAAGACTCAGAGGGTTTCAATTATGAAAAATTTAAATTACATTCTTAATTAACAAGGTATTCAAGAGGTGCAGAGATAAATAAACACAGTTGACACAGATGCAAATTGACCGGAAATCATGTTTGATGGAGATTTATTTATATTATTTAGAAAAGCCATTTACTTTCGTATATCTCTCACCCACATAACTTTAGAGTTGAGTCCCAAGATTTCCCGGGACTATACAAATGAGTCAAACTGTCCACAGATAATTGATCGTAAGGGTACTACTTGTGCTCACTTCCCTTCCTAAAGTACCTTAAACTTCACTTCGGTTTAACAGTCATCCTTCTATTTGTAATAGTTTCCTACAGTAGACGGGACGACCTGTGACCTTTGATAAGGTATTATAGTTGCTGTTATTAATTTGAGATCACTGGCTATATGTTACCTTAATTCCACCGACGCTCCATGATTAAATTGAGACAAAAACATCCGGTTATAATGAGCTAGATGGAATTGTTTTCAACTAATTAGCAGTATATCGTTTTACACAGGGATGTTTTGTATTCTAAAACTTACTCGTTCCCAACAACCTATTGAGAAGTGCTGTACGTGGGTGTATGTGTGGAGCAGTGGATTAATGGTTAAGGGGTTTAACTTTCAGCGAGTTAGCCGCATGTTCGAGTCCTGCTCCACCTACTTCGATTTTCCATACCTAATAGTACAGCTAACCTCCATAGTGTCTCGAAACTGATTGCACTAATCTATGCTTGGTAAATAAGAAAATAAAATATTTTGCTCAACAGTTATGTGTGGCAGGTTCCAAACAGTTTCTTAACCGTTGCAATCAATCCATCGGGTTGCGAGGTCATCAAGACTGGTCATGTTTTTTTGTTTTAATTACGTAGAGGAAAATGGTTTTTCATAATATGAGTAACCCACGAGGATGTCAACTGTTTACATACTTTCCACGGTACTGGAGATTGACTAAATACTCTGTATGAAGAATAAACTACAACTGGGTGATCCATATGTGTACAAAAGGTATTTACCTACCCAGAAGCATTTCTCTCTATCAGTTCAAGACTTTGAAATTTCCTGAGTGGGCCCCCACTTTCATAATTTTGTCCTCTTCATTCTCCTATTCCCCGTTCAAAGAGCAACAAACGTACTTGTAGATTTACTGATGTAAATATATCTAATCAGCCAAACCTATATTTCTAACCGTCTTCCGGTTATTCTGAAGTATAGCGCAATACGGTTATAGTGATGGTGGAGCAGTCACTTGAAAATGAAAGACGGCTTTCAAACCGTGTGTTGTAGGTTCGATCCCTTCTACAGTATCCGGCTTAGCTTAGAAATACTACCACACCCGTACAAAATTAATAGTTCAAAGGAAAGCAACGTAAATCCTAACATGTGTATCATTTCAAGTTGCTATCCCACATTAATACAGCGAGATAAAATTATCTCTAAAGAAATCTCAAAGTAGTAGAACTATTAACAGTATCACCAGTAATAAGAAAAAATCAGGTATGGAGAATTATGATTACAAAGAGACTTTCAGACTCACGTTCTAGAGAGATACAAAGAGTGAATGCACCTCCGATATTGCGAACAATTCCAAGCCACATCTCTAACCATTGGTTACGGTAATACACGGGTTTGCACTTGGTTACTAAGATCGTATATCACATTTGTAAGTCACATGTTCAACTCACTTCACTTCGGTTACAAAATTCGAGAACCATCAACATCGGAAGCCACAAGCATGATTCTTTTATTCCAATGTACATCCCCGTATTTGGACTTTCTATTTTTTAGTTTTTAGTATACTATTAATATAAAACAAGCATATTCATCTTTCTCTACTCTTTTCGGTTTGAAGTTGCGGAGATTGCTGTATTTTGTTTATATCATAAACCGATCAATGTTAGACCATCAGTGAAGACCTGAAAGCACTGGATGGCCGTTTCATCCTGGTATCGGACTCCTCAGCAGCGCTACTCTATGATCACACACGAGGGATTCAAACCATGGACCTTTGGTCTCAAGCGAACGCTTAACCTTTAGACCACTACTGAGCATATGATAATTTTCATTTCGGGGTTGTGGAGATTGTTGAATTTCATCCAAATAGACTAACTTTGCGAGGTAATTCTCGGAGTTCTAGTTAGAAGTCGCGACCAGTGTAGTTCAACCGTGTCGAGTGTGAGGCAGTTACCCATGGAGAACAATGGAAGATGGTCGCGCAACATCGTGGATTGGTTGAAGTTAGACATTAACGCCGTTGAACATCAGTTCAGTGGTCCGGAGGTTAAGCTTTCACGTGAGAGTTGGTGGGTTCTGGGTCTGATTCCCGTTGTGAGGTGATTAGTGCGCACTGTTGAGGAGTCATATACTAGGGAGAAACGGCCCTCCTGTGCTGGCAGGTTTTTAAATGGTTGTCTAACGTTGATGGGCTCATTATTTCAATGAGATTTTTACTATTGTTTGCTAAAAAGGAAAAAGAGATAATTTCAACCAAATTCAGCCATACGGGTTGATGTATTCAGTTTTGACTTGTGAAGTTATTTTTGAGATCTGCTTGGGCCAGTGAACGTGAAGTTCGATTCAAGCCTGGAACCTAATTGGGTTAAAATTCGAATGGCTCAACTACCAATTTACCCTGTTACTGTTTGGTAGAGAAACACATTTTCATTGTATTTTAAGCTATAAGGATGTTTTTTTAATATTCGACCATGTACTTATCTATTTTTACATTTTATGTATTTAAAAGTATGTTATTATATATTCTTTTTCCCCTTTAAACTTCAGAATAATAAATGCATTATGTGAGGTCATTATGAATGCTAAATGTTTAAAAAAATTTTATTGGGGTGGGACTTATTGTGGAAGTTATGAAGTCAGTCGTGTATTACAATCATTGACAAAAAATCAAAAGCATAATTTATTATCATTACAAATTATCAGATTATTTCAAATCAATCAATCCATGTCATATTTAAATACAAGATTATTTATATTTTCCAACCTCAACCAATTTTCTATTAATTACCTAAATCTTTCGGAGGATATACTTTTAATTTTATCGAGAAATTCAAACCATCTTCGTATTTTAAAACTTTTTGTACAAAACAGTGTTCAAGATCTTCCCATAATTCGGTGAGTTTTATGATCTTAAATAGTTGTATAGTATACTGTTTCCATATCAGTTGAAATTAGTTTCTCTGATGTGTTTTTCTTACTACTTCTCTTTCTTATTGTGCCGATTTCATGTAGAAACTTAGATCAGTAGACATTCATGCGATTTCCTGAATCAAAAGTAACCGACTGACTTACTAGGAATATCAAGTTGTTTTGTAATTATTTTATTACACATTTTAAGTACGTTGAATTACTGAGTCTTTTAATATATTTGACACTAGAGACTTGGTTGGTCAAACAAAGACTTGAAATTAATGACACATTTTTGTCTAAGTATTAGGGGGCGAACGTAGGATTTTGGCTATCATTTATAAAGATCGAATGATTTCAAATGAAATGGGAGTTTTTATGGATAAGTATGTTGGATACCCTCAATGTTTATCTTTCCCAAAAACGTCATCTCATTATTCTTTCTGGATACTGTCATATTTTTGTTCTGTAACCTCATGTCTGATTATGCAAGGTTTCATGTATCTGTCGGTTTAGGTAGCTGGTGTATGTTTATAGAGGGATTTTGGGCTATTACTCAGATTTTAGAACACCGTGTCCTAATTTCTTAAATTGTCATATACGGATGACAGCAACAACTAAATGTATTGTTAACGCTGTATAAGCCCCTTAATCTCAGATTGGAATTAAGATACCTTCAGCTCTTCACTCTATAGTCGGTTCCAGGCTTCGCCAGGGAAATAATCAGTGACCAAATGTAAATAGGTCACGAAAAAAACAGTTTACAAAGCAGTTGTCCAATCCTGCCTACATGTCGAGTTATGAATATCGGTCATCATTTGGTGTGAAGTGTGTTCATCTTGTGTTATGTAAAGATGTGTACTTGTTTGCATGCTATGATTATCCAAATTCATATATATAGCCTTACGGTCAGGATTAAATTAATCATGCTGATTGATAGGTACAAATCGACATTGTCAGTGCATGTGTAGTTCTGAAAAAAATAAGACATCCAAATAATTAGCTAAACGATTAAATGTACTGTGTTGTCGATGATGATAACCACAACGCATTATCTGTAAATTTTTGTTGGAGTAGTAAATTTTGTATTTAGCCTCTTCAACCATCATCGACGCTATGGTTTAAGTTCCTTGGCTATTTATCTTATTAATTTCACTTTGATGCTCTGATTTAATGTAACAGCTTGGGGGAGAAAACTTTTATGACCCCATCCTACGTTAATTATGACTGACTTGAATCTGCTGTTCATTATTGACGTTTTGATCTCGACTACGTGTAGCCAGCTGATGGTAGCAACTGTTTTTCATCATTATTTCCAGTTAAACTGTTACTCTAGTCTAGCTTCTTTTTGTCTCCCCATCTATCCTAGAAATCAAATTTGGAGACATGTGCATGAAATACTTCCTAATTTGCGTGTGACTTTATTCCTAATTTGTGTAAACGATCTCAAACAATCAACAATCCATTCGAACTCAATCAATCAACGAATGTCTTTCATACAAAATACTACTCAAGAACTTGATAATCAATTACCACTACCATCATCATCATATTCATCGATGTCACCATCCCATTCTGTCACTTCTACATCCTCATCGCCAACGTCTTCATCTTCACCGCATATACCGGTGCAATGTCGACTGGAAAATGAACGTGAACAACATTTAGGGGAGTATCATCATCCATATGGTGAACAGAATCAAATTTATCAATTACTTTCAACCAAACTTTTGCCTTCTGCTTTGCCTTTAAATTCAATTTATATATACTATTGTAAACCAGATCCATTGTCTTATCTTATACAATATTTAATGGATACATTTGCTATGAGTCTAGAGCATTTCTATCTAATTGATACTTTCAATATAATATCTGTGATGTCAAACAATTCTAACGGTATTTTACATAATAATTCTCATTATACGGAATATACTACCATTACTACTAGTAGTGATCATAATAATAATAGTAATGGTAATATCATTAGATTTATTGCCAATACACCAGCAACGATTTCTTATGATGCTGTTATTAATTATGATAATTACGACTGTGTTGACTCTGATTATCAGTCAATGTTCAGTTCTTATTCCTCACATCATTCATTATTACTGGATAGTACAAGTGATTTTGATATATTGAGCTGTGATTCTTCCTATGATCTATTTGATTATGAAGACAAAAGTTGTAGTAATAATAATTATTACTCAGGTAATTTTTTGCTGCCCGTTTCAACCAGTCTATCTTTGACTTCATCATCTTCGTCTTTACCGGTACCGTCAGGGTCATGTTTGTCTGGTGATCAAATACACCAATCATTGATAGCACCATTATCACTTCATAAGATGGTTGAACAAATTGAATACTCGTCTAATTCGGAAATTATATTACCAAAAAATGGGAATGATAGTTTGAGCATAATGAAATCAACTGCATGTGAGGAAAGTGCTATCGATAAGGGTGGTGGTAGTGATACAAGCGTCGTATCTCATTCAGCTCTCATTTCTACGCATGATAGTATCAATACAACTAAAACCAATGTTAATGATTATTGTGATTATTTACCTTACGATTGTAATTATTATTCCAATTTTTCCGAGGCTCCACAATCATCTACTTCATCAAATCTTGTTTTTTACTCACCGAATTTGTATAAAGCGCCTGATGATGTCAACCCTGATCCGTTTGTTATGCTAGCATGGAGATGTCAACAATTGTCGCATTTTACACTAATTGGTAAGTAATTTCTTTCCAAATTGTATATAGAATTCATATTACTAGTCAAATTAGTCTGAACAACTGCATACGCGAATGCGATGTGTGTCTAAACTTATAATTCTTCTGCCCCTAAGGAGGTTTATTCGACTGGTTATGTGCTTGTTTTCCCCTATAATCTGTTTAACCAATGAGGTTACTCTTAAACCGGTTGTTCAAATCTGAAAATAATTAAGTAAACTCAATAGTACAGAAGTAATAAATGTAACATTGTAAATAGTAGTACATTATGAAATTGTAATAGAATTTTTGTCTATAAACATGATGATGATTTGAGCACTTACAAGTAAGCTAATATGTTATACTATTTTTAAAAAAAAATATATGACTTAACGAAACAAGTCAGATGGTTTTCTCAATAAACGATCTATCAAGAAAAGTTGAATACACAGAAAACTAGATGAAAATAACCAATATGACAAATTATATATTCATATGACTGCAGTACAAAGAAGTTCCTTGAAACCACTAAACTACAGTGAAATGAGTTAAGTACTATTCGTACTTGAATAAGCCATTCAGTGAGATGTATTCAATCAGTTATGCCCGTATTCAACTATGTGAGTGACATTTTTAATCAAATGCTCTTGATAATAGTAACAAGTTTTTAAAGGGAATTTATTCTGGTGAGGGACCTAGGTTAATTTACTTTTGTAACTGAACGCAGAAGATAACCATTAACAGTTAAGGATTTTTTTTGATGTTTTAAATACTAGCGTGTATTTTTTTGAATACACAGAATAGTTTCTAACTAGAGTCAATCGTGACGTGAAAACCACGTAGTATGATACATTCATACTACGGGTTGATTTTTTTACTGGATAATTTTTTATCTTGCCATATTTGATAAGCAGGATTTGTGCTTATCACATGTACTAATCACTCAAGCGTAAACACACTTTAGAAAGTTTACCTCATACCGTATGAATATTTTAAGTGAACATATTGTCAGTCAGTCAGTCAGCTACAACGTAGGACCAGGCACATGTATGCATCGGCCCAGGTTGCCATACCTCATTAGCACAGCAAGATGAACACTGGATTCATAGGAGTGGTTAGGTCAAAGGTGGTAATATATAGGAGAAAGATTGCAATAAGGATATAGTATAGGAAGAAAGAATTAGTTCGTAGAAAGAAAGATGTGAAGTGATCTTAATCTCTTAGTTTAAGAGAAGACAGAGAGTGTATACACCGACGCCATTGTGATCGATTCTGAGCCATGTCACCAAGGGTCTCCAACCATTGGTTACGAAAGTCACGCGGACCCCAACCAAGTAGTCTGCATCTACCAACATGGCTCAGACTAGAAGTTAGTGACTTCAGGCACTGATGCCACGTTTTGGTTTGGCCGCCCCTAACTTTCTTCCAACCATCCCCTACACCGGTTAGCATTGCACGTCGCGGTAATCGGTGTTCAGGCATACGTAATACGTGGCCCAACCATCTCAGTCGATGAAGATTCATAACCTCATCAACTGATTTACCATCATTCCCTAATACCCTGCGTCTAACCTCACTATTACTTACCCGGTGATCCCAGCAGATGCCAGCAATATTTCTAAGGCATCTGTGGTCAAATACTAGTAGCTTACGGGTGTCTTCTACTCTTAAGGGCCATGTTTCGCTGCCGTAAATTAAAACAGAACGGACAGCCGCGCAGTATACTCGTCCTTTTATTGATAGACGGATATCTCGCCTCCGCCAAAGGTGACGTAAGTTGGCAAAAGCCAAACGAGCTTTACGAATCCGTGCTGAGATTTCGTCAGACACCAACCCATTAGGGCTGATCAGACTTCCAAGATAAGTGAAGTTGTCAACGCGTTCGACTACTTCACTCCCTATCCTTAGTTCAGGTGTTGACGCAGACCAGTCCTGAAGCAACAACTTGCATTTAGAGGGAGAGAAGCGCATCCCAAACATTCTGGCATTGTTGCTTAGTGCTACCAGAAGACTCTGCATTTTGTCAGCGTCTTCACCAAACAGGACTATGTCATCTGCATATTCTAAGTCGATAAGTGGACCTCCTGGAAGGAGATCAATACCCGAGAATTCAGTCGACGAGAGTGTTATTTCCATCAATAGGTCTATGATGAAGTTAAACAAAAATGGAGAAAGTGGGCAGCCTTGACGGACACCACTTGAGGTTGTAAAGGTAGATGACAGTTCGCCATAAGCCCTGACTCGACTAGTAGTGTTCGAGTAAAGAGCCTTCACAAGGTTTATGTACTTCTGAGGTACGCCTTTCAATGACAGACACTGCCACAGAGTCTCGCGGTCTACAGAGTCAAATGCTGCTTTTAAGTCAAGAAAGACCACCATCGTCGGACGCCGATAGGTATGCCTGTGTTCTAGAACCTGACGAATGGTGAATATGTGGTCGATGCAGCCACGACCAGGTCTAAAGCCAGCTTGGTTCTCTCGTGTTTGTAGTTCACGAGTCTTAGTTAGGCGTTTGATAATTATCGAGGCCAGTATTTTAGATACTATGTTTGTTAAACTAATCCCTCTGTGGTTGTCACAGGATGATTTTGACCCTTTCTTATATATTGGGACGATAAGTGATTGCGACCAGTCAGATGGGATAACGTCTAACTCCCAGATTTTAGCCAAAATATTAGTCAACCTAGTCGCTAAAATTGGACCACCATCCTTAAAGACTTCTGGAGCCAGTCCATCTGGACCAGCTGCCCTTCCTCGTTTCAGATTAACTATAGCCTTCTCAACTTCAGCAAGAGTTGGGGGACCTACTTCAATGTTCCATTCACTTTGTCTGGGAATGGAGGGTAGTTGTAGAGTAGCTGAAGGCCAGCTGAACTGTTCTCTAAAATGTTCCGCCCATCGTTCTAAACGTCTGGACTGGGAGCAGATGAGAGTATCATCTTTTTCCGAAATAATCTCACTTACACTTGACTTATTAGTTCCAGTTTCTTTTATTAGTCTGTAAAGCTGTCTTGTGTTCCCTATAGTCGCCGCCTTTTCCATCTCTTTTGCTTTCGTTACCCACCACTGCTCACGGTCGTTCCTTAGACTTTTTCTTAACCTAGATCTGATTTGTTTACGCTCTTCATCATGTTCAGAACCTGATGGGACGAGTTTGCGAGAATCCATCAGTGTGACAGACCTTGAAGAAATCCACTGGTTCCTTGTAACTCTGTGGTTTAAGTCACTAACAGATGTCACTGCTGTTTCCACAGCTGCTTGTATGTCCTTCCAAGCAACATCTGGGTCAGCCTCGTCTTCACAACTAACTAAGTGTGACCTCAGTTGTTCCTGGAACCTACTTTTGGTTTTCTCGTTACTCAACTCAGTTCTAATGGGTCTTTTTAATGTGGCTTTTTTGCGTCCATTGAGGCGCAAGCA
Source organism: Schistosoma mattheei (assembly GCA_944470405.2). Taxonomy (NCBI): domain Eukaryota; kingdom Metazoa; phylum Platyhelminthes; class Trematoda; order Strigeidida; family Schistosomatidae; genus Schistosoma; species Schistosoma mattheei. Next base: position 35,647,823 of record OX103945.1, read on the forward strand.
GATGCGTGCCCGTATTAGGGCATGGTCGGAGTCCAAGCAGGTGCTCCAGAATGAACGACAATCTTCTACCGACCCTCTCCAACGATGACTGATGGCAATATGGTCTATTTGAGTCCATCGTTGGTTTGGTGTAGGGGGTCGCCATGTTAGACGATGTCTCTCCTTATGCTTAAAATTTGTGTTTGCTAAAAATAAACGATTGTCTGAGCATAGCTGCAGCAGACGATCACCATTATCTGTTCGCTGTGTCGGAATACTAAAATATCCACCTAAATGCCTTTCTGTTTGGTTTAAACTGCCTATCTGAGCATTAAAATCACCTGCTACGAGTACTATGTCTGAGCGTTTAGCTTTCTGAAGAAGTTCGGATAGCTTTCTGTAAAATTCATCTTTCACTTCATCTGAGCTGCAGTCAGTGGGAGCGTAGGCAGAAACGACAAAAAGGCAACGACGTGTGTCCCTATCCTTCCGAGTTCTTACGTAGCCGTTCAGCCGAACAGCACATAGACGACTGTTGACGGGGATCCACTCTAGCAGTGCTTGTTCGGCCCTTATGCTTAGTGCTATGCCTACACCTGCCAGTCCACGAGAACTTGCCATCGGGTCACCGGACACACGAAGGGTGTATCTCGTTGGCTCTCCGTCTTGCCGAGGTGAGGTCAAGTGAATGACCACACTGGAATCCTGTATGCGTGTTTCGGAGACACAGCATACATCAATGGAAAGAGACTCTAGGGTTTTAGCCAAGGAAGCCTGCTGACCGATTTGACATAGGGTGCGTACGTTGAAGGCTCCAATGTGTAGTTTGGAGCGAGGTTTCAGTAGACCTGGGACAGTGTTTTGCGCACTAGAATCGTTGGCTACGGTGACACTTGAGGTGGAAGCCGAGAGAGGAAATACAGAGTTGAAAGTCGATGTAGGAGGAATAATAGGAATTGAAGAAGGAGGTTGATTATGAATACAGTGGACTTGAGTGCTGTTAGAAGTATGAGGGCGGTTATCACTTCCCGGTTGCCCACACCGTGGAAGGGTTGTTCTGGAGGTACCTGAAAAGGAAATTGGATTAAAGGTGGTCTTAGTGAACTGAGAGCGTGACCGCAGTGCCCAAGGGACAACTGCTTGAGGTCGGTCACACACGACCTTGTTATGGGTAATTTTTGTGTTAGCTCCGTACTTATTGAGACCTTACCGCCGGAGACGGATATCCGTGGGATAAGGCGAGGTGTGCATTTTTAGGGTCGACCTTTTCTAACCCCACCCCTCCTTGTGGGAAGGCAGCATCGCTGTCATGCTGGTTGTCTGAAGGAAACACCTTACTGCTGTCACACCTCTGTACAGTCAGCAGTACGACTTCGCCTTCGGACCTTGGGTTTGTTGCTTTTAGTCTTACCGCTCTTCAACCGACCTGTCTGACATGGTAGGACCTTGAGGAACGGTTGTTCCAGCCAGTATAGCTCGGTTGCTTCATCACGATAGGCAAGCCCGACCACCACGTCAAGGTAGCAACAACGGTCGGGGTGAACATATTGAATTCATGTCAGACAATTAATATGGTCTGAAGAATCAGTACTCTAATAGAATTATCAACTGATAAGACTATATTACAACTGCGTTGAATATAATCTTACATAAATCCTAACAGGCTGTAGCGGAATATTAAGGTCAGCTGATTCCATTGATTTTCCTGATAACAATTAGGAAGAGGTCAACTTATAAACGAACATTACTAATCATGAATAAATATAATAATAGCCTGCAGTGAACTGGATACAAATTATCATGAAGTTCAAATTAATCTATTTTATGCTACTAATGAAATGATTACCATGATTATTATTTTATAGAGTTGTAAGGAAATACTAAAAAATACTAAATTTAATATCGGTTCCAATATTTTACGAATTCATGTGAATTAAATGAATCATGTTAAGCGATGAACATTCATTGTTGAGCACCCTGCACTGGCTTCATTGTCATAATCATCGGGAGCCATCTTAGAAACCTACTTACTCTCTGGATAACGTTCCGTATGATGTGAAATCTGCACAAAGTGTGGTGCGCAGCCAGGAAGTTTCCACTTAGAGCATTGCCAATGACAGGGCTATTGTCACTACTGAAGCTTCTTACTAGTATACCAGAAAGACACGAAAAAGGCTAAAAACCTTTCATAAGATAAGATGTCTCGCCAACTATAAATCCAAAGGCTACTGGTGTCGCCCTCATTGATGTATCCAATGTTACTAACTGGTAGAGCGGTATTTCTGCATTATATTTAAGGTGCCACCAATTCCTATGATGTATGTAAACCGGCAAGCTATGTTATTCGTATCCCATGTACAGAAGAAATAGTACTGCAGCTGACCTTATATGTCACACCACGTCTGTGCTTCGCCTTCCAGCTGCACGATGTGCTCTGCGAAGGTTTCAAAACATTATGAAAACTACTAAACAAACCTGGGAGGTTTGATTTTCCAGACATCCTGTGCAAGTTGTTCTCCGTAGGTTTCTTAAACGGAATCGATTGGTACAAATGCTGCTACTCCCGACAACAGTAAGGGGAGAGCGCTCTATATTTGGTCTGTCAGACGACGGAACCATGAACTTTGCTCATGAACAACGTGCGGTTGTGAATCCATTTGCCATATGAACATTTACGGAGGACCAACATATCTAATAGCATGTCTAGTTTAGTATATACAGGATATTTGGAGAAACATACCTTCGCCTTGATGAAGATATCGGCCGTTGACGGATTCTTTTTCATTCTCCATACATATTTAATATAAAAATCCCTCTCTTTGCAATGGCTATTCAATATAGCAAAATAACAGGAAGCTTGATTCCCGTCAACTGTTAGCTGTCTAGCTGACTCTTCCTTGGTTAGAAATCCAACGCCAACAAACATATCTCGAAGCATATTGTTCGCCTCGCTGTTCTATGTAAACATGTGCAACAACATGATGGTGTTAATAAAATTTGTGAAATGCTGCCCTTTTGAATTTGATGGTTTTTATTCTGAAAGCAAGTTCTCCATTAGACCATGGGAATTACTTTTTTGATTGACCTAAGGGTTAGGGGAACTAAGGTACATGAAAATACAATTTCACATCCAGTAAAATTAAATTTACGGAAACCGTCCCTTACTCGTCAAATAGTTTGACCGTTTAAATTGAATTAATATTAATATGTAATTTTGATGAAATTGAGTGCGTCAAAACATGTAAGACTGTAATGCAATGTTTTAGTTACTCAAAAATGACCCTGTGTATTTATCGACCAACTCATGCGTAGTCTTCTGTCCAAATGTTCTATACGATTTACAGAGCAGTTGCTTAGCGAGAGCCGAATCGACTCATACCAGTCTGGAATATCTTTTGATCTATCACAACTGACTATCAAAGGTTGAGGGCACAATATGTTAATAGGGGCAGTTTCACTTTATGGTTGTAAAACCTAACCCATCCGAGATCAGGATATTTATTTGAGAACCGCTCTAATAGTTTCGAGGTCCACCAATATGTGTTAGGGAATAGCAACGATAATTCTGTTGATATCATCGTTGATTGATTTCATACTAGGAAATTTACTTGTCGACCACTCCACTTATCTTGGAAGTTTCGTCAGCCCTGTTGAGTATGTGTCTATTAGAATATTGGGACTAGTTCAGAAAAGTCGGTTGGCTTTTACCAACCTGTGTCACCTGTGTTGTGGGGGAGATGTTCCTATGTCGACCAAGAGACTATTATATTGCACAGCAGTTTACTCTGTTATTTTTTATTGTTGTGAAATACAGTTTTTGGAAACAGGATATTCGTAGGTTACTAGTGTTCAACTATAGCTGTTTTCGAAACAGTGCTCTTTTGTTGGGACCGCTGAGTTAGCATAGCTGAAGTTAGACTCAGTATAATAGGTAAGGAATTGCAAATTGATCGATGGAGTAGTGAAATTTTCATAAGATCAGGTGTTTTTTGGGAGGGGTATGTATTACGTATACCGAACCATAAAATTCCTCGACGGGGGTTGTTTGTTGATGTAGGGGTAGATTGGAAGGAATCTAGGGACTCTTGAACCAAGAAGTGGAATCAGTCCAAGGGGACATTGACCATGGGATTGAGCTGTGTTGATAGACTGAGGCTACCCAACTTAGTTCTACTTGATTATTGCTTTAGAAAGTGACTATAGACTGAATGCAATGGCTCAGAATCGGTTCCAATGTCCTAAATACTGTAAAATAAACGGCAGGACTGATATCTGTTGGCTCATTACAGTTTTATAAGTGGGATACAATATATCACAATCCAGTAACCTGAAACGTTACCAAATGTGACTCATAATTGGAGCCAGTGGTGATTTTGCACTACAACATATCATTGTGTTCTCCATAAAAGTAAGATACAATTTCTTAAGTGAGCGAAATCCTATCCGTGGTCACCTTCCTGATCGAACGGTGTCTATTAATAAATATTATTCTATACCTATCCATTTTATGTAGATTACATGACTTCTCCGTATTTTATTTCGTAATGTTACCATCTGACTTTGTATGGCACGGCCTTTTTATTCCTATTGAATCGAAATATGTTCGCGTTATTCATAAATGAAACAACTAAGTATTCAGACAGTATCCGTTGTGAAATTCGCGGTCGCATCACTTTCGTAAAAAACAGGGTTGTGAATGAATACCTATTCATCTATTATTATTGTAACAACGCTGCTGTGACCTTAGTCTGCCCACTGGTTCTTTTGATAGGTATGCAGGGAGATTGGTCTCAAATTTAGTTAACGGCCTTGGTGTGTCAGGCTACTTAGTATAACCTTGAAAATGTTCGATATATAACTAATTTGCAGGCGGAGGATCATCCTATTTGCTGATGAATGATCTCTGCTAGCAGTGATTGATTGACAAGAGGAGATACACCTGTTTCGAAGACAATTTAGCTCAAAAGAGTACATGATCAAATGTGTGAATAATTGGACCATAAATCACAATAAGTTAAAAAGATATTAGTATATGCCAAGATGCCAAAAAATGAGATACAAGACTAGCGTTTTAATTACAATAGATTATAGATTAAACGGAAGCCTGTGATTAAAGAAATAAGGCAGTTATATAAACTAAATGCTAATAAGTATTGATTAGGGAGTAAGCGAACTAATACCCCAAAACCTAGCTTTCATTGTTTGTTATTTCCGTATTCTCTTCACTACAGACACTAACCATGCAGTTGTAGATTGATCAGTGTCATTAATGTGTATTTTTCCACACGTTCTATTATTTTATAATTTTATATTAAATGTGACTTTTATTTTGCTTTTACTTAAAGGTTACTGGTTTAATATTGTGGATATGAAAGCTTTTACAGCTCTTCGTGGTACATCACTCAAATCTTTTCGTATTCCTAGTTGTTGTATTTCTATTGATGATCAATCTTGGCCATTTAATTTGGATGAGAATTTAAATGAAGTGAGTAATTGAAATATCAAAACAGTGTTATCTGTATCTAATTGATTTATCTCTACATGTTGAATAAAAGTACATAACAAATTAGTAACCTGTGCATTACTTTTTCTTTTCAAGAATATTTACTACAAGCGATGTGTATTATAGATTAAATCAACATGAATCTTGTTGAAATAAGTCATTCAGTCATACGCAATGTAAATAACCTGACACATACATGCACTGGTTCAAGTTGCTGTCCCACATTAATACAGCGAAATAAAATTATTTGGAGATAAATTGAAGAGTATTAAGCAGTATCAGTGGTGTTAGAGACGATTAGGTAAAGAAAAAGAAATAAAAGGTATGAGAAGACTCCGAGACTCGAGTACTAAGGGAAGACTAGGAGTGGATCTGTTCGATTTAGAAAGTCTTCAAACATTTGATATTGTAGCATAGTATTCACAACTCCCAACTAGTAGCTCTTATGAATTTGAATTACTCCACTCTTTTTTTTAATGAATATATCGTCTTACGTTGTAATAACTAAATGATTAAGAATGAATAACAAGTAATTACCGAAAGTTTAAAGATTTTTAATTGAAACAAGACTTAGAGCATTCAGAACTTAATGTAAACCACCACTTCTTCCGAGAACGAAAATAAATTAGCACAAGTTTACACAGTACAAAGGTTTGTTCCTGTTGTTCTGCCATATCATCATGGCATAACAGAAGAATTACAAAGAATCCTTAGATCACACAGAATTTAGGCACTGTATAAAACAACGAGTTCAAATAAAAGATAAAATACTTATCACTTCGACACAGAATTATGTCTACAGACTGTGATGTGTAGATGGTGACTTATTCTATACTGGACAGTCTTCTCATGAAATCATGACTGATGCCAAAGAACACACAAAAACACTTTCAAATAACCTCTAGAACTAGAAAGGAGAAAAGCACGTCTAACTATCCATCCAATATGGACCATTTATTCAAATATTCGCACAACTAATTCTATCCACGTTTCACACCACTAACAAATGTATTCCTGACGTTACTCTTCCACGTTACAAATATCTCATTTTCTTCACTCACGAACACATAATTACACACAGCTAGGTTTCACACAAAAAAGTAACCGTGACTGGAATGACAATGTTAATATCATCAAATCTATTTTAATTTAGATTGTACTGAAAATGTTCTGCTTTGTGTCTTTTATAGTATTTAGACTTGTGTTAATCTAATTCACCTACTATTTTTATTTTTGAATTTCGCGATAACCACAATACTATCCAACCATTGAGTTGGTAAAATTCGATTTTTTACGTCCCTCAGTGAATTTCCGGAAGTTTTGTTCTGAAATCGTGATTTATGAAGGCGAAAATCATGCATTTATTCAAAGATAACATTGAGTAATTCCACATCATTTCATGGATTAATTGAAATTAGGAAATACGTACCATCGAATTTAGGCTTAATGACTGAATTTTATGATGCTCAATCGTAAAAGTTCTAGAACCCTTCTAAACATAGTAGCAGAATAGGCACTTACCCATTCAGAAAAGTGACACGTTACTCTTCACTTTCAAGATGTTTCGAAGAAACTTCTATTGTTAGGTGATTAGATAAAATGTTTCCCAGAGTTTTCAGGGCCCGTTTGGGCTTTTTCGAGGAATTTTTGTGAATCTCCTCAACACTAACATTATATGTAACCGATATGAGGGGATACACTAATAGATTTAGCACAAAATTACTAAAAATACACATTCGTCATGTTATATAAAACGAAATTCACAATGAATAAATACTTACGAACAAAAATCATATAACTGAAATAAAACGAAAGTTAAAGCTAACAAATTATCATGCCAAGTTAAAACATAATTGTTATATCCCAACGAAAATAATGAATGGTAACTGTTGGGATCTATTAATGGACTAATACTATGCATATATTTTTATTGTATAATTGTTAAGTAACCAAACTATGTATATTGATATTCCTCTTATTATAAACTTTCATTATACGATTCACTATTAAGTTATGCCTTCTCACGCAGGGGCGTTGTTTATGAAATTGGGAGGACGATAAGCAAATGCCCGGCGCTTTAGCCGGGTTGGTGGATATGTAAGATCCACATAGGGAAGTTGGAGACACCTGATTCCCAACCAATGATACACAAGGGATCCACGATCCTGACGGGAGAAATGGCGTGTAAACCTATTGTTGGTCACCGCCTACCATGTGACTGCATCTCCTAACGTTGCTCCACTGCCTTGTGGATCAGACCTTTAGGTCGAAGGCTAGGGAGTGGCTCAACAAAGAAAACCACCTGCTTCGGTCTGGACGACCGGGAACTATCTTAGGCCGCACACAACTCGAATGATTTTTGTGGCGCATATCTGTTTGGTGTCTCCTTGTGTTTAAATAAATAAGTTCTACTTATTTTATTAACTACAGTCTCCCAAATCATAACGGCTTTGGCTAGATCTCGTACAAATATTTTCTATTTTGTGGTGTGATGTGATCTGTTTGGATTGTATGTAAACCCAGTGTGTTTGAAATGTATGATTTATATCGCGGAAGCTCAGATTTGTGTTTTGGACTTAACGTGTAGGGAAAATGATCAATCGGGATTCTAAGCCGTTTGTTCAGGTGTACGCGTCATTTGTTGGTCATATTAATCCGAGTATCTAAATTTGGTAGCCGTATTCGCGGTAATCATATAAGCTAGGTACGTAACAATAACATCACCTTCTTATCTCTTGTTCTAATAGTTTTCCTTATAGTTTTATAATTGTTATTATGCATTTCTTATAAATTATATTAAAATCTAACTTTTAATTATTTTTAAGTGGCAAATTCTTAAAGTTTGGTAAATTAAACACGAAAAAAGAGCATTTTTTCTCAATCATATAATAATGAGTTTTATTTATTAGTATCAGATGGGGTTTTGTGGATATTGTAGTAAGTTCAATAGTTGAGATCATGAGTCAATTGAAGCTAAGCCACCACGGAAGCAGTGGACGTCCGTTTCTTCCTATTGTGGGACTCCTCAACAGTCCGCATCCACGATCCCGCTCGCGGGCGCTTAACCACTAGACCACTGACCCGGCATCCACCAGTTAACGTCTAACTTCAAGTAATCCCCAAAATTAAGCGACACATCCACCATTGTCATCAGTGAGTTACTATCTCACAATTGACCCGGTTGCACTCCACTGGTCACTGCTTCTCACTAGAACTCCAGGATATACATCTTGAAGCCAGTCACTAGTGAGCATACGTTGATTAGTATCAGAAGGGGTTCTGTGAAGATTTTAGTAATTTCAATAGTTGAGATCGTAAGTCAATTGAAGCTAGACTGATAGGTCCTGGGTTCGAATCCCGCGAGGCTGGGTCGTGTATGCGCACTTCTGAGGAATTCTATAACATGACAAATAAGCCGTTCAGTGCTTCCAGGTTTCCCATGGTGGTCTAGCTTCAATTGACTCATAATCTCAACTACTGAGATTTTATTTATTAGTGTAATAATAATTAATTCTCATTACAAATTTCACTGATTAATTAATGATTCATAACACGAATGATCATTAATCACGAGAATTGATTCTGATTAACTTGTTAAATTTTATATTAATTCTCTATGATTTCTCATTCAAATGACAATTATTCCGTTTTTAATGTAATTTTTGTAACTAATACTCATTGAACTTAATTGTTATGTAACTGAGTGAATTCAGATATGATTTTATCAATATATCAATATTACAAGAATTATCTCACTTTCATTTCATAAATAATTATTGTGAAATTGTTGTATATTAATCACTAAGTCTATCTAATTGGTATTGATCTTATTTCCTATGAAGAATAGTCTCTCAACTATTTATAGTTCGGAATTATTATAGTTCATCTCAAAGGATAACAAAATAAAACATTGGTTTCATTCACTATTACAGGTTCAATAGTTATATCAATAACCATTGTAATTTATTATAAATTCATTATCATTAAAAAATCATTCTTAACTGTTTCAAAGGTTGTACTTAAGCAAAAAAAGCTTAAAATGTGATTGGTTTTATTCAAGATTTTTGTTATAATACTCCAGTTACTTTCCTTTTCTTCAATCTTCCTTTCTTTTAAATTCAGAGCTTAGTATCATTCATTAGTTTTTCATTGTTGAATGTCATTCTGTTATAAGAATAGAATTATGACAACTGCATGCTGTGAATAGAAGACCAAATCAGAGCATTTTAATTGGTTGATTTTCGATTAATCAATCCTAATAGAAAAATTGTGAAAAAAATGTACTGAACTCTTCTCTCATAATTTCGATATAAATTCTTATACTTTTATCATATTGTTTCGCTTATTCGGAATATTTTTTTGTTTCAATCTTATTCTTTTGTTGATTTGGGGATGAGTCGAATGAGTGATGTAGAGGAGTTTATTTATTTAAACACATGACTATTGGTACAAAAGGGCACCGAATACACATGCACCACATAAATCATATATATAGTTATTGTTACTTAAAATTAGTTCATATATGGAAATAACTGTAAACATAAGTTTCCTCTTCTATTTAACATTGAACTTATCAACTTGGTTGAACAGGATTATCAATACTTATTATCGTATATAGATTCTAAATGAAAGCCGAATATATAAACTTGTATTTGGTGCATGTTCTACATGCTGATCCAATTTTTCCCCTCTTAATGTTTTAACATAGCTTAAGTTAATTTACCATATATTAGAAGAAGACACTCAGAATCTAAATATTAGTAATAATGCCTAGAGTCAGTACGTTCCTCTAAATAATTATGATTTTGTTTTTCTCTATAAATATCACATATTTGCTTCTATTTTTCTTTGTGTCATTTACAATAGAATGAATAAATCAGTTGTCTCTCTGCATGGTTATTTAGTTAATCTTTGTTCGTTTTTAAGTTTGTATATGTGTGTATGAAATTATTAGGTCTATATATGATTGACTTGGATGTAATATCTACTTTGTATAGTCGCTTGTTTTTCAAATTCTTAGACATTATTTAATAATCTTGGCATTATCTGACAATTGTGAAGTGTTGTGTATGTTATCAGAAGTGTTTTCTTCTTTATAAATTGATCAAATCGATTTAGTTAATTAAAAAAATAAGTTTCCTGTTTGATTGATTGCTGAATGATTTATGTTTAATGCAACTGTTGTATTTATTCACAATTTCATTGGAATTGCGTCCTCTAATCTTTATAGTTTAATCGTCAAGCTTTCGTTATCTTTCTTGGTGTCATCGTCAAGACAAACTTCGAATAGGAGTAAGCTACGAATTTGAAGTTTGACCTGATAATGTTGTGTATAAAGATAGTAAAAGTCTCACGATCAGGTTATTCAACTGAGAGAACAAATTTCATTAAAATTAACCACCACAGTTACAAGTCTTTAACACAATCTCAAAATTTATTAACAAGACTTTTTAAAAATAGATTTTTCACAGCTTCTCCCATCTGTAACTTGGGGTTTTTGTCTCATTCTATCTCTTGTCCATTATTGTGTCGAAATAATCAATATTAAAGCAGATAAGTTTCTTTGTTTTCTCTTATTCTAAATAATTTCCAACAAATTTCTGTACATTTCTAGTCACAGTGAAACAAATATCAGTAGTCAGTGACAATCCTTATTTCTACTATGTATTATATGTTCTTATGTATAGATGAGAAATGTATATTCAGTTGATGATAGTCTCCATATAACATTGAAAAGTTAGCATGGTAATATTCATTGTATTGGAAAGTATTTATAATTGTCCAATTGTATCATTAATATTGATAACTGACATTTTCATGAATTTTGCTACACACAAAAATTCTAACAAATAAATCAGTCCTTGATCAACTTAAAAGTAACTAATTTGTTAGCAATACTGTTATTTTTGTGTATATTTCGTTTAATATCTAAAGATTCTTATAAACAATATGTAATTAAAACATTGAATTCACATTCAATGTATCATTCAGTTTGAACAATGATTTCTATAAATAAACTTGCCTCTTTATCATTTTAAATTGATATCATGAATGAATGAATGTTAGATCACTATTGAAAACCTGAAAGTACTGGACAACCGTATTATAATTGCCTGCACGTTAAATGTGATACATCTTAAATCCTATATGTGTTGGGATTTTTCATAACACGATTGAGTAGTAGTGTAGCAAGACGTGAATTCATTACTCACAAATGGTCTTGGGGTTTGTTTTAACGGAAACCTATGAAATACATGGAAAAATCCCTTTCATAGTTATTCAAATAAATATGTCTAGTTTTGGTTCAAATAACTATACATATGTTACTTTTGTATTTTGAAATACTGACCTTTGGTTAACTTCAGTTATATTATTTGATGATAAATAACTTGAATATTGTCATTTCACATTATTCTAGTTGTCTAAGCATATCTCCCTATGGAAAATAGAAATAAAACAGGCAGACACATAGAACCTGTTGACAATGTTTATAAATGTAGGAAATATAAGATTTATTCGTCTTGTTTTATATCACACATTTCTAATAAATTAATGTGTAATATTTATAAGCATGACATTTTCAATAGAAAAGGCCTCATATGATTAACACAAATTTGTTTTGTATTTTAAATGTTATAAAACAATTCTATAGTAAACTATAATCACATGTGTTTACATCGATTTGTTTGTTAGGAAATAGTTGTTTATTTTTATTTGTTGTAAATATGTTTGTATTTCCATACACAATCCTTATGATTTGTTTTCAATATGATGATTATTTTAAGGAGATAAGAATTTGAAGAGAGAATTTATCATTTTTGATGGAGTTTTGTTCTCTAAGCTGAATGGTTTAGTCGTGGTCGGTCAGTCAGTCAGTCAGTCAGCTACAACGTAGGACCAGGCACATAAATGCATCGGTCCAAGTTGCCATACCTCGTTAACACAACAAGATGGACACCGGAATCATAAAAGTAGTTAATTCAGAGGTGGTAATATATAAAAGAAAGATTGCAATAAGGATATAGTATAGGAAGAAAGAATTCATAGAAAGAAAGATATGAAGCGATTTTAATCTCTTAATTTAAAGGAAGACAGAGAATGTATACATCGACGCCATTGTGATCGATTCTGAGTCATGTCACCAAGAGTCTCTAACAATTGGTTACGATAGTCACGCGGAGCTTTCATCGTTCTTTTGAATGACATCATCAGCACAAACTTCAGAGAACAAAACTCTATCAAAACCATCCACATGAGCTACAAATCTTCTCCAACATCTCAAAAGACAATTTATCAAGTACAAAGCAATGTATGATATATTAGTCGTTATTTACTCTGAAGTAGTGACTTACATTACGTCACGAAATATCAGAACTACAATTTTTTTTACTCGCAAATTTGATATACTGGTTGGTTATGAAAAAAGTAATAGGCTGAGTTAATACTCATGTAATATAAATTATAATGATCATCACCCCATACTAATGCACTTATTTAGGAAATTCGTCACTGTAACTGCTTCGTGAGATATAAGACAAAATTTCACGTGATGAGATTGCAGTAAATCAAGTAACCTGTTAAGCTAAATGGTTTCATCTCAATTGTTTCATACTGTTGGAAGTAACCTTCGGATAAAATGTCAACTGGAAATCACAACAGCATTGAACAATTAATGTTTCGGATCCTTCAGTAGTACATATTCATCTTATGTAGTCCATACAATTATTTTAATCACCAATAATCATGTAGTCACACTGAACTGGCTTTGTCATTAGTTGACTACCAAAGTTTTAGTAAAAACTGTGATATCTACAGTCAATTAAATCAAAGGGTGAGCTGGTGAAGTCGGAGTGCTAGAATGAATGACAATTTCCATGCGTCAATTCTCTATATTAACATGGCAAGAACGATGGTTCTCTTATAATTTCACCTCCGTGCCTCTTCGGTGTATATATTAGTAAAGATTTTGTAAATGGTGATGAATTTTCTCTAGAAGTATTCATAAGTGTTTGATTCAGGAAGAAAGTTTTATAGTGAATAGATCTACAGTGAGATTAGATAGCTATATCTCTGCAATATTAAGGTCGAAAAATCGACAAGTCTTGAAAATTATCAGAAGGGGTTTGTGGAGATTTTAGAAATTTCGCAGATTGAAATCATGAGTCAGTTGAAGCTAGACCACCATGAAGAACCTGGAAGCACTGGACGGCCGTTTCGTCCTAGTGTGGGACTCCTCAGCAGCGTGCATCCACGATCCCGCACCCCGCGCGACTCGAACCCAGGGCCTACTGGCTTCGCGCGCGAGCACTTAATCATTAGACCACTGAGCCGGCATCCAACGGTGTTAATGCCTCCAGGTTTCCCATGGTGGTCTAGCTTCAACTGACTCATGATTTCAATCTGTGAAAAGTCAATGAATTGTAATTAGTTTGATGACTTGCGTTGTGAGTTACCTTTGATTTAAGCAAGCTCTACAAATTCGCTGCAATAGTAAAGATTTTGTGGATAAAGATGAATTTTACCTAGAAGTATTTTTGGCCATTTCAAAGATTCAGGAATAAACTGTAGTCGTGAATAAATTTGGAGGTTAAATTACGTTGCTTAACGATATTTCTGTGACACTAAGTTTGGAAAACTGATAATAAGCATTGAGAAACTAACATTATTTATGAAATCCCGTAAACGTTGTCAGGTTAGATAACTTGTATTGCAAAATACTTTTGATTAATACAAAGTCTTGATTCACTGAATTGGTTATTTTTTCCATTCTAGTCCAAATTCATTTCTTTTCGTCACTTGTCATTCTCCTATATCATCGGATTTCTGAAATATACGTTCTTCATTTCCTTTTATAGTCCAATTTTCGTATCTACGTTTTTATCAACGGAATTTGTCAACAAAATACCTCAAAGGTAAATAGGATGTATTTCATTAATGTCAAAAGCATTTCATCGTTATGCAATCAGCCATGGGCGCTAAAATATTCAATTCCAGTATTAGAAGCGACACAACTATTTAAAATTCCTTCACCAAAGTAATACACACATACACCTGTATTCATTCTTGAAATAACATTTAAATTACTAATCACATATTGTTTTTATTTTTGTTTCTTCCTCAGATGTCACGTAATGTCGGCTACAAATGGATACCAATGGAAGATTTAAACTTGCCCTCTGCTGTTTGGAATCATCAACCACCTGATCCTACCGCGTGTTTTTATGAAATTCAAAATTCCTGTGGTCTAGACAGTGTTGATGATTAGTAAATATCACTAAAATCAATTGTTTTATCCATGTTTATCAGTGTTAATTATTGTCATTAATTCAGTTGCATTACAACAGACCATTTATCTCATATTTATATTTATTTGTTTAAATAAACATCTTATTCTCGTTACTTTTCACGCATTATGTTTGCATTTTCTGGTTTCGTTGACTTTTTCTTAGTAAATATTTTAAGAGATACTTTTGGCAATATCCTTTTTGTTGGTCCGCTAACTTCTCTGTTTCTTATCTTGTGATAGACTACTACAGATAAAGAGTAATATTCTTGATATCTAGACAGTTTGACTCACTATTCATTCTGATAATCATCTAATGTGTATTGTTTATTCGCGTCTATTTTTTAATTCTTTTGTTCTTTAGTATACTTATATGCTTTATAGAAATTGGATGGGAAATTCACTTCACTGGTTCCTGGTACTACTTTTATCCATCATTCTGTGTAATGACACTTTAAGATATCTCTTCATCCTATTCTTTGCATATGTTCTTGTTGAAGTGTAGAGTATCTTTCCATTTTTCGTCAGGCACACAATATATTTAGTTTTATTTTTGTCCTGCTTATCTTTAACTTTTAGCTTACTGTCATTGTTGTGATTGTTTTCGTCATTGTATCATCTTCATATCTGCTTCAATGTGCATGTATTTTATTATTCACTGTCTTACTTACACGTTTAGCTTAGAAAATATCAATTATGTTTAGTGGAGAAGGGGGGCTAGTAGAAAAGCAGAATATTTAAAATTCTATAAAATTGGGGAGATATTCATTGTACCTTTTAAATTGTTTGCTATTAATAAAATGGCTTGTGTTCTTATCTTTCTTCTATATGAAACTAGTGTTCTGTGATACTGTTTAAACTACGTCAACTGTTATACCATATATGTAAGCTGGCAGATCTTGTGCTATTCTTTGCGGATGCAGGGTTCGAGTTGATGAGGATCAGTGAATTGGATTGGTCGTTTAATTAGTGGGATGGTCCACATAGGGTGTTAACGTTCCAAATCCACACTGGCGAGCATTTTCGGATAAGTTTCATATTCGAGCATGGCTGGATATACAATAAACGGACTATGCTATTGTCTGACTGAGTGTAAGCTAAACTAAGTTAGATACTGATGGAGGCAAATCGGACATTTGCTGTTCTGTTACGTTTTTAATTTGGTAGCTGGCTTTATTTGATGGGTTGACTTTTCGCTTATGAGGCCGAGTAGACAATTTCAGTAATACAAACAGTTCTGCATTTGATAAAGACAATTCAATAGAAAGTATGAATCACTGACTACAGTATCTTATCTCACTGCACCAGCTATTTTTAGGAGACAGCACGGTCTATGAGTAATAACTGTCCTTGCAAGGTATTAGCAAGAGAAACAACTAACCTGGATCTACAATAAGCGTTTGTATAGTTATTCGTGAAAATAATTGTCCGAATGAACAGTAGTTTGTACATCACTGACGATACAGAAATTCCCAAATCGGTAGCTACATATAAATTGTAAAGACTGGGAAAGTCCATGAACACATTGGGATATACTGTGTTCGTATATGTGTGTTAAATCCGCGGTTCAACTATGCTTAATAATTATCCCGCCATAGCACTGAGCTTTAGTTCCGTATGGATACAACTATCTATTAAATAGAGTTCGGACATACTTGAAATGTTATTTGCATCGAAAGCAAAGGTTGTGTATTAGACTAAAGCCACATTTCAGTAGGCAAGTTCTTACTTTCTTGAGGGGAAAGCTGATACCCCCTTTTACCTTTAAGTTTTTATGATAAACTGTGGTGACGACTAGTCTTACTGGAATTTCGATTTTTACTGGATTTCCCGGCACAACAGTCTGTGAATTCTTCCCTGAAGACTTTCATATACTCCGCAACTGTGAGTGGCTTCTAAGTTCGTTCATCTATCACTAAACATCATTTTGGTTGTGAGGTCTTTTTGTTTCGATTGGCGTGTGCATGCTAGCGTTGCTGAAAATCCCTCCATGTATATTCTCTGTGTGACAGAAGTCATTTACTCCATTTATATACTGTGTCACTTTTTTATTGTCTACAGTAATGTGTGGCGCGCTTATCATATGGTTTATTTGAAGTTATTAATACTGACCTGTCCAGGCCGTTATAGTAGAACTCATCGGAAATGTCGAAATTTTTACAGAGACAATTGCTAATGTTCTAAAAGCTAACATAATAGCAGAGGGTTATGACAACATCGAAGCTCAAGAGGTAAAAACACTGCAGACAATCTGAACTGCCTCCGTGCGACTAATAGATTAGTAATTAATCAACTAAGAGCAGTCAACAATACGCCTGGCTTCTGACTAGTCACAAACAGTGATGTGTCTTGTTTTTTCCTGAGTGTTTGCCGCGGCAGACTCGGATCTAGAATAGGTTTCTCAAAAATATATGGATTTTTAACCGACGCCAGGAAACGCCATTCGAAACTCGATGTGACGTTTAGTTGCACATTGTCACAATCTTCTCCCGTAATAACTGGAGCGTTTCAGGATATACCCGCAAAATTTCTAACTCAGGCTGAAGCGGATCCTCAAAATTCTCTAAGTAAGCTTAAAGTAACTCATTTTGTTAAGTCGTATCTGTGTTTGAGATACCCAGAAATTTAGCCTCCGGAAAAATAAAAGTCGTTAAAGATGATCTCGACTATATGCTATAATTTGGTACTATCAGTACCCCTGATAAATAAATGTCCTTATCTCTATACACGACCACTTAGTAAGACAAAGTTATCTGGCGGACCGTTTGTGGATTACAAAGCTACTAAATATCGAACTGAACCAGGTAGGGACCCCGTACCTGATACCCATGATGCCACATACCACCTACGAGGTACGAACATATTTACTAAGATTGACTTATTCAACGCATTTCACAGTCGCTGGGGAAAATATTCCTAATACCAACATAACTATGGCCTTTGAGTTGCTCAAGTTTGTGTGTATGTCACTTGAACTACTAAAGTTCTAAAGATTTATGGACAAATCGCTTGATGATAGGTCTTTTCTACAGATATACGTCGATGATTCATTGACTGCTGATTCGGTTTTTTGATCACACAAACAGCATGTGAGGACCTTACTTTAACTGTTAGATGAAAACGGAATGAAGGTACATATTGTGAAGTTTCTCAGACACAACAAACCCAGAATGAATCATATCGAATAAAAAGTGGTTGGATTATGTTAAACGGTATTTCATTCTGCATCCTTTCACATAATTCAGAAGGTTTCTAAGTTTCACTTACCTCTGTCGTCGGCTTACACCCGATTGTGCTCAACAAGTGCAGCAGCTGACAGATATGCTTAGGAAAAAACAAACGTTTTTAAATTGGTTTATGAGATTATTAGGAATTCAAAAAGTCTATAAGTTCGGAAAATTGTACTAACGTATCTAATCAACAATACTCTATTAGCATTATTGAAATGCGCATCAGGTGAAGTTCTTGGTTTCTTCACTAAGCCGGCTGAAAACGTTACGGAACTGATTACGTTTTTCATAAAGTACTGGTTTCAACAGAAACGAGATAATTAGCGTTCCGAAGGAAGCTTCCCAAGTTTCTCCAGTCCTCGAGATTTTACAAAACAAGTTCATCACATTATATACGAATCAGAAATCATTGCTAGCTTACTGAAGCTGAAGGAATTAAAAACACAGATTATTATGTAATGAAGTAGCTGAAAGTAGATTAATGGTAATGAAGAAAGATATGAATTGAATTTCGCCAGTTATGAATGATGTAACTGTGAATTTCAGAAAGAGTTGGAATACTGAATGACGCAATAAATAAATAAAAGGAAGGACTTGGCGAATGACCTTACGTTGAGCTTAAGTGAGTCTCAGTTCTTTAGAAAAGAAAGACGAAGCAATTTAAGGAGGCCTGAAAAATTCTGAAGATCAAATGAAAACGTGTTTTTTAAGGTGATATACTAACTTTAATTCATATATATTTATAGTATAGATGTTTCCATTGATTTTTAAGTCTACAATTGATCCGTTTGTTTTGGCATATATATACATATGTGGCTTTCTGAAGTCAGAACCTAGGTAGATAAGGCGATTGCACTTCGGGTAAAGAGTACTATTTTCGAGTCCTGGAGTGAATATCAACTCTAGGATACAGGCACATATAACTGATTCCCAAATAGCACGAAATCCTCCCCTGGATTAATATGGTTCAAACCTACCAAGGCAATGCTGAGCCAAGAATGATCTCCCCAAAGCGATCAGATATATAAAATAAAATATAATGAGCCATGTAAGTTTTCTTCACTAATTTGACTCAGGGGTAACGCCCAGAAACTGGAGCCACGACATAGCAAAACGGAAAGTAGACATTACTTCTATTCCTTCGGAGTTGTCAAATGCTGGAATTCGCTGCCAGCCGAGCTAGTCCAAGCGACTTCTCAGGAGTCCTTCAAGAGGCAACTTGATCTATTCTTAAGGACCAAGAACAGCATCATACTATGATTTGCCAATTTCTTTTCCTCTTTTATTGTTAACATACCTAGGTTCCTGCCTGGAGGATTTGGTGATCCCCTGCTACTAGACACGGAAGCCTGTTAAACGGAGGCTTCTTCTATTCCGTTTGAACCTTCAAAACTCATGGAGTCCCTGATATGCGACGGTTTATATGACTATCTGATGTCCTTAAATTTCTTCTCACCCCAACAGCATGGTTTCAGTAAGGGTTACTCTTGTATAACCAACCTGCTGACTGCGGTGGACAGATGGACGAGCATCCTTGATCACAAGAGGAAAGTTGATATAATCAACCTAGATTTCTCAAAAGATTTTGGTAAGCTTAACCATACATGTCTTATCAATAAGCTCAAACGATTGTGTATCAGACCACGTCTAATCGATTGGCTTACTTCATACCTGAAAAATTGACACTTTAAGGTCATGGTTAATTTCACTTTATCTCAGATTGTGGAATGTCCTGATGGGGTCCCCCAGGGCCCGGTACTAGGGCCTCTTCCCTTCTTGATCTATATGAATGATCTTCCTTAACAGGTAACGTCAGACTTATTATTTTTTCCGATGACGTGAAACGTTGGAGAGAGATACGCAACCAAGACGATATACAGGCACTTCAGGAGGATCTGACTCGACTTCAAAGTTGGGCAGACGATAACGGACTTACCTTTAACACTTCAAAGTGTAAAGTAGTCCATCTGCGACATGTTGCAAACTACAGTTACAACTTAGGAAACTCCTCTCTAGTAGTATCCCAAGTCGAAAAAGATTTAGGAGTCCTGGTGCCCCATGATTTGAAGTCTTACGCCAACTGTGACAAAAATGCCTTCCGAGCAAACCTTGCACTGGTAACGTTGAGGCGCATTTTTGGCCAGTTTGACGGAAGAACTTTCCACACAATCTTCAATAGTTTCATCCGTCCCCATTTAGAGTACGGAAACATAGTACTCCCCCCTCACTCCAAAAGGACAAGGTCACTTTGGAGCGTATCCAGCGGCGAGCCACGAAATCAGTTCGAGGACTCAAATCTAAGCCTTACGAAGAACGCCTCCGTTCACTAGAGCTTTACCCATTAGAATATAGGCGTCTTAGAGGTGATTTATTAATGGCTTATAGTATTCTTAACACTTCTGGACATCCTCTTAAACACCTACTTAAGCTTAGTTCGAATAACAACCTAAGGGGTAACACCCAGAAACTGGAGCCACGACATAGCAAGACGGAATGTAGACACAATTTCTACTCCTTAAGAGTTATCAAAAGCTGGAATTCGCTGCCAGCCGAGCTAGTCCAAGCGACTTCTCAGGAGTCCTTCAAGAGGCAACTTGACCTATTCTTAAGGACCAAGAACAGCATCACATTATGATTTACCAATCTCTTTTCCTCTTTTATTGTTAACATACCTAGGTTCCTGCCTGGAGGATTTGGTGATCCCCTGCTACTAGACACGGAAGCCTGTTAAGCGAAAGCTTCTTCTATTCCGTCCACAACCATTTGAACATTGAAGGACAAGCGTACTGCTTGATTTGTGGGTCACTTGTTTCTGTATTGGCAGGTATTTCTAGTAGGTTTTAACCTTATTTGTGCCTACAAAAACCTATTCTTTAAACACTTTCCACTTACTTGTGACTCAATAATACATCTTTTTTAATTTTAAATTGACAATTGTCAGACGCATTTAAGTGCGTCAATTATTTGGTTCTAATCATCTTAAACAATATTAAAATTATAATTTCTCGACGTATCAGTTAGATTTAAATTAATATAATTTATTACTAATGGTTAGCCAAGTTCTCTCAAGATTAACTACTGAACACAGGTATACTTATATCACTAGAAATGAAGTTTTTAACGGTAAAATCTACGGGGTTAACGTAAGAACGAGATTTGATGTATCCATATCCTAGACCTAGTGTCCTTTCAAGTAATAAACTGTTTATTAGATTCGTAGTGAACTAAATTCACTGTATCGACAACAATGTTCCTGTCCTTTAGCCGAATAAGAAGTGATATATTTCCAGTATAACGCTCAAAATCTTGTTTGGCTGCAACGTATCAGCAGTGAACTGTCCTTTTTATCTGTCATGTACGACTCCAAAGGAAAGGTGGCGTATGAACCCAAAGTATCACGTAGATTGACATCGTTGGCAATGTGCTTTGATGAATGAGTTGTGTGAACTGGATATTCTGCATCTCAACACCATTCATATCCAAGTATATAGTTATCTATATCTCACAACAGATTCAGTGATAGTGCTACGTAAGTCAAAACAAGATAATAGGTGGGTTACTGTCGTTAGATGTCAGAAGTTTAAATAAAGAGGTGGGATTACATATTTTTCAGGATTAAGCACTCTAAATAAAAAGGAGCAGTCTGCGACCTGTTTTCTGGACAAAAATATTTAATACATAACATTGTTGTCAAAGTCTAAAGCAGTACTTTCAATACATTCCAAAACAGATTTGCCAGTAGCAGTAATAACTGTCTTAGTCATATCTCTAAACCTCTTGTGGGATAAATCTAACCATAAAGTAATCAGTTACTTGATGGTACCCAAGTATTTAAAATTGACTGTACCTAGGGGGAAACTGGGGGACTCGTCAGTCCTTAATATGACCTTCTATTATGATAAATAGATTGACCCTGTTAACGAAGACTTTCATCACTTCGTAAAGCGCACTCACCTTTTGGAAACTTCAACATACAGTTAAGACGAGGTCTCTTAACAACACATAAACTATGTACGTAAGGTTAGCACGAGCTGGTGCATTATATATTATGGCGGCCAGTTTTACAACTGAATATATTCGAAATTTAAGACAGTGTTTGTATTACAACATTTTATGAGTTTAAACACGTGCTCTAGGTTAGAGGGGATCTCTTATCGAGCTTCTTCAAAGATAACTGATGGCAACTTAGTCCACTCGCGTTAATCGTTGAGTCGAATTTGGGAGTCGTCATGATAAGTGATATCCTTCCTTGTTGAGAATAAACAGTTATCTGAAGATAGTTGTTGCAGTGGGTTATCATTTTCTGTCCTCTGAGCTTCACCAACTTAAGATTCACATGAGTGCCTTTCACTTTAGTTTATATTGCCTACTTAAACATCAAAATAACTTCCTACTATTACTACATTTGTGTTTATGTTTTTAAAGAGTGATGAAAGCTGTCTTTAGAGTTCATCTTTTGTTTCAGCCGAAGTGTAGTTAGTGGAAACATAGACAGAAACAACGGCATGTTGCTTTAACTTTCTGAGTTCCTACTGTTCCGTTTAGTTAAATAGCGCGCATGTGACTGTCCGTCGAAATACGGTGTAGGAAGGTGTACTCCGCTTTTGAACTTAATTCCTAACCTAACTCAGACAGGCCACGGTAAGTACTTACCGTCGCTACTACCTTGATGTGGTGGTCGGGCTTGCCTGTCGTGATGAACCAATCGAGCTTTACAGACAGGGACAATTGTTCCTCAAGGTCCTACCATACCAGACAGGTCGGTTGAAATGCGGTAAGACTAAAAGCAGCAAATCCAAGGTCCGAAGGCGAAGTCGGACTGCTGACTGTACAGATATGTAATGTCAGTAAAGTGTTTTCTTCAGACAATCGGCATAATAGCGATGCTGCCTTCCCATAAGGAGGGTTGGGGTTAGAAAAGGTCAACCCTGAAAGTGCACATCTCGCCTTATCCCACTGTTATTCGTCTCCGGCTGTAAGGTTCAAATAAGTAGGGAGCTAACACTAACAGTACTCACAAGAAGGTCGTGTGTAGCCAATTTCAAGCAGTTGTTCCTTGGGCACTGCGGTCACGCTCTCAGGTCACTAAGACCAACTCTAACCTAATTTCCTTTTCAAATACCTCTAGAAGAATCTTTACATGGTGTGAAAAACTAGGAAGTAGTCGAACGCGTCGACAACACTTACATTGGAAGCCCCCGAATGCCCTGGTACGGACGAGAGTAGGGAGTTTGCTCTCCCTCTCGAAATGCTCCCACATGGCCACGCGTATATAGCCTCTGTCAGGGAAGTCCTACTCACTGCCTTCTCGTGGAGGGGGTGTTGTTTACGAAAATGAGAGGACGAAAAGCGAATGTCCGGCGCTTTAACCGGATTCCAAACCAATGGTTCACATGGGCTCCAGTATCCTGAGGGAACAAATGGCGTATGAACCAATTGTTGGTCACCGGCTCCCATGGGACTGCATCTCCTTACGATGCCCCACTGCCTTGTGGATCAGACCCTCAGGTCAAAGGCTCGGGGAGTGGCCCCCTAAGAAAACCACCTGCTTCGGTTTGGGCACCCGGGCAGTATCACAGCCCTCACACATATCGCATGAGATTTGTGTGGCGCATATGTATTTGGTGCCTCCTTGTACCAATACCTATGTGTCAAAATAAGTAAATAAATAAATAAAAATGGGTTGGTGCCTGACAAAATCTCCTCGCGGGTTCAGGAGGGTCATTTGGCTTTCGCGAACTTACGTCACCTATGGCGAAGGCGAGATATCCATCTATCAATAAAAGGACGAGCATACTGTGCGGCAGTTCATTCTGTCCGTCTACGAAACGTGGCCACTAAGGACAGAAGATACTCGTAAGCTACTAGTATTTGATCACAGATGTCTTAGAAATATTACTCTCATCTGCTGGGATCACGGGGTAAGTAATAGTGAGGTTAGACACAGGGTATTAGGGAATGATGGTAAATCAGTTGTGAATCTTCATAGACTGAGACGGTTGGGCCACGTGTTACGTATGCCTGAACACCAAATACCACGACGTGCAATGCTAACCGGTGTTGGGGATGGTTGGAAGAAAGTTAGGGGCGGCCAAAACAAAACGTGGCATCAGTGCTTGAAGTCACTAACTTCTAGTCTGAGCCGTGTTGGGAGATGCAGACTACTTGGTTGGGGTCCGCGTGACTGTCGTAACCAATGGTTGGAGACTCTTAATGACATGGCTCAGAATCGATCACAATGGCATCGGTGTATACACTCTCTGTCTTCTCTTAAACTAAGAGATTAAGATCGCTTCATATCTCTCTTTCTACGTACTAAATCTTTCTTCCTGTATTATATCCTTATTGCAATCTTTTATATATTACCACCATTGACTTAACTACTATTATGAATCCGGTGTTCATCTTGTTGTGCTAATGCGGTTTGGCAACTTGGACCGATGCATATATATGCCTGGTCCTACGTTGTAGCTGACTGACTGACTGATCATTAAAAGACTTGAGATAAAACTTCGTCTCGTTCACGTGTACATTGTTTTTTTTAAATGTGAATCGTAATAACTGTAGCCGATACAGACTCTTGTAAGATTGCATATCCTTTATAACTGACCATATCATTTTTGACATAGATTTGAAGTCCCTTGATTCCTATGTGATGATCTGTATGATCCTTTTATTCTGAAACAAATAAATATGAAATAATTTTCACTAGAACTTCAGCATGAATATCTATAAATAGTAGTGAAATTACAAAGTGGTTCTTATTAAATCTGATGTTTATTGATCTTAAAAAAATAATGTTGTTTCGTAATGAAATGGCTTTACACTAATTAGTCAAATCTCTATAATGGGCAACCTTTTTTACCTTAAAATAATTCGTTACATTTTCTCGTCATGAGATACTTATCCTACCACTAACTATAGATAAATTCATCATCGAATTGTCGACAATGTCATCGAAGATCCAGCTATTTCGAAATATTCTCCGTGAACTTCGACATGTTCGAAAGAATCAAAAAGCGGTTAGTAATTTTTTTAGAAATATTTTATTGACAAATTATTCATTTTCATTTAGCCTTTTGACTATTCACCAGTAATGCAATACGTTATTTCTGAATTTAGAAATAATCATTTAACCGATGCTCAAAAATGTGCTAGAGAAAATGAAAGTGTTCATCTAGCTGAAACATATTTAAATTATTTGCAGAATTTACGAAAACATTCAGTAAGTAGCTATTTTTAAGTAAGTCATTATTTATTTATTTCTCTATCTGTATACGTTTTACTATAAATTTACTTTCATCTTTAAGCAAACGAATACAATCTATCAGTATAGGGGTTGTAGAGACTATTAAGTTTTTGATTGAGATCATGAACCGATTGGTGTTAGACTAGTCCGTGGACTAGTTGATGTTAGACACTAACAATAAAGAAAGAAGTTGAAGTTAGACATTAACATCGTTGGATGCCGGCTCAGTGGTATACTGGTTAAGCGCTCACGCGCAAGACTGGTAGGTCCTGGGTTCGGATCTCGCGGGGTGTGGGATCATGGATGCGCACTGCTGAGGAGTCCCATACTAGGACGAGACGGCCGTCCAGTGCTTCCAGGTTTTCAATGGTGGTCTAACTTCAATTGACTCATGATTTCCACTATTGAAATTACTAAAAATCTCCACAAAAATCCCTTCTAATAAAGAAAGAACAAATATATTAATAGAGTAACGTGGATTTATTTCATGGATTCTCCTCAGTTGCTTAGAACCTTAAGCTATAGTATTAATCATTAAAACAATTTGTACATATTTTACATCAGAAATGTTTAGAATAAACTGAGTTGAATTATGAAGGTAGAATAATCTTTAGAGTTAAAATTATTCAAACGTTGGCTTATGGATCGAATATTTAAATATTCTAGAAGAGTATGGAAACAAGAAAATATATTTTCTTCTTGAATCAGAAGATAGATTATTCAATATGACCTAGTTGAGTAAAGCTCAGAAGTGAGAATTAGAATACTAGAATTTTGATTTTAGTTTATGAAGAAAATAAAAACAAAGCCTTACGTAACAATCTCACACAAAATAAGGTCACTAGAATAAAACAAGATTTATAACTGTTTCCTTTTGGATTTATAAATTCCGTTCAAATCTCTTTATTGCAACTGCTTCGGCAAAACATAGCAGTTATTTTGAACGATTTCACAATTTCAATAACATACCCACTATCGAGTAAATGATGAGCGATCGCACTATAAAAAACCTACCTGATTAGTCTCAATTTTCGAGGAATATGATCAGAGATACGGACACAAACCCTCCATTCTGTTCTTCCGATGTATGTGCTTTGGCATATACATGTAAACTGGTAAACACAATTAGAAGTAACATAAGCCGGGTATATGTCCACATTTAATTGTCTCAATGAGCATTTAGTTTGATATAGGGACACCAACTTGGTTGCTGGATAAGTTCCTTTTAGTATTGCCTTTAGTCTAAAATCAATCCTTCCAGCTATTTCATCACCTTTAAGCCTAGTTTTATGAAGAGAGGTTTCTTCTTAACTGTAGGATATTTCATTTCCTTTTTTTCAAAGTCTTAGGAATTTTTGCGAATAATCGTTTAATTAAATCACTTAAAATTCACTAAGGTAGTATAGAAAATATCTAGTTTGTTATATACTTATGTCACATTATACAATCTGGGTTAGATTTTTTAGTCACTCATAGTCAAGTAGAAAGTAGATTTCATTTTCTATGTGCAAGGAATCTTTTGTCATCTTTTTTTGGAACGGTAATTAATAATTTCTATATTAGTAATAATAATTTAAAACTCATCTTATTCAATTCAGTAATGGAAACAACATAATTATCTTTTTATGATAAGTAATATATTATGAAAAGAAAGTACCTGACTTTGTACTGCATTCTTATTAGTATCCTTTTTTCATTTCTCAGGAGCTCGTGGAATTGTATAAATCCAAAGAGAAAACAACTGAGGAAGCCGCTAAAATGGTTGGATTAGCTCTACCAGAAACAAATTATCATGAATAATAAGAATACTTACAATATTTTGCCTAGGATATATTCCATTGTATATTTTCATTGTTAGATATTGTTTCTACCATGAATTCATTAGATGCTCGAATAGGCTAATAAGGCAATATCCATATACTTTTGTTCATATTGTTTTAAAATTCGATTTTGATTTCAAATAACCAGTGGTTATCCTATTTGTCTTCTGTAAAATAGTTTTTCAATAGAGGACATTTACACACATCATGAAAATCAACTGGTTCCTGTTGATTTCGCTTAGTTTTTTTTACTAACCCTTTCGTTGGATGTCCCAGAATCTTAAATGAGGCATAAACTGTCACGGTATCTTGACTCGGCTATTATTTATTACACTATAAAAAAATACTGACTAATCATTATCCATGAACAAATGTCTTGTCTCTTAACAAATTTACATCACTATTAGTACGGAATTTCTGGGTAAGAACTCGATTTATTTGAGTGAGTTCAATTAACAGCTTGAGGGATTTTAGGTAAGTAGGTTTGTAATAGATAAACTTTACATGTAGAATCTTAAAACATTCAGATATTTTTCTGAGTGTCACGAGTATGAGCAGTAACCTTGAAAACATATGGTAGTAAACTATGAGTGCTGTTGTTAGAAAAGACGAATACTTTATAATGTATAAGAAAATTTTGAGTACTGCAATTTCGTCTTTGTTTCAGCGTATCAATTTGAAGGATTAGTATGAGTTTCTGTCGTTAATTTATAATTGATAAAATACTTCATCGTTTATATTGTGAACAGTGGTGCAGAGTCGTGTGTAGATTCCCCAAAGTATAATTAAACATCCTGGTAGGTATCTCTTTCTGTCCTATCAATGTAATAACTCCCGTAAATATACATGAGGTGATAAACTCAGTTGCGGGTTACGGTATTTGGTAGTCTCACTGGTTTGTGCTATAAATCTGTCAGTTTTCGTTTTAGTAAAGTACTCGTGGGTGTTTCATTAATTTGCTGACACTATTCAACAAAAATATAATTCTTTGGTTCTTAGGAATATGAAATCTCTATAGAAGGATAGATTGCATCATAAAGTGATCTAAGACTCTAATTATCAGATAAGGCTACGTAATAATCAGGGGGTTAGATAACAATTGAAAGATAAACATAAAAGTCATAATAATAACTGTATAACAATCATTGAAAATTGTTGAGGGATGATAATAACTGATTACGGTCTAAAATTACAAAACATTAATTTAAAAGAAAACCAACGAAAATTTGCTGCAGAAGGGAGATTGGACGTATGGCTTTTGCATGCAGAGTTCTAGTTTAAATTGGTGGATCGGCAGTGCATAAGTTTCTGACTGTGTAGATTATTTTAAAAGAAGATTCCTTAGGAGCGACGTTTTCAGAGTCAATTAGATGCTTCTGTATTAAGCTTGTAACTATTTTGCATTCTCCCTTTAAAAGCCATGCTGGGTTGTGTTCTGAGGTTGTATTTATTATTTATTTGTTTGAACGTATAAATATTGGTACAAAGGGGCACCGAATACACACAAGTCACTTGGTCTGTGTATGGGCTGCGACACTGCTCGGGTTCCCAGATCGAAACAGGTGATTTTCTTAGGGGCCACACCCGGAGTCTTTGACCTAAAGGTCTGATCCACAAGGCAGTGGGGCAACGTTAGGAGATGCAGTCCCATGGTAAGCGGTGACCAACAATAGGTTCACACGCCATTTCTCCCGTCAAGATCGTGGGTCTCTTGTACACCATTGATTTGGAGTCAGGGTTTTCCAGCTTCCCTAGGTGGATCCTACATATCTACCAACTTGGTTAAGGCGTCGGATATTCGGTCTTCGTCCTTTCAATTTCATAAACAACACCCCGCTGCAGGAAGGCAGTGACTAGGACTTTAATGTCAATGGCTGTATACACATGGCCATGCGAAAGTATTTCATGAGGGAATGCTGACTCTTTCCATCCTCGGCCTTACCAAGGCATTTGGGGGCGTCTAGAGGATGGTCGCTTTGTGCGATCAATGTAACTTGCCCCACAGGAGCAAGCAAATTTATAGATGCGCATTGATATCGCTTCGAGTAAAAGTTTATCCTCAACACATTCGTGAATAGTGGTCCGCTTCGAGAAGACAATGAGGAGCTTAGTTGAGTAGAAGGTTTTATTCAGGGATTTTGGAATCCGTTTATTCAAGATTTCAATAGCCATATCATTTAAACTCGATATGCATAATTAGTTCTCTTCTGAACTGTTGGTGCTTTTTCTGGATGTCTTGGTGTTAAGCTCCCACCGAAGAATCTAGGTGGGTCACCATTTCGATGAGTATCTGTCGCAGTTGAAGTAGTTCGTCATCTATTTTGTCATTAGGACGTATTCTTTTATTCATTGAGGATAAAGTGTGAATTAATTTTCTCTTTCTACTCATTGGGAACCAGCTATGAAGTTAACATGCTGTCCATTTGAAGTCGGTTTTCTATAGTGCAGATCTCTTTAAAGAATCATCCGACATTCTTTTCAGCCGGAAATCAAGAAAGTGAAATTCCTCGTTCATCTCTGCCTCCAAAGTGAACTGAAGTGAGTGGTGACAATTATTGAAATGATTCGGAATTTGACTGAGGTCCATTTGTTCAAAAATAATGAAAGTATCATCCATATATCCTTTATGTAAATGAAATCTCGCAATTATTGGTCGAAATACCGTATTTTCCAAATCGGTCACGCAACAATCAAGAGGTAACACAATGGTGAACCCATTACAGCTGCATCTGTTTGTCTGTAGAAATCAGTTTCAGTTTCAGTTTGGGAAGGACAGGAGGCTCGATGGCCTATGTTAGTCCTGGCAATGGTGGTCTCTCAGTTGATCCAACTTTCTTTTGAAAGAGTCGACGGATGGAGCCTCAACGACGTGTTGAGGTAGTGAATTCCACTCGTTGATGATTCGATGGGAAAGTCGATAGTCAGCTGACAAGTAATTTGTTCTTGGCTTATGAACTTTTTTGGAGTGTCCTCGTAAATTCTCTGTTTTGGAAGACAAGAAAAATGAGGGCATGTTAGGTGCAAATTTATCACTAAGCAATTTGTAGACTGTAATCAAGTCGCCTCTAGTTCTGCGATATGACAACGGGAAAAGGTTCAGCTTGGCCAGTCGAGATTCATACGGAAGCTTCGCTATTGCGGGAACCAGCTTAGTCGCCGTTCTCTGAACCTTTTCCAGAAGCTCACTGTCTTTTTTAAAGCAGGGGCTAGCCGCTTGTATGCAGTACTCAAGTTTAGGACGAACGAACACTGTATACAAAGTCAAAAACGTCTTAGTGTCGACATGACTAAAAGCCCTACGTATTGACCATAACGTTCTAAAACTTTTGGCGGCTATTGCACGGCAGTGTGCAGTAGTCTTTAAGTCTTGACTAACGATAACTCCTAAGTCATTATATGTCTGAATGGCATGTTAAGTACATCCTAGAAGTGGCTCTTTTAGATAATGTTTTGGGGTTCAAATATCAAGGTTAATACTTTCAATATATTTACATAAAAAAAACAGTTTCTGTGGGTGAAACATTTATGAAGAGAGATGTGACATCCAATGAGATCATTTTTGTACCATTGACATTGATATTTCTAATTGAGTCGACAAAGTAAAACGAATCACTAGAGGTGTATCTATTGATGTGATTTCTGACGGGTTGTAAAATATCAGCTAACCAACTAGCAATCAAATGGTACGAAGGGTTATTCGTATCAAGTATAGAACGTAGGGAGACATTCTTGTGAACTTTTGGAAGTTCGTATAGCGTCTCTATAACGGAACCCGATGGTCTAAGATGTTCATAGCGGTCACATTTGATAATAAAATCATCTTCCTCAGGATTTCAATTGACATCTGTCCCGTCTTCTCAGTTGCATCTTTTTGAATGGCTTCTTTGAAGAATTCGACAGGGTCAGATAATATCAAGGATAGTTTGGTGACATGGTTATGACGATCTATAAGGAAAATCCCTGAACCCTTGTCTGTTCAACACAACACTGAATCCTGATTTGTCCGAAGATCAAATAACTGAGATTCATGTACTCTTGTTAGTAATAAACCAGCTGTAGGTATTGTGTTCACATATTGATCACAACAGTCAACAAGAGTTGTTTTGAAATGATCATAATCTCTATTAGATACTGGGATGAGGTCACCTGTCTGACGATTTTATTTATTTCAACACAGATATTGGTACAAGGAGGCACCAAATACATAGGCGCCACACAAATCTCATGCGATATGTGTGAGGGCTGTGATACTGCCCGGGTGCCCAAACCGAAGCAGGTGGTTTTCTTAGGGGGCCACTCTCGGAGCCCTAAAACTGGATATTTGGGCTTTTATTGTGGCAAGCGACGGTTATAAAGTAAAAACAGCCGAAATTTATTTAGAGCCAGTGAAATGTCAATGAACCCTCACCAACTCATCCGGAAGTTGGATTACTGAATATCGAACACGTCATCGATCCCTGTCAACGTCTAGTACAACCAACGCACATCAGTTAATCGTACGCCGTAGACTAGCCAGTGCAGTGACGGTCAAACGTTCGCTTGTGCCTACTTTAAATAACATATTTCTGTGATAACATCCTTTGTGTTGTACCGTCTTCAAAGCATCCATAGTACTTTGATACGACGAAGGAGTAATCCATATTAGGTGCTGACCCCTATGTATGACTTTGACGTTAGCTGTTGGTCATACCATCCCGTCTAAATCTAGTAGGTCCCTAGTCATCCGACAGAGATAATCAATGTTGATGATTTACACTTCGTATATCTTCAGTCAACTTTGTTCTGTTTAATATTCCAAGCTGTTATGGCCTGATGTTTAGGAGTAATAACTAGTTGTGCTACCTTTCCACAACATTTGAGATTTATGTCTTGATTAAAAAATTACAAACTGCAAAGTTCAGAATTCCGGTGACGAGAGACTTGAAGTATGGTAATAAAAATATTTAAACGCAATGAGGTTTTGATATATGTGATATTACCAAATCTTTATTTTTTGAAAAGAAGAGAATAAAGCCATCTGCTTCACTAGAACTATTTATGAGCGATTACTCCATATTCCAGTTTCTTAACACTAATGATTATTACGCGAATCTGGAGCAAGTAGTACATATCTTCCAACAAACTAAAATCAGTAGCCAGTTATTCCGATAAGTGATATCACTTCTTGTATTTTTGTCTCTGTTTTCGTCTAGCCAGTATTGCATTCTAGACTAGGCTGTGAATAAGCATATCTGACAAACATTTCGGCCTCATCAGTTACATTCCTTATTTGCGAAGTATGAATTAGGTCCATACTTCAAAATCAGGACGATTTGGTACAAGAGGGTTCCTAGAGCACTATTAAGATAAGCATCGATCGATGCATGTCAGTAGGAAGGTGACCTAACAACCGAATGGAATGAGTCTTAGGATACTAAACAAACATGTCGTCGGCATGAAATGAATACCAAGCCTAAAATCCCTTTAGATAAACAGTTATATACCGGTGATCAGGGTATCACGGGTTGATACTGTATATCTAGAACTTGGATTTTTGCTATACCGCGTACAACTTGAGCACTTGGACTTTTAAACATCCCATATCTCAAGACAGAAGACGAGTGGGAAGAAATCTTATTCCAACCAGTCGAATATGGTACGAAACACTTGGTACTTATCGTTTTAAGGGAAAACGAATTCGTCATCAGAATTTTCTTGTCCTCATGCAAAGGGCCTTAACATTTATGCTTATGGAAAGCTGCAATGCGAAATTCCTTGTGTTCTCCCAAATGATTGAGTGTTATGTCTTTGGCCCTCCTGGAGTTTTTTTGAATTCATAGAGATACATCACCAACAGATATGCAGCTAGATGGTTTTGACTTCACAGATGACATAGCTTTTCTATCCTATACGCAGCAGGTGGAGACAGTTTGCGTAAAAGCAGCTTTTGAGGCAATAGGCCTCAACATACACATAATCCAAAATGACAGAACTCTATTGAGCCAAATGGATATGAAGATGACACAGATATTTGGAGTTTGATAACACTTTAACCAGTAACCCGTTCTATAATTTAATCGTGCCCACCTAGTGGAGGTTCGAAAATATATTTTGTGGTTATGACTGTTTCTTTGATACACATATAAAACCTGACTTTCTTTCAGATATGAACTAAACGAACCTGATAGAACGTTCATCCCTACAAGCATCTTCAATGGAATGTTGAAATATTTTGTTGCTACATCACTTATGTAATTGAATTGTTTTTACTTACGTCCACTTGTTCACACTATAAGTATGGTCTATATCAATTTCTTCGTGAAACTATTTGCATATTTCAGTATCTTTGATTGTACAAAAGCATATTAGGAATATTTAATTGTCATATTCGCTATGATATTGATATGACTGTCCCAGTGATCTTAGCATTAATATTTACTGGGATATTATTCATCAACAGATACATCGTTAAATGAACTGTCTTGAAGATTAATTCCACTCCCTTTTCTGACCTATACACGGCTGTGTTTGCTAACATAACCAGCTGAAATCCGAAATATACTTGTGGTGTTACACATACGTGGCCTTGGGAATGCCTAGAACCATGACTGAAAAAAGCTTAATGATTCTGAAGTCTACTAGTGTGAAAAACCAGAAACACTCAGAAACTGTCCATAAAGAACTCTATCAACCATGAAAATGGTGCATCCAGAAAAGAACGGATTATTTTACACCAAAGTTTGGGGGCAGAATGTTTTGTTTGTATCAGGCTCTTTATGTTTGAGTACGGGTCAATCAATCTGTGATAATAAGGTTCTTCTCCTGCGCCCACCATTCAAACACATGTTTCCATGTTTATGCTGAACTAGCTACTCTACTGAAATAACCTATAACATGCTAAATCGGACATTTGCATTAATACAGTTTGGCAGGAAATGACTGGAAAAAATTTTTAAAACAGACAACAAAAGATGTCGTTACTAGTTTTCTTAGAACTTTACTATATATATATATATATGTATATATATATATATATATACTTCCTGTTCTAATGAAACAGCCTTCCTCATTCCAACCGTGATTTCCCTTCCTTCATGTGAACTTACCCCACCTCGTTGAATATCACAATTCATTGTTCTTTATCGTTAGATTCTCCCACCTGGAGACTCTGATCACAGTTCACTGTAGCTACAAAAGCTAGTATGAATTTAATCTAATGATTTATCACACCTCTGTCTTTTCCACTACAAAAAGTTAAGTATTGTCGGTCGCTCATATCCAAGTGTCTTGCTACTCCTCAGTTTCCCTTCCTTTCAGACTCTTGTTCTGAGGGCAAGCTATGGAACTTCTGATATCTGAGACAAGCTAGACGTTCGTGTTTTTTCAGGGTCATAGTTCACACCAAGTGTTCTACAAGTCTACTTTATAACAACTATAAACTTAAAAATTTGTTGTGTATAAATACTTAACACGACCAAAATCCTAACACAATATTGCGGAGATTGGATCTGGTGTTTAACGTGGACGCGATGCCACTTTGGAAAATATTTTGAAAATTACTCAGTATATCTGAACGAATGAACTGATATCCACTTTTACAGATTACATTTGTTTAACAACTCTGCTTGGGATGCATACTGTGAACCAATAAATGCTTTAAGCCACGTATAATCGACCAGTACCTTATAACTTATATAATTATTTATACTAAATAATGGGGAGATAACTTCAACCAACTTATGCTTGTAGGACGAAACATTTTTTAAAATTATTTCTCACAATGGCCAAGTGAAATGTAAATAACGAAAACAACTGACGCAAATTTATTATGCCAAATACCACTTTGACTCATGTCTGTAACCTTAGATTGGCGTCACTTCCTACCGGAAACATACTGTTACAAGCAGATCGACTAATAGTTATTTCGACGAAAAAAGATGCAAGAATATAACTTATGGTTGTTAATATATATTTTCGCCTGGGCGGGTACACAAAAACTTTGCAGACATGGTCTGTAAGTTACGACATTGGTTTGCTTACAATATGCCTCCCGAGTAGGGTTGCTAGCGAAGCGAAATCAATAAAATTAAAAGAAAGTCCATTTCTTCTGGTTAGGATTGTGTTATATTATTATGCTGAGCGCAGTTTTTTAAATATTTAAAAAAACGGCATCTCGTCCACGTCGCATACCACGTTCAAACTTGGTTTTATTGTGAGAAATCCGGTCGATCTAAATGTTTATGCAATACAGCGTTTTGAAATTATAGTTGTTTTAAAGTAGATTCATAGATCGCTTGGTATGAGCTGTCTCTTTTAAAAAATGCGTACATCAAGTGTTTCATGCGTCAGAAGCTCTACAGTTGTTCCGTGAGAGCGTTATGAGGAAAAAGGAGAGAAATCAGACGTAATATGACAGGTCTTGTATTCTGACCTGAAATTCACACATATGTGAGGGTGAATAAGTTACCATAATAACTAACTCTGTGAGTCTTCGACAGTTGATGCTGACCAAATTAGTTTCAATGGATTCACCTAGTTGAAGGTGTTTGGTCATGCATCCGCACCAGATCAACAGTGGAAACACCATGCACAACTTCCCCTGCAGTCGCTAGCCACTTTAGGTTAGTCGATTTCCAACATATTGATAGCCCACCAAATATATTTTCGAACCTCCACTAGGTGGGCACGACTAAATTATAGAACGGGTTACTGGTTAAAGTGTTATCAAACTCAGAATGCTTGTACCATCTTTAACAATATAAATAATAATGACAGGTAAAATAGTGATGGAAACATCTGATACGAACTGTTCTAGTCTCGTAAGGACTGCTGAGCTAGTCCAAACGACTTCTTAGGAGAAATTTAAGAGAAAACTTGACATGTTCTTAAGGACTAATGGCAGAATCTTACTATGATTTTTTTTAACATTTTTCTTTTTTCCTGTTTCACGGTTTATGAATCTAGCAACCTACCTTGAGGTATCAGTGATCCATGGCTACTAGATACGAAGGTCCGTCAGGCAAAAGCTTTTTTACTTCAAGCAGAACTATTCTAACCATTTGAAAGGAACACTACATGAAGCAAAATTAAAGTTATATGCTTTTCAATCTTTGTACAGTTGTGTGCATAAAATACAAATTGTAAATACGAAGCGATGAATATTTCACATGGTCCTTGCAGAACTGATTGCAATATTCAACTAATGTTTTCTGAAAACATACAGAGTCGAAATACCTTTTGACAAGTACTGATGTAGATTTGGATGAATAATTAACGCAATTGGTCGCAACTTGCCAAATGTTATAGAGTCAAAAAAAAGAAACAACGATTTCGCATGTAACAACAGTCAAACCGACAAGTTCGTCTAAAACACTACGGATGCTGATATAAAGTTTTGGGTCTCATCATGTGAAACATCAGAAGACTATAATTTAGTAATAAGGTTCAAACCTCTATTATGTTGAAGTAACAATGATTTGGCCCACCAACATTAACTGTCCTTCCGTTCGGTTGAGCTTCCAAATACTAGTAGATATTTAGGCTACTATTGCTTCTATCTTCCAAGTTGATGAGGCAGTCCACTGGGATTCACGCAATTAATGACTACATGAAAGCTCCTTCACAAGACTGAGAAGTCTGTTTTTCAGCCATATTTTGTCAATACCTACAAAGAACAAACTTTACTTATCCGGGAGTCTCGATTGAATCTGACTCTAACTGGAAGAGGGACAAAACACTCGAGTTCCTTCTTTGATCAAGTAACGACTGGCTTTAATCTCCTTATTCAGTGAAAAATTCACCTTATCCCAAACAAATTTACCTTGAATCGAGATTCAAAACTCACATGGCCCAAACTGCAGCTACACATAACCACTGTCAAGTTGAAAGGAACTAAGATGATTAAAGAACAAACTATAAAAGATTAGTTACTCTGTGAAGTTATTTAACAATATTTACTTGCAAATTACGATTTGCTTGACGTGATACACCAAAAACATTCACTAGAATCTCTCGTTACCTCTCTTAGCGGATAATAGTGTTCAATATTTATCGGGCATATACAGTGAACAACAGTCTATCAAAAATAAAAGAACCTATTGAAGAGGCAACTTGAGAATTGAAGTGAACTGAAGGTCGACAGTAACGTCCTTCATGCACGATGACTAGTCAAATATTAGATCTAGTTAGGCGTTTCAAGGTGTTGTGTGAAAGGAATCCAGATAAGTCAGAAGCTGTTGTTGCTATTGAAGTCCTTGCGCAACTTCATGAATGCTCTGATGTCACAACTGTTCAAGGTCTTCATGATGTAATGAATACAGCTATAGAGCGTATGTGGAAAGAGGGAGTTAGCAATCTCTCCGTTATATCAGCTTGTGAATTATTCCAGCGTTTTATTACGCTAGCAACACTGGATACAGTCGATTTTGATGAATGCAAAAAAGTACTTTCTGAGAGGGCCCAGATATTTATCAGAAAGGCGAGTATAATCTCAACCATTCTAATCAGGGAATTAATATTTTCGATGTTTTGTCTCGGTATTGAGTTAATGGTTCTCATTACATAAGTACACTTTTTGACTATAATATTGTGTAACGATTAGCTTGAGACTTGGTCCTTAGTTGGTGTATTAATGCACGCATGCCGACTAAATAATATCCCTTAAACTTGTTACTGGTAAAACTATAAAGACCTTTCTTTTAAGACCAGTCTTTCAAGAGGTTGACGTGAAAAATGGTCGGAGGCTTTCGCCATCCTAAATTTAAACACTTACACAACATTGAAGTTACCCTATCAGTTATAAGTGTTCTGAATTTGAATCGGCACCGATAAAAAGGAGAACCTGAGTTTTAAAAAAATTTTCGCTAAACGTTGTACTTCGGGTTTATGGTACTTCTGCCTCCTTGGGATTTCTTGTGATTCGTAATGCAAACCAATGTCTTAGTTCATGTTCAAATGCCTATCCCTAAAATATTTACTGTGCGATAACTAAGAGTAATTCATAATCACAGGAACAGAGGCAGATGCATAAGTATCCAGCCTTATCGTTTAAAACCTCGTTTATGCGCTATTTTGTAAGGCTAGTACATTGTACCTTAATGGGTGGTAATTTCTGTTTTAGCGTTGATATCCTGTGTATTTTAAGTTTTATGCCATACATAAAATTGTCCTAGAGTTGGTGACACGTTTTTCCTAACTTTCAAGCATGCTTTCCTTTCGGTTCGACAAAGTTACTATGCTTACTTCAGGCTCGTGTAAGCTAAAAAGAATGTTAATTTATGTATTCATAGACCCCAACTACCTGAGATTCTACCTAATGACTTAATAACCGTCTGTTTTATATTTCCTGGGTATGTATTACTTTTAAGTTTTGTCTGTTTTGCTTACTTCACGTTTATTTTTATCCAAGAATTATCATTGTTTGCAGCACCTACCACCGATTTATCACGACTCGCTACATTTGTTGACTACTTCGATATCGAATAGATGCCCTATTCAACGTAGTTTCTTCAAACTCACAGTTGGGACTGTGGTTAGCTGAAATCATTAGTCTTCCAACTGTTAACATTATTTTTGTTAAAGGAAAAATCGTAATGATGGAAATATTTTATTACTCTAGCAACATATTTCTTTTAGATGGTATTGTAAACGTCGGGTGTCATTTCTTCGCATCCAAGTTCGCGTGCATATAAATTCCTGTATTTTGTAAAAGACGACTCACAAATCACATTACGCTTTGCATAAGTTTCTAAGGCGAACTATTATTGACACCAATTCGGTTGTACAAATAGTAAAAAGGCGAGAAGCGTTGCCTACACCTTGCGACGGAATCATACTAGCATCATGAATAGACGCTAGTTTTTATTTTGAACTGTCATTCTCATCGTTCGCAAAATTTCTACTTTTGAGAGATACTAACACATTAACAATTTATCCCGTTCGCTTCCTATATTTGTATATCGTTTTATTATCATCACTAGCCTTGTCAGTTAACTCCCTTCTTTTGTATGAATATGTCGAGCAATCAAAAAGCTTAAGTATTCCACGTCTTGAATGGCAGTTAGTATGTTACTAAAGAAATTTTAGTTCTCACAGTCCTGTTATTGTTACCTCTGACTTTATCCATGAGTTGCAATTTAATGTGTGCCTACGAAATATTCTTGATCGGTAACATTTTTTAAAATCTCAATATTTGAATGCATAGTTCACTACTAATAATTACGGAATTTTGTTTTTCACTACAGGTCGGTTCATGTAGGCGAAAAATAGCAGAAAACTTCCTGAACTACATCCCTAATGGTTCAGTGATATTCTTACACTCTTATTCCCGTGTTGTTCTTGCTGCACTGGCATATGCTGCATCTACTCAAAAGCGTCTTCATTGTTATGTGACAACATGTGCACCTAGCGGGCTGGGTGCAAAAATGACGAAAGCGTTAGCTAAATTAAAAATTTCCTGTACTCTTGTTCCAGACAATTCTCTTGCTTACCTGATGCCGCAAGTCGACCTTGTTGTTTTAGGAGCTGAAGCTGTAGTGGAAAGCGGTGGAATATTAAATATGCTTGGTTCCTCACTAATTGCAATGACAGCATCTTCATTCGGTAGACCAGTTTATGTGCTTGCAGAATCTTTTAAATTTATGCGATGTTATCCTCTTGATCAGCGTCATATTCCTGATGAGTTCAAATGGTCTTACGATCATGAGTGTGGATCATTATCACCATCAACTCTATTAATTTTAACAGATGGGAACAACTGTTTAACTCATGATGAAAATAATTGCGATTTTCCGGAAATGAAAACAGCATGGGCTGATGTTGAAGCACAAAGAGTTCCCGTAATTGAGCAAAAAATGCCTCGAGTAGACTATACAAGTCCATGTTACATTAATTATCTTATAACAGATCTGGGTGTCCTAACACCTTCAGCTGTTAGTGATGAATTAATTAAATTGTATTTATAATATTATGGCCATGAAAATATATACCTGTTCATTCACTGACTAGTTCTTTTTCTTAAATCAACATTTCATTGCTAAATCCCTGTGTTATTTTAAAATTGTCTCTACTTGCTTTTTCAGTTTCCCAATATGAACATATACACATTTCTGTACATCTTAGTTTGTTTA
Organism: Schistosoma mattheei; assembly: GCA_944470405.2. Classification (NCBI taxonomy): domain Eukaryota; kingdom Metazoa; phylum Platyhelminthes; class Trematoda; order Strigeidida; family Schistosomatidae; genus Schistosoma; species Schistosoma mattheei. The sequence goes on from OX103945.1 coordinate 35,687,993, forward strand.
TTCAATACGAATATTTCAACAGTGACAACGACAATCGTAGATAATGACTCGTCAGGTTCTGCATCTCGTTTACTGGTTCTTCTAATTGATGGACTAAGATGGGATGTAATAGCTGGTCATTTAGAAAGTAATACTAATGAATTCGGATTCAAACGACTACAAAAAAATGGTGCATATTTGCAACGTTTCACTCCTGTATTTCCCGCAGAGTGTTATCCGAATATTTACTCACTATTTACAGGTATACAGTGTTTATGTATTATCTCATTTAGTTTAACTTTTTTTCATGGTTAAATTCAAACATCTCAGAAAATCTACGAAGCTAGTTGCATATACTAAGCTGTCAGTCACGTAAAGCATTTGAATGCCAGTTCTATTATCTGACTCACTGATCGAAGCATACAAAATGAGCTTAAATATGGATCCATGACTTACTGGTCCAGCATTTCGTGTCTAAAACGATCAATTACATACAGTAAGTTGAATATAGCTCAAGGATTTGCGAATAAACTACCAAGTAATTGATAAATTAATATGATGATCCTAACCACTGATATCTCATATAAATTAAGAGTTACTCCAGTGAACAAGATGATTATGTTGTAAGGAAATGAAAGATATGAAATCATGTTATTCCCGATTATGTTATAAAACCATTTCAAAACAGTATAAGTTAAGGCAAACATTTCATTTTGATTAGTAGTACATCTGACTTTAAGCAAAAAACGAAATAAAGTCTCATTGGAATGGTTACTTACTTCGATTTTAAGTCATACTCGATAGCCTTTGAAAACAGGTCCCATGGTCTTCATAAATCCACCCAAATAGTCGCAATAGATGCTAATTAGTTACAATTTTCTTTCACTTCACGACCATATAATAAACCAACCACCTCTCCTGTTTATCCAACTAATTCTAGTGTCAGAAAATGGTGGTTTTATACGAAAGCTGTCTTGACATATTACGGTAAACATATCTAAACCATAAAGTTTGTTTTTTTTAAAGACGATTTCACTCATTTTTCTGTAAACATACACTGGCATACTATGGTTATTACATAGCATCATCGCGTAATTCATACAGTCTAAGAACAACTACCCCACACAGCTCTATCATTGTTCTACTGGGTAGCATTTGACGTAATGTGTATTTCTGTCATCTTACTTGATGGCTATTCGAAATATTCCAAAAATCGCTCATAATTGTTAAGATTGTTATGATTTATAAGAAATTAAAAAATAAATAAATGGTTGAGGGGGAAATCATTAGTTTCACAGTCGTGAGGAAATAATTCGAGATATATTTAAGTCTATATACTGTGTTATGAATTCTCTTCTTAGTAGTTCTGAACACTATTCCACTCGACAAGTCCCCAAACCAGAACATGATTGAACAGGAACGCAATCATATTCCAAATAACAAGGTTGGATGGAAGCAGGCATCACAAAAGGAAAAGCTGTTAATATATTTTTTAATTTTTACATAAGAAGATTCCAGAGCCTTTTTCAAGTATCTGCTACCACTGATTAGTTAAGAAACAACCAGCCGGCGTTCTCCAACTCGAACCATCTGGAACATGCTTTAACCCAACCTATAACCGGCTTGCAAATTGAATTTCTTCAACTGCCCTTTTCCGACATATTTTTTTAATGAAACAGTTACTTACACCAATAGCTCTTTGCGAAACAATTATCATATTCAAGTGACTGGCTTCATCTCGAGCGACTTCGTTATCTAGTAGGAAGCTATAAATTTTTAAGTCATCTAATTAATGTTAGGACAATTGTTTCCTAATAATAACACGAACTTAATGATCACAAGTATTGTTATTATTCTATCGCATATACAGATAATTTAGATAGTTTCTTAACGCTTACAAATGAAATGATGCTCCGATTTTCGTTAACAGGTCGTCACCCAATTGATCATGGAGTTATTCTGCCAACAACATTTAGTGAACATACAACGGTTAATGGTAAACCTATTCGTTCACAAGTTGAAGGTCTTTGGGAGACAGGAGTAAAACAAGTGAGTTCTTCGTTCTATTTTCTACTCTTTATCTTTACCTAATTTTCATTCTTCAAGTGTTTTGTCACTAAGTATATATTGTACTTCAGCATAAATGTTGACTAAATTAGACTCATTTTGACTTTTTCTTTCTGTTTTCCATACACAGAATAAAGGTGTTCATCTTTATCATTTGCCCATATGTTCTAATGAAGTTGGCGGTGAAAATAGTTGGTATTGTGAAGCGTATAGTCAAGAAGTTATGAATCCTATGAATTTGAATGCTACAATACAAAAAGCTGTGGATGGGTTAAAAAATGGCAGTGCTCATTTAGCAGGTATTCATTATATATATAACGTTCTTATTAACCTTTATTCATTATTTTGTATTCATCCTATTTTGTTACCATTCAACATCATCCTTACTGTCTTTTCATATTTTCACCTTGTTAATTTCCACTCATAGTAAGTGCGATATTGTAAAATGTGGTAATTTGAACTGATCCATAAAGCTGTATCAGATCTCATTTTGCATAACATTGACCAGTAAGTTTAATTCATTGTGCAAGAGACAAAAAATATATATATCGTGTCAAAAGTTACGAAATAACCTGTGATTTTTAGGGCTATTTCCATTTTAATCTCCTGGATATTCGTACTTCAAATAGATGTATCTTGTATTCATTGCCTTTAAAAGGTAGTTCGTAGGAGAAAGCACTTAAATAAAAGAAATTTTTAGAAGCTGCACATAACTACTAGTTTTATTGCATTTTCAGTCAGTTATGAAGATAAGAGATGTATTAGGAGATGTAGGAAGGATTTGAATGTGACCAACTTAGTCTCATGTGCTGTTACGGGTATGAGGGCTGATATCACTTCCCGGCTGCCCACACCGTGGAAGGGTATTTCTTGAGGGACCTGAAAAGGAAATTGAATTAGTGTTGGTTTTAAAGACCTGGGAGCGTGACCGCAGAGCCCAGGGGACAACTGCTTGAGGCCGGTCGTGCACGACCTTTTTGTGGAAGGTTTTTAATGTGTTAGCTCCGTCCTTCAAAAGGCCTTACCGCCGGAGACGGAAATCCGTGAGATAAGGTGGGGTGTGACATTTTTAAGGTCGACCTTTTCTAACCCCACCCCTCCTTGTGAGAAGGCGGCATCGCTGCAGATGCTGGTTGTCCGAGGGAAACACCTTACTGCTGTCACACCCCTCTACAGTTAGCAGTACGACTTCGCCCTCAGACCTTGAGTTGCTGCTTTTAGTCTTACCGTTCTCCAATCGACCTGCCTGGCATGGTAGAACCTACAGGAACATATGTTCCAGCCAATATAGCTCGGTTGGGTCATCACGATAGGCAAGCCCGACCACCGTGTCAAAGTAGCAGCTTTCGTCGGGTATTGCTTTTTCGATCAATGATATTTAAGTTCTTGGGTCAAATTCATGTTTACACTACTTCGTATTTTAATCTCTTTCTTTTTTATACTATTGTTTTTACTTCGGTAACTTAATGTTTAAAAAGACTAAAGATAACTTAACTAAATCATTTCAGCAGTCCGAAGAATCTATTACTGTTGGTGGATTTTAACGGATTCGGATGCTTCAATTAATAATAGGTCCTTTCATGTTTTAATACTACCAGGTATCACTATGTACGGGCTTCTGGTGATATTAGTTTTGTATCTCGTTACAGTTGTTAGCTCTATATCCACTAAATTTTAAAAAAATATAAATAGGTTACGAATATCTGGTCATTGACTTTTTCAAAATGTTTCTGGGTGATGATGGGATCATGGAGTTGGTAATACAGTTTCTTCGCATGAAATGAAAGAAGTGTGACTCATTTATCATCAAATACAGGTTCATGTTCTTGGATTTTAGTCATACTTTGCTTGCATGAAAACTAATGATGCTACCTTTGTGGCAAAGTTAAGTTGGGTGAATGAGGCTTTGAACTTCCCTGTCAGTGGCTGTATGCTCGCGGCCATATGAGAATATTTCGAGAGGGAAAGCTGACTCTCATCACCCTCGGCCGTACCAGGGCTTTATATACATAAATTACTGAATTAAAAGTCCTTTAGATGTCTATGAGTTAAGTGTTTGAACATTAAACTTAGTAGATAATTACAGTCAAAGCATCTGTGGCTGTGTGTCTCAGAAATTGTATGTATGTTCATTCTCAGTGATCTAAGATTTTTAGCTGTTCATCTTACTTTACGGCTGCATAATGTTACCTTCCTCACTATGACAAGTGAACAATCAAGTCTTGTTCTTGGTAATCAAAAGTGATACTTTATTTGTTGATTGGAATTCCCTGGTGTTTTGTTTAACCTAAAAGAATGCAGATAATGACTTGCGAAGTGTATCATGTTTGTTGGTTTTTAGATGTTTCGAATTTCTCAATTTCTTTATCCCTCGTTTGTCATCTAAGAAATGGTTGTCGTTAAACTTGATTGGGACATTAAACAATATCCGTTTTTCATAATCAGACGTTTTTGAACTATTTTGAGAATAAAATAGACAATGTCATCGGAATACTGCTTTTCAGTCTCGTTATTAATTTACATTCCCTTTTCCCTATGTTAACTAATCATCTATGTAGTTTTCACTTTTTTGTACGATTATCGTTACTATTATTATGCATTAAAGTTCCTAAGTTGTCAAGAACTGTGTTTGCATGGTAAGTAAATCTGTGTGTGTGAGTGTGCTTAATATATAATTTCTCTCTAACTACATTTTCTAACAACGATCATTTTGTTTTAACTAATAATGGTTCAAATTTTGTTCACAAGTGTTTACTTGTCCTATCCTCATATTGTTTGTGCGTGTATCTAATACTGACAGTTGTGGTAAAAGTTTATATTCTTTGTTGCACTGTGAAAGTTAATAGAAGTGTCACCTTATGAATTGAGTTTTAGTTAGGTTCGGTCTTCCTAAATTATGAACAAATGGGAGATTCTTTCAATATGGAACAGGATCTATACTAACTTGATAAACTGAATGACGGATGACTGCTACACAATAATTTAACGATTATCCTCTCCACGATGGATAAGAGAGAAATCTTGTAAGAACGATTAATCGGTGGAGACCTCAGAAAAAAAAGCTAATTTACATTTCCAGTCAATTCAATTATAAACCGATTATTCAACAATTTCATCAAACAAAATAATCGACATTTGAACACAAAATCACAGTTGATCAATTAATACAATAATAATGAATTGAAAATAAAATGAACTAAATTCACATTGAATAAGCTGTTACAAATGAGAGCACATTAAAAGTCAATGAACCAAGTTCACTTTAAATCAATATGTGAATTTTAGGATTTCTTTCTTCCTAAATGTGTTATTTTGGGAATTCCCCATCTCAGTTGTTAACTTTTAGCTAGCTGGACAATTTTTACATTGTAATGATGTGTTCTTGCAAAATATGGCACTGTAATTTGCTCTATATCTAAATTTCTTGTGAATCTAACGTGTCTGCCGAGATGTTTATTAGGTTTGTAACTGATGTTTTTCCTCTGTTTATCAACATCGACTAAGGGGATTTAATGGGTGTCGTGACATTTTCATTATTTTTTTTACTGTCTCTTATTTATATTGAATTAAGTCATCACATGTTTATGCTTATTGAGTTAAAAGCCTCATTATGTAAAGATTTTGTTATCATCGTAACTTTCATAGATATAACGAGTTTCAAACTTACAACTCACAGGTTGAATGTTAAATTCACAGTCACTGCGCATGATGTGACATAAAAACCAACTCTTTACAAATTTGACTGGCTCGTGTAATATAAATGTTAAGTAATGTAATTCAGTAGGTAAGTACGTGTATATCAATTCGATTTCGAGCCACAAGTTTCTCCATAACGACTAATGTTACCATCCACGTCATCAATCCTAAGTACTTACTTGATAAATCATGCATAATGATAAATTCATGCATAGTTATTAACTATTCGAACTTTGTTGAAGTTAATTTTAACTATAAAATCAAAAAATTGTCTGTTCGGTCACAATTATATTCACTTCCTGTTTGGGTAGACAAAATTTTGAACCAATGTAAATTATTTGATCTTTTTTTCTTTTTTAATTGTTCCTATAGTTCCATACAGAATGTCCGTATCATAAAACTGAATGAAATATCTACAATAGTTTTCATCTCTTATTCTAACTAACCATTCTAATAGATTTTTTCCCTATTTATTTTTTAAGAAATAGTTTGTTAATATCTAACAATAGAATTTAAAATTACTCCTAATTTGCTTCGTCTTAGTGTGTGCTCAATAGTCATTGGTTTTCTTGTTCGAATTCTCAAACCTCAGTAACTAAACATCGGCTCAATCTGGTGGAGAAGATTTGTAGCTCAGGTGGATGAAAGCTCCACGACCAAACCATCTAGCTCAGAGAACAAAACTCCACCAAAATCGGCTCAATCTTCAAAGATTTATGGATTAGGCTAATGAATTTGTTCACTAGTCATCTCTTTGTTTATAGTGATTATTCGTTTTATTGAAGTTTGAAAATTTCAATTTTTTATGTCTTTGGAAGGGGATGGGCTAAATTTAGTTTCTTCTGAAATCATTGTATTTTCACTCAACCTATGAGCAGACTATGCAGCAGATAGATTTCAAACAAATATCTTCACCTGTAATAATAAGACAGTCTAAGTTAACAGTTATGACAGTTGTGTATGAAAATTTTACTATTGTAAGAGTATGTTGGCTAGTTGTTGGTGAGATGATAAGCAGCATTTTGTCAAGGGTAAAATGTTTGCGCAAATCATTTTAGTTGGCTCAAATTATCATTGTACTCTTGTCAATTATTTTGCGAGTTCCCCCCAAAATACTCACACTTAGTCCACATTTCATCGTTTCGATATGCACCTATCACAAAAATGGACTCTAATCGGATAAAATAGGTCGTTAATTTTTTTGGTACAGGAAGTTGTAACGAGACTAAGGTTACTTAGAAAATCATTGAAGATCAGAAAATAAGTAATAGTTGTTTCATCGTAGTATGGGACTTCTCAATAATGCCTATTCACAATCCTACCAGGAATCGGATCAGGAAAATTTACGACTCCAAGGAAGGACTTAACCTTCACAAATCACTGGTTTTGGTACCCAATAGGTTTAGATTTATCACTTCCTTTTTAATTTGTATAATCATTTGTCCGATTTTAGGAGATCATTTGAATTAACACGGTATTTTGTATTCATTTTTGTTTGAATTGCCTTATTCTTAGTTATCTCACAAAAGACTTGTCATCTTATGATATAATATATGGATTTATCATTTGTAAGGGATTTTACTTTCTAGTTGTTAAAGTCTACAATAGATCAGTGACTTTTTAACATATATGCATCCTGAGTGAATGGCTTCCCTGTTGTCATTTAGTCACATGTTTTACTAAATTTGGATAATGGTGTGGTGTGGATTTGGGGACACGTATTTTGTCTTGTTTGGGACCAAACCAACCGGATGTACACATATCCCATTGTTGATGCTCTCATTAAGATTTAAACACAGTCCTTTTGCTCCAAATATCAACGCGTTATTCACTCAGCTACAAAGCAGAGGTTATTTGAACTCTAGCTCATGAAATAACGCATTGGTTCTTGGAGCGAACGATACTGGGTTCAGATCTCAGTGTGAATACTAACACTGGAATGCAGGTACATTTATCTGACTGAACCTTTGATAGGGCGAAGATCAACTACTGAATTCCACTGCTACCCATCATACAACTTTAATAAAAAAAATGGACTTATTACATAGTGAATATTACATACGTTGTTTTTTGTTTACTCTTTTTTATCTTTTTCTCTGTTTCAGTGGTATACTACGATGAATTAGATCGTATCGGACATAGATATGGTCCATTATCTAATGAATTAGTTCATAAACATTTAGTGTATTTGGATCATGTTTTAGACCATGCATTGAACATAATAGAATCTATACCAAATTTAAATTTAATGCTAACTTCTGACCATGGTATGGCGACTGTCTCACATCAAGCATATGCTGATCGTTATTTTAAAGGGTAAGATGTGATTTCTATCTTTGTTTAAACAACCATCAACATGTTTTTTTGTATGTTTGCATCAAAATCTATTTCGCCTGTGTAATATGTTTGCTATCTAGTTTTGTAATAAAACGAAAATTTGTACTTTGAAATAACAGTTACCATCGCTAAAGTGTCCATAAAGTTATTGACCGTCGATCTGGGCTATGTTGTTAGATCCAAACTACCAGATTGGGGTCTGCGTTGTTCAAGACATTGAGTAGTTCGTTCATTCTTTATATTACCCTAGGTCTCTAGTTATAGTATTCCTTTGTTTATACGTTTTCATTCTACCTTTTTAAATCATACTTTCAACTATTAGTCTTTTTCATTGTTATTGCTACTACTACTAATGTGTTATGTTAACTTGGGATAATGCACATCTATGGCAAGCTCTGTATTAATCAAAACTGACTGGTTAATTTTTTAAAATCAAACCTGGAATAGCAGTTTTATCACATAGTTACTAAAAGGTATCATGAATCAACTTTAAGTTGATAAGCTTGTGAATTCTGACATGAGAGAGCCACTTCAATTATAGAAATACTAGGAATCATCAGTAGATGCTAGTTCTACTATCACACTCTTTATCATAGATAATCTTCCGATCACAATCATCGAACTATTCAGAATAATTTATATTTCATAAGATACGCTTCAGTGTAGAAGTCAGTATATTTTGTGATTCATTTTCCCGTTACATTATCCATAGTAGTGAGATGAACCTTTTTAAATGGAGGAAATCTTTCCTGGTTGTATTTTCCTCAATAAATACTGTTCTTGTTCATTTACTTATTTTAACTGTACGCGAGCCTCCTCGCTTCTGATTTTATTCCCGATATAATCATTTTATTCATGAGGCCCATTTTCTTACTGTCCTAATATATTGGGGTTTTTATTTGCTATAAATAAATGAGTCGATAAAATCCTTTGCCGTATAATCTGTAAAACATTAGTGCTAATCTGACTTTAATTTTATTTCAACCAATTGATGTAATATTTAGACGCGATATTTCAGTGAAAACCTGGAAACACTGAACTACCGTTTCATCCTAGTATGGAGTACTCAGTAGTGCGCGTCCACGATCCTGAATGCAGGACTTGAGCCCAGGACCTTCGGTCTCACGGACGAACGCTTAAACTCTAGATCACTAAGCCGGTGGCATCCAACGGTGTTGATGTCTTCAATAGACTGATGATCTTGCGCAACGATTAAGCGTTCGCGCGCGAGACAGTATGTCCTTCATGTAGGATCGTGGATACGCACTACTGAGAACTCCCATGCTAGGACGAAACGGCAGTTCAGTGTTTCCAGGTTTTCAACTGTGGTCTAGCTTAGATTGACTCATGAATTCAAATATTAAAATTGCTACAATCTTCACAAACCCCCATTCTGACATTTCAGTTAGTTTGTCTTACTGTTTTAAATGTTCATTTAACTTTCCATCTCGGTTGCATCTTCATTATTTCATCATGAAAAATGTTCATTTTCTAAAACCAATTAGTTAAGGTAAATTGTTGCTGAAAATCTTCAACTCCTTTTACTCCACTAAACGGGATCAGTATAAGATATTAGTAATTAAATAGGAATTATTATTATTGATCGACATTTTATTTTAATACTCGACTACCAATTATGTTTGTTTTTTTGGCCAATCCATATTTACATGACCTTCATGTTTGTGTTTTGTTTATTTTAACATTTCGAACTTCATTTATGAAGCACAACTGTAAATTGAATTTCGACAGTAAGAAATGTGTTATTGTTTTATTGTTTTTTTCCCCACATTATTTACGCTTATTACACAGTATTGATTGAAGTAAACGTTAGCCTGTGATAACATGAAAGGGGATTTAGTTAAGCCATGACATCATTTCCACAAAATCACTAACTATTGACTTGGTTTTGCACGTAGTGATCTAAAATTTGTTAGTAAATTCTTCAGAATGATAAAAATTGGTGGTTGAAAGTCTCAGATAACAAGGAATAATCTTTTTTTCTTGTGGTTAGTATTGCTGTCTAGCATCAACCCCATTTCATTGTTGTTTTTTTTTTTACTTCAATATCTTCCTCATCTTTATTAAATTTTTTCATTAATTGTTATCGTGTGCTATGTGGCATATATTTTATCGTACTTCATATTAAAACAATGATTGGGCAAAATTGTAAACTTTCTGATTCCTTGTCCTTGCCGTGGTACTTTGCAACTTTGAACATTTTAAACCTTGATCTTATGAATAATGACTTCCAAAAAATCATTTAATCCATCTGAACAGTATCAAAGTATATTTTGTTACATTCTGTTTAGAATGCATTAATCAAACACACAAGTTCACTGAATAGGTTATGAGTGTGACGTTCAATCTTTGGTAAGTTTATGTCTGGCTTAAAGGTCGGTACCTTGTGTGTTGGGGGAGTGTTAGAAGTAGTAAGTGAGATTACCTAGAACAGAGAAAAACAATAGAAAAAGTGAGACGACGACTCGGTATGCACATAGATTGCATTTATATTTAATAACGAAAGCATTTGACAACAATCAGAAATAACACTAACGTGAGATTACGACAATTCGTTAATGGAAACAGAAAGTTGATAGTATAAGGTTTTGAACGTGATACAGAATTACAATTAATTTTCTAACATTACAATTATTCTTCGGTTGTGTAATATAAAATATGTTCAATTTGTTTCAAACAACTATTACTGGTTATGAAAGCAGTTAATAATTAATATGTGTTATATTTATCCGAATTTTAATATCCCTACAAATATCCTAATGCTAAACTAATTTAATTGGACTAGTGATAATCCTGTCTAGTTTTTCTCAGATAGTATAGTTTACAGATGTATAAAATGTTTTGAAGATCTAACCTCTTCATCATAAATAATACACTGGCAGAATTTTTATTTATTTCAAGCCTAAAGCATACCTTAACTGGAAATACTCTCATCCATATCTCCATATATGTATTAACTGCTTTGGATCGATTTCTTTTTAGCAAAGTCGAATGGTGAGATGTGATATATATTAATACATTTGTTTGTTGTAATTACCCTCATATGTATATATATATATATATATATATATATATATATATATATATATATATATATATATAAGGAAATATGTTGTTACTTAGATCTTGACATTGCTGTAGGCAATCGTCATCCGAGTTGATCTGACGTTTCTCATTGTCTAACTGTAATTTTAGAAAAAAATGTTAGGGGTTTCACTTTCTGCACACTACTCCTACTTCAGTAGTTTCCATACTTTTCCACCAAACTAGCAGAAATTCTCTCGCCAAACCAAAACTTGGCATCAATTCATAAAGTTACTAACCTCTGATCTGAGCCAAGTTAATAGATGCAAAGGACTTGGTTGGAGACTCTGGGTGGTATGGCTCAGAATCGATCACAATGGCGTATGTGTATACACTCTTTGTCTTTCCTTAAACCATGAGATTAAAATTACTTTTTACCTTTCTTTCTGCGAAGTGATTCTCCCTATATTATATTCTTATATGCAACCCTTCTTTCATATATTATTACCATTGAAGTGACTACTTCTATGAATTTGGTGTTCATCGTGTTGTGCTGGTGAGGTATGACAACTCGGATGGATGTATATATATGATTGATTCTGCATTGTAGCTAACTTACTGACTGTCTAATGAGCTACTGATCATTTCATAGTCGATCTTTTACAACTTACGAACAATTTTAAAAAAAAATGACATATGATTATTTTGTATTTGTTGTTTGTTCTATGCTTTTGTTTTTGTCAAAGTGATTATGTAGATATTGTCATAATGAATTAGTTGTACATTGATGCATTACATTGATTTTCTACTAATTATTTTGTTTTGTTAAGTCACATGAATCAATGTAGGATGATAGTTGATCAGTGAACATATCTCTATTGATTCTTATATACTATTGCCTTTTCTTTGGTTATGTAATTATTGTTCACGATTAGTACAGAATTTAAATTCGTTTTTACTTAGTTAAATGTTTCTTTGTCATTTTTTCTTTAAAATTTACTTGCTATACAGTCGTCAATTAAATTTGATGATAATAATAGCTAAAAATAACAACAGTTTTTGAAATAATAATATTTAAACAAAATTCTCCTTGAATCTGTGTTTTGATAAATCTAGCCGACTGGTGATTGCAGTTTTGACAGATCTTCGGCTTCTCGATACAAATTTGGTAGTAGTGGGGTAGAAGGGATATATTTTCATTGAATGGAATTCACTCTTTTAGGAGTCTCATCTCATTTCGTTGTTATGTGGGTGATAGGAAATAATCATTGGTTGTTTTCCCAGAGAGACGACTGATAGATATATGATGTGTCATACATCTTCCCCTGACCCTTTGTACATACTCGATTGTTAGCTAATTCACGTACTAGTTAGGTGAATCACGTGTTCTTGATTTGAGTTGTGTTGATACCTTGTAGAATAGTGCTAGTTGAGTATCTAGTATAGAAGGATCGGGTTGACAAATCGTTCATTGTTCGTCCTAAGGAATTTAGTGTCTTATTAGTGTAGAAGAAATATTATATGGGTTATTTCATGAGATGCTTGTTGTCTTTAATTTTGGGAATTATTTTAACGTACGTTTAATAAAGCGTTTGGGTGCAAAACGTCTAAAATTTTAAACTTTCTATATTAATAGACTGCATTGATATCATCAGCCCCTCTCCTACACAATCAAGCACAACACAGTTTAAAGTTAAACATACATATCAGTATTTTAATAGTTGAGAAAAATCTTCATGCCTTGTTTCATAATTCTTAAAACAATTGACTAACATTTTTTCTTCATTATTCAATGAATTCAGATTGTCACAGTTGAATTCATGAGTCTATCTAAGCTAGACCACCACTGAAAACCTAGAAGCACTGAACTACCTTTTCACCATAGCATGGGACTCCTCAGCTGTGCGCATCAATGGACTCGCAATCAGAGTCGAACCAGAACCCTCGGTCTCGTGCGCAACCGCTTAACCTCTAGGCCACTGGGCCGACATCTTGCCGCGTTAATATCTGACTTCAGTTAATCCATGATCTTGCGCAACCATCATCGTTTGCCTACTCTGGATAGCTGTTTCACACCCGACACGGCTTGAACTTTACTGGTCACGACATCGCACTAGAACTCCATGAGTTACATCTCAAAGCAAGTCATCAGTGAGCACATGACTATTAGTAGTGTAGGCAATTTGTGGAGATTTTAGAATTTTAACAGTTTAAATCACGAATAGTATGTCTATATTAATTCTGTTGACGTTTAAGCCATTTTTACACAAGTGATATCATCGTACAAATCCAGTATAGATCTGGACATTTTGCATACCAGTAGAATTATTGTAACTGTTGTACAACTGCTCGTCAGTTTTTAAAGGTGATGTATTTTTTTGTTGCTTTTCCTTGTTTGTAGCTCAGAGTTGGATAGAGTACTGAATCGTGGAAGTACATTGTGGATCTGGCCTAAACCAGAATTTGAAAACAATGTAAGTTGTTATCAACAAAATTCAACACACTGATTACCGCTTATCTGTCATTGTGTTTAACAATATCTGCTATAGCGCTTGGTTTTACTTCGTCTGATGTTATAACGATTGGGTTTCCACGTTTACATGTATGGGACGTTAACTTACCTTAAACGATTATCTACACTAGATTCCTTCCCAGTGTCTATTCTACAGGACGTCAACACAACTCAGATCAAGAACACGTAATTAGCCTGACCACAACGTAAATATATTTCCACACCAAAACCGACACATTCCACAACAATGAACAATCAGTAATAAGTGCGTCCCAATAATAAGGATAAGAGAATACATAACTTATCTGACACCTGTCAGACTATCTACATGTCTGACTAAGCAGACAACCAATCATGATCATTCATGCCCACACATCAATAACCCCTGTGGTCTTGAGTGCTGTTAGAGGTATGAGGGCGGTTATCACTTCCAGGTTGCCCACATCGTGGAAGGGTTGTTCTGGAGGTACCTGAAAAGGAAATTGGATTAGAGGTGGTCTTAGTGACCTGAGAGCGTGACCGCAGTGCCCAAGGGACAACTGCTTGAGGTCGGTCACACACGACCTTTTTATGGGTAATTTTTATGTTAGCTCCGTACTTGTTGAGACCTTACCGCCTGAGACGGATATCCGTGGGATAAGGCAAGGTGTGCATTTTTAGGGTCGACCTTTTCTAACCCCACCCCTCCTTGTGGGAAGGCAGCATCGCTGTTATGCTGGTTGTCCGAGGGAAACACCTTACTGCTGTCACACCTCTGTACAGTCAGCAGTACGACTTCGCCTTCGGACCTTGGGTTTGTTGCTTTTATTCTTACCACTCTTCAACCGACCTTTCTGACATGGTAGGATCTTGAGGAACAGTTGTTCCAGCCAGTATAGCTCGGTTGCTTCATCACGATAGGCAAGCCCGACCACTACGTCAAGGTAGCAACAACGTTCGGGATCAATAACCCCCGAAAATAAGAAAACGAACTAGATAAATCAATAACCCTCATTTATCTAGTTCGTTTTCTTATTTTTTAAAACCTCAATTGTAATCTTGAAGTTTAGTATGCAAATTTACATTCATGTTGATTGTGCTATCAATATCCTACGTTTGATTAATGAGATTAAAGTTAGTTTTTTCCTGCATTTATTATTTCGATATTTGGCGTTCTCAATAGTCTTGTGTGTATCAACTTGGGTCACCCTACATTTATACCACTCTCTACGTTAATTATGACGAACTGACTTGTTCATCGAATATATTGTATTTTTACAGATTATCTACGAATCATCATTTTAATAAGTAAAGTATGCTTATGACCATAAGTTTTATAAAAAACCCTTCTCTATGACAGTTCAAAACAAAATGGAGATATTAATGTCTAGAGTGATGGCTTAGTAGTTAGAGCACTCTACTTTCAATTAGTAGGTTATGGGTTTAAATCCAACTTCACCGGGAGTAGTTTGTTAAACCTCACCATAACCGTCTAACTTAGATGATAAATTCATAAGCCTGAACTGGGTAACCAAGTTACATTTCAATCAAGTTGACAACTTTTACCCCATCCTGTTGACCAATTGCGAATATCAACACAGAAACATCAGTTGAGAAGGAACTAAATAGTACGCTATGGTGGGACATACCTTTAAAACCAACAATTTCATAAAAAAAGAAAATTTCCGTAAGATCAATAGAGAAACTTTACTACTCTTTAAGGAGAACAAGTAGTAAGAAGTATAAGATCACCGATTATTTCAGAATTATATTTTAGTGTATCATGGCCATTTTCGTTATGTATTTTATTCAGTATGACGTTTTTTTCACTATAGCATACATTTGAGTCCTAATCATATAGATTTAATCAATAATCACTGCAAAATAAATCTGTCAATAGGAGAGTGATCTTTCTCCATCATGAGCTACGTATGTGGACAGATATAAATAGTATTTAGTAGGAATTGAAAGTGGAATGCCTACCAGCAGAAATGAAGTGAACAAGAAGAAACACGGGGAACAGTTGGAATAACAACATAATTATAAGAATCATGAAGCATGTAAAGGACAACTATAGGAATATGTGCAAATGATGTATTTCATTTATCGTTTTCATATTTTACAAAGGCACTGTGTAATTTTGCCCGAAATAATGAATCGATTTACCCCAGCGAGTCTTCGTTCGCTACAATATATATATATATACTCCTGTTACCCCTTGTCGAGGAGCATAGGTCTTTCACCAGTATTCTCCATCCAACCCTGTCCTGGGCAATTCTTTCCAGTTGCTATTCATCCTTCTCATGTCTGCTTCCGATTCTTGATGCAGTGTGTTCTTTAGCCTTCCACTTTTTCGTTTACTTTTAGGATTCCAGGTAAGCGCTTGCCTCATGATGCACTTTGATTTCTTCCATTTATATTCTATCCACTTCCAGCTTCTTTTTCTACTTTCCTCCTCCGCTGGAAGCTAGTTTGTTCTCTCACACCGTAGGCTGTTTCTGATGGTTTCCAGCCAATGGACATTGATTATCTTGCGTAGATAACTGTTTATGAATACTTGTACCTTTTTTGATTATGTTTGTGGTACTTCTCGAAGTTTCAGTTCCGTACAGTAGTACTGTCTTGACGTTCATATTGAAGATATATATTCATAATTGATTATTCTAAGTTAATGTTATTTAGTAGATTTTCATCTTCACAATTGCTTACTTTTCTTTTCATCTTCGAAACATTTAGGTTTATAATCGCTTACTAATTCAACAAAGTAAATCTCCTTTCACTGTATACAATTCATCGACAATCCCTTCACATTGGGAAATTATGACGAATAATAATAATTCATTATTTCCACCGATATTGTTAATCGCTTCACCGGATTATATATTTCATTCCAATGCATGGCCATTAAATATGAGTCATTACAATTTAATCGATCCTAAAGGAATGCATGGCTATGATCCAGAACTACCTGACATGCATATTCCATTATTTATTTATGGTCCAAATTCTAATCGTGGTGTTCAATTAAATTTTACCAAAGAAATTCGTCCAATTCATATACATAGTTTAATGGCTTATTTATCATCGATTAATCTGCCAGATTTCCGTTCACTCGATTTATTCAAACCATTACTTTCACACAATTATAATTATGACAATAATCAGTTGTCACCTGTGTTGAATAATTTATATTGGTCATCATCATTATCATTTTCTTCATTATTACATGGAGATCGTTTTATGATGACTTTTCTAATCGGAGCAGCAGCGTTAACTTGTTTCTTTGTACTAATTTGCACTTTCATCGTATTAGTCTGTATTAGGTGTCGTATTTCATTGATGACTACACGTGTAGTCGGTTGTCAAGATGAACTAAACAAGGAATTAGTCAAGTCTGAGGTACTTTCTGAAGCTTAACCTCTCGGTCATACTGTGTTCTATACTAATGTGTACGTGTGTTCCTTGTCTTTTTTTCAACTAGTCTTTATCCCGTTTGAACAAAGAAGAAAATATTTATAGCACTCAGGTTATTTTTGTCTGATAAAAGACCATATATCTTTTTTGTCGCTAAGCTACTCTTATTGTTTTGATAAACCCTTTGTGAGATCCATTTCAAATAGATTATAAACTGACCAGCACTCAAACTAACTGTGCGCCTCCACAACAATCCTTTCTCTTCACTGGACAGATAATCACTATTTTATAGAATATATATATGGGATATTTCTCAGGATATTAAAATGGTCACTAATTGTCAATATGATTATAACCGCTTTTTAATGTAACAATTATACTACTATTACTACTGATAAGTGGTGACAATATCAGAGTAATAATAATAACAACAACCGTTTTTGATTAATTAAACCGGATACTCAGTATAATATTAGTATTCTTTTATTAGTTGAACATGTAGTACCTTCGTTCCTGCACTTCTTTGCGCCTTAGTATTTCTGTATATGCGTGCGTGCGCACTCACCTGTCCAACCGAACATTCATTGTATGCATGTATCATCTACTTCACCGCCTACGCCTACGGACTTATATACCAATTTCACAGAGATGTTTTGTTTTCTTTATTTGAGATTTAATATTTGTTCAATT
Organism: Schistosoma mattheei; assembly: GCA_944470405.2. Taxonomy (NCBI): domain Eukaryota; kingdom Metazoa; phylum Platyhelminthes; class Trematoda; order Strigeidida; family Schistosomatidae; genus Schistosoma; species Schistosoma mattheei. The sequence continues at coordinate 35,705,709 of OX103945.1, forward strand.
ATTTAGCCTTATTTGCCTTAGTGATTTCGATTCTAGTTCTCTGACTTCTTTCATTATCATTATTATTGTTATTGTTATGTATTTTATAGGGAAAAAAAACAAAAACAGAAAACATGTACTATTTGCTTAGTTTATTTCCCCTCCCCATTACTTCTCTTTCAATTGCTTGCTAGCTTCTCTTAATTGGCTTTCTTTCTGTGAGTTTTGTCTTACATAAAAGAGTATAGCAATAGTGTAGTTATTAAATTTATCAATATTTTTGGAAAAGAATATCCTGTCCTTGTTTTTTGCTTTCCCCTTGCAAATATTACATAGTTTATGGGAAAAATCAATCAATAAGAAGGAATAGTGATAGAGAGAAGTGAGTAGTAAAGAAAATTCAACATAGTTCCCATATGATTAAAGAGTACCATAAACTCTAGAACTAAATAATGATTTCGTATATACTTAATACCATTTAAACTAAAAATGATTTGCCTGTTTCAATTATTACGTTACTTCTTTGTTTCATTGATAATTTAGAGGAAAAAAAAGTGTTTTTTGTACCTTTTAGTAAATACTAATGACGAACAATCAAATGTAGGATTTGTTCTGTTTCAAATATGTTCATTAAATGTTTATAACAATATAATAATCAAGCATAATTCATTTAACCGATATAGATTTGTGTAGTTAACTGTATGCTATGAGCTAGTGATTTTTGTTGTCCGAGTACCCAAACAGAAGTAGATGAAATTAGATTTAAATCTGTGATCTGGTCATTGAAAGCCGAATAATTTAATCATTGACGCACTGTTCTAGTTAGTTGAATCATGAACATTTAAGTGAGACTACTATTGATAGCCTGGATGATTTTTTTCGTATTAGTATGGAAATCCTCAGCAGTGTACACCCACGTCCTCGCACGTAGGAGTCGAATTCATGACCTTCGGTCGCGCGAGAATGCTTAACCTCTAGACCACTGAAATTCAGTAATCTCCACAAAGTGATAATGAAAATTCAATTATCATCTGTTTAACTTTAATACTGATTCTCACTGTTGTTGCAGAAACAGTTAATTGTAAAAATGTCAAACATCATTTCATTCGGAAACAAACAAGGTGAAATCTGCCAGGAAAATATAGAATATGATTTTGAATGTAATCGACGACCAGCTCGAAACAGATTTTAGGTTATGCATCGTCGAAAATATATTTTGACTCCGCGATGAGCTAACCTACTGTTTGGCAACTTAAACTGTTAATATTAATGATCAGAGGTCTATAATTTGAAATCTATTCCATATTGGCATAGACAGCTGGAAGGTATGCAACAAAATATAAACTAAGTAGTTCATTTTATGCATATCCATCACTTAATATAGTATTCGGTTTCGCACATATTTTAATGTGATCCTTTTAACAGTTGCAACGAATAGTACATATTTTCCCGTTCAGTAACTCTGTTTTGAAATGTTGTCTGACGTTTTATAGTTATATTTATCGGGTACGAAAATTGTTCTCCATTAGCATGTGCGTAGTTTGAATACCCATATCTCAGTAATCTTAATACCTTTAGTTATATGTAGTGAACCATCCACTCTCTGGTGTAGAAAATGCTTTAACTTGCTACCTCTAAAAATATTTGTTTTTCCATATTTCTGGTTTATGGATTATTGCCTGGGTGCTCGAAGCGAAGTAGGTGATTTTCTTAGAGAGCTACTACCCTAGCATGCAACCTAAAGATCTAGTCCGCAACATAGTACAACACTACCAGAAAATACAATCCCGTGGCAATCGGTTTTGCAAATCCCCTGGGGAGGTACTCTGTATCGACTGACCAGTTTTGACTTTGCTTTTCGTCCACTTTCAGAAAAACACTAGAGGAAGTAAACCAAACGCCTCGTCTTTACGATCATTTCGATGGGAAGAGGAGATTCAATCTACTCGTCCTCATAAGAGGCTATATGTGTGGAAATAACGTTATAGAAAAAGGGAATAAATGTAATGATACCACACCAACCGATCATTGCATAAGAACATATGTCATACTGTTTAGTTTGTAATGATGATAGGATTTTGTCAAATGGTAAGTAATTCATTATAGTTGTCTATTTTGGCGTTAAGTGGTTGAAAACAATCCAACAGTAATTTCACTAATTACAATAGTGAATGATGTATGTTAGAATCTCTGAGAACTATCTTCAAGATAATAGTGTACAATATGTTGTAAACCACCACACTCATTAACCTAGTTTCCTTTCGTATCCTTCAATTACGTTAAAAGTTCACTTATTCTTCTAAAAATTATTTACTCGATATACATAAATTATCATGTGATACAGTCTAATCTTAACTGGCACTTCCATTCATGTTTATAATAAAAGTTTTTAGTCCACTGACGTTATATTATCCAAGTGATGGAGACATATTGAGTTAATGCATGATATTCATTCCATTCGACATGTTATATGTCTCACTTCATGGATGTACATCAATCAATGTTTGGTTCAATTCTATGCAAATTGTTGAAGATCTCAGATTTAAAATGAACTAACTTCCTGACTGCTATTCATTTTACAACGAAAACATTTCAAACATACTACTCGCTGCATAATTCCTATGTATTCTATTATACTTTTTTGTAACATTCGTTACTAAAAGCTTATGATGAATTGACTTACACCACATAAACATTTACGACAAATTGTTTAATATACATAATATCAGAAGGTGTTTGGAGATTTTAGAAATTTTCACAGATTGAAATCATGAGTCAGTTGAAGCTAGACCACCATTGAAAACCTGGAAGCACTGGATGGCAGTTTCGTCCTAGTATAGGACTCCTCAGCAGTGCGCATCCTCGATCCCGCACCCCGCGGGATTCGAACCCAGGACCTACTGGCTTCGCGCGTGAGTACTTAACTATTAGACCACTGATGGTGGTCTAGCTTCAACTGACTCATGATTTCAATCTGTGATAATATCCATAAATTGAAATGACATTATCTGAAAAAATCTAACATTTTTTGATCAAAACAATATTTTAAAAATCATGTTTATTTAATGTTGAACATTTTCTGAATTTACAGGTAATTAGTTCATTATCAAAATTAGAATTCATCTTCCTGACTTTAGTGGTAAATTTAAATCTACGGTATCTTATCTATACTAAATAAGTGTATGTTAACCACAAGAGGAAACTGAGATGAATATTGTTTGACTTTTATACAACTATACGAAATCAAATATAATACAATCAAATATTAAACTATTTATCTCAATAGATGTTTTTTTTTGAATTTCCTCAACATAGTTTTATAATTACTCAAAAGTTTTAAATACACCATAAGTTCATGCTACAAACACCATACTACTCTCCCGTAAACTACGATACAATGTGATAGATAAGCACTTTAATCATATTTGACATCTCAGTATCTGTAATCAATTATGTTATAGCCAGTCAGTCAGCTACAACGTAGGACCAGGCATAAATATGCATCGGTCCAAGTTGCCATACCTCATTAACACAACAAGATGAACACCGGATTCATAAAAGTAGTTAATTCAGTTGTGGTAATATATAAAAGATATTGCATATAAGTATATAGTATAGGAAGAAAGAATTAGTTCGTAGAAAGAAAGATATGAAGCGATTTTAATCTCTTAGTTTAAGGAAAGACAGCAAGTGTATACACCGACGCCATTGTGGTCGATTCTGAGCCATTTCACCAAGTCTTCAACCATTTATTACGATAGTCACACGGACCCCAACCAAGTAGTCTGCATCTCCCAACATGGTTCAGACTAGAAGTTAGTGACTTCAAGGACTGATGCCACGTTTTGTTTTGGCCGCCCCTAATTCTCTTCCAACCATCTCCAGCACCGGTTAGCACTGCACGTCACGGTAGTCGGTGTTCAGGCATACGTAACACGTGGCCCAACCATCTCAGTCGATGAAGATTAACAACCTCATCAGCTGATTTACCATTATTCCCTAATACCCTGTGTCTAACCTCACTATTATTTCTTCGGTGATCCCAGCAGATGCCAGCAATATTTCTAAGGCATCTGTGGTCAAATACTAGTAGCTTACGGGTGTCTTCTACTCTTAATGGCCATGTTTCGCTGCCGTAAATTAAAACAGAATGGACTGCCGCGCAGTATACTCGTCCTTTTATTGATAGACGGATATCTCTCCTTCGCCATAGGTGACGCAAGTTGGCAAAAGCCAAGCGAGCTTTTCGAATCCATGCTGAGATTTCGTCAGATACCAACCCATTAGGGCTGATCGGACTTCCAAGATAAGTGAAGTTGTCAACGCGTTCGACTACTTCACTCCCTATCCTTAGTTCAGGTGTTGACGCAGACCAGTCCTGAAGCAACAATTTGCATTTAGAGGGAGAGAAGCGCATTCCAAACATTCTGGCATTGTTGCTTAGTGCTACCAGAAGACTCTGCATTTTATCAGCGTCTTCACCAAACAGGACTATATCATCTGCGTATTCTAAGTCGATAGTTATATTATAAGTTGTAGTCTTATGCCCTATCAATATATAACGTAAAGAGACCGACAATTAAAGAACAGTGACTTATCAATCGGACTAATGACGCATAAACCCGTACGACCAGTTTAGAGTTTTATCGATCCTTCCTGCCTGTTTAATCCAGAACACAAATCTTAGCCTTCATATTATTAATCATGTATTTCAAACATACTAGATTTATACACATACCAAACAGACCACACCATACCATAAAATAGAAAATAACATTTGTACAAGATCAAACCAATAGTAGTTATTTATGTGAGAGACTGTTATTAATAAACTAGGCATAACTCAAGTATAGTAAAGTGTATAATAGTCTAGAGGTTAAAATAAAGCTTATAATAAGAAGAATATGAATATACATAGTTTAGTTGCTTAACAATTATACTATATATATATATATATAAATTGATCCCAACATTTACCATTCATTATTCTTGTCAAGATAATATCAACTTATAACTTACATTCAAATTCAGTATAGACCTTGTGTGCCAAGTGTGTTTTCATTGCTTTTACTTCACTTAGAATATTATTCATTCTATGACAAACATACAATATTTATTGAGTTCAAATAGAATCTACATTTCAATTGAATTCTATTATTTTAAAGCATAATTATAAATATATTAGTTATACATAAGTAAACTACATTACAATCACATTGATAACTTTCTTGTTTAAATCATTATTTCATGCCATACATTTTAGGTGACCTTGACATACTTATTTTTTTTTTAAATAGTAAAATTCATGCCTAACACTATAAGAAAAAATATTCTCAAAACATTATTATTTTGTCTCAAATAGTTTGAATAGCAATAAATGAGAAACTGTGTGTGTGTGTGTGTTTGTATATTCTCAAAGAATTTCGATTATTACCTCATATTTGATAAACTTAATGATTTATAAGTAAATATATCATTTTATTTTTTTTTTTGGAAATTTTTTTCTCTAACTTCTTTTCTTTTTTTTCAATTGTTTACTCTTTCCTTTATATTAAATAAAAGAGAATTTCATTGCATCTTTGTGATTATGTAATTATATAGAATGTTGTTAGTTATAAACAGTAGAGGGTTGTGGAAATTATTAAGTTATTGATTGAGATCTTGAACTGATTGATTTTAGGCAGTCAGTGAAAACCTGGAAGCAGTGGACGCCCGTTTCATCCTGTTGTGAGACTCCTTAGCAGTGCGCATCCACGATCCCGCACATGGGATTCGAAACCTAGTGACAAGCCGTGACCAGTGGGTTTATTCTTTGTCGAGTAAAGACAGGTATCTACCTCAGTAAATAGAAGATCGTCGTGCGATTTCGTGGATTGGTTGAGGTTAGATATTACCACCTTTGGATGCCGGCTCAATGGTCAAGTACGTTAGGTGTTCGTGCGCGAGACTTAAGGACTTGGGTTCGAATCCTGCGAGCGGCATCGTGGATGTGCACTGTTGAGGAGTCCCACGATACGACGAGACGACCGTTCAGTGCTTCCAGGTTTTCATTGGTGGTCTAACATCGATTGGTTCAATATCTCAATCAATAACTTATAAACAGATTTTTATTTTCATCTCTTACTTACATACTTACACCTGTTACTCCTCATGAAGGAGCATAGGCCGCTCACCAGCATTCTCCATCCAACCCTGTCGTGGGCAATCCTCTCTAGCTCCTTCCAGTTGTAATTCATCGTTTTCATATCTGCTTCTATTATCCGACGCAATGTGTTCTTTGGCCTTCCTCTTTTCCTCCTCCCCCTCAGGATTCCAAGTTAGGGCTTGCCTCGTAATGCAGTCTGATGATTTCTGTAATGTACGTCCTATCCATTTCCATTGTCTTTTCGTAATTTCCTGTTCAGCTGGAAGTTGGTTTGTTATCTCACACAGAACGCTATTGCTGATGGTATCCGGCCAATGGATGTTGAGTATCTTGCGTAGACAGATATTTATAAATACTTGCACCTTCTTGATGATGTTTGTTGTAGTTCTCCAAGTTTCACCTCCGTACAGTAGAACTGACTGTTTTGATGTTCGTATTGAAGATTCTCACTTTGATATTGGTTGAAAGTTGTTTTGAGTTCCATATGTTCTTCAACTGTAGGAATGAGGCCCTTACTTTGCCGATCCTCGCCTTTACGTCTGCATCTGATCCTCCTTGTTCATCGATGATGCTTCCCAGCTATGTGAAGGATTCTACATCTTCCAGAGTTTTGCCATCAAGAGTGATTGGATTGCTGTTCTCCGTGTTGAATTTGGGGACCTTGGTTTTCCCGTTGTGCATGTTGAGGCCTAGTGATGCAGAGACTGCTGCTGCACTGGCAGTTTTCACCTGTACTTGTTCATGTGTATGCGATAGGAGGGCTAGGTCATCTGCGAAGTCCAAATCGTCTAATTGATTCTGAGCTGTCTATTGTATTCCGTGTTTTCCTTCAGATGTCGAGGTCTTCATAATCCAGTCGACCACCAGAAGAAAGAGGAAGGGAGGGAGTAAACAGCCTTGTCTGACTCCGGTCCTTACTTGGAATGCATCTGTCAGCTGTCCTCTACGCACTACTTTGCACTGTAGTCCTTCGTAAGTGTTCCGGATAATATTGACAATCTTCTCAGAAACTCCGTAGTGTCGAAGTAGTTTCCATAACGTCCTCCTGTCTACACTGTCAAATGCCTTTTCATAATCGATGAAATTGATGTAAAGTGACTCAACTGATTGTTCGACGATGATCCGTAGTGTTGCAATTTGTTCTGTGCACGACCGATCCTTACGGAATCCAGCTTGTTGATCTCGAAGTTGGGCCTCTACTGCATCTTTCATCCAGTTCAGCAAAACTCTGTTGAAGACGTTCCCTGGTATTGACAGTAGTTAGTTAATCTTTATTTTGAAAATACTGTTTATTCACATGTTTACCTTTAAAATTATCTGATTATAATAAAACAAATCCAATAATATGAAATTTGTTAATTTTTTAAAATAATCAATAGTGTATAGAATGAAGTAAAATTGACGTTTGTTTTGTTATTACAATATAATATTGAAATAATATGGTATAAATTGAGAACTATACAGTAAATACTTCATTTGAAAAATGTTCATCAGCTGTCTCAAATTTTATTGTTCTTTCGTTTTCATATCAATCACGCTCTGTTGTAGTTCACTTCTCTTCGATCTTCTCCCGCCAGGTTTTCCACATTCGATTGGTGTTACGTACTACTTATATCTGTTTGCATCAGTAGCATACACTACACTGATAATTTAAAAAGATTTTTTTAAAAAAAGGGTTTACCTACAAATGTATGAACCAGTATATTGTTTTACAAGTACAGGTGTCCTGTATGCTAATTATGTTGACAGAAATAAGTATTATTTAGTAGCATTTGAAAGCAGAATGCCTGATAGCAGAAGATTGAATTGAAGAGAACAGGAAGGAAATTAGAGGAATAATTGAGCATACGCAGTATAACACAAAGAAGATGTGAAAATGATTTCCATATTTTACAAAAACATTGAATAATTTTGCGTTAAACAATAATTTGGTTATTCCCGATTAAGTCCTCATTCACTACACGGGATTGTGGAGATAGTTGAATTTAGTTAAAATCCTGAAACAGTTTAAGTTGGACAACCGTTGAAAACCTGGAAGTAATGGACAGCTGTTTTGTCTTAGTAAAGGACTCTTAGGCGGTGGGTGTTCATATCTCCACACACAACGATCGTACCCAGGACCCTTGGTCTTTTGCGCAAACCATTAATTTTCAGACCACTTAGCCTGTGTTCAATAGCGCTGATGTCTGACTTCAATCAACCCATGATATTGCACGATTCTTTCGTCTTCGGCGGGTAACTGCCTCACACTCAATTGAAGTCAAACATTAACGCCTTTATACTCAAGCTCAGTAGTCTAGAAGTTAATGGTTCATGCGGGAGACCAAGGGTCCTGGGTACGATCGCCGTGTGAAGAGTCATAGACGCTCAACTACTGAAAGACAGTTATTAAGATGAAACAGACATCTTGTGCTTCCAGGTTTTCAATAATGTTGCAGTTTACATCGGTCCAGGATTACAATAAATTTGTCTTATTTTTGAACTACATTAATTCTCTTAAAGAAAAATTATTGGTATATTAGAAAATGTTTCATTTTAATAACTGAAAACGATATAAAATTCCTGCTATTAAAATTAACTTATATGACATTCAAATTGCATTCGGTGTCAAAATACAATTAAGTTTTACTTGTTAGTACAATATTAATATATTTTTAAAGAATGTTCAACGAAAAGATGAAACATTTATTTTGAATAATATATTTTCAATATTTACTCATGACATTACTATCTAAATGGTAAATATTGCACTGATTACTTCTACTGTGATGTGGGTTACTTATTTCCAATTAAGTAGTATATAACAGTGGTCAGGCATAAAATGTATTTCAGTAGAATATCAAGAAGGAAAGCATGGGAACGGAACGCAATTGGTATGAAAAGGAATGAACAATGAAATCTGAGACAATCGACTGAGATTTGCAAAGGAACAGTCAAATTTGAGATGATGGACTAATATTTTGCAAATTAAATATCTACTGTGCACCAATCCAGTCACAATTGACGGAGAAGATTTGGAAGATGTAACATCCTTTAGATATTTGGGCAGCATCACTGATGAAGATGGTGGGTTTGATGCAGATGTGAAAGAGAGGATCAGAAAAGCAAGAGCAGTATATTTACAACTGAAGAACATCTGGAACTCAAAGCAACAGTCAACCAACACCAAGGTCACAATTTTCAATACAAATGTCAAGACATTTTTACTGTATGGGGCGAAAATCTGGAGAACTACGAAAGCCATCACCCAGAAAATACAGGTATTTATTAAAAATTGTCTACGCAAAATACTTCGGATCCGTGGATCGGACACTATTAGCAACAACCAACTGTTGGGGTGAACAAACCAGAATCCAGCGGAGGAAGAAATTAGGAAGAAGTGGTGGAAGTGGATGGGAAACACATTGAGGAAAGCGCCCAACTGCGTCACAAGACAAGCCCTCACATGGAATCCTCAAGACCAAAGTAGGAGAGGAAGACCAAAGAACACATTACGCCGGGAAATGGAGATAGATATGAGAAAAATGAACAAGAATTGGATGGAACTAGAAAAGAAGGCGGAGGACAGAGTCGGTTGGAGAATGCTGGTCGGCGGCCTATGCTCTATTAGGAGTAACAGGTTTAAGTAAGTAAGTGAGTATATGGTTCTCAGATTTTAGTGAGATGATCTGTAATTTTATGCTGAAATAATCCGATTGTCCTCACTTATGTTCTTGTTCACAACACTACCTGATATGGAATATTACAAAAGTTATATAGGAATCATTTTAATGATAATAAAACTGCAATTATTATTATTATTTTGATTACTAAATCATTAAACTGATGTCAGTGAAAAAATTCCTTAAATATTTTAACTGAAACAAATAGTATAATCAATTATATCCATACTGAGAGTACAATTCAATTTTTACGCAATTTCAAATTCAATTTTTAAATGAAATTCTAATACTATCAATCAATATTGAAAATTGAAAATAAAAAAAATCAATATTCTGTACTGAAATGATGATTTCTTTTATTGATTTACAGAATATTTTAAATTAAAAAAACAATATTGATTTATAGATGAGCAAGTTCAATTATCATTTTTTACTGAAACTTGAAAACTTATCTTTTGTTATTTAAACAAAAACATACTACTTATTTTTATGAGTAGTAGCCTAAAATTATTTAGATAAATTAATAGACTTCACTAGCCAACATATGTAATGTGAAAATTTTTTGAATAGACAGGTTTGATATTCATAACATATTGATGTTTTGCAGTAAATTTTAGAAATCAGTTGCATAAATGGCTAACATCACAGATCTCTAATAAGTCCAATTTGTAGAACTTCAGTATTTCTATTATAACGGTCGGTTTACCACATTTACACGTATGGGACGTTAATTTAACTTAAACGATGATCTACACTAGATTCCTTCCCAGTGTCTATTGTACAGGGCGTAAACACAACTCGGATCAAGAACACGTGATTAACTTGACTAGAAAGTAAGTATATTTCCATACCAAAAACCCGACACAATTCAGCAACAATGAATAATAAGGATAAGGGAATATATAACTTATCTGACACCTGTCCGACTATTTACGTATCTGACTAAGCCGACAACCAATCGTTTTGATTCTTTTCCACACATCCAGTTCTCTTGACCAGTGACCAACACCTCATGGTTGATGCAGTCAAACTGGTGTTGAAATTAAAATTTCACTTATATTTTAGCCTTTAAATCTGTTTATTTTTTAAGTATTATAGATTAGCGAAACTTCAAAAACCTTTTTGGAATTCACTGTCTTATAGGATTAAATGTACCAGATATAATAAATATTTATCTAATTTTTATGGTGATGGCTTAGTGTACAACTATCATCAAGAAGGTAAAAGTATTTATAAATAGTTGTCTACGCAAGATACTTAACATTCATTGGCCGGATACCATCAGCAACAGCCTTCTGTGTGAGAGAACAAACCAACTTCCAGCTGAACAGGAAATTACGAAAAGACAATGGAAATGGATAGGACGTACATTACAGAAATCATCAGACTGCATTACGAGGCAAGCCCTAACTTGGAATCCTGAGGGGGAGGAGGAAAAGAGGAAGGCCAAAGAACACATTGCATCGATAAATAGAATCAGATATGGAAAGGATGAATAACAACTGGAAGGAGCTAGAGAGGATTGCCCACGACAGGTTTGGATGGAGAATGCTGGTGGACGTCCTATGCTCCTTCACGAGGAGTAACAGGTGTAAGTAAGTAAATAGTGTACAAACTGTTAAGCACATTAAATGTTTAGTTATGCATAAGAACTATCTATTCTCTTGCAATATTACATTTAATCCTGTAATTCATTGGAAGAATTGGAAAAGTATTATGATGCTAGTTGTTAATTTAACCACTGTTAGAGTTCACACATTCTTGTCAGTTTGAAAGCCTATAAAATTTCTGTGTACTGCAAACATCATTACTCTGTATTTGACAGTGCAACTGTTAGAAATATGATGATGACTAAGTGGCAGCACAGTACACAGTCAGTTCCCCTTTATAAGTTTAAATAAAGCCAAAACAACAATTAAGGCTTGAGGTTAAGATGAAAATCACCCAAGTCATCAACTTATGTAAACGTTTTAAATATTCCATAACTATTTACCCTGAAGAAGTGGTCTATATTGAAACTAACGTCCCTGGGCAGTGTCGAAAACTATCCTATCACTTGATTGGTTAACAGACGCGCGCGAGAGAGAGAAGGCGAGTCAACCCGGACACTATTTGATTTATTCCCGATTCGGATTAATGTATAAAGATAGTATAAATAAATAGATAACTAAAATGACCACAACTCACGATCAATAATACAACTGAGTTCGAACTAATCATCAGAGTAGAAAAATTGGAGTACAAAAGGTTGGGTTTGAATTATAATAACTTTAGAATCGAAAAGTATATGACAGCGAATCATGCATCAAACCAGAGCTTATGACTTATACAATCACCATGGGGAAAACTAAATGTTAGTATTTTATAAACTTTGAATTAATTGAAATAATCTTCGCAAAAATGGTTTCTGTTGTTTGTCATGGTTTTTTTTCTTATTTCTCTATTTACATCATTGTTGACCTAAAAAAAAACAAAGCAAACTTCATACACATAGTTCCCTTTATTATTTTAAAGAGAGAAAGAACAAAAGTTGGTGCAGAATAATATGAATTCATTTTATTTCGTTCGGTTCTCATCAGCTGCTTACAACCTAAAATATTTGAAATTCAACGTTATTATAGATATTGACATACTTATACATCAGAGGGTGATGAAAGATGAATATATGTAACATGATGTAGCAAAGATTTCGTTAGGGTTAATGAGGTCATAAAATTTTTTGTTTCGAATATATAGAGTTTGGGAGGGAAGGTACCAGAACATTGAACTAGTGATTAGAAATCATGGAATTAAAACACATTAGATTGTTATGCATTGGAATAACTGAAAATAGAATCATGGTAATAAAGAGAGATATGAATTGAAATTGGTCAGTTATGAATGATGTAATTATAAAATTCAGAAAGAGTTGGAATGATGTAATAAATAAAGGGGGGGAGTAATGTTACCAGGGCAAAGAAAGATTTATTACTATTTCTTTTTGTATACAAAGATCTGGTTTTAAACGTTTGATTGCTATCGCTTCGGCAATTTTCAAAAGGTTTGTTGATCACCTTGAAGGACTTCAATATATCGACTTCGTGTCCTGTGTCAAGGAGATGTCTTGCGATAGCGCTGCTGAATGCTTTTATTCCGTTTGATCTCAAACCCTTCGGAATATGTTCTTTGAATCGGACGTAGGCTCTTCTTTCTGTTCTACCAATGTAACTGCTTTGGCAGACACATGTAAATTTGTATGCACAGTTGACGGTAACATGAAAGGGACACCTGTCGACCTTTGATTGTATCAAAGAACATGTTATGACCTCATTAACCCTAACGAAATCTTTGCTACATCATGTTACATATATTTATCTTTCATCACTCTCTGATGTATAAGTATGTCAATATCTATAATAACGTTGGATTTCAAATATTTTAGGTTGTAAACAGCTGATGAGAACCTAATGAAATAAAATGAATTCATATTATTCTGCACCAACTTTTGTTCTTACTCTCTTTAAAACAAAGCAAACTGTTATGATTAGTTGGAAGAAAGAGGAACAGATATTAATTGACTATACATTGAAAAATACATCAAAAACTATATTGATTATTCACTAATTTATCAATATTTGATTAATAGTCAGATTTGACTAAATTGATATTAAGAGCACTTCATATTGAATAAATCAATAAATTGATATATAAAACGCAATTATCGATATCATTAAATTAAATTATTATTATAATCAACACATGTAACTAACTGAATTAATCTATCAGTGTATATTCTGATCATTCTATTACTGAATATTAAGAGAAGTTTTCAATTATTCATCTTTATAATAAAGACTAAAATAATAAATGCAGTCATTTAACTGGGTGGAAAGAAAAGAAAAGAACCATTAGCTCAATAACAAATTACTCACCTGAATTAGATTAATATGTATATAAGATATTTAGTTTGAATGATAAAATTTCTGTATAAGACAGTATGTTATGTCTCGACAAGAATGATGAATGGTAACTTTTGGGATCTTTTTGATGAACCAATACTAAACGTATATTTCTATTGTATAATTAGTAAGTAACTAAACTATGCATATTCATATTCTTCTTATTATAAGCTTTATTTTGACCCATAAACTATTATTATACGTTTAACCATTCTTGAGTTATAGCCAGTATATTAATTACTACCTCCCTCATTCATAGCCACATCTGACTAATTCTTGTACAAATGTTGTTTCATATTTTATTGGTACGTTGTGGTCTGTTTGATTGGTGTATAAACTCAGTATGTTTGAAATATAATGATTCATATTGCAGAGGCTGAGACTGGTGTTCTGGACTTGACTGGCTGGACTAAGCAGACTCTAGGCTTCTCGTACATGTTTTACGCGTCCTTGGTTCGATCGATAATTCGCTGCTTCTGATTGGCAGCTTTGGGCTATAACACAGTATTTGTTAACTGAATTGTTGTTAATCATCTGAAAAGAAATACTTATTCTTTGGAAATAATCCTAACACTTGTGAAAAAAATCTCAATTTTCTGTATTCTGTTTCAGTTAGTTAATCATACCCAAGTTAGAACCTAGGACATTCGTTCATTGGTTGAAGCTGCCAAATCGTATAAGCGTAGGGTGATGCCATAGTAGTAGACGGAGTAACAATATTAATGATAATAGAATTGACTAAGCATAGAAGATAGAATTTGAGAAGGAAATGTGGATTGATAGAATGAACTAAACAAGATAATTAAGAAATGTGAGATCTAAGAGAAATAAAGAATGAACTTGCCTTGTTTTGGACTACTCTGAATCATGTCATCCAAAGTTTCTAACCCACGGTCGCGATAATCACGTAGATCCCAACGAAGCTGTTTGTATCTACTTACACTGTTCAGTCTAACAATCAATAACTGCATAGACTGATACTACTTCATGTTTCAGTTGTCTCTAGCTTTCTTTCAACTTTCCCCTACAACAATCATCATAATGCGTCAGGATAGACACAATGCATGAATTGCATTCTATCGTAAAGAAATGACAATTTTTTTCTACATTATCTTTTGTTCTTTCTTTGATACCAATCCCCTAAAAACTGAATTATAACATGAATGATTAACACGGGCAAATATAAAATAGAGAGGGATAGAGAGTAAAATGGCTGGTTTTGTCAAGCCTACACAGATTATTCTAGCTTCTTGATAGACTAATTTATTCATTCGTCTCAAGCTACGTTTTGACCTCATTAATCCTGACTGTTTTCATATGATCGTACATGTATGCATTTCTTATCTTATCTCATGTTTGTAACTTGTTTTGTCTGATTATTAATATCGATTCATGCTCGGTTAAATCGTGTTTGCTCAAATGCCTTCTCTAATCCGTCTCACTTTGCTTTCTCCCCTTCACTTCCTTTGCTTCGTTTCTCTGATCATCTGTCTGGATCAACGATTGTACGAAACATATGTAATGGAAAGCCATTCTGATATTTAACTTATTTAATTCCGTCATTCACTAACGTGTTATAAGTCAATGGTAATGTTACGTCCTTGGTCTGTCCATCTACTTTTGGTGCTGAGGATAACTTGTCTAATCTAGATTAAGACCTTGATGCGATAGGCTGACCTGCCTGACCTTGAGGCTAGTACGCGTGAGTTCGAAGTGGGAGATAGAGAAGAAAACTATTCTATCACCTGATTGGCTGACAAGCATGCAAGTGAGAGAAGACAATTCAACTGGAACACTACTCGATTATATTCTCAATTCCGATCTCGTTCCCGATTTCAGAGTACTGTAAAAAAACACGTGAATCAATAGATAACTAACCCGACCACAACCTACAATAATTAGGAAAATACAAAATTGGGGATTAGAGTAGAAAATAGACTACATAATAATAGGTGTAAATTACAATAGCTTTGGAACAAAAAGGACTATAGTAGTGAATGATACATCAAACGAAAGCTTATATTCTGTAGAACAGACTGGCGTCAAAAATAAATATTACTGTTTTACAAGCTCTGAATTAGCTGAAATAACGTCCTGAAAGATAGCTTCCGTAATCTGTCAAGGCTTATTGTTTCTCTGTTCACATCAGATTATATACGACAGTTAGTGGAATGTATTTTTCGATAACAATTATCATATGATATAAATTGAGTCAGATGATATCTAACCACCCAAAAAGTGAATACTATAGTTATATTATTTCACACCACTTAATCTTTTACATCTATCTCATTTATCATTATTTTAGAACAAAAAGAACTTGAACTTAACCAGTCGTAATGATATATTCTTTTAGCTTCAACTGACTCATGATTTCAATCTGTGAAAAGTTCTAAAATCTTCACAAACCCCTTCTGATATTAAAATATTCTCAATTATAAAACAAACAACAAAAAATATAAAACAAACTAACCGAACACTTTAAATTTAAACTTGTAGATTCAAAAGATAATTTCAAAATTAATTAAATTAATATTAGATGGGTTTTATGGATATTCTAGTAATTCCAATGGTTAAGATTATGAGTCATTAACACCATTGGATGCCGGCTCAATGGTCTAGTGGTTAAGTGATCGTACGCGAAACCAGTAGGTCCTGGGTTCGAATCTTGAAGGGGGCGAGGTCTTGGATGCGCACTGCTGAGGAGTCCCACAATAGGACGAAACGGCCGTCCAGTGCTTCCAAATTTTCCATGGTGGTCTAGATTCAATAGGCTAATGATCTTAACCATTGAAATTAATTAAATTAGTCAATTTAAATTCAAATAAAATTTCACAGGTTGAAATCATGAGTCAGTTGAAGCTAGACCACCATTGAAAACCTGGAAGCACTGGACGGCCGTTTCGTCCTAGTATGGGACTCCTCAGCAGTGCTCATCCAAGACCTCGCCCCCTTCGAGATTCGAACCCAGGACCTACTGGCTTCGCGCGCTAGCACTTAACCATTAGACCACTGAGCCGGCATCCAGTGGTGTTAATGTCCAATTTCAACCAATCCACGAAGTTGCGCCATCGTACACCATTTTCTTCAGTGAGCTGATATCTCACAACAGACCTGGTTGTACTCCACTGGTAACGGCTTCTCACTAGAACTCCAGAAGTATCTCCTGAAGTCAGTTACTAGTGAGCAGTTGATTATTATCAGAATGGGTTTGGTGGAGATTTTTAGAAATTTCACAGGTTTTCCATGGTGGTCTAGCTTCAATTGACTCATGATTTAAACCTGTGAAATTTCTATAAATCTCCACAAAACCCATTCAAATAAAATTTTTAAGAAAATAAATTTAAATTTACAAACTGTTATTCTAATTTTCTAAATACTACGTATATATATAAAGAAAAGTATCTTAATTATACAAATTAATCGACCAGAATTAGTCACTAAAAGAATTACGTAATTTATTCTTCTTTATGATAAAAATTTTTTTAAACGATCGATAATTCACACTATTTGTTTTTTTTTGTTTCTATGCCGTTTAAATTAGATCCGATTTAATGGTTTGGAGTTTATTTATTAATTGATAGTTATTTGTGTCTAAATATTAATAAGTTAGAATGTTCCAAGACAAACTAAGTATCTAAGTTCTACAAGGAGAAGTGGAAGTAAAACAATAATAACAGAACCTTTAACTTTGACACTGTTGTAGTAGATAGTTTAAACTTGTAGAAACAGAGAGTATTAGCTGTTTCAACAGTCCATATATATAGGCTCATGATGTGGAGTATTAAGTTATGTCAGATAAGGTTTCTTATAAAATGGCATCTCATTATTGAGTATAATATAAATCATTACCTTTGAGTTGAGTCACTTCGGCTACCAGCTACACGATAGCATGATCAACAAAAACATAGTGCCAAAAACTTAATAACATAGTTATGATTATTATTTAATGACTAGTTATTAAAAAAACATTTCATTTCAATAAGAAATTCTTCAAAATAGTTATTGTTTTGTTTTTTTTTCCTCACGAAATCATCGTCGCCAAATTGTTGTGATATTTAACCGGTTAGGTCTCACGTGACTTATTTGCTAATCGAAATACGATTTATACAAAATTAGCACTGTGCCAAAGTAATGACGTTTGACCGGTATGAGCAGCTTAGTTTCCTTATTGGTTCTTTTTCTTCCTAGTCCTGTCAGCTGAGTCCAGAACACTTATACCAGCTCTCACTATACAAATTATTTATTTCAAACATACCTCCTTTATATACAAGCCAAACAGACCACATCACTACATAAAATAGAATATAACATCTGAACAAGGTCAAGTCAAAAAGTGGCTGTGATTGTGGGAGACGGTAATTAATAAAGTAGACATAACTTAAGAACACTAAATCGCATAATAATAGTCTATAGGTAAAAATAAACCTTATATATATATATATATATATATATATTGTAATATTGGTCCGTAAATAGTTCACAGAAGTTACCCATCATTTGATCTTCGCTAGGATTTATACACTTATGAGCGCAAGAATAGACAATTTACAGGGTTAATTTTTATTCAGATTTCTTATGTAATGGTAAAACAATAACTATCACAAAAAACAATGTCAGTAACAAGAAAAGAAATTTAAAAATACAACATTAAACAAACTGAATTCCGATTTGTAAAAGTGTACTTTCAATGAATGTATGATAGTACAATGAACACTGGTTTAGAATACCCAGTTAGATACTGCACAATATATTCTGTGTTAAAATACTAAGTCAAATTTCTAATCGGAAATGTTTTAATCTGTAAAAAATACATGTATATAAATTATCTGCTCAAGAATAAGTAGAATCAACAAACTGACATTATTAATGGTATGTGAAATGAAAATGAATAACCTAGCTGGCTTGATCGAATTAATCCGAAGTTCTCTTTAATAAAAAAACGTACTTGCATAGGATATTATTTATTTGTAGAGGATAGAACTCAAAATCTGTTGGAAAGACACAAAGTATTCGTCTTTTGTTTTAAAACACTTATTTTTCCTATTCCACAGATTAATTTTTTTCTTGAACTATACTGTATATCCCTAATATTTTCTATGATCACTTGATATTGTTATTACTCCTACTACTCAGGTACTTGTCATGAAAATTTCATCCCACTGTGCTGATATGGCGTAGTGACAAGGTAAACCGGTATAAATAAAAAGTTCTACATTATTTATAACTAATTAACCGACTATGTTCAGTTCAATAAGCAACAGTCATTTTAATTTACCATTAACACAACATACTACTTACAAGCGATCTTGTGAGTAGCATCCACTACACTATCATTTTTACTCTATGGTGGCATGAAGTGAGTTTTCATTATCATTTCAAATGTTCTGAACATTATAAAGAGGAATTTCTTATGATCACTATACGCGGTACTTAAATTTTGTGCAATGTCTGAAAGTCGAGTTTTCGATACTAATTCGTTTGTTTCTATAGTAATATCCAACAAGAATTTCAATCACATATGAAGATCACACCTACTAAATAAATGTAAAATACGTCACATTTATTAAATATCATAAAAGTAATTGATAAGGTCAGTTAATAAGATTAAAACTAGGGAATGAATTCAAAAATAATTAATCTAAAAACTTGTACAGAATGAATAAGTGGCCAAATTTATGTCCTGATATAAAGGCTGTCTAATATCAGAAATTATTCTATTATCAATGCCATAGATAAATGTCGACATTTTCTTAACACTTTAGTGATAAAATAAATAGTTATATAAACTCCAAGTTAGATAAAAGATAAACACAGTATTTCATATCATATCGTATTTGTCAGTTTATGTTGGGGATGTTAGATCCCTAGAACTCACTTGATAAGCGTCTTATTTTTGTAATTTTCTTTTGAAAATTTTATTCTGCCGCTTTCGCTTCAAAGGTTCCTATTTTTACTTTCAGATTTTACTTCCCACTTGGAAGGATCCAAAATGTCATTGGTTGGTTGGCTCTTTTAATATGCTATTTTGTGATTTTTCCCAAGGATATTTTTATATTGTATATATACGCTTGGGTTCTGTGCTTATTACTGTCCTGCTTTTAGTCACTTGAGGAATATACTTCTCTCATCCGAACCTGGAACTCTCTTTCTAGTTAGCAGGGCTGGGACACAAAGGAGTAACTTTAGCTGTCTAGTTGTGGTGTCGCTGATCGTTTGTTCCGTTCACCGATTCTTAGGTGATCTCATAATCTCTTCAAACATACGAGTTTATATATATAAGTACTTAAAGAGTAATAATCAAGACTGATTTACTATTTTCAGGCACCTGGAAATTAGAATCCTTACCGTAAAGCAGTTGAGTGGATGTCCTCAAAACGTACATTAAAATATATCTCTGAGAAAAACCTTCCTTACAAGTACAGATTTTCAAAGTTTCCTAGATGTAAACAAAGTAGGTAGGCAAGCATTCATTAATTTATGTATTTTTCAGTAATCAGTTTTGACATTTAAAAAATATCACTTATTTTTAACTGTTCATATTCAAATTAATATTACTTTATAGAGTGAATATACCAATTGCTATGACAGTATTTACGTAAGATAATACTTAACAAACAGATGGGTTATAATTAAAGTCTATTTTAGTAAGACAACAATCGTAACTTTATAGACGTATTGGATTCATTAATATCAAATACCGCTTGTTGCATATCCATAAACATTGTATAAAATTCAAGACTGAGTCTAACTGAAGGGTAATTTGATTGCTAAAATGGCATAAATAGAAACGAGTGTGAGAGACTAGGAGACAAGTGAAAAAAAATGACCCCTTTATAAGGTCAGGCTAATTACGTGTTCTTGGTCTGAGTTGTGTTGATGTCCTGTAGAATAGACATTGGGAGGGATCTAGTTTAGATAGTTTTTTAAGGTTAATTAACGTCCAATACATGTAAACATGGAAACCCAATCGTTATAACTTTAGACAAACCAAGCGTTATAACAATTGGTGACGGGGTGAAAAACAAAGAACCAAGAGTACAAAACCACAAGTTATAACAGTTGTCGACTGTGATTAAAACGAATCTACGCCTATATATTCAGTTAAAGTGGATTTTATAACAATAAAATGGACGATCTGAAAACGTAATTGAAACAGCAAAATTCTCTTATCTAATTATTGGTGAAAAGTATGTCAATATCCCCAAGCACTAATGCATCTAATTCCACTATTACTCTGGATTCTATTGCAAACTCAATAGATGAATTTAGATTTGGTCCAGAATGTAGGATTACTTTTGAGGCATGGTTTAAACGCCATGAGGATTTATTTATTAATGATTGTAAAGAGTGGGACGAAGGTTAAAAATTGAGATTATTACTACGGAAGCTCGGAGTGTCTGAACATGAAAATTTCTGTAACCTTATACTCCCAAAGAAGCCAACCGACATTACCTTCAGAGAAACCGTCGAGTACCTGACACTTATATCCGGTGAAGAATAACCAGTTTTTCACACTAGATACCAGTGTCTCCAACTTGTGAAAAAACAACAGGTTGATTATACGACGTATGCAAGCATCGTGAACCGGGAATGTGAGCGGTTTAGTTTACAGGAAATGTCCTCAGATAAATTTAAAGGCCTTATTTTTGTATGTCGGTTACAATCTGGAGTAGATGCAGATGTCAGAACACGGATTTTATCGAGTTGAACAAGATCCTAATATCAGTCTGCAATCAGTATCTGAAGAATGTCAAAGAATCTAGTAGAAAGGAACAGTGAACATGTAGAAGTTAAAACTGTGGAAAGCTTTTAATGGAAATAAGGATTATTACTCTCACTAATGGCGATTCATCTTTCCAAAGTAGAATTCTGTGTTCAAATTGACGCGTATATGCTTATATTCTACCACATGATCCTGATACATGGTTTTTTATCCTCGATAAATCAGTCGTTGATACCATCTTATACCGAATTTTTAAGTTTTCAATCATTCGTTGCTATCAGTTTTACGGATATTTTTGTATAATTTACTAATCACCTTTCTCATTCACATTACATGCACAATTATCTTTCATGCAATTAGGTTTTGTTTAATTATTTCTCATTGACTTCTTGTTCATTACTCAACCCATTTTTGACACCTGAATTGTTCGGACAACAGTTTATGATGTAATTCTTTTCTTATTTTTTCAATATACCACCATAATCACAATAAACATGATTGTACAAATTAAGTAAATGATATTTTCGAACAAAAAATTTGTTGAATGAATTATCTTTAATTCTTCTTAAATAAATAGAATGGATTACCTTTGTTTACTTTATATTTCTTGTATGTTATTCTTGTTTTGTAATCATTAGAAATAATTGGCTAATTGTGAAAGACTCAAACTCACACCTAAAGTTATTACATCTACAGTTATATGTAATATGTCCCCGGGTGGTGGAGATCGGGCTAATCACCCACTCTCACCTATACCCACCAACTGATTACGAACTCCACAGATAAGCATAGCACAACTTATAATCAGGTGATTCGCAGTTCGTAATTATTATGATTATTATTACTACCTAATTCGTACTCACTTTTATGCTCAAATGTCAGTGAAAACATATATATATATATATATATATATATATATAACTACTGAGTCACGATGAGGAGTTAAATAAAAAGAAATATTTACTTGGTTGAATTGAATTTTCTCCATTAGGGTTAACTGTTTTTCTAAATAAATGACAGTAGATAAAACAAACAGGGAATTCCGTTTATAAAATGTTTGGTCTCAGTTTAAAGAAACACTAATATTGAGTACCCACCAAGACACAAGGGATCGAACTTAAAAGTTTTGGTTCTTACGAAAACGAAAATATAATTTTCATTCAGCTTGATAGTTCAGATTATCGATTTCAGTGAGTTTATATTAAAGCTTCAATGTATAACCATATTTTAAACTTTTGATCAACTTCAGGTAGATGAGTTCTGTGATAGTGATACACTGGCAATTCAATTTAGAATTAATAATTACTTTAGACATATTTGAATACATGATACAGTTAATATACTTACGACTACAATGTGCAAGGGAGACAAAAACGACAATTAGCATGGGGTTTAAAAAAACAAACGGTTCTACTGCATGGGACGGAAATCTGGAGAACGACGAAAGCCATCATCCAGAAAATACAGGTGTTTATTAACAGTTGTCTAAGCAAAATACTTCAGATCCGTCGGTCGGACACTATTAGCAACAACCAACTGTGGGAAAGAACAAACCAGATCCCAGCGGAGGAAGAAATTAGGAAGAAGTGCTGGAAGTGGATGGGACACACATTGAGGAAAGCGCCCAACTGCGTCACAAGACAAGCCCTCACGTGGAATCCTCAAGACCAAAGGAAAATCACAGAAAACTAAAGTGCATTGAATAACTGTTTCTTAGTTGTCACCATTTAGAATATTCGATTTGATATATTTATCAATGTAAAGTTTTTTATTCTTGAAAATAAAATGTTCCAACTACTCTGAAAATGAAAACTTGAGTTGTAATGGTTTAGATTTTATCAATAAACCCTTGAGGTGTATTTCTTACTAGTTAGGACTCATCAGCTGGAGTTGTTGCTCACTGTTAGCGACATTTAATTAATCAATCTATCCATTGCATATATACATTGATTATTTTGTTTGTTGTTACCGTAACCATAACAACACATAGTGTTCATTTATTGGAGCCTTGCAAAGACAGGGTTAAATCGTATCATTAATATTAACAAGTGCAAGTTCGAAGGAGATTCTTGTTTTTTTTAAGCTATATAGTCTTATACTGGTGAAATATGACTGGCTAGTCTTTACTCAAGTTACATTCACAATATAATTAGTAAGTATATGATTGTCAATATATATGATGGTAAACCTCTAGTTTGCAGATTGATTCTCTTATGATGGTAAATCGGTAATATCTGGATGTACATAAACATTTAACACTTGGGTCTACATTTATTTTTAATACTTCAAATTGTTCATCTTATGTGTGCTGTTGAGGTTACTTTCCTCAATTTGATTCCAACTTAGTTATTTCTGTATGAAGGATAAGTTCCTTGTTTGATACCATAAACAATTTTGGAGTGTAGATTTGTTGATCAATTTCGCTAATTCTAAAATATCAAAATTTTTATCTATAGATAACAGGAATTTGCAAGTACTAGCTGATATTTTATTTCAATGACATACAGAATACGATCTTGCCTTCTATACGCTTGTATCCGATCAAAGCTTTTTCATTCTATTAATTTATTCTGTAATGCATTCCAATGGTTATCCAGTAAGGAACGATTTATTTATCTGCTGGGAATTTGTTATAAACTATAATTAGTATGTTTTTTTATGTAGAATAGACGGGTACATATGTACACAAATCTATCTTTTCACACAAAAAGAGCACGATATTATTTAATTATTTGAGTTAGTTACCAGTGTTTTTCATTTTTAACCTTAGTTAATTCGAATTATTTTACCTTTTTAATCCTATGTTGTAGGTATGAAATGCTGGTTCATTAACTGTTTGATTAACTGCACAGAAAGTAGTTGATATTAGTTAGTGATGCAAATTACTTCGACTTGATCATTTCGGTAATATAAATACGATGAACATAATGTTCGTGTTTAACCAATAATAATTTACTTAAAGTTAGCTGATTATTTAACTAGTAATGTTGAATATTCAAAAATGATAGTATGTTTCTGGTGTATTATCAAATCTGATTACATTTAGTAATTACTATGTAATCTATTAAGTTAAAATACACAAGAACAAAGATATGCTAACTTGTATTAAACTCTATTTATAAACTTACGTAGCAAAGCTGAACTTTATCACTGAATGACCTTGAGAATAAAACAAGTTTCAGTCAATCAAAAATAAAAGACTTATATCAAATAGAAGATGAAAGGATTTCCATTTTACAAAATTTTTGCATTTTACAACGTTGGTTGTGAGCTCTTTAACCTAGATATCCTACCCTTAACATTCAAACCTTAGCGCTAAAATCTCAACCCTGATGTCTTAACAACAGAATATCAATGAATCTTATATTTCTAGACATATATTTGGTCTACTTTGGTCAACATTCTAACGTTTTGTAGTTCCCTTATTACGTTTACTCATATGAATTGGTTCTAATGTGAACAACCATCAAAATTCACATTCGTAATTGCCGGTTGAATAACATGTTTGATTGTTAATATGCGTCGTGACCCTGAAGAATTCTCACGTCCACCACTACCTGGAGATTATAGCTCAGCTTTACAGTTAAACTAATCTCCATAATCCTGTAAATTAGATTATAATCATGTGCTCACTAATAGTTATCTCTGAAACGGATTTCGCTGAGTTTCTAAAGTAAAATTCATAAAAATTGAGTAACTGACTGATTGCTGAGTAATAATCGATGACATACTGTTCAGAGAATTGCTGTAAGATATAGAGTTGAAAATGCCACCGTTTTTTATAATGGTCAAAATTCTCCTTTAATAAATAATTTCTCATGAAATTTAGTCCCATATACTGTATACTCTGTGTAACAAATTGTTCTAGACATTATTCAGCATCGTGATAGCTTTAATTATCTTTACTTATTAACTTAAAATATAGATCTCGGATATCATTTCCATTTCACTATATATGTAATTAAGTTGTTTTTTTAACCTAAACTCAAATATAATTAAAAGACAGGTATATTACCTCCCATTCATCAATACACATAAATAGAATGTTTTTTTTACTATATTTTAAACAAGTATTGTATAGAATTCGATCACGACAATTGATGAATGACGAACCAATGAAAGCTAGGAATAATTAAATGATTGTTTTGACTAACTACTGGCTTCAATGCACTATATAACTTCTATACTAAACACAAAACTGTAGACAGGATAGTAGAACAACACTGTCTTTCTTTTAGTTCGCCTAAGGTTTATCACTTCAAGTTGTTTAATTAGAGTCTCGGTAGCCTACATAATTGTTTTGTCCTTTTCGATCGTCTATTATATTTCAAGAATGATTACTCATGAGTCACTTATATTGGTTATGAATATTTAAATTCATGATATTAACAATTTATATATCCATCAAATTATTGATTAATACAAATCTGACTTTTGATCAGCGCAAATAAAACAGTGAAAAGTCAGAGTACTTCAGATATTATCAGAATAGGAATTTGTGGAGATCATAGTAATTTTAATATTTGAATTCACGAGTCGATCTAAGCTAGACCACTACTAAAACCCTGGAAACACTGAACGGCCGTTTCGTCCCAGTATGGGAGTTATCATTAGTGCGTATCTACGATCCAGCATACAGGACTCAAACCCAAGACCTCCGGTCTCGCGCCCGAATTCTTAACCCCTAGACGATTGCCTGAGATGGATAACTGTCTCCACCCGACACGGATTGGACTCCACTGGTCACGGATAGTCATAGATGATGGGTTGTGCAATATCATAGGTCAATTGAAGTTAGACATTAAAATCTTTGGATGCTGACTCATTGGTCTAGAGCGTGAAACTGAAGTTCCTGTTTTACAATCTGAAGTGTGGGATCGTGGATGCAATACATACAATATTCTCCATGGCCACTATGTATAGCTATTTCATAAGCGGTGATGGGTAAGAGGTATATGCTAGAAAAGGTACTTATATCAGGTATAAAAACCACTTATAATTTCGACACACAAAGAGAGGGTTATTAAAAAAAGAAAATCTTGAACATTCTACTGGTTAAGGGGTCAAACACGAACTGACGCCAGGCTACAGGTCGTTTTTACTAAGAAAATAGATCGACTAGAGACACCATTCAATGGAGCAGTTACCGCTAAACTTGTAAAAATGGAGTTAGAAATAACTCAAGAAGGTAATGTTCTTATATCCGAACGAAGAACTATTCATGAACTATTATTGGATAATTATTAAGTAACTAGATTACATATGTATTCCCATTCCTTTTATCGTAGGCTTTTATTTAACCCATTGGCCGCTGCTATACGATTTATCATCATTAATTATTTCCAATTTGTCAGTTACAGTATCCCACATTCACGGCCACTTTTGGCTTGACCTTGAATAATAATTATTTCTCATTTTATGGTGTGATGCGGTCTGGTCTGATTGTATAGAAGCCACGTGTCTGAAATTTACTATTTATATAGCCTAAGCCTAGTACTTGTGTTCTGGACTGAACGACCTGGACTAGGCGAGAAGCTGCTTTGCAGAGGACCAATAAAGATTCAGAGTTGATTCAAGGCTCCTAGTGCTGGTTGGCATGTCATCAGTTTAACACAGGAATAACGTCATAGAAGTCGGTATTCTGATTAGCAATTTTGTCACGTGATAGTTGACGAGTCAAAGGACATAACAGATGTATTGGAAAATCTGATATTTTTCGGAGATTAAATAACAATTTCCCAAAAAAGTATTTATTTGAATCTCTATTCCAAATACACACAATTTAATCTGGTCCCCTGAAACCTGTATGTTTAATGAGGGATTACAAAGAATAACTTAAAATTTTCTGTAAAACCCCTTTTACTTAACGCTGTATCATCGTCCGTTGGAGCTTAATTTTTCTTCATTTTATCAATTATTAGAGACTGGTTTCAACTATTTTAAAAAAAAAAAAGGAAATTAGAGCATACTTCTGTTACGGATCATTCTTCTGAATCGTATAGTCGACATCACTAGTCATAAATAAGATTCATAACAATAACATTTAAGACAATCCAAGTTATGAATTTTTCTAAGTATCGTTAACTTAGTTCTAAAATGATAGACTTTTAAAAAAAAATTAATAAACAGTTTGACTGTACTGTTTGGAGAATGCTGGTAGGCGGCCTATGTTCCATTAGGAGTAACAGGCGTAAGTAAGTTGACTGTACTATTCATTTCACCACTGTTAATGAGATTCGGTGTATTACAAGCATTGTTTACTTGAATATTAAATCATACATAATATTAGTAGAAAGAGCTGATAATGTAGTAAAATCATTAAGATAATATTAATTAACTTCTACAAACATTTATGTAGAATAGTGTATCGTGACAATTTCTTAAGCAGTGTGATTTATTTATATTATATGTAAACATGACTATAGTAAGCTTATATAACCGATTACAATGATTTCATGACATGGATAATTATTAATGAATTAAATATTAGAACAGTAAAATGATCAGTTAGCATATTTGCTAAAATGAATTTCATCCAAATAGAAATAGGGATTCATTAAGAATAAAATGTAATCATGAATGACTTAGGATATTGTTTTAAAAAAATTCCTATTTACTATATTGTATTTTATGTTGAACACTAATCTTATAGTGAAAAATCTTGTTTCTCAATGTAGATCTCACAACAACTATAACAACAACAACAACAAAAACATGGTAATTTGTTTGGAATGTTTATCAACATTTTGAATGTCAATCTTATGTTTATGATCTTTCCTCATGAAACTTTACACTAATAATATTGTAAATATTAATTTGATCCCGAGAACAGGGATAAGTCGGCAAAGACCTAAAATCTATTAATACATAGTTACAGAAACATACAAAAATGCCTTTCCTATACACTACTTGATTAATTGCATATTATTTTTAAGTTATGATGAATGTTCTAAATACTTCGCTCATCGTGCTATTTAGATATCTTTGGTTTGTTCCCGGTTGAAGTAATGAGCACACGTCTTTTGAAGTGTCTAATACAGGTTCCCAGTGCTATTTTAAATCCCAATTAAAAATCACTCAGTGAAAAGAACTAACTTCATTTTTAACAGTTGTAGAATGATTAGTCAAATATTCATATATCTTAACTCAACTTCCTACATGGTAATAATAAATTCAAATGAATCAGACTTTCAAATTATTCGTAAACACACCGAGTTTAGACCGACAGTTAGATTGAAGACCGATTTACAAGGAATCAATCAGTCAGTCATACGCGAGTTGGAAACACTCATACGTTGGAAATAATCATGGCATTTGTGAAAAAACTTAATTCTCATTTATTTGTATTCTAGTTAGTCAGTTATACGGAAAGTAGAACCTAGCACATTTCTACATTGGTTCAAATTGCTACACCACTTACGCACAGAGATTCCACAGTAGTAGAAGTAGTAACAATATTGGTAGTAGTAGAAAACACTAGATACAAAAGATAGAATTCGAAAAAAATATGGATTCATGAAATAAGAATCATATTTCAGGCTAATTAAAAAAATTGATATTTAAGGGAAGAAAAAGATTGGATGCATCTGAACCACATATTTCAAGTAATTTAACCATTGGTCACAATAATCGCGCTAACTTCGACCACGTAGTTTACGCCTACCTACAACACCTAGTCTAACAGTCAATAACCTCATGAATTGATACCACGTCTTGGTCTGGAGATCGCTACCTTTCTTCTAACGTAATTCTACACTATTCATTATAGTGTATGAAGGTACCTGTTGGTCGGGGATAGATAGCACATGTCTCCACTACCTTAGTTACTGAAGATTCACTTACTCATCAATCGAGTTACCATCCTTACTTAGTTCCTTGCGTCTAAAATCAGAATCGTTTTATCTATAATCCCAATATACATGAGCCATAACTTAAAGGTATTTATGATCAAATACTAGTAACCTGAAACCAACCTGACATTTCCAGGTTTGTTCTTCACGAGCCGTAGATGACCGTTGGATGGTGATTGAAGTTAATACTTTAGATATTACACTGATCAGACCGATTGCTCTGTGGCTGTTACACGGACTTCTATACTTTCTTATGAACTTGGACGACCAGCAATCTTGATATCAGATGCAGTTACGACTAGATCCAATACCAGCTAATATCTCAGTCAAACTACAAACTGCACCATCCTTAAAGATCTCTGGGGCTAACCTATCATGAACAGTAGCTCTAACGCAATTTAGATTAGTCACTGAGGGTATTCTAATCTCCCGTTCGGATTGTTTATGAATAGTGGGTAGCCGCAGGTCAATTAGAATTTTCGATTAAATAGTTCTAATCTGGACCGAAAGTGGACAATGATCCCGTCTTGTTCTGAAACTTTCACTAAGTCGGATTTCTAATACCTGTTTCTTTGATGAGTCTGAATAGTTATCTACCACCACTACTTTGTCCATTGCTCACAATCATTACGTAGACTTTTTGTCAATCCACGTCTAAACTGTCTTCGCTACTGATCAGTTTCGGGACCTGACGAGATTAGTTTCCGAGAGTCTGTCCATTCACGAAGTGTCACAAAAGTCGACTGGTGTTTCTTGACCACTTGTTTTAAGTTGCTGGTAGATCTCATTATTGTTGGGACATCATGCTAAGCCACCTAGGTGTAGACACCACTTTCATGATTGACGAACCACCTTTGTAGTTGTATCTGAAACACTCTTGACATCTTGCCGTTGACATGACCTATAGTGTCTTCTTGCTGTAGCTGTTCTGGGTCCAGTAAGATCCAGGTAAACGCGTGATCGCACTGAGAAATGATTCGAGTCTAAACATGATCTTCAGAATAGGAAACGGATTTCGGTCGGGTCTCTGCAATGACAGCTGATGAAGATATTGTTCATTTGTATCCATAGTAGTTTGGGTTGACATTAGTGATGACCATGTCAATGACTATGCTGAAAGTTGGTTCTTTCCGAAAAATCAACATTCTTTGAGCATAGTTATAGCAGACGGTTACGATTTGTTCATTAGATATATAGGCTAAAACAGTCTTCTTTATAAGATCAAACTAAATTACAATACACCTAAAATTCAATGCACATTGACCAGTCACAATAAGCATAATACCTGTAACGAATATGAATCAACCTATGTTACTACATAATATCATTATAATGAGACGGAATGAAAGAGATATTCCTGTCTTGCTAATAACGTAGTAGTAGTAGTATTTAATCACATTTTGTTTTGACTCACACGATATTTATGTTTGAAGTGTAACGTGAAATAATTTGACTACAGTAAATCTTAGATATTAGTATTTCTGTCTATTTAGTAGGAAAAACAAACAACAAAACAGAACAGTTTACATATATAATAACCGTATTATATTTAATTAACCAATGAGCATTTTTAATAACATATGACATCATAAAATGGTACCATTTATTTGTATGAAATATTTACAAGCTCTACAAAAAAAATGAATTCATACACAATTTTATATGAATAGAAATCTGTATAGTAGTATATGTACAAAGATATATTAATAATAATAAGTGAATTAGTTCAGATGTTAATGAGATTG
The DNA here is from genome assembly GCA_944470405.2 of Schistosoma mattheei. Classification (NCBI taxonomy): domain Eukaryota; kingdom Metazoa; phylum Platyhelminthes; class Trematoda; order Strigeidida; family Schistosomatidae; genus Schistosoma; species Schistosoma mattheei. Next base: position 35,736,754 of record OX103945.1, read on the forward strand.
AGCGCTAAGTGAAGATATGTCACCTTTTAAGACAGCTTTTAAAGCAGCCAAAGGATCTGCACTAATTGTTGAGTTGGACAAAATTGATTCAGTTTTCAACGACAAATTAAATTCACATTCAGGTTCCGTATTCGACGATAACATCTCTGATTCACATTGTTGTGGAGAGGTAGAAGGTGAAAGACCAGGAATAACTGTATTCGTTGAAAAATCATCACAAGTAAATGCATTTTCATCCACGGCCTCTTCCTTAACACCTTCAGGTGAGGAAGTTGATTCTTTATTATTTTCAGTAGGGTCAGGTGAAGGAAATTTCTTTTCCTAGAATAAATTCGAATATTAATTGTGTAAAGCAAATAGTAATGAACAAAATATCTAATGTACAACCAAATAGCAAAATTAACATTGATCCAAGAGCTTAAGAACGCCTTAGTGTACAACATTTTGGGGGAAGATATCAAGTTAGTCATCCCACTGTGTTACAAATATTTAGAACTCAAGATGGTTGAGGAATCTGTTATTAGTCAAGTGCTGTTAGTGGTATGAGGGCGTTTGTTACTTTCTTGTTACACACACTCCGGAAGGATACTTCTTCTTGTGGGATCAGAAATGGGAGTGCGACCGCAGAGTTAAAGAGATAACTGCTTGGTTCTGACCACATATAGGTTTTACGTGAATTGACCCAGATGTGTCGGCTTTGTACCTTTTAAAACTTACCGTCGGCGACAGGGACCCGCGGGGCAAGGCGGCATACGGTATTTTTAGACGCAACCTTCTCTGATCCCTTTCTTTCGTCACAAGGATGTAGTATCGCTGGAGACGTTAGTTTTTTGGGGGGAATACTTTACTACCACCACACCTAAGTACAGTTTCCAGCACAACTTTGTTCTCGGACTTTGAGTTTGGCACTTTTAGTCTTACTGCTCTCTAACCATGTTCTACGTATTAGCACCTAAATAACAAGTTTCAGCCAATATAGCTTGATTAGATCTTTAAGATATTCCAATCCGACTACCAAGTCACGGTATCAGATGCGGCCGGGAATCTGTTACTAAGTGAATGTATACTCCGAACTTGCTACACTGTTTGTTCACTACAGGATTTTAAAAATCGAAGCATCAGTTAGGGAATTCAGTGGTTAATGTATGAAAATGAAATATTATTAACTAGGGTTTATCAGACATTAGAAATCAGGCGTTCCAGAATTCATAGTAATTTAATTTAAATTTACCATTCATTTAAGATTGAGTGTACAATTACTTTTTCCAGATGCCTTTATACAAGTTAATACAAGAAAAGAAATCGACTTGCGATAAATTCAACTTACATCCTTAATTGAGAATTCTTTTCCTGCATCTTCTTGACAAATAGGATGATATACCTTGTCATCAACTCGAATAGCATCTTTTAGCATCCATTCTTCTTCTTCATGATCCCAAACTACTTCAAAACTTTCGTAACACACAGCACACACCTTGAATAACAAAACATATTGATAATAATTATATGTGGAAATTATATTTGAAATAATCTCAGCGATTAAAATTTAAGTAATTCCAACGTTTCGTCTAGCTAACTTGTCTGGACTACTTTAGGGTAATAATCAAAATATATTGATAATAAATCGGGAATGAAGCACTTCAATGATACCATTACAAGCATAACAGTAAATCTGCTCTCTGAGAATGAAATATATATCAGTGTCAAAAGTTTCCATTAAACATAAACTCAAAACTAGACTTTAAAAATTGCTATGTTCATTTCGCGCTATGTTTCTTACACTGAAATCTAGGATGAATGATTACTGAACTGACGACAATAGAGCTATCTTATTGTATATGGTAGGCCATTAATTGTCTTCTAGATAACATACTGTCGACCGCTCAACTACGAATCATTCCCAATCGCCTGAAGTTATGTTTAAATGTTAGGTAATTATCATTAAGGTTTTAAACGGTTGTTCAGATACCTAATTAATGTTAATATGGGCACAGTTAATATCTATTTATTCATTCCCTTTACTTCCGTTTCTAAAATTGATCAAATCTAATCAGTGCATATACATCGCTGCTGCGCTCGACCAGAACAAATGTAACAGATATTTACTATACCCATACACAAATATCTATCAATAAGAACGATGATTATTTTTCAAAAAAGCAGTGTACACCTATAGTAAAAAACAAATTGTGGAACAGTAATGAATTTAAAAAATCTGGATTACGTATCAACCAAGCGAAAGTAAACGAAAAACATTATTAGACCTTACAACTGCTTTGAAGCACCCGATGAAGTGGAATTAACAGTTCCCAGCAATAAATTTGACATAAACAACCGATAACCTTTACATTACCAACAAAACAGTACTATTGAATTTTTCAAAGAATATATATGTATAAATATAACCCTCAGATGGTGTTCACGACAATACAAGACTACTGATACAGTAAAGTATTAAGTCACAATTCGCTAGTCGGAATTTGGTTGTTAACACTTATGTTTATCTGATGTATTGCAACGTGTAATCCAGAAGTCTTCTACACTTTAAAGAAAACATACTCAAAGAGTGCGTAATCAAAATGCTCCATACTTTGAGCTAACGGTTCTAAAAGTAAAATATTTACACAACATTTGCATAATGGCTTACATAACAAGTAGTTACGACCTGAAAATTGTGAATTAATTATGGACGAACGATCTCATACATTCCTCATCACTTTACAACACAGAACAAACACACATGGGCCCATATTGCTATCATCTAAGATGACTGACACCGTTATATTACCAGTTGGTTTTTCAACATTTATGTACTAAAAAAAAATCAGGACCAACACTCTTATTAGAAATTCTAACATTATGTGTATGAGGTTCACGAAATCTAAACCGGCTTTGATTCTACTTCCAAATTCCTGACTAATTGCTAACCAGTGAGTGATATCACGTTAACAGTGGTATTTCAATTTCCTTCGATTGGATAGAAATTGAGAAAGCTTAGATACGATCAAGTTATTTGATAATGAAGTACGTTAATTACACCGGATCTGTTTACTTTGGGATGGGCAGTTACCTCTTTAAAACGCTCGATTCATCAAGAAATGTCTATTTTCTATAGTATGACGAAAAAATGTACAACACATAAGACTGTCAGGATTCCAGTACTTTGATCCATATGAAGTTACCAAGTATCTTTATCTAGTAGTATTGCCAAGCACCATCTCATTTGATTCGATTAATTCTGGACTCTATATGAGGACATCCATTTTACTTTCATGAACCAACACTTCTTACAGAACCACGTACACCCTCCATTAGGGTGGGTCAACTAAGTTAGTCCATTATAATTCTTGGAGCTTGTCGAAAATAAGTCTAAAACCAACACGCCATAACCAAACAAAGTGAAGACGCCGATACCCATGCACTTATTTTAACCTCTTCCTGTTTCATAGTTCTCAGGAAAATGTTATCCCAGGAATTTATGTAGAGAACTAGTATTCTATAAAACTGCGCTTAGTTAGAATGAACCATTTAGATATACTTCTTATATTTATTGAAGGATTGAGTGATGTGCAATTTAAACACAATTTCTCAAAACCGATTGTTTTAAGTGCAGTTAATGTCAACAGACTATATACTAAATGATGGTCTGATTGTTACTGCATGTGAGCGAAGCTGATTCTCATTAGAACAGGTTATCGTAAGCAAATAGCTATACGAGGCAAATTTTATAAATTGTTCCGGGTGCTCACAAGCACAGTTACGAATAACATAAAACTATCAAGACGCGCATTTATATATATATATATATATATATATATATATATATTAGTAGAGAGAGAGGAAGGAGGAAGAAGACGAGATCCAGGTGAGGGATTAAATATTCTACATACCTCGTTTGATAATAGAGTAGTTGTGAGCATCCACCACCACGCTTATTCTGGTCGTCTTACCAGCCCAGGTGTAGTGGTATTTGAAAAAGTTTGGATGGAAACATTTGTTTGTGTTCCACTTATCTTCACTATCTGGACCTAAAGAGACGTTTATCTATTTAAAAAACAATTAAAATGCTGGGTAGTCCGCAGAATTGCTTTACGACGTAAATCATGGTGAAAGGGGGCCCCCAAATGCCCTGGTACGGCCGAGAGTGGGGAGAGTCCGCACTCCCTCTCGAAATGCTCTCACATGGCCACGCGTATAATAGCCTGTCAGGGAAGCTCTACTCACTGCCTTCTCGTGGCGGGAGTGTTGTTTACGAAATTGAGAGGACGAAAAGCGAATGTCCGACGCTTTAACCGGGTCTGTGGACACGGAGAGTCCACCTAGGGGGTTGGAAAACCCTGATTCCAAACCAATGATGCACATGGGCCCCAGTATCTTGAAGGAACAAATGGCGTACGAACCAATCGTTGGTCACCGGCTACCATGGGACTGCATTTCCTTACGATGCTCCACTGCCTTGTGCATCAGACCTTCAGGTTGAAGCCTCCGGGTGTGGTCCCTTAAGAAAACCACCCACTTCAGTGTGGGCACCCGGGCAGTATCACAGCCCTCACACATATTAAATGAGATTTGTGTGGCGCATATGTATCCGGTGCCTCCTTGTACCAATATCTGTGTTAAAATAAATAAATGAATAAAACATCGTGAAAGACAGGGGCGTGTCGCTAATATTCAATCCTCTGTGCTTTCAAAGAAGTGGTCACGTATTTTGGGATTGATATGACAGTAAAACTGATCATATAAGTAAAACACTAAATGAAGAGGACAGTTAACCTTCACTGATGGTCGTTAGATGTTATGGGTACCTGACTATCGTCTACATTTACATATATCGTTCAAGATTAAAATCCGGTTAGAAAATACTCAGGTGGCGAGAAATACCATTGAGGTTATCGGTGATATCCAATTAGTTAAGGCAATTATTGGTGAGCCGAATACATTTCTTGACAGGAAATAATTAGGAAGTGTAGACTAGGGATAGAGCTTATTCTGTCGCTTATTACTACCGATCTCGGCGATTCAATGATACTATCTGTACAGAAAACGATTACTCAGTCCGCTAAATCCTCCTAAAGCAATTGCAAATGCGTGACGATTTTATTCTTTTTTGGCTTACGTCAAATCACACGCTCTGAGATATGTATATTAATATCCTTCAACTCATAATTGATCATCACTACACGTAATTATCTCTTTTGAAGTCACTGGCAATACATTATAGTCACTTATTTAACTTTGATAACTTGCATTTCGTAAACGAAGTCAGAGGTTACAATAAATTGCGCTAACCATATCCACTGTAGCTGTTCAAATCTTTTACTTTTAATCAACATACTTTTAGTTACCGTATTCTGCATTAAGGTTTTCGGAAATTGTTTTCTTGAATTAAAACTCCCTAACAGACTTGAAGTGCTTAAATCACATAAATCCGTCTCGCGATGTCGAATAAATACAGTGTTACAAGCTCCTTGAATAATAACACTAAACTTTTCAGATGCAATTCTCCATCCCCTCTTAAGTGCGACATGTTATAATCCGACTGGTACTAAAAAAGACAGGAAGTCAGTAGACCGTATTGACTAAGTGGATTGTTGTGATAGTTTCTTTAGTTCTCGTGATTTAGTAACCAATTTTATTCTTTTCTCTACCAATTATTTATTTCAAGATTTCACTATCAGCCGTATATTATATTTCTACTCCTATGAACTTGTTTATGTAGCAGCAAGCATAGCAATCTTAACTAATAAATATTTATTCAAGATCCCACGTAGTGTATCTGTCTGTAATATGAATTCCTGGAATTCTTTATCTTGGTTGTTAGAAAGATGAGACTATTTGAATTAGAGCACCAAATCGTATCAATTCGATACGAACCCAAAACCTAAATAATATCCTTCTGAGTTTAAAAAAACAGCCTTAGAAGGTAAACTATGTTCATTCCAAATCACAAACGAGGTGAATCCAAGCGACGTCGACGGATAAGCAAAGTTGTACACTTTTTGCTAGCAATTGAGTCAAAGATATGGGCTAGTATTTAGAGTTCAAGGAGTTACTGGCTTTAACTTAATTGTATCCATCTATTTCCAACATCAAGTTATGTAATTATCCTCTACAACACATGATGATTACAGGTTAGTACATCAAACCTATATGGTACCGCCTATGAGCATTATTTTGGCTCTAAAAAGAGCTAACAAAACGATCGCTAGCTTTTGGTTATCCAAATTTAAAATGAATCTCTGTATTAGTTACAGCAATCACAATGTAAACTGGGCACCAATATATTTCCAAAAAATAACTTAAAGCATCAGAAAATTTTGAGTAATACATTTAAAACTAACATGTGAGATAAATAATCCTAGTCACTAAGAGCGCATTACTAACATGTTAATCATAGGAAGCAGAAATATGTAACTACTGGATTAGACGTAATGTGATTTGGTTTGTCAACTGAGTCTATTGACCTTGTTTGCAAAGACGAGTGTTATCAACCAAAATGGCTGGTATACAAAGTACTCTTGAGCATTTCTTCAGTTCCTAAATAAAATTTGCGAAATACTGAAGAAAGGGTTAAAGGGAATAGAGTCATAAAGCCACAGCCCTCCCGATGACTTTTTATCTGGATAACCTTTCAAAGTACATACCGCAAGCGTGATGATTTCTTGGTGCTATATTGGACCAGGCTATCGCCTGGTCTGCTAAGAATAAAATTACAAATCACCACAAAAGTAGTTTCTGAAACGAAATTTGTCAGCTGCACACACAGGAAGGATCGAAGTCATTTCCACTCGCATTTATAAACCAAACCTCACTGCTTGTCCAAGTTTTCTTTTTTAGGGAAGATAACAATTAGGATGAGAGAACGTTTTCTAATGGCAGCCTTTCTGAGAGAAAACTAACACTAACAGAAATTGTTTACGCCTATCGCGGACTTCACAGCAGTGACAACCTACCATTCCATACACATATATGAACCAAGGAGTTAATACATACCGATTGACACATAGATAAACGCAGTTACCATATTATCCGTTATTTATACAACTAGCTACGGTAATGAAAAATTTATCAACTCCAAAACTAAGTGAAGCTAATTAAAATAGTGTAGTTACGACTTTTAAGATCAATCTAAAAACTGAGGAATACAATTACATTCCAACCAAGCATCTACAAACGACAATAAATTAGAACGCTGGGTATCGCAATTTACAAAACGTATGAGAAGCTTAAAACAACCAATAAAACACTATGTGAAATTTCTAAACGGTAAAATGTAAACCACCAGAGTATCACGTTACTTGAAGGTAAGAATCGCGTTTCGCGACCAGCAATTTAAAATGTGTTGGTTCTAGATACCGTTGGGTACGATAAACATAGAACTACTGGTTATCCAATGATTAACCGTATTTCAAGAGATACCATCGAATCATTCTAGAGAATACTTAGAGCTGAACCCTAGATTTCGACTGACTGTAACTGTTAGTATTTTATAATATATAATCTGCCTTATTAGAAAGCGATAGAAGTCTTGGTACTAAAAAATTTCCAACACCGTTACCCGGGAATATAACTTATTTAGAACTATTACGACAGTCTTAAGAATTGTGAAATAAATAACAGTTCAGTTGTATACAACGCGATACTCTTAGAACATAGGAATGCTGAGCAGAAAGTAATCTTCTTGTAAAATCTATAATTATTCAGAGGTTTCGATAGGATTACCAGGGTCAAATGTATTCTATTAGGTTTAGGGTAATTTAGGGAGTACTATTTATAAAACTGTTGAGTATGAAAAAACCTCACAGATAACCTAGTGACACTTATGAGATATCAGAATTACGATAAGGTCTAAATGCGCACTTCGTGGCAGTCTGAATTTCATTTCATCTATAGTACGTTTCTGGTACCATTAAAAGCAATAAGATTTCAGTGCACGGGCGAAAAAGTAGTGAGATCCTAGGATGGTATTCTTCACGATTATTTTACTTATCTGTATCCAACAAGAAGCTGATAATACTCGAATCCTCTTTCTGGTTCATACCTGCATATATCTCTTTACGGCTCTACAACGCATTCTGGCACTTATCCAAGTAGTTACTACTTTTTCAAGTTCTATAGAGTCTTTATTGTCTAGTGGGATTCCATAAAGGCAGAAATGTTATCCAGAGTGTGACCTGTGAGAAGTTAAAAAGTGAAAACGAAAGTGATAACTGAAAGTGACTTACATTTTTCGATGGATCCGCGAATGCTGTGCATTTGTACTCTTGTAAATCGTGGATCGGACTACCAGGCTCGAATTGAGGGGCGCCTTCTCGTGTCATTTCACTAATTAACCAATACTGTAATGGTTGATAGAAGTTACGACTGCGTCGTTCTTGTCCATAACTTGAATTCTTCATATAATGGTAATCAAGGTGCTTTGCAAACTCCGGTGAAAGGTCACTTTGGAAACGCAGACCACACTGACCACATTGGTGACCATTATATAATTCGTCAATCTCAACACCGAATGGATTCTTAAAACGCTCCCAGCTGTAGCTTCCTAGCTCAGGAGGTTCTGGTTTCTTTTCATGTTCTGTACTGGGCACTATACCAGCTTTAACCAACTTTTTGAATAACTCATGCACATCTATGTTAAGCGGAGTACTTGTATTCGATGAGCTCTCATCTTTGTTTGATATAGGTTTTTCGCTCTTACTACTGATATCAGGGTTCACAAACTCTGGTAATTTTTGTCCATTACTTTGGTTACTGCTATTTGGAGCATCTGTAGGACGCATAGGTGACGGTCGCTTTCCATTGCCTACAGGTCTGTTTACAAAAGCATGGTTTCTTGAACTATATCCATGTTCGGCGAGGCGTGCAAGTTCTTTGATAGGGTTGAGTGGTGCCATAAACAGATTTTTAGGTGAACCAAACAAACCTTGACCTGCCCACTTGAGTAGACGAGGAGGAATAGGTGGTAAGACATTAACATTCCTTGGCACGTTTCCAACAAATTTTACACCAACTGAATGAAGGCCGACATTTATAAAAGTTAGGTGAGATGTTGTAGGGACAGTGTGTGGACGACCATCGATAACAAGTTCATGACCCGGACCACCTAGGTATGCCACATAGAATCTAGGTCCAATGGAAACACGAGTAAAACCTGTGCCAGGAATGTTGAAACAATGACCATCAATAACAATAGTAGCAAACTCACACCGGAATCGTACAGCATGTATGCGATCCCCAATTGCTATTAATGGTTGGACTCTATCTAATAACAGTGTGAACTGTTGACCATCAATAGTTATCCGTCTTGGTGGCTTGGGATGAGTTACAAGACTAAGCATCCGTGGATCGACGCCAATATTAACCATGTCTGGAAATCCATTGATCTCAACACTCCATACAGGACCACGAATCGGTGGCCCACGGATAGGTGGGATTGCAGGTGGCTGGAAGGATGAATTTAACTGTGGTCTATCTCTGGGGAAATCTGTAATGCGAGGTGGTGGATGATGTTCCTTCACTGGGACGAAATTATCTACTTTGGAGTATCGAGGTGGGATATTTTCAGATTTTAAAGTTTCAGGACGTAACTTTATGTCTGGATTGGAATTACCAAAACTTTTTCCAGACTGTACTTCACTCGGTGGAAGGCGTTCTTCTGTGTCGTACCTGGACACAGGAGGTATTGGTGGTACGGCGTCAGGTTTATTAATAGATAACACATCTAATGGTCCTTTCGATATCTTCTCAGAAATACTGAAACTTGGAGAACAGGCCAGTGGAGGGTCTGACAGAGCAAAACGCATATCTATGTCTTTCGTTTCGCGTCGAGAACAGACTTCACTATGCTTTCCAATGTAATCTGACCAACCTGATGATCTAGCGGGAGAAGGTGGTACAGTGTTTTGTGAGCGCATATCACAGTCCTCACCACCGAACAACATAACCTTCTTAGACAACTCACTAGCATCCGCCTGTTTACCTTGTTTTCGAGCAACTGACTCCATATTTTGATCTCCTGAACGATCGATAAGGTACTCTTCAGATGAATGAGATTCTTGGGGTGACTTTCGTTTCCGATTAAGCCGCGGATCACGTGAAGCTGAGATGACGGTTTTCGTTGTCAAAGAAGTTTCCTTCGCTTCCTGCTTGACACTAACTACCACGGGTTCCGTTTTAGTTTGTATTTTTGGGACATTTGGCAAAGATCTAAACGCAGCTTTCGCTTCAGGAGCGCTGGCTAAAAGAGGCCAAGCTGGATCGTGTTCACGCACTCGAATATCCAATTCATACATCCTAGAATTTGGAAATATATCTTTCCATGTTGTCCTCAAATTGTACAGTTTCAACCGCCCCTTCTCATCTCGTATCTAAATAGAGTATTAAGACAATTTCCGCGTAGTAACTTACCGATTGGAAAGAATGCACAAAGGCATCAACAATATCCACGGTATACAACTTTCTGTAGGGTGTACCTACGTTTTTAACTATTGAGTCGATTACGTACAAGCCAAGTAGCTTCAATCCTGCCGGTATCTGTAATGAAAGGTTTGATAACTGTATTCCAAAAACAACTCGTTTTTCGTGAAACCTACAACGCTACCTAATCAATATGCGTCTCACGAGGTTCTACACGACTATCAATAGACAAATCGCATACGAAGGCTAGATTAAGCGCTTAAGCAATTAGTTATCGCTTCGCCCAAACCCAGCACCCATATGATACAAAAAATTCAAAACTGACAAAAGCATTTATTGTTCTTTTTTTCATCTGTACAGTTGTGCACAGGACATAACAAGTAGAAGATACTAAATAACTCACCATTTGAACGTGCTTAAGGGTAAGATCCACAATGCTCTGAGCAACCCCAATGGTATCTTTATGATCGCGCGCAAAGATAGTCAAAGCATTTATTTTGTATTTATCATTGTCTTTGAGATTCTCCAAATCCTTCTTGAAGGTTGATAAAAGGTCACTAGCCGACGCATTACGGAGCCACACGTCGAGCCAGTAACGGAGAAAACGAAACAACCTGGGGGGAGCGCTTATTGATGTCAAGGACAGATCAAGAAATTTAAACAACATACAAGATGTAAAAGCGATGTGAAAAATAAGGTAGTTCTATTTTGTGAACCGCCATTAAAAGTCAACGATTGTCTTCGGGATCGAACGTGGATAGACTAAAACATTGTTATAGAAAAATGATTATTTGAAAGTTAACTGAAGATTAGTCTTTTGAGGTAAAAATATTATGAAAAATCATTGAAAAAGGTTAACAGGTGACGTTACAGATCATGTGTTGAAATTACGCCTGAGATTCTTCAGAATTTTAGATCTTGAAATTCGTTCGTTACAGGTTTGTTTTACATACCCAAGCTCCCAACATTGGGGAAATTTTGGGGAAACCCCCAAAGTGAGATAGCCTTCCCCAACGTTTGAGGAATTTTTGGGATGTTTGTGTCATTTCTCCAAAATTTACTATAGTGGCTTCTTCAAAATTTCCCCGAAATGGTTCAAATTTTCCCCAAAATTGGGAGCTTGGGTCGTTATCGGCTAGCCTAATGGTCTACAAAATGCACATAGAAAACTAGTAAAAACTGATGAGTATATGTAGAAAGATCAATTTTAACCAACAAAATGCTATCTTGAGCTCTACACCATCGTCTTGTAACATTCACGATCAGCTCATAATAAAGTTCGAACATGAGAATACGGCTGATATCTCAAAGAAAAACCCACACAGCACGAGTTCACCAAACAAACTTTTCTGGACAGAAGTAACAAACCGTTCGTTCCGTGGGATCCACCTTGGCTATCAAAAGAGCGGTATCAGTTATTAAGATGTATTTCTTCTATATATGAAGGTAAGGATACATTTAGTTATTGAAACTCTTATTCTTAGAACCAGCCACAGAAGCTGCTGGATGACTGGTTAGTCCCACACTAAGATCCATCTGCATCGATAGTGTACGAAGTGAACTAAACAGCATATACAGGAAATTAGACAATACGCAATCTGGAGTGGAGTCACTTGCGGGCTCTAAATCAAGGCATGATGACCTGAAGCAAGAAATGAGGGCCTGGTCATCACTTATGCTACCGCTGTTGAAGAACGTGGTTCCTGTGGACCTTGAAGTCATTACCAAAAGCAGCAGCTTTGGCCGATTTTATCGCTGGCGAATTTGCAAAGCGAATAGTCAGTAATAATAACACGATTATCTATAGTTACCTGACAAAATGACGCTCAAATTTGTGAAAGATAGTCCATGCCTATGTATTCACCTTGATAAGGAGCACCAGAATTTCTTGTACCCTAACTGTTTTAGATTCGATTCACACTTATTAGCTGAAAAACGGAATGAATCCCAACGGTTGATTTGCACACTTACGAAGCTTAGGAGTGCTTGTGTAGTCGTAGATGAAACCACTTATATGGCTCAAGAAAATATACCTCCTTTACATGCTTAAAACTGGTACATTTATTGACTCCTTTAAGTTTTCAAAGATCCACGTGGAAGGCAAGATTTCATCCGTCCTCTACAAATATGGTGGGCAATACATATCACTGCTTCTTCTAAAGACGTTTACTTACTTTCTCTGAAAACAGGCACTTGCCCTTAAAGTTGAAAAACCTCACACATCGTATCATCTTACAAATCTGCAGATAGGAATGACATGAACAATTATGGGCTCGCGTATTCCACTTCAGCTATATGGAAGATTATGGAAAAAAACTGTTGGCGGCGTACTCTTCAGCTAGTTATTCACTGAAAAATTTATCGATGATTCTAAACACGGGTTTCCTAAAGATCGATCTTGTTTGACCTTCCTTTTTCAATTCTTCAGTTTAGTTTTTACTCATTTTAACCGAGGTTATCTAGTCCGAGCGCTATATGTTGACAGTTCTTAATCTTTAGACATAGCTAACCGTCAGCTTCTTATAGGCAAACTCTCATCTTACGGGATTGAAAACATTCCGCTTGCTTGGTTTAATCCTTCCTTCGGCCACCGACACCAAATGGTCAAATGTGGTGTAGTACAAGGTAGTGTTTTTATTCGTTTGCCCCTTTTAGCTTATATCAATTATACCTGCCATCGCTTTCATATGACTGAGACTAATCCATATGCAGATGATCGTAAAATAGTTTATTCATATCTTCATGATTAACTGGACATTACACGAAATTGAGTCAGTATGGATCTCGACAAGGTAACCCAATGATGTGTGCCATAGCAGTTGGAGTCTAACGCGGCTAAAGATGGGTGGATGCACTTCAGCAATATATCGCTCAACTAAGGTCATACCATAAACAGCAAAGCGTCATCTAGGTTACAAACAGTAGTAGACTTAAGACGTAGGTACTCCTACAATCTATCTTTCACAGAACAGGCCACGCAACAGAACTCCTAGTCCCAACGTCTTGTTAGTTGCTTATCTCATAACTTTGACAACAACAAGTCATGTATTTTGATGTATAGAGTATGTGATTGGCCACTCCTGTAATACTGAACGTTTATTTTTAGTAGTGTTCTTATTAAGGATATATTAAGGCTAGAATCCATTCAGAAACGATTTACACTTATCATTCTTTGGACTGATTGTACCCTAAATTTTAAGTCCAGATGTAACAGGATTGCGCTCAACCCTTTGTGGAAGATGAGACTCAAACTAAACCTAGTATTCTTCAAAATACTTAATAAACTATCCTTTACACCCGGTCAAGGAATTCAGTATGCATGAGTTTCTAATCATAACATCCGTAACTATTTGTTATTGGTGCAACATACGTATTCTAAATTTTCCAGACCATAGAATAATTTCCAGAAATTTATCCGGGAGATGAAATCACTCCTATCTCTGTTTGCTGCATCGGTTCTCACTTATCCTCTGAAAATGCTTTAGATGTACTTACACCTATGGGGATGTAGAATTACGGTCTGCTTCGTTATTAGTACTGTTTCAATAAAAGACCTAATCCTATAGTTGTAGATGTGTCATAACGTGACTGCCTAATCTATAAGGTCTTACGTGCAAATCACATCATTGTCTACTCATCGTGTCGTAACAATTAACAATATGATACTGGGTACTTTTGAAGAGCACATTTAAGCTGCAGATAGGATAATATATCTGATGTGGATAAATAGAAGTTGTACAGAATGACCATGTGTGTGAGGCTGAGCCATACCACCCGACTGAAGTCATGGATGTTCCCGAGTTCTCCATTGTTAACCTTCTCTTCGTGCCAACTGTTGAATATAGATATTTTCAGCAATTATATGCCCGGCTTCAAAGGACGTGTGGTTAGTGTCCAATGCTACGACAAGTGTTTCTTATTCCACAAGCGAGATTGTAGACATTTATATTACTGAATTCACTAAGTAAACGTGTCGACCTGTTGTTGGTTTGCACTTCGTCCCTAACAATCTTAACCTACCTGAATAATATCAAACACGAATTGTAGGTCATGAAATAACCTGATATATTTATCACGAAAGAAGGAAAGAAGGACTTCTCATCAAAATACCGAAGAAAGGCGATCTCAGCAAGTGTGGTAACTACAGGGGCATCACTCTTCTCTCAATATTGGGAAAAGTCTTCAACAGGTATTGTTAAACAGAATGAAGGACTGCGTAGACGCCCAACTTCGTGACCAACAGGCAGGATTCCGTAAGGATAGATCGTGTACAGACCAAATCGCAACTCTAGGGATCATTGTGGAACAATCAATTGAATTGAATTCATCACTCTACATCAACTTCATTGACTACGAAAAGGCATTTGATAGAGTGGACAGAACAACATTATGGGAACTTCTTCGACACTACGGCGTGCCTCAGAAGATAGTCAATATCATACAGAGTTCATATGATGGATTAAACTGAAAGTCGTGCATGGAGGACAGTTGACAAAGTCTTTCGAATAGAAGACCGGTGTCAGGCAAGGTTGCTTACTCTCACCCTTTCTCTTTCTCCTGGTGATCGACTGGATCATGAAGATGTCAACATCTGAAGGGAAACGCGGGATACAGTGAAAATCTAGGACGCAGCTGGATGATCTAGACTTCGCAGATGATCTGGCCCACCTATCGCAATCACAACAACAAATGCAGAAGAAAACAACCAGTGTAGCAGCAGCTTCAGCAGTAGTGGGCCTCAATATACACAAAGGGAGAAGCAAGATTCTTCGATACAACACAGCATTCACCATCCAATCACAATTGACGGAGAAGATTTGGAAGATGTAAAAACCTTTACATATTTGGGCAGCATCATTGATGAACATGGTGGATTTGATGCAGATGTCAAAGTGCGAATCCGCAGGGCAGCAGCAACATATTTACAACTGAAGAACACCTGAAACTCAAAACAACTTTCTGTCACCCAACACCGAAGTTACAATTTTCAGTTCAAATGTCAAGATATTTCTACTGTCACGGGGGCGAAAACTTGGAGAACTACGAAAGCAATCATCCAGAAGATATAAGTGTTCATTAACAGTTGTCTACACATAATACTTCGATCCGTTGGTCGGACACTATCAGCAACAACCAACTGTGGGAAAGAACAAACCAGATTCCAGCGGAGGAAGAAATTAGGAAGAAGTGCTGGAAGTGGTTGGGACACACATTGAGGAAAGCGCCCAACTGCGTCACAAGACAAGCCCTCACATGGAATCCTCAAGGTCAAAGGAAAGGAGGAAGACCAAAGAACACATTACGCCGAGAAATGGAGATAGACATGAGAAAAATGAACAAGAATTGGATGGAACTAGAAAAGAAGGCGGAGGACAGAGTGGGATGGAGAATGCTGGTCGGCGGCCTATGCTCTATTGGGAGTAACAGGCGTAAGTAAGTAAGTAATATTTTTATTATATAATATTATATCGATCATTCGAGACAAACACTGCACACATGCGAATCACTCTTCTGGCACACAAGCAAACTTATCAACCACATGCAGATGTCCCAATGCAACTATCATTGTCACAGCCTCCTCCAAAATCCAATAATATGCAAATTACTTTCACGTCAACCTGTTTCATTTTTTTTGTTTACAGAAGCTGGAGCGATATCAGACACAGGATCACCTCCTAGTACAACCTCGGGCCTAGCAATAGTAAAAATACTAGGTGTTACGTAACTGCAAAACTCGCGCGGCAATGCCTTCCTTACTGCGAGAAACTGTGCTTAGAATTCCACCACAATGTTGTGATAGACGGTATTCAATATAATCCTTAAACTTCGTATACAGTTCGTCTTGATAACCGTCACTAGACAACACCCCAACGGTATATTAATCAGAAGGCGAATACGAAGTTTGGTTACATTTATTTTGGGACCACACACAGATATCCCAAATTACAGGTGCGTTAAGCAAGCATGAAAGAGTTTTGTCGAAAAGCAAGCAGGCAAGCGAGCAAGTGAGTCAGCGAATACGAGTACGAGTAAGCAAGTGCAGATAAGTGAGAGAGCTAATAAACGAGAGAGCAAGAACATGAATAAAATGGACATATATATATACAGTGAAATAAATAAATCATCGAATCAATTGAGCGACCAGTAGTAAGACTAGCAGAGCGAATATTTGCGTTGGCAGTAAGCAATGCTCAAGCATACATGTTCATACATTCGCAACAATAATAAAGGCACAATGGCATAGATAAGTTGTTGTTGTACGAATGACAGTTTGTTAATAAGTTTACAAAATGACTTAACCGAATTAAATATGAACAAACTCAGTTGCGCGTGAGTTGCTATACTGTGCTCGTGGAAGTCAACTTCTGCGTAGCAGAACCAGTCTTTGATACAATCAGACCGAAATGGCATAAGTTTAACAGTGGAGGAGTAAAAATCTAAATCTTTATATGTCTTGATATCCATCCTGTTATTACGAGGATATAATGTACAAATGTACAAAAACAATCTGACAGTATGAAAAAAAGATATAAAAGAAGAATATAAAAATAAAGGTTAAAAAAGCCACATAATGTTTTAACAAGGAACGGTCTTACAGTTAGCGTTTGGTGCACCAGGCTATGTCAACTCATCACTGAAGATGTCACAAATATTTAGGATCTGAGACGCTTTTGTTTGATCGAAGAACACCAAACTAATCAGATAAGTCAGAGATGAAGATATACTTGGAAAGTTGCGGATGTATTGAGAAGCGTTTGGTTTAAGCTGACTAGTATTTGAAAAAGATGCGTAGCACTGTTTTCACTCTTGATCTGATGCGAATATGTCACCGAGCGCCTTCAGCCAGGGCGTGTCCAGTAAAACCAATGAGGTCAGAATAGAATTCTAAGACTTACAGAACTATTTATCTTGTTGATTCATATATTGCTATAGCTCACTTTCTCCAACAGTGAGATGGTGGTAGAGATGAAGAATGACGAGCTAGAAGCTTAAACTCAATGAGCTTGGTGGTGGTGTAGTGTACCCACTTACTTAATTACGCCAGTTACTCCCAATGGAGCATTGAGCACTGACCAGCAGTCTCCAACCCACTCCTGTGCCTTCTCTTCTAGTTCTATCCAGTTGTTGTTCAATTCTCGCATGTCTGTCCCCATTGCTCGGCGTAATGCGCTCTTCGGTCTTCCTCTTCTCTTTTGTACCTGAGGATTCCAAGTAAGGGCTTGTCTCGTAGCCCAGTCGGGTAATTCCCTCAATGTGTCAGTAAAAGTATTTACGATGAGAATTTCTGTTTATGGTGTTCGTAGTCGAGTTCTTGTCCTTTCTAGTCCTAGAAAAAGAAAAAATGAAAGTGCAAATGCGTTTCACGAGTGGAAGAGCCTTAATCTATTGCGATACGTTTTTCAGCTGAGTGTGAAGGTTTCAACTATCGGTGAGATCATTCTTCCAGCCCGTTAGCCTGTACATGGTCATTCAGATTCATGAGGGTATTAGGAGTGTGGCGGGACAACGAAAAATTCCAGATTTGAGATGGTGTCCACGGTCTATAATTATGGTTGGAAGTAACTGGAGTTCGGTACCCATCGTCGGACGAAGTCGTGGGCCACTGTTTCAGCAGTAATGCCCTCAATAGGTAGTGCTCCTGATCATCGTGTAAAACCGTCCACAAACGTTAAGAGGTTTGAATCTGATAAGAGTCCTACAAAATCACGATGAACATGGTTGGAACAAGCATCGCTAGTTTTCAATGAGCCTAAGGGGCATTTGCTGTGTCTAATCACTTTAGATCTCTGTAGCTTAATTGAGAACGTTTTTTTCATACCAGGCCAACAAAATAGTTCTGAGATGAGCTTGATATTCACTTGAACGTCTAGATGAGGAAGTTTGTACAAGGTATTGAAGACATTGCGTCAATAATGTTTCCGCAATATTGGAATAATCCTACCTGTATATGTGTCACATATTAACGTCTCCTTGTCTGTTACCAGCTGTTTAAATTGTAGTTTCGGGGAAGTTACACGGAAAAAAGCGCCTACGACTACATTGTTTTCTCTAAAAATGTTTTGTATATCTCAGGTAAACAACGAAATGTAGTCTAGTAGTCGATACTCTCGAGAAGAGTACTTGTTTGAAGACGAGCCGGTGAACAGAGTAAATTCCTGGTCCTCCGCAAAGTATTGGCAGTGTCGTACAGCACAATACATGACTAGGAGTTTGCTACTAAAAGTTCTTCACCTCGATTCAATGTCTTGCAATCATTTTGAGAAGAATGCCAAAGGTCGCCATGTAAAGTCTATCCACTTTTGTAACACTCCGATTGCCGAGTTGGATGCGTGTACTGCGATACTAATGGGTGATTCGATGTGGAGATGAGTATGACATGTAGCAGAGATGTAGCATAGCATAATAAACACACACACAAAAAACATGAAGACGCTGTCATTTAATGTCTTGGTTGTCTAACAATCATAATAATAATGTACAAAACTGCTAATGACCCAAAAAGAAGTTGAACTGTTTATTTTTGTGTACAATAAATGGGTAATTAAATAGAGTTTACTCGCTTATTATAGTAACAAAAATTTTTTTTTTATAAATAAAAAAAATAAATGTGACAAAACGAATAATTGTGGAAAAATGTGATTATGTACACTGTGAAAAGGAAAAAAAATTTTTTTTGAGTGAAATTAGTAGTGTGTGACATAGGTAGGTGTGTGCTTTGTTTTTGTGTGTTTTTTTTTAATCGACGAAATGGACATAACGCTTGGGTTTGTTTATAGGTCTGCCGGAGCGTGTTAAACAAGAAGGCTTAGTATTAAGTTTTTTATCCTCCACTGGTTTTTCAGTCACTGGTGAGAGGGGTTGATTGTCAACAGCTTGTCTTCTTTGACTTGAGTAGCTTCATAGAAAGCAGGTTTGATTCTGTCTATAGAAATAGTCTGCTTGTTGCCATCTCTGCTGATGATGAAGTATTTTGGTGTGCGTTTAATTACTTTATATGGACCTTCGTATGGTTGTTTCAATGGTTTTTTAACAGCATCAACTCGAACAAACACAAACTTGCATGTTTCTAGATTTCTGTCGAGTTGTATTCGATTGTTATGTTCACGAGGCGGTATGGCTTTGATCTGTTGCATGGTCTGCAGCAGTTGGCTAGCAAAACGACTTGGGTCCGTTGGTGTTAAAGTGTTTGGGTCCACTAGTTGGCCTGGTAATGTAAGGGTTGTACCATAAACTAGCTCAGCGGCTGTACAACCTATATCTTCCTTTATAGTTGAACGGATACCCAGGAGTACAAGTGGTAATGCGTCACTCCATTTTGTCGTATCATTTTGTGCCATCAGCGAGCTTTTCAATTGGCGGTGAAATCTTTCGACCAAGCCGTTAGCTGCTGGGTGGTAGGCTGTTGTTTTGATGTGGTTCACGCCCAGAAGTCTTGTGAATTCCTGAAATAAAATAGACTGAAACTGGGGACCACGGTCGGTAGTGACGATGGAAGGTACTCCGTAGTTAGATATCCAGCGGTCGAGGAAGACTGAAGTGACCGTTTCTGCCGAAGTGTCTTTTATAGGGCAGGCTATGGCCCATCTTGTGAACCTGTCCACCGCAGTGAGAATGTGGGTGAAGGAGTTTGACGGAGGCAGTGGCCCAACTAAGTCCAAATGAATATGCTGAAAACGTTTGTCGGGAATAGGGAATTCCCCGATCGGGCTGATAGTGTGTTTTTGGATTTTGCTGCGTTGGCACTGGAGGCAGTTACGTGTCCAACGTTTAACATCCGAATTGATTTTTGGCCAAACAAAGCGTTCTGTGATAAGCTTCGTGGTAGCTCTGATGCCTGGATGCGACAGTCCATGTAGCTGTTGAAATATTTTTCGTCGATAGGGTTGTGGCACAAAGGGGCGATTGTTACCCGTTGAAGTGTCGCAAATAATAGATGCATCTGAGAAAGGAATGGGTACAGGTTTAAGATTCAAGTTAGACTTCTCGTTGCAGATCTTCAAATCTACATCGTCCACTTGTAGTTTAGCTAAAGCTTCAAGACTGATGTTGTGGTTGTGTACCATCATGTTGATATCCTTTCTAGATAGAGCGTCAGCGACAATGTTGGAGGAGCCTTTGATGAACTGAATGTCCGTAGTGAATTGAGAAATGTAATCCAGTTGTCTCGCTTCCCGTGGAGAATGTTTGTCGTAGGTCGTATTGAAAGAATAGCAAAGTGGTTTATGATCAGTCATAATGGTGAAATCACGTCCCTGAAGAGGAAGTTGAAGTGTTTTACAGCTAAGTACATAGCCAGAAGTTCGCGTCCGAAGGTGCTATAACGCTCTTGAGTTGATGATAATCGTTTGGAAAAGAACGCTATAGGAGTAATCTTGTCGTTAACGCATTGCTGTAATACTGCTCCTACTGCTTTTTGGGAGGCGTCAGTGCAGAGGATGAGGTTTGTTGTGGGATCGGTGTTTAGGTGCTGTAGCATGGTAGCATTAGATATCATCAACTTTGCTTTCTCGAATGCTGTTTTGGCGTCAGGGGGTAGGTTGAATGTCTGACTCTTCTCTTTCTTCGTACCTTTTTTGTCGGCTTTCAACAGATCGGTTAATGGCTGTAATACTTCAGCACAACGTGGTAAGAAGCGGCGATAAAAATTACACATACCGAGGAAGCGTCGTAATGACTTCACCGAGGTTGGTTCGGGGTAGTTAGTAATATCTTCAACTTTCGTCTGAAGTGGTTTGATCCCTTGTGAGTCGATGTAATGTCCCAAAAACTCTAAGGCTGGGACTGCGAATATGCATTTCGAAGGATTGATGACGACGCCATGTTTTTTAAAACGATCAAAAAGGATCTGGACATGTTGGATATGCTCTTCTAAAGATGAGCTTGCAATCAGAACATCGTCGATGTAGGCAAACACGAAATCAAGGCCTCTTGTTACGTTATCCATGAAGCGTTGGAATGTCTGCGCAGCGTTTTTTAATCCGAATGGCATCCTTAGAAACTCAAACAAACCAAAAGGTGTTATTATGGCTGTTTTCTCAATGTCTTCCGGTGCCATTGGAATTTGGTGATATGCGCGCACGAGGTCGAGTTTCGAAAAAATACATTTACCGTGTAGGTTTAATGAAAAATCGTGTATATGCGGAATCGGGTACTTGTCAGGAATGGTTTGATTGTTTAATCGTCGATAGTCACCACACGGACGCCAATCTTGGTCCTTCTTTGGTACCATGTGTAACGGCGAGGCCCAAGGGCTGTTGGATGGTCTGATAATACCAAGTTGCATCATATGTTCGAATTCTCTTTTAGCTACTTGCAACTTGCTTGGTGGTAGTCTCCTCGCCCTGGCGCTAATAGGTGGTCCAGTGGTAGTGATATGGTGTTGCACCAGCTGTGGGTTACCTTCCTTTTGGTAATCTGATTTCGTAATGCACTGGTATTCTGTTAGAATGTCGTTGAAAACGTTGTTCGCAGGCTTCATTATCCGTACACCATGGATTTCACAGTCGTTGGAAGGTGTACCTTCTACCTGTAAACGTGTATTTGCGTCGATTAATCTCTTCTTGGTCATATCTACTAACAAATTGTAGGCACTGAGGAAATCAGCTCCGAGAATGGGTCGTTTGACTTGAGCAACTATGAATACCCATGTGAATCTTCTGCGGAGCCCGAGATCTAATATAAGAGATTGCTCTCCGTAAGTTTTGATAACTGATTCGTTAGCCGCTACTAAGGACAATTTAGTGCTTGTCGTATGTTGTCTGCGTGAGAGATGAAGTGGGATGATGCTGATTTCTGCTCCAGTATCGACTAAGAAGTCTGAGCCAGAAATACGATCCCTGATGTGGAAGAGGCGGCTAACATGTTGGCCAGTAACAGCTGCCGCCATTACTGTCTGGCCGGGCCGTTTCCCTGATTCTCTGTGTCAGACGCAGAAAATGTGCACGGTCGTGTACAACGCCGTGCTTTGGTGCCGTATTTTTGGTGGTACCAACAAACATCAGATGTTCGCTTCGGTGACCGAGACCGTTGTCTAGAAAAAGATCTTCGTCTGGAGGGGGATCTCGATTGTCTAGCTTGGATGGTTGCTATGGTCGATTGCAGTGACGCCAGCTGGCTCGTTAATTGTGTTAACTGCTTTTGAAAGGAGGCTAAACAGCTAATATCTGTTGGTCCAGGTGGTTGCAATGAGTTCACACAGTGATTGTCGTGGTATACTTCCATCATTTTATCTGCCATGTCGGCTAAGTCATCAAGTGCGACGGATTTCCCTGAAACACTGAGAATTTGTCGAACGCTGTGTGGTAATCTTTGAAACCACATTTGCTTTAGGAGGGCTTCGTCTAGCTTGTATGGACCGGCGAGTTGTTTCATGTGGCGGAGAAGTTGCGAGGGTCTTTTATCACCCAAGTCACAAGATGTTAACAATTGTTGTAGCCTTTTCTCATCTGAGACCGTGGTGCGTTGAATAACTGCTGCTTTTATCTTATCATATGGTTCAGATTCTGGCACGTGATCGATTAAATCACCAACTTCAGCGGCAATCTCAATAGGAAGTGCGCCGACTACGTATGCATACTTTGATGCCTGGGATCTTATGCCTCTAGCCATGAATAAAGCCTCAATTTGAGCAAACCAGACTCTGGGATTATTAATACAGTACGTTGGTAATCTTAACTCTGAGATAGCGTTGATCGAGTTTAAAGCATTATCATCTGGTTGTGATGAATGAAAGGGGTTGGTTGATGGGCTATCAATATCGATAAGTTTATTAGGAGAGTTCATAATGTCAAAAACAAAAATGGTGTCGTGCCAATTAATAATAATAATAAAATATGTAGATATATATAGTAAATGTCTATAAAAAAATAATCGAGGCTCACCAAATAATTTTGGTGGACCAGACAAATATGAACGCAAAAAGTATAAACAAAGTTACTAAAGATAAATAGTAATATTAATATATACAGTTAATTGTTACAAATACAATAAAAATTAGGGACGTTACTTAAATTGACCCAACGTTGCGTGTTCTGATTAGGTCCGGTAATGTAAATCCACAATTATAAATGCTTGATGATTCTGAGCAAGTTGGCGAACTCTATAGTGGTATAATCCCACGTAGGATGTGATATATTCCAATTACAGTCTATAAATAATGATAATATTAGATTTAGACTTCAATTAACGCAATCGCAAACGTAAATAGAACAAGGGATGCGTGAGTAGTAATGTATTTCCGGACAACCAAAGGTGTGTCACGCTATGTAAGAAGCACAACGGAAAGCGTGTTCAAGGTCATTGACTAAAACAACACGTAGTCATTTAATGATGAATGTACATACAGTGAGAAATTGACAAAACAAATACAAATGGCATTGAAAACTATTTACAAAATAAGGTTGTCAGGTCTATCTCCACAATCTTAACTCATTGTTACTTATTAATGTATTCTTCCATATAAATACTCTTTATGCACAACTCATTCTAGTAATAACTGCTTGTTTGAGTTTCGTCTACAAGGTTGCCATTTCTTTGTCTGTTCTACTACAAATAGTTAAATATTATAGAGGGTTTATGTCCATATACTTTGCTGCCCCTGCTTTCCTTTCAGCATCACGTTCGCAACGTACAGCTATGGAGCTTTCTATTACGTCTGAATCAAACCTAACGTACGCATAGCATAGGTTAACCGCTTGTGATCTGGTGCACATTGAGCTGCCGATGAAGCTGGGAATTTAAAAGTCGTAGAATCCCTCCTTGAACTGAGCAGGGGTATTTTTCTATCGGAGATCACGAATTGACTTTAGATCTTTGTATCGGGAACTTTCACTTGGTGAAGTAATTCGAGGGTCTGCATGGCCGAAGTTACATACCTACGCTCTATTAAATAGACACTTGGACTTAATATTCTGATATAAGAAAATGAGGTTCACGTTTTTTATTTATAAGCTTTATACTACGCGTGTGTTCCGAAAATTTCAGGCTGATAAAGTGACATCCGTTTAGGTTAATGCTTTACTGATCATACAGAAATGTGAGTACTGTCTTTCAGCCGATCGGTTTCACTACATCAAATCATGTATATGTACATATTGTCTTTCTTAAGTAGATTGTGTTATATCCCGATGGGAATAATGAATGGTAACTGTCGGAATCTATTTCTGGACTAATGCTATACATATATTTTTATTGTATAAATATTATGTACCTAAACTATTCATATCCGTGTTCCTCTTAGTATAAGCTTTATTTTGATCTATAAATAATTATTATACGATTTACCATTCCTGAATTATGCTCATTCTATCAATTACTATCTCCCATATTCACAGCCTCTTTTGGGTGAGTCTTGTACAAATGTTATTTTCTATTTTATAGTGTGATGTGGTCTGTTTGGTTTGTATATAAACCCAATATGTTTGAAATACATTAGTATTCTAGACTTAACGGACAGGGCTAGGCAGGAAGCAGGACCGATAAGGACTCTAGACTGCTTGTACGGGTTTATGGGATATTGGTTTGATCATATAAGTCACTGTTGTCTAACTGGAGGTATCATGTAGTGCACAATACCATGGGTTATAACAGATTGAGTTTTGGATGCTTCTGTTCCACTATCAGTTAAATTATTGAATTCATGCAGCTTATTATGTCTTAAATTACATTTGGTTCTTGTATGCTATAAACTTCTTTAACACTATACTTGATTATACCCTTTTTTAATTTCTTTTACTCCTTAAATAAACTGACGTTTTTCATGTGGTGGCTGAAGCTAAACATGTGAAAGATGCAAATTACCATCACCCTGGAGAAATGAATGCTCTCAAGAATAGTTTTCTTACTCTGTTTTCAGTACTTTGTATCAGGTCTAACATCACAGAGAAATCTCGTTGCAGTTAACCTTCTTTACGAATGGTAGAAAGGTAGTCTAACTTTAATGAGATGTTCTTTAACTTTGCATAATTGTACGTAATTGAAAAACTAGTTGCCTGTAGTTGAACATTGTGTTATGTCACGTTTTAATTGAATGTTGTCAGACTAACTGTATATTATTGGAAATATTGATTGTACGGATTCGTATCTAAAACGTGAGTGCGATGAAAATGAGAAAAATGATGAATAATTGTATTGTAGTGCTTAGCTGTGTCATGTATGTTAGCTTGAATTTATACATTTTTCGATGGTTTTTACTCAATAATTGTCTACATTTTAATCCCACAATAAAGGATGATCAATATTAAGTGAAATGTATTGATCAGTTTTCGAGCTTTCTATAGTCTAGATGGCATAACTTAGCAAACGTTTCATTTGCCGTAATAAAATTTTCCATTCAAGAAATCTTGGCTGATCATATCTGAAATCTAACAACAGTGATAAATCGACACATATGTAACAACCTCCGATGTACAGGCCTGTTGACCTTACACCACTTTTGTGAAGAGAAATGGAGAATAATTCCACCACAAGTACATCTTCAGATTTATTATCGACGAGTCCCCATGTTAACGAATGTGTGATGATATATCGTCAGTTGTCAATGGCATGAGTGAATTTTATAAAAATCAAATCAAATTCTACTGAGAAATTGTACGAGAGATTTTTTACAAGTTAAAGGGGTTCGAATAAATCGTTCGTAAAGTGGAACAAAAAATACTGGTTAGCAACTGATTATTGAAGTGAATTTCTATCTGTTAATACAAGGTAGGTAAGGAATTATAGTCAGGAACAATGGAGTGAGTAACATGATCATATAACAACACTGTTACAATAAATTGAAGTGGATTGTGACGTCATGTGTATATATACATATATTGTTGGAATAGTGTAACAAGAATGTTACTAATCATTTACACATATAATGAATAACAAGAAAAAGTAGCTGAATACCATATTTACCAAGAAATCTCCTCAGACTAGAAAAATACCATCATTTTCATATACGGAGAACCAAAGTGTTGACTGACAGTGGGAATTTTACAAACAATTTCTACAGAATATCCAAAGAATTATCGCTCTAAATCCTGAACAAAACTCCTACTTCCTAGTGACTTCGGTGTTGTTATTACTTTAACTGACTATGATTGATCCTAGCAAAAATTAGGTTTTGCTCAGAGCACCTCGCACATAATACCAACTTTCGAAATTACGTTCGAGAGTAAATTCAATTAATCGAATGAATTAAGAGCCGAAAGTTCTTAAACATAATACAAGTAGTCCTCCTTCTTTACATTTTCCATACCTTATGTCAAAAGCATATGAGACCGCAATCAGAGGACTGGCATGTAGTCAATCGCAATTTCTATTACAGTATATCAACAGTTTTTAAAATAAAGAAATCGTTTTGGGAATAGGCACACATCAGTTCGGAAAAAAGGCCGAGAGTGTATTGAACCAGAATTTAAGCCGGTTACTAATAGAATCAAGGATACAAATTACGATCAATACCGATAAGGTTTGACACAAATCTGAGAGATCTAAAGGTAACTTGTGATAACTTTAGTAGTGACATTTAAATCTAGTAATCATGTTCATAATTAATATCTGTTGCTTAGTTGTATGGACTGACAGTATTAAGTAACTGATTGACACCTAGATTACCATTAGTGTTAGAAAAAATACTACCTACACAGATTTTTTTCTGCACTATTGACTACGGCTCGTTATTGAAGGATATGATAATGTTGTAATATCCTTTGAAGCCATTGTACACCACTAGGGACTATTGGTTTGGATTATTCCCCAATAACGCCACTGAATTTATATTTCCTTTCATGTTGTTGGTACGAACTGTCCAGATGGATATTTAATGAGTGGGCGGTCTTCCAAGTAGTATTAATTACATGACTGTTTTTACAACATTTTTTCATTCAACATACCACTTTGTTTTGGGTGTTATGCCTTTAACGTTTATTTATTTGGATACTGCTACTTCAGTTTGTCGTATTATTATTCGTTTTGGCATATTTTTATTTGCTTTGCGCATTGTTATATCTTAATTAAGTTTTCGTGAGGGTCCACTTCGATGTCAATATATTCATTACTAGAAACGCTAAATATTAACCCTAATATCAGAAAGATGATTAACCAGATAAAATCATATACGACTGTCATGAAACGTCCATAACTAGCATATGGTCTGCACACCGAAGCACCTAAAGCTGTAACAAAACTATGGAATCACGGAAAGAGAACACAAAACGAAACGCGATCCGAAGTGACTTACAGAGATGCCGGAAACGACACATTCCTCCATAAGCACTCAGCTATTCTGAATCGAGGAGCTTAACTTTGAATGCGCTATAACTCTAGCTGTGTGCATAGAATTTATTGACATTTATAATTTACCCTGACGAGCTTTCAAGAATCATGAAACCTCCAACGTGAAATCATGCTTATCTCGGTGTTCAATTAACATGAGCGATAACATTGTTCACAGGTATTAAGGCGGATTCTAGTCTCTCAATACAAATAAGATAAGACTGACTACAAAATCAGACAAATATCGTTCCGAAATCCGAAATTTAAATCCCGTTACTCCATTTCGGTACAAATAGACCAAAAGGACGATAGTGGTCAATAACGTCTTTTTAAATGAAATGGCCAACGTAAAAGCGGGTACAAAAGGGGTACTACTAAAAAAGTAAAATAACGCTCGATTTCCTTCTTTACACAAATTGAACTTTAATTTACTTTAGACAATTATCTACACTATATACCCTCCCAGTGTCTATTTTACAGAAATGCAGCGCAACTCAGATCAAGAATACGTGACTAGCCTGACTAGAACGTAAGTATATTTCACACCAATAATCAAAATAGTAATAAGGGTAGGAAAGTATATGAAACATCAAATACCTGTTAGACTATCTACTAGTCTGGCTAGACAAGCAACCAGTAATTATTTTCCTACCCCACGCATCAAAAAGGTAGGTAGAAACTGAACCATAAAAATTATTTTCCACAGTGTTCAAATATTCTAAGCAGTCAAAAGCTGAGTGTTACATGAGAGAAACCATTGCTGAGATTTAGAGAGAATGGATTATTTTAAGCTGGTTTTATTATCTTCATTTAAATCTTGAGGTGGTTTACAGTGAAGGCTGTAATACAAGTTTTATCTAGCAGAAGAAATAGTGATTTTGCCGAAAAGAAAGAAATCCAGTCCCTTATAAGCTACGTGAGAAGAGACTTTAATATGTATTGACTTAAGTTGACGAACCTTATTTCAGTACAAAGATGAAATCAATCAAATGGATGCAAAAACTTAAAAGTAATAAAGGTGTCCATAGTAATGAGAAAAAACATATTTAAACAATATGTTTGGAGATAAAAGACTAAAATATTATGAAATATTAAGACACATCGCTTAAAGCGAGATAAAAAATGAAATCAACCAAGTTATGGCACTGTCTTTCAACAATAACTAGACTAATTGTTTGAACCCTAACCACTCAGTCAGTATCAACGTAGAACTCCGTACATTTGCTCGAGTTGCCATACTACATTAGAACAGAGATGCAGTGGTCGATTCAAATCCCATAGCGGAAGACGTAGTAAAAGTGAAAGCAGTCATCGGAAACCTTCGGGTTTTACGATGTTATTCAAGGAGTATAATACAGTGAGGTAAAGTTGGAGAGAAAAAATGGACATGAAGAATCCAGATTAGAATTTGGGAGAACATAAAGAGTGGATGCACCTGCGCCATTGCGAACGATTTTGAGCCATGTCATTCAGGGTCTCTAACCATCGGTTGCTTTCGTCTCGCAGATCCCAGCCAGGTTGTCTACACATACTAACATGGCTCAGTCCACTTGTCAGTGACTTCATGGACTTCTGCCATGTTTTGGTCTGGCCGCCAATAGCTTTCTTCCAACCTGCTCCTACACCATAAAACATCGCATGTCGGTGGTCGTGCATACGTAACACATGTCCCAGCCATCTCAACTGATGAAGTTTCACTACGTCTGTAATTGATATTTCATCCTTACCTGGTACATGCTTCCCATCAACTGCATTACTTACTCGGTGGTCCAAAGACATACTCGAAATGCTTCGAAGATGCCTAGGATCGAATGCTAGTAACCTACGAGTATCCTCTACTCTTACCGGCAATGTTTCACAGTCATAAAGTAGGAAGGAACGAACTGCTGCACAGTAAACTCGTCCTTTGATTGATAGACGGATATCCAGCCTACGCCATAAATGACGCAAGTTGACAAACGCTAGTCGAGCCTTCTGTATCCATGCTGAGATTTCGTAACACACACCAGACCACAAGGGTTGATGAGACTCCTAAGATAAGTGAAGCGATCGACACGCTCAATTACTTCACTCCCTATCATTAGTTCAGGTGTCGATGCAACTCAATCCTGAAGTAACATTTTGCATTTCGAGGGAGAGAATCGCATCCCGAACATGTTAGTATTGTTGCTTAAAGTGGCCAGAAGACTCTGCATTTTGTCAGCGTATTCACCAAATAGAACTATGTCATCGGCATATTCTAAGTCAACAAGTGAATCTCCAGGTAGAAGTTCAACCTCTGGAAAACTAGACGAGGAAAGTGTTATCTCTAAAAGTACGTCGACGACAAAGTTGAACAAGAATGGAGAGAGTGGACAGCCCTGACGAACACCACTTGAGGTAATCAATTCTGATGACAGTTCGCCATAGGCTCTCACTCTACCAGTTGTGTTCGAGTAAAGAGCCTTAACAAGGTTAATGTACTTCTTTGGTACTCCTTTCAGTGACAAACACTGTCATAGAACCTCACGATCAACAGAGTCGAATGCTGCTTTAAGGTCGAGAAATACTACGATTGTGGGGCGTCTGAATGTGTGTCTATGTTCTAGGACCTGACGTACTGTAAATATCTAGTCCATACAACCATATATGCCGATAACAGACTGATCAATTGCAGTCTTAAACCCCAATGGGAAGATACAAGCCAAATAATACAAAGGGACTATTTGTTTTAAATTCTATCAGATACCAGAAGAAAATAGAAAAACAAAATTATTTAATCATTAAAAGATCAATTTTTATTTGATTATATTAAATCTTAAAGAATAATACATGTACAATAATATAATCAATCATTAATGTTTTCCAGTTTTATCATAATAATTTACTGCTTCAAAGATAACTTCAACAAAAATTAAAATAATTACCATCCATTCCAAACGTACTGAATGTATGGAAGATAAATGATTTGTTAGAATTGATGTTAGTTCATTACACATATCCAAACGTGAATTTAAAACCTATATTGAGTATATATATATATTTGTTTAAAGAAACAAATTATAAAATAAGAAGAATTTTAAGTGAAACTACATAAAGTTGTAGGATATTTGAAATTTAACAAAAACAAACAACAACTGATATTATTCATTGAAACATGAACAGTAAAGTTAAACTATACTGTCGAATGAATTTGAGGTTATGACATGTTTAAATCGATTAGAAAGAAGTAAATGTAAATCAATAAATTATACAATAAAAAATCATGAAATTTATGAAGAATCTTTTGTTTTTACACAATTATCAAGGTTTATTAAGTTGGGTATATATTCTTAACGAATAGATTTTAGCAGTAGAATCCAGGACGTAAGTTTCATCCTATATAAGACTCGTTAGTTGGATTTACCTGCATCCTAGAATTGATGTTCACTTTAGGACTTAAACCCAGTATTGTTCACTTCAACCAGCATCACGTTATACACATAGCTACTGGATCCAGATATTCGTTAATTAGGATGAAATACGTGTTCTGAATTCTACTGCTGATCGCTATTCATTTCCACTAGTAATGCTTGTGCCTAAATGGCAATAACGAGACAATCCGCATGTAGTAAAAATTAAATTACAATGAAAAAATAAATGTTATTTTTGTAAGAAACGTTAGACATACAATTCGTATCTATTATTAATTACTATCAGCTAACTTTACAATCAAATCAACTTCTTACATGAATGATAAGTTATCCCCATATACAAACATTCAACTTTCCACTATGTTAACTGGAATTATTATAGATTTAGCATAATCCAAATATCTATGAAAAATACACTTGACATTGTTACATCTGAAGCATTAAAATAACTTTAAATTTTACTCTAATCACTTGGTGAGACTATAATTTATAGACGAACCAATTAGATTTAGGGTAACACGTCTTGGATTTCGGCGCGAAATCTATTCATCCATTTAGTTAAATAGCGTTTTGACATTTTAGGTAATCTCAGTTTGTGATGAAAATCCTAAATCTAATTCCTAACTATAACTATCAACTAAAAATCATAATCTTAATTCCTCACACTGGCTTATAATCCTTATTTAGCTTTAGTTAATAGATGGAAATCCTCAAAATCATTGTAGCATCACTCAAAGGTCGTCCATAAATTATAATCTCACACTTAATTTAAGTAATTAAATTAATTGGAAAAACACATATAAATATATATTAATTAAACATACCTTTACTCTAGATGAAACACTTAGGATACATTTTAATTTTTCAAATAATTTCTCAACATTTGGTCGTTCCCAATAGAAATCAGGTGTTTCAATTAAACTAGTACTAACATTCAATAAATGTCTATAATTTAGGAGAAAATAAAAAGATATTTAACAGATCATTGGACTTAAAAGATGATAAATCTTCGAATTAAACGCTTGAATCGGAATTTTTTTAAGCGCTTCTAGTATAACCTCAGGTTAAATCTACCCGACAACTTGAACATAGGAGAAAAGGGTGCGAAATATAGACAGAACACTTTACTCCAAGGTTAGTTTATGTACAGAAAATCGAGGGTATTTATAACATTTCAGATAACCTTTGGGCTTCTGGAAATTTCTGAAACCCCTGTAAACATAGTAGCAGGATAAGCAGTTGTCCAATCAGAGATGTGACACGTGGATTTTCGCTTTCTAGATGTTTCTGGTAAACTTTTGTTGAATACTGGTTGGATAAGATGTTTCTCAGTGTATTCAGGGACCCTTTGGGTTTTTTTTCCAGGAATTTTCTGTGTATCCTCAACAACTATCTGATAAAATGTAAATAATAAAATGACCCTAATAACCTCGTTGTAATTTCTGATACGTCTTTTATATATAGTAAGATGATCCATTTGTTGGTTTCTATGCCTTATTTCGTTGTTACTGATGAGTCGGGTTGGTATTTATTGAGAACGTTATGTGGGTAGCCGTTCTTTTGAAGGATAGTCATTAGAACGCTTCTTCATCTTTTACGCGCTGTAAGTGTGCTGAAGTGCATTCTCATCCGCTTGAATAAAGTTTGTATACAGTTGATTTTGTGAGTCATTGGATTGTTGCTACTGAAATTGATTTGTGCTAGTCGGCTTCCGATATGTCTCCAGTTTTCCTGAGCTACAAATCTTCACCACCGCAAGATATTCTTACTTACGCCTGTTACCCCTCCTGGAGGAGCATAGGCCGCCCACCAGCATATTTCAAGATAATAGAATGATGCTATATATAATAATGAATAATAGAACTTACAAATATCATATATAACAGTACAATTCAGCAGCTTTATTAAGATCAAAAAAAAAACTTTACAAGTGGTAACTTTTTAGCTCAGGAAGATGATGATATTGCTGAGGTCGCATTACCTTAACTGAGTAATTTAATCGTTAAGATTTCACTGTCCCTCTCGACAACATCATAAGAACATTTATGGAGATAATAAAAGCTTCACAGTTAAACTATTCAGCTTGGACAATACAATTGTTTACCATAAGTTTTACAAGCGATATAAGTGTTTTGAATTGTATACTGTATTTTTTTAATATTATGGATTATAATAAATATATTCTTGTTATATCCCAATGAGTAGAAAAATCATATTTCTGACGTTCCGTAACTTAATGTAAGCCACTTCTTCGGAGTGAATAAATAACCGAAATTAAACTAACATAAGTTTAAATAGTACTCAAAACGTACGAGAAGACAAAGATTAGATGCAAATGAGCCATTACGATTGATTCTGAGCAATGTCACATGGCTTTTTCAACCATCGGTTAAGATAATCACGAAGACTCCAACCGAACAGTGTGCATCAATCAACATGGCTTAGACCAAAAGTCAACGACTTCAGAGACTAACGTCACGTTCTGGTTTGGCTGGGTCTAACTTTCATTTAACGTACTCACTTAGATCCATTTCAAGAACAACTAGGAAAACAGTTAGGCAGCCATGTATGTGATCCCCACCCCGAGGCAGCGTGGAATGATATCCGAAAAGCTGTGGAAACAGCAGTGATATCTGCCAGTACGGTAACCCGCAAGGTTAGGGAGCAACACTGGATCTCAGCAGCATCTATCGCACTGATAGATGCTCGGAAACTCATTCCACCTGGCTCTGAACATAATGAAGAGCGGAGTCAGCTTAAGCGCAAGCTGACAAGAAGTCTACGCAATGATCGTGAACAGTGGTGGGTAGCGAAAGCAAGAGAGATGGAAAAGGCAGCGGCAATAGGTAATAGCAGACAATTGTTCAGACTTGTTAAGGAAACCGGTATTAGGAAACCGACTGTTAGCGAAACAATCTCAGAGAAAGATGGACATATTATACATTCTCAATCCAGGAGATTGGATCGATGGGCAGAACACTTCAGGGATCAGTTCAACTGGCCTTCAGCCACACTTCGGTTTCCCACGATCTCCAGTCAACCTGAATGGCAAGTTAATGTAGGTCCTCCGTCTCTTTACGAAGTTGAAAAAGCCATAGGAAATCTGAAGCGAGGGAGAGCAGCAGGCCCTGACAGGTTTACTCCTGAGATTTTTAAGGATGGTGGTTCAGTATTAGCAGTGAGATTAACTGAGGTCTTAGGTAGAATTTGGGAACTGGACGTAATCCCATCTGACTGGTCTCAATCACTGATTGTGCCAGTTTTTAGGAAAGGACAAAAGTCCTCTTGTGACAATCACAGAGGAATCAGTTTGACTAATATAGTGTCTAAAATATTAGCTTCAATAATACTTCGACGCCTAATCAAAGCTCGTGAAGAGCAGACTAGAGAAAATCAGGCTGGTTTTCGACCTGGACGTGGTTATATAGATCAGATATTCACACTACGTCAGGTTCTAGAACACAGACACACATTCAGACGCCCCACAATGGTAGTATTTCTCGACCTTAAGGCGGCATTTGACTCTGTTGATCGTGAGGTTCTATGGCAGTGTTTGTCACTGAAAGGAGTACCAAAGAAGTACATTAACCTTATAAAGGCTCTTTACTCGAACACAACTGGTAGAGTGAGAGCTTATGGCGAACTGTCATCAGAATTGATTACCTCAAGTGGTGTTCGTCAGGGCTGTCCACTCTCTCCATTCTTGTTCAACTTTGTCGTCGACGTACTTTTAGAGATAACACTTTCCTCGTCTAGTTTTCCAGAGGTTGAACTTCTACCTGGAGATTCACTTGTTGACTTAGAATATGCCGATGACATAGTTCTATTTGGTGAATAC
The DNA here is from genome assembly GCA_944470405.2 of Schistosoma mattheei. NCBI lineage: Eukaryota > Metazoa > Platyhelminthes > Trematoda > Strigeidida > Schistosomatidae > Schistosoma > Schistosoma mattheei. The sequence continues at coordinate 35,771,659 of OX103945.1, forward strand.
GCTGACAAAATGCAGAGTCTTCTGACCACTCTAAGCAACAATACTAACATGTTCGGGATGCGATTCTCTCCCTCGAAATGCAAAATGTTACTTCAGGATTGAGTTGCATCGACACCTGAACTAATGATAGGGAGTGAAGTAATTGAGCGTGTCGATCGCTTCACTTATCTTAGGAGTCTCATCAACCCTTGTGGTCTGGTGTGTGTTACGAAATCTCAGCATGGATACAGAAGGCTCGACTAGCGTTTGTCAACTTGCGTCATTTATGGCGTAGGCTGGATATTCGTCTATCAATCAAAGGACGAGTTTACTGTGCAGCAGTTCGTTCCTTCCTACTTTATGACTGTGAAACATTGCCGGTAAGAGTAGAGGATACTCGTAGGTTACTAGCATTCGATCCTAGGCATCTTCGAAGCATTTCGAGTATGTCTTTGGACCACCGAGTAAGTAATGCAGTTGATGGGAAGCATGTACCAGGTAAGGATGAAATATCAATTACAGACGTAGTGAAACTTCATCAGTTGAGATGGCTGGGACATGTGTTACGTATGCACGACCACCGACATGCGATGTTTTATGGTGTAGGAGCAGGTTGGAAGAAAGCTATTGGCGGCCAGACCAAAACATGGCAGAAGTCCATGAAGTCACTGACAAGTGGACTGAGCCATGTTAGTATGTGTAGACAACCTGGCTGGGATCTGCGAGACGAAAGCAACCGATGGTTAGAGACCCTGAATGACATGGCTCAAAATCGTTCGCAACGGCGCAGGTGCATACACTCTTTGTGTTCTTCCAAATTTTGATCTCCTTATTCCTCCTTGTCTCTTCTTTTTCTCTTCCCAAATTTATTTCACTGGACTATACTCTTTAAATAACATCTCCAAACGCTAATCTTCCCGATTACTGCTTATACTCTTATTACCTCTTCCACTACGGGATTTGAATCGACCACTACATCTCTGTGCTAATGTGATGTGGCAACTCGAACTGATGTACGTACGTACGAAGTTCTACGTTGTTACTAACTGACTGAATGACTGACTTAGATCCATGAGAATTCACAACCCAGTCAACCAATTTACCAACTTTGTTTGGTATCCTATCCCTAACCTAAACATTGGTCACCCGGTGATCCCAAAATACACGAACAATGCTTCAAAGATACCTATGATCGAATACTAGTAACCTATGAATTTCCTTTATTCTTAATGACCAATTTTCACGGACATTAATTAGAACAACGAGAGCTTCTGGAAAATGTACAAGTCCATTAGTTGGAAGACGGACATCGTCTATCTCATAAATGATGGGAGTTGATAAAAACTAACTGAGCTTTCTGAATAGATGCCAAGATTTTGTAACAAACTAGTCTATCAGGACTGATTATTTTAGACGCTGGAGTTTCCAACACTTATTTGTTCAGTTAAGATATTCTACATTATTGTCACAAAGTACTGATTCTTTAAATATCTAACATGAATATGGTCATATGAGTTAAATTATTTCACATTATATGATGAAACCCAAAAATTTTCAAAATAATAACTGGTACTTATTGAGAAAATATCTCTGCTATAACTTGGTATTTAACTGGACATTATGAATATAATTTTTGAAGCTTAGTTGGAAAACCAATATTCATTTATGGGATACAGGTGGTACATACATGCAGGATATTTATGTGTTCGTTCCATAGAAAGTGATGTTGATAAAGCATCCTAGGTTGATGATTTTAAAAACTCTCACAGTTGAATAGTAAACCTCTAGAGAATATCATATCATACAACTACCGCATTGATGCCTCAAATCATAAGAAGCAAGGGAGAGAATGATTCAACCTACTTAATTGTGTACAATTCACCAGTTTTTCGTAAAACTGCAGATTGACGGAATCTAGCACCACGACCTGTTTTCATCTTCTACAAAAAAGACGATAAACACAAAAAGTTATAATTACCGCTTTAATGATTTAAACTAATAATTGTCAAGTTACTGTGCATAACTAGTCCCTGGACAAATTTTCTACAGCAAATAATGATCCCGAAATGGAGAGAGTATTAGCTGAAAATTAGGTCTTAATCGTAATAGTCTTTGAATGGTCTACGAAACTCGTAGCTTCTAATAAATTATCTTTCAAAATGACTTGAAATCATGTTTATTCTTGTGTTTAAACATCATCCTACTGATTGATACGTCCGGTACTTGAATGTAGAACTTTCCTACACTTGTGCTTTGAAGGGAAGTAGAAAACGGAGCTTTTCTTCAAAGGTTAGGTTAATTACAGAAAATAGGGATATTCATAGGCCTACGTGTGGCCTTGAGATTCTGGAGGATTCCAAATATATATTACATTTAGTAACGAAACGGGTGATTATTCAACAAGATTATGACACACAATCTATCAGTTTTCTAGAAATTTCTTAGGAGCTTCCATTAAATGATGAATAGACAAAAACATTTTGCTTTTTTCTCAGCTTCTAAAGACATTATCAAGGAATTTTTAAAGGCATATAACATTGATTAATTACGTTATCTTTCGATACTCATTTTATTTGGATCGATCGTATTAGCAACTATAAATCGACAACATTAAATCATTATTATACATCCTGGATTAGTCGTTAGTTGATTTATTTGTCTTGACAACTCAAAAACATGGTCATCATTACAAAAATTCAAAAATATTTTCGATAATAAATTATTTCGAATATTTCAACTGAACAGAAAGATAAAAAAATTTTCTAGCATTTCTTAATTTTATATAATTTGCATTTTCAGAGAATAAAACAACTTTTACAGGTTCATGTTAATAGTGAAGATAGAATTTCAAATGTTAACTGACTGAATGGTTAAATGCGATTAAAAAACATCAAAAGAAATTTGATATGGAGAGCCAGTCAAAAGTAACTCATTGAGAAGGTCAATTTGATGGTAATCAGAAGTGACCTAAAGGACAAATGCACTTCATTGGCTGAGAAATGGGTCAATTTCTTAAGAATTGTGTGGTTGTATATATATATATATGAATGGATATTTGTGCATTTTATTCAGTATTCCAATGCACTTTTTCGCTTACTCTTGTGTTCCCGCTCAAGTAGTCAGTTGGGGGTTAGGGCACAGCACTACGTGTATCAGTATCAGATTTTGGACACCATCCATCACAACAAAATTCACTTTTACATTAATTAAAAATATTCAAAAATATAACCATATTTTGATTTGAAAAAACAAATAATATAATGATCAAGTTACGTTCAGTATTAACGGTTACTAAACAAACATATAACATTAATTTCAGTGAAATGATTGAATTCATTAGTTTGGTCGATATTCACTGATAAATATAAACTATCAAATTGATACCTACCTACTTACCTACCTACATAATACTCATTGAATGATATTATGACACAAAATCGATTGGATTGTCATAACTATACATTGATTCTCTATATTATTCTGTAAATGTTATGGTTGAATGTTTCATGAATAAGTTTTCATTACTTCATTCAAAATTTCTTTTTTGTTTTGACCAAACGAGATCGTTACTACTTTTATTATAATTTATCACTTTAGTTTTCTTCATTTTGTTCAGTACATCGTTTTATTGTTCTAAGATAAGATACATCAGTTGAATTCAACTTTGATAATCATTAACAAAATGATTCCTGAAATATTACTTTCACTTTCGAAAAAGAAATAGTTGTGATTTTCTCTTTTTATATTCGCATAAGAAACCAAATTTATTATTGACGAGAATTTGAAATAGAAGACAAAATTCATGCAGTTCAATCTAGTCACATGAATGTGATTATAATTAATTACTTAAACAACTTTACCAGCGTTAAATACGTATAGTTTTTCTAATAGTTGAGATCACAAGTTTATTGAAGCTAGACCACCATGGAAAACCTGGAGGCACTGGACGGCTCAGTGTTCTGGAAGTTAAGCGCTCGTACGTGAGATCGGTAGATCCTGGGTTCGAATCTCGTGAGGCGGGATCGTGGATATATACTGCTGAGGAGTCGTCCCACAACAGGACGAAATAGTCGTCCAGTGCCTCCAGGTTTTCCATCGTGTTCTAGCTTCAATTGACTCATGATCTCAACCATTAAAATTACTATAATATCCACAAAAAACCCCTTCTGATACCTATAATTTTGTTGAAAGTTTTTTGAATATTATTTTGATATATAAGTGATAATCTCCATAAAAATGCCGTTTAACAAAACTAAAATAGTATTTTGATTAGCGATTTACTTCGAGACGAGTTTTTTGTAATTTGAATGTAAAGTTGTAACTGACAGAGTCCAGATAAGTCGGAAACAAAAACAGTTGTTACCAGTCATTAAATAATCCCTAGTTGGTTGATGCTAGAAAGATGAACAATTGAATGCTAACCTAATGGTTTAACAGTTAGGCGTTCATCACGAAGCTTGGACACATTGTGTTCACTCTTTGAAGATGTTATGAGTGCACACTGCACGTAGGTCTTTCCAAATAAAGACGAAATAGCTAGGGATTTATCTCCTTGGTCATCACTGATACATCAACTAAGGTCGATCTATAATGTATTCAAATCTACAAACTGAATACCTAGTTATTTTCACTGATAAATTGAATGTAAATTAATAAAACAATCAATAGTTCGAATCGAGAAAAAAGATAGCTGAGTAAATCAAAATAAGAAGCATGAAAAAAAGAAGTATTAACAATCAACTAGTCACTTACTTCGATCCATGGTTCAATTTCAACAACTGCTGTATCGAATCCATTCTCTAATAGAGAGAGTTTCACTAAACACATTATGATGTGCAGTTTAAAAAATGTGAAAACCATAAAAATTAATTAAATTTTCACAGAAGAAAATCACTATTCTACAACCAAATACAATTTTTAAAAATACACTATGAATCATTGTCTATTATGAATGAACCAGTGACTTAATTCTCTATATAAACAAACAATGAAGATCAACATGGTAGTTATAACTCATATGAAAATATAATCTCTACTTGGATATTTAAACTATTGGTTGAAGAACACATGGAACTCAAAACAATTGTCAACCAATATCAAAGTGAGAATCTTCAATAGGAATATCAGGACAGTCCTTTTGTACTGAAGTGAAACTTGGAGAACTACTACAACCATCATCAAAAAACTACAAGTATTTATAAACAATAGTCTACACAAGATACTGGATGTCCTTTGATCAGATATCATCAGCAACAGCCTACTGTGGGAGAGGACAAACCAACTTCCAGCTGAAGAGGGAATTAGGAAAAAACGATGGAAGTGGATAGGACATACATTGAAGAAATCATCAAACTATCTTACGAGACAAGCCCTAACTTCGAGTCCTGAAGGGAAATGGAAAAGAGGAAAATCCAAGAATACACTTCGTCGAGAATTGGAAGCAGACATAAAAAGGATGAATAACAACAGGAAAGAATTACCCAGGATAGAGTTTGATGGAGAATGCTGGTGGAAGCCTATTCTCCTCCAAGAGGGGTAACAGGCCTAAGTAAATAAGTAAGTGAATTGAATCTAAACACTATAGTTTATAATCAATAGATTGCAGCTTTAAATATGTATTATCATATTTACTGAGATCTGAGAAGGTAGATAGTACCATTATTATGTAATGAGCCAATTTCAATGTGTAGTATATATGTGAAATTATAAGGTGACTATAAAATAACATTTGATTTAGAAAGTGAGTGACTTACAAAAAGTAGTATGTAATAATATTGAGATGAAAAAAGAGAAATCTGTCATCAAATCATTGATTCTTGATTTAAATCACAAAAAGAATATCAAATTAGAAACTTATAATGTCAAGATAAATATCAGAGTAGTAGAAGAATAACAAAAGTACCAGTGATAGTGGAAAATAATAGTCAAAGACAATATGAATCAAGTTGAAACGTGTCATATTCATTTGATGGTTAGCGAAGAAAGTACAAATTTGAGGAATTAAAAACAGCATAAGATAATTTAAAAACTCAAGATCTAATGGAGGACAAAAAGTGAATGAATCTGTTTCATTATTATTTATTCTAGACAATATCAATGAATGTCTCCAACTGGTTAGTTATGATAACTGTATGAACCTCAATCAGGTAACTTTAGTTGTTGACGGTTTATGGACAGTGAATTTCAACTTATTTTAAATGAAAAACTTAATAGTCTACAACATTTTAAACTTCAGTAAATCCCTTATATAATGCAGTTAACATTCAATGTCATTAGTGTGATACTTATTCAATTTATAACATTAAGATTTCAACACATAACGTCTAGCAGTGCAGCCAATAATGCATACAACCTCAGTAAATTATAGGATAAAATAATTTCTTTTATGAAACCATAGATTGATTAAAAATAACAACACTTAGTTTTATCTATGCAACAACAATAAATAATAAAAGGAACTGTTGAGATCATGAACCGATTAATGTCAGATGTGAGGCAGTTATCTACGGAACACAATGGAAGATGGCCACATGATATCGTGGATTGGTTGAAATTAGACATTAACACCATTGGATGCCAGCTCAATGGTCTGGAGGTTAATATTTCACGCGCGAGACCAAAAGGTCCTACGTTTGAGCCACGATTGTGAGATCGTTGGTGCGCACTGCTGAGTATTTCCATAGTAAAATGAAATGGCCGTCCAGTGCTTCCAGGTTTCCAACGGTGGTCCAACATTGATCAATTCATGATCTCAAATGAAGGAAATATTTTTTAAAATAAAATCTAAAAAAGGAAAAAAGGCCTACCTGACAAGGCTAAAGCATCAGAAAATGCAAATTTTTCCAACAATGAATTGTCGTCAGTCAAAGAAGTTGATGCTACCTTTGGATATTGGTCTTGTAATGTTAGATCCTAATAAATTAAAAATTAATACCATACAAACAACATTTTTTATACCTCACTTTGTGCGATTGTTGTTCTGTGTGACGTGACACATCTTCGAATGTTGGAATATGTAAGTAAATGTCTTCGCCGACAACACGGGTATGATCACTATGACAAAAAAAGGAATGATATTGGTCAAATGAAAATACTTAATTTAAATAAACTAATTCGATTATAGAATGAATACAATCTATTATCTAGTTGAGTTATTAGAACGAGCTTTCGACCCTCGACAAGCTCAAGTAGATAGAGGAATTAATAATTGAGTGGGAATTCGCGTTATCAACTATCGAATAAATATGCTTAAAGCTAATGTGTATTTATAACTAAACAAACTGATCACATAACAGATAAGTAGATAGTGACATTTTTTAGCTAAATAGTTCATGTAGTTCAATGTCGACCACCTATATATACATCATACATTTCATACAGCCATTATACCTCATGTAGTTTGTTTATCGGCTCTGTAGAGACCTTATTTATTTATTTATTTATTTATTTGAACACATAGATATTGGTACAAGCAGGCACCAAATACATATGCGCCACACAAATCTCATTTGATTTGTGCGAGGGCTGTGATACTGCCCGGGTGCCCAAACCCAAGCAGGAGAGAGCTTATTGAAGGAACGGTTTCGAGAACAAGCTGGAATATATAACCAACTCAGTATTCATGTATCACGTTACGTTCACCGGAGTTAGACAAGTCAGTCGTTCATCGAGGTCAATCCTTTCGTTCATCCAAGAGAATCAACCATTATGATTTATTAACAGATAATTCATTTATGTACACCGTTAACAAGAATAAATCAAATCTGTCTAAAGGTTAGTTTGTGAAGTATAAAAAATGATATACAATAAGATATCTATGATGCTCAAAGTAATAAGCCAATTAAGCCATTAAGCCAATCATCAGTTATTTAATGAATACGATATACAACTGCACATCGTTAAAAGAGATATTTTAAATATTGTCTAAACATCTTACAATTTAATAATTTTCCCATTAAGATTATTAAAAATGCAGTAAAACGATATGATTTACTGCTAAATAATAATTCGAATGAAATACCATGAATTGGTAGTGTAGTTTCACCATACCGCCACAGCACAACAGAAGGACTCCAAAGAACCTTAAAACAATACAGAATTAAATCATACTACAAAACAACCAACACCGTTAGGAATGCTTTGATTCACATAAAGGATGAGATCCTCCTTAGGTCAACACAGTACTGCGATGTATTGATTGTGATCTCTTCTATATATTGAAGAGTCATCTCGTGAAATCTTGACTCGATCCAGATAGTATCTAAGGTACACAAAGAAACCGCTTAATAATTCTGTAGAACTGGAAAGACTCCAAATCAAATCGGCAACAACAGTCCATGCCATTTTCAATAACTATCAAGTCGATGTTAAAAATATCAAAATAATACAAAAAGGCTTTCCCAGCTATGAAGAAAGACAAGTAGCAGAAGCTTTTCATATATTGCTAAATCCAACGGCCCCCAATAGAAAAAAAAGCCGTATCATCCATCAAACTTGGATCACCATGTCTGATTCTATTCAGATATCACACAATATTATCATACATACAAATTCAACTCTATCCTTTTATATTACAAATGTCACATAAATCAAGTTGACTTGAGTGACATAACATTGACCTGTTTTATTTTTCATTGATAATATTCAATATTTTTTTCAGTGTTCCTTTGTACTATTTAAAGTTGGGTTAATTTAATTTTTATACTCATTAAGATATTAGAAATAGATTATTTTTATGAATAACAACTTATCCAAGGCTCAATTTATTTGAAATTATCAAGTTAAACCTTAGTAATGATACCTATTGTCTAAACATGTTTTTTTATCGTTGTTGATGTTACGGTCTCCAATTGATCAGTCTTTTTTTATATATGCGCATCTGTAAAGGATTAACTATATACTTCTATTTCATCATAAGTTTTCAAAACGAAAGGGATTGGATCAGGAGTCGCAGTGTGAAAATCAGCAGTGAGATGAAGGTATATCCATCTAACCGATCATCAAATAAGATGACAAGAGAGTTTTGGATTCCACCGCTAGTCACTATCCAACTTTAATAAGAATTCATGATTAAATAATAATATCAACCCGATCTGTTCATGATGCACAAATGACAACAGAAATTGATCAATTACAATCTTCAACATTGACAAGAAAATTACAAACCTTTACAAATTGTCTAAATATATTTTCAGAAGAGGTTTTGTGGAGATTTTAGCAATCTCAATAGTTGAAATTATGAGTCAATTGAAGCTAGACCACCATGGAAATCTTGGAAGCACTGGACGGCCGTTTCGTCCTAATGTGGGACTGCTCAGCAGTGCGCACCCACGATCCCCCCAGAGAGATTCGAACCCAGAACCTATCAGTCTTGCGCGCGAGCGCTTAACCATCAGACCACTGAGCCAGCATCCAACGGTGTTACTGTCTAACTTCAACCAATCCACGAAATCGCTCCACTGTCCACCATTGTTTTCAGTGAACTGATATCTCGCAACAGACCTGGTTGAACTTCATTGGTCACAGCTTCTCACTAGAACTCCAGGATATGCCTCTTGAAGTCAGTCACATTATTTAATTGTTAAAATTACCAATCAAGGTTGAACAGTTAATTGAAGTACATATCAAATGAAAAGTGAGTTAAAAGAAAAAAATAACAATATACTCACTTGGTTAAACAATATCTTAAATCTTCACGTTCAATTAGATTCTGTTCTAAAATTCCTTCACTGAACTGACGAAATTCTTTTAACAATAATTGATGCTAAATATTTAGTAAAGTATGAATATATATAAGATACCGATATATATTCTTCAGTTAAATGGTAACAAAATCTATGACAATATTAAGCATGGATTTCAGAAAAATATACCAAGGTCACCTCAATTATGGCATGAGATTATACTTTAAACTATGTATATATTGAGTGAAAGAATGTCCGATTGGTAAATTTAAGGTTATTAAATATCGCTTAATTTATAGTGTTATTTATTTATTTGAACACATAAATATTGGTACAAGAGAGCGCCAATATATATGCGCCACACAAAGCAATGAGAATTCGAAGAGAAAAAAGAAAAAACAGGTAGGGAGCGTAAAAAAAGAGAACAATAACGAAGAGATTGGTGTAAGGTAGTGTGGTAGTAATGAGGGAACGGAAAGGTACAATCGGAAGAAATCTTTCAGGTGAGGGAGACACAACCACTTTTTATAAAGAAAGTAAAAGAAGGTTACATCAGGATCGCCATTGGCTTCTATTCTGAGCCATATCTGATAACGTCTCTAGCCACTGTGTAGCACCATCTCTCAGACCCCAACCAGGGAGTCGTGATGGACCAACAGAAGCCAGTCTTTTGCAGCTTTCTTTCATGCCACGACACCATGTCATTGGTATCTTATAGATAAAGTTTATTTTTTAACAGTCATTCAGTTAGTTACAAAATACAACGTTAGAATATACTTTGCATGACATATGATAATTGAAGAAAATCGTTAGAAAACTAATCAATGTACGGTTTGTACATACTTAGTCATTATTGGAACATGCTGTCAATTAACTTGCAATTACTTAACATATGACAGAGAAGAGTTTTTTTAGTTACGAATATGTTAGAGGAGGTTTTTTGTGTTTTGATTAGACGAAATGACCACTGTTAAAATCAATGAATAGAATGCTAATCGATAGATGGACTCAATGATATGATGTGTGGCCAAGTGATGGTTACACACGAGACTGTATAATTCATTTAGGCCCCCAGAACGATTAAAAATCAAAAACAAGATAACTAGCCAGATGAATAGTTCTTCATGTAATAAAAAGAACATGCTTATATATAAAATAAACATGATAAAATGTTATAAGCAATAGAAGGAAATTAAGCTGTAGGTTATTCATTCTTCGGCTGTTAGAATTATTCTTTGAATACTGTATCACAATTGTATTGTCATAAAAATGCAAATCAATGGTAATGACAGGTATAGGTTTGTATTGTCAAAGAATATAGTACAATAAACATGTAAGCGTTAGACATAACTATTTAACTCTACAAAATGAATTCTAAAATGGATTTTATATCCACGAAACATCCTGTTTAAAGAAATGCTATTTATAAACAAACAATTTAATGATAATTCAAAAATTAATGATACGAGACAGTTATTCACCTCAGAAATGGATGAAGGGTTGAGCAAGATCATGGATCGATTAAAGTTAGACATTAAAACTGTTGGATGCCGTCTTGGTGGTCTAGAGGCTAAGTGTTCACGTGCGGGTTCCCGTTCAGCCCTGGAACCGGAAACACTAAGAGTAACTCTGTTGGACGAATGTACATGGATCCTAGTGAGTATAATTGCTTCAGGCGAATCTTCGGCCTAATATTCATTGGTTACAATATCAATGGGTTAAATCTACCGTTATTGAATTATTTTCGCCACTATTGGTTTAACAATTAACAACTGTTATTAAAATTTAGGATTTGTCATAAATGATATTTGTTGAAACTCTTAATACGTACAAACTCCTTGTAAAAATGACTTAATGTCGCCTATGATCTTATCTTGATTTAATCTTATTGTAGAAACTATGATACAACTCTTGTAGCAAGAATCACCTACACTCAGATATGTTCGGCTGATCAAATTCAAACAACTGATTGAAATACAAGCCATCAAATTTAATTCTAGCCAAATATAATCAACATATAACTTGGGACATTGTTGAAGCGTGTGAACTGTAACTAATGTGTTGCTATATCTACAATTATACGACTTATAGTATTAAAAAACTCCAAATCAGGAACGAAATTCAGATTTTCTATAAATAAATACAGATAAGTATTTTTAAGCTGTTCAATAAGGATATATCTCAAACTAATTGACTATGGGTCATCAACAAGTGTGAATACAATTTTTATTTCAAATTGATATCACCATACGAGTAATTAATAAAAACAAATAACTAACTGGATAATTACTTGATATTACTAGTATTCAGTGACTAATGTGAATTATTTATTCAGTGACCGGATTAACAACAGAATTATTATTTGAAGTGTACACTATAAAATTATGACAAATATGATCTTTTAATAGTTGAAACCATGAGTCGATTGAAGCTAGACCACCATAGAAAACCTGGAAGTACTGGACGACCGTTTCGTCCCAGCATGGGACTCCTCAGCAGTGTGCATCACAGAAGACAATGGTGTACGGTGGAGTGATTTCGTGGATCGGTTGAAGTTAGACAGTAACACTGTAGTGAAGAAGAACACGGTTGAGGACAACCAAATTGTATTTAGGACAAATTACAGAATTACTTGGTAAAATAGAAAAACTATATAGTAAATCGTTAATTTGCAAAATATCATTCTATCATATCTAATGTCTCGCATTTCATTGTTCATGCGATTTCTTACAAATTCCATTGTTTTCTCGCTCTTCTTTTCTTGATCTTCTCCATCTTCTGCTGCCAGACATTACGCTCTTTTGACTCACGTTATATACTACTTATATCAATATAAGTAGCACGCACCACACTCGTCCCCCCTTTTAACAAGTTGCTGTCGTAGTCTTTCTGATCTCCGTACCGCTGTGTTCTTTGGTGCTTTTCGTGATTCACACCCATGATGATCTTGAAACCATCTCTGTAGTTGACTAGCATTTACGCGCTTCTGCTTGTCTTCTCTCCGAATAGTGTAGACCGAGCCGCGTCTCTCCGTTATAACATACGGTCCTTCCCATTTTGGGGCCAGCTTCCCCGACCCTGCTCCCCCTGCTATGTTACTTTTTCGTTCTCTACACTTTACTAGGTCCCCCACTGCAAATGGTTTCCACGTTCTCCTCTGTTGTTCTGCCTTCTTTGTGTCTGATATTTGTTTCTTTTTCACGTTCCTTATTGCCTCTCTCCTCTCTTTTCTTAACCTTGTTGTCGTCCACTTCTGTTGTTGTGGCCAGGTCTTATTATGCATTGGAAGTCGTGGTTGTCTGCCATACATGAGCAAGAAAGGTGACTTCTTGGTTGTTCCTTGTGTGGAGGAACGATGTGCCAGCAAAATCAATGGTAACTCTTTCTCCCAATTTCCTCCTTTTGATGCTAACCATTCCTTTAACGTCCGATTGTTTCTCTCTGTAAGCCCGTTTGTCTGAGGATGATACGGTGTAGTTCGTATTCTCTTGATGCCAAACTGCTTTAAACGGGCTTTAAACTCGTCACTTTCAAAACAGGGACCCTGGTCAGTTAATATCATCTTCGGTATTCCGTGACACGCTACAATATGCCGGATTACCACCTCGGTCACTGTCCTTGCCCGCTGGTCTGCAATGGGTACGGCATCTACCCAACGTGTAGCATGTTCCGTCATCACTAACAGGTACTGGTTACCGCTCGCCGTCTGTGGAAACGGTCCCATCACATCCACCGACCATAGATCACCGACTGCGGTTACTGGGATTGACTGTAATGGCGGTTGTGTGTATCGATCGCTTTTCATTAGCTGACACTGCTGGCAGGTTAACACGTATTCAGCCACATCTTCTCTCATGCTCGGCCAGTATGCACTTTGTCGTAGTAAGTCCGTCGTTCTTGCGATGCCTGTATGTGCTACCTGGTGACACTCGTGTATCACTTTGCGCCGCCAGTCTTTCGGGATCACCGCCACCCAATTTTCATCATCGTCCTGCCAGGTCAGCACTCCATATGAGTTCACTCTCAGTCGGTCCTTTTGCCGAAGCAGCGTTATTACCTCCTTGTCCATTGTTCGTTTATCTACGTCTGCTCCCTCTTTTATCACTCTGATTACCTCTCGAAGGTTAGGGTCAGCTTTCTGCTGCCGGACGAGTTCTAATGGGTCTCCCTCTAAACTATTCACCGCGTATGCTGTTAATGGCAGGTCGGCTTCCATGTCTGGTCTTGACAAGTAATCTGCCATTACGTTTTCTTTTCCTGGAACATGGCCGATACTGAAATCGTATTCTTGCAGGCGTATCATCCATCGCGCCAACTTCCCTCGGGGGTCTCTTGCTGTTTTCAACCACTGCAGGGGTTTATGGTCGGTCTCAATGTGAAATCGTCTACCTAAAAGGTATGGTCTCCATTTTTCCACTGCCCACACGATCGCTAAACACTCCTTTTCGATGGTTGAATACTTCTGTTCAGCAGGTGTGAGGACGCGACTCGCGTATTCCACCACTCTATCAGCCTGACTCAACACAGCACCTATACCATGATCACTCGCGTCTGTGGCCACTGTAAACAGTCTTCCCGGTTCAGGCAGTCTGAGCGTCATCTGGCGATCGTCTAGCATGTTTTTGATTCGGTTGAACGTTTGTTCGGCAGTCTCAGTCCACGTAAACTTGGTGCTGCTTAATAACTTATATAAGGGTGCTGCTATTTCGTTGAAATTCTTGATAAACCGACTGTAGAACGCCGCTCTTCCCAGGAACTGTCTCAACTTCCTTTTCGAATTAGGTACTGCAATATTTTTTATGGTAAGAATTTTCTCCGGCAATGGTTTTATTTCTCCATTTCCCACTTTATGTCCCAACAATGTGACGCTACTTCTCGCTATCTGCGACTTGTCCTTATTAATCCGAAGTCCAAATTCGTCAATTCGCTTTAAGACCGCTTCCACATGCTTGATGTGATCTGTTTCTGTTTGACTGTACACAACTACATCGTCGCCATATACCTCGACATTATCTAAATTCTTGAGCAGTAGTGTCATTAATCTTCTGAACGTGAACGGTGCACCCGCCAACCCGAACGGCATTCGTTTAAATTGATACTGTTTATCACGTACAGTAAACGCTGTCTTGCTTCGATCACTCTGTTTTATAGGCAGTTGCCAATAACCTGACCGTAAATCCAGCACTGTAAACACCGTGGCATTCTGTAGCCGATCTAATGTTTCCGCCACTGTTGGCATTGCACAAGGCTTCAGGTCTGTTATATTATTCAATTCTCTGAAGTCGACACAAAATCTATACTTTCCATTTGGTTTCTTTACCAAGAGTACCGGCGAGCTATATGGACTGTCCGCTTCCTCAATTATACCTTCTTTTAACATTTCCTGGACCTGACGATTTACCTCGGCCTCTAAATGCACCGGGACACGACGTGTTGCAAATATATTTACTCGACTGTTCTTTATCGGTATTTCGTGCTTTACTCTGTCACAATATCCATACGGCTCCCCATCTCCAGTGAATAGTTTGGCATACTTTTTGCATAACTCGTGAATGTTTAGCTTCTTTGACGAGACATCCGCTGCAACTCTTATTTCAGCAACTTCGCTACTTTCGTGTATTGTCAATGAACCATATTTCGTGACCACCTTACCGCTTCTTAAGTCAACTATCGCTTTTACTTCTCTTAGGAAATCTGCTCCTAATATCGGTCTCGATAAACTTGTGGTTACGACGAACGGAAAATTTATCTCAGCATCCCCCACTTTTACGATACTGTTAGATACGCCAAACACCTCTAACATATGGCCCCCTATCGTGTGGACAGCTAATGTACACGGCTTGATTCTCTTACATTGCTCTTTGCCTATTAACGATACTGCTGCACCTGTATCGATCAGACAAACTAAATCTCGCTCATTTATGTTCACTCTCGTATATACTGCCCCTCTGTCTACTAACGCAACAATCCCCAGATTCCTAGGATAGAAAGAACAATCGTTGTAACGTCTAACATATCTGCGTTTTCGTCTTGTTGGACAGTTTATCTTCCAATGTCCTGTCCCTCCACAAGCGTAACATTTATCGTTCCTTTTATTGTTCACTCGTATTGCTGCAATCTCACGCTCCAGCTCCTCAATCTTCTTCTCGACATTACTCATCTCCTGCTTTTCGCACCCTACTGGAGCTACTGTTCGCGTCATCAGCTGACGAGTCACCTTCGCCAGTTCACTGATATCCATCGGTTGCGCTGCGTTCACCAGTTTCAGTTGTTGGGAGACGGTGGCAGGCACACTCTCGATAAACTGTGACGCCAACAACTGTGCCTCCGACTCCTCATCCAGACTCGGCAGTGCACGGCGTAACAATCTGGTAAGCTCCACAGCCAGCACCAGTGGGTCACCATCGACCGGCAACCTCGCCAACCGGAACTTCTGCAGCGCGTTCTCTCTGTCCACTGGGCTGTCAAACTCCGCCGCCAACCGCTCCGTGACTGCCTCCCATGTCGTCTTCTCGCCAGTACCGTCCAAGCTGTCATACACAGCCTTCGCCCTGCCTCTCAGCAGCGTCCCCAGCACCACCAACTTCGCCTTCGGCTCCTTCACTCCCACCAGCTCCGCCACGGCCTCAAACTCCTTCAGGAAGCTCAGCACATCTCCGTCCTCAAACTCCTTCGGCCACGGAATCTTCATCCTTAGTGGAGGCAGCGACACCAAATGTAGTGAAGAAGAACACGGTTGAGGACAACCAAATTGTATTTAGGACAAATTACAGAATTACTTGGTAAAATAGAAAAACTATATAGTAAATCGTTAATTTGCAAAATATCATTCTATCATATCTAATGTCTCGCATTTCATTGTTCATGCGATTTCTTACAAATTCCATTGTTTTCTCGCTCTTCTTTTCTTGATCTTCTCCATCTTCTGCTGCCAGACATTACGCTCTTTTGACTCACGTTATATACTACTTATATCAATATAAGTAGCACGCACCACAACACCATTGGATGCTGGCTCAATGGTTTAATGGTTAAGCGCTCGCGCGCAAGACTGATAGGTTCTGGGTTCGGAACTCGCTGGGGGGGGGCGGGATCGTGGGTGCGCACTGCTGAGCAGTCCCACATTAGGACGAAACGGCCGTCCAGTGCTTCCAAGATTTCCATGGTGGTCTAGCTTCAATTGACTCATAATTTCAACTATTGAGATTGCTAAAATCTCCACAAAACCCCTTCTGATAAAATATGGGCTTATTTGAAATTAATTTAAATGGATGAAATGTTAGTGACTTCAATTAACTTATACTTAAATTACTGCTCTCTATCAGAAAATACTAGTACAAAAATTAAACAACAATCTCCCATTTAATTCCTTTCTTAACAATTGTTTTACTCTTAGACATGCTCTATTCAATAGCCTAAAATGATTTTTTCTAATATTAATATTAGAATTCACTGGTCTAAAGATAGCGTGCTTTCAATGAAATCTAAAAGTTTTGGGTTCGATTCTTGTTGAGGTCACGTGGGAATACTGTTGAAAAGTTGTATACTAGGATAGAAATAATATCAAACAATGCCTATATGATTCTTTTAATGATTATCTAACTAGAAATATTCCATAAACAAAACTATTAACCATTAATTCAACGTTGAATGAATATTCGACAATTAAGTGTCAATATTTAATTGTTAATTCCTTCGATTATGAATTTTAGATAAACAGAAAGAAAATGTGCAGCAAACAGTGAATGAATGAGTCTTTTAAGAAAAAAAGAGAAAAAATCTTGAAAGGAGATGTACGACGAGAAAAAAACTCCGATGAACTTACATTTTCCTCAGGCATATTCCAAAACACAGCCACTCCGTTACTGAAAGTACAAAAAAGGGAAGATATAACAGCTGAATATACTTTTCGTTATACTGAAAAAAGATACAGTTGAAAATTCGCATGATAAACTGTGTTACATTATCTTGACATTGAGGCTAGGAAAAATCTTCTAATCGAAATAAAAGAAAACACGTGGTAACTATTGTTGAATCCATTTTCGTTCAAAACTCGATCACAGTAGTTATATCAGTATTTTTGAGAGAAACAAGCTACTCTCATTGTGGGTTAAATTTTCCTCAATACTACTGTTCAAATACTATCACATGAAATTTCAATTATGGTAATTGAAACAATCTTAAACGCTGTTATAACTAGCTGTGATGAAGCACGAATGCAGCTGCGAATTATTTAAATGTAAACAGCCCAAAATTCCTAGTCACACAAAATTGGTTCAATAAGAAATGCAAAAAAATATACACCTCACTAATGAAATAATAATGTGAAGAAATGTAGGAGAATAATAGTTATGATGTTTGTATGTAGTAATGATTCCTTTGTAGATTGTTTTGCGCTTATTACGACTTGCAAATACAGTAAATTCAATTGTGCTCATCGAGTTCTATCTGACTTGAATCAGAAACTTCTGGGAGTTTCAGGCTAGTATATTAATTCGAATATCTTCTAATATCATGATGGTACAATCAATGAAGAAATGAAAAAAAAAGTAATTTACAGTTCGGTTGAAAATATAGCTAAGAAAAAAAATCAGTGAATTAACCTTATTTGACTATCATGAAGAGCAATAGAGAACCACGGTAGGATTGCTGTTAGCTATATTTGATAGTGTCTCAGGTCACTGAATATCACCATCTCATGGACCCCAACAGTGGGGTTGTGATGAGCTAACCAATCATAGTCGTATATAACTATCTTTCACACAACAGTATCGTGTCATAAGCTGACCACCTCTCAACTCTTTGCACCATGTCAACATCGAAAAATAGTGTATGATGAGGAAGTCGTTACGATGAAATTCGTGAACTACGACTAAGCTATCAAAGTATATATTTCAAGCTGGTGATACTAATTGAATTATTATCACTGCGCCCGAATATATATTGCCGGACCTCGACATTACTAACATAGTGTTAACATTGGTTCCCAGTAATCTTTTCAAAACAACAGTGATAGAACACAGAGTAGCCGAACATCCTCAATTCAGAGAGTTTGGGTTCCACAAGCGCCCTATGCTACCCCAATGAATTTGAAACACTGAGAAGTGACCATTTAATATTCCTAACTTGCAATAGACTCAGTAGCTCATTGTATAACGGTTTAGCGTCCGAATCAAAAGGTAGTGGTTCGAGTCCTAGTGTGAACATCAACAGTGAGATACATACACATCAGGCTGACAAGTTATAAATAAAACTAAAAGTTCGTTCTGAATTTCACTGCTAGCCGCAAACTATTCATCTCAAAAGAAAACTTGAGGCAAAATGGTTAAATTGAGGCCAACCGCATAGAAGGAATGTATGTCAACAAAGACGATTCAAAATTCAGTTCCGAACATCAATAATAGAGCATACACTTCTAACCATGTTATCATCAATAAAAGCAACGAATTACTTTAGAAGTTATTTTATACTCTTAATTGTTAGTGTCTAGGATCAAGGAACAATCAGAGGTATTGTGAATGGGGTTTGTCGGTCATTTTCTCTAATTTAGTCGTTCAGTTCAGTAACGTTGCAATTTTACAGTATTCAACATAGACATAACATACTCAAATACAACACCTGGCTAAATAACTATGGATTTGTGGTATATCACCACTCAACTGTTAGCAAATGAGTTGTGCTCGTAAATCATACCTTTGATTTGAGCAGAATTGTCATCTTTTAGTAATAACCGTGACACAATCTAGTGCCTGTCCTTTTTGTCTTTTGTTGTAGACATCAACAGTAAGGACCCTTACAATGTAAAAAAAAGCCCTAAATATTAGACGATCTACCAATTACCTCCGATGATTTACAACATCACACATCAAAGAGATCAATCAGACAATAGTGAGATTAACGATTGCTATCCAATGGTCGGTGAATATGCCCATGAGTAGATGCCACACATAAACAAAGACACGTACACAAACACACTTACTTGAAAATAAATGCATCCCATGGATTAATATTTTTTGTATCTATTTTAGATAATTGAGAGACTAACAATACTTCTGATGATAATTCCGATGGTAATGTAGGGAATTTGTACAGATGATCAAATTTGGAAAGATAAGAGTGGAGCATTTTTAAATTAGTGTACTGTGCAAAACCATAACCTGAGATATCGTAAAATCCGGATTGTTTTAAGTCAACTATTTCCTGTATATACAAGATGATAATTTAAAACAAACAAAATAATAGGAAACGATTAGATAATAGTATAGTGTCAATAAGAAGTATATTAGACGATTGGAGCTAGCAGGAAACTCTGGATCAAGGTTTCATGTTAACCAGCACTCTTTAGTAAGGTATATTTGTAATCTATAAGAAACTGATTTTCCTTAGTGAATTCAAAACCGCGTTACACGGTCCCACAGTCTGGGACGTTACCATTGTGCTATTCGGGTCGAGACCGATCCATTGTAAGACTAAGAGGTTTACAACTAATCATTTAGTGAGTAATGACTAGTGTCATGTTTGTCCAGCCCTTCTAAGCTATCTGTCACTCGTCAGCGATGCTTGGAAACAACTTGTAACCATGTGGTCTGAACCTGTATCACGTAGTGCTCTTCTTCAGGACGCTATTACTAAGCTATACGAACATTACAATATAGTGAACGCAATGTTGAACCACTTAGATTACTGGAGCTTGATCGGTAAAACTAGATCAGTACTAAAGATTGGAAAAATATAACCCTGGCCAATGCAATGATTATTCATTTGATAAACAGAATATTATATGAATACACTTAGACGATGCAAAAATCAAATTTTGATGCGACTATAGAATTTCATCCATAAGGGGTAATTTAATTAACTAAACTGACACCAAAACACTAGTAAATCTTGTACACAAGTGTATGATGATCATTTTTAGACTGAGCAACAAAATTTATCTACTGTACCATAGAAATTGGCGAATTTGAAAACAAACAAAAGAAATTTGTAAAATTAATTCACAATCGTAGTTACTAACTAGTCAAAATTTTAATACAGACGAGTCCTTCAGTTATTTAGTCAGAGAGCCATCAGTTTTAGTAGCTAGGGTCTTGTCACTGAATCACTGGATCTAAGTAAAATTTGTGCTGTATTCAGATTTTGTTCATAAGTTTGATGTACACACAAACCTGCTGCATGTTTTTTACTTAATCATCGTCATCAGAAATCATCTTATTGCCAAACATAATTTGACATCCTATTTAATTATTGATTGCGCTATTTTTATATTCAGTTGGCTTTTTCCCCTTTCTCATTCGAACACTAACATACTGGGATGAATGGTACGGCGGTATAACTCTCAAGACTATTATACTACTTATATTTCTATTGTATAATTAGTCAACGATTTTATAGAATCGTATTTATAAGCTTTCGTCTGATTTATAAATCTTTGTCATGTCTTATTATTCCAGATTTGGAATCAATAAATTATTCTTTTGTTACCCTGGTTTTGCATCGTTGAAGACTAGGTTGTGTACACCAGTACCTGGTATACATCTTCGTCCATTTTTTTTCATAAAAATTGGGTTTTAATCATACATGTCGATAATGAAATGTAGGAGAATGCGGCGTTACTACAAATAGTGTGATGACATACGATCTGAAGTATATAAATTTATGACATTCTTTAATGGGGTTCAACAGTGACCTTGATGAGAACAATAAGAATTAACAAAGTCTCTATTGTTTAATATCGTTATCGAAACAAAATGGTTTTGATGAGAACACTACAAACTATACATTAAATGATCTGTAATTTTAATGAAATTCGCGTTACGAGGTTAAGAATTGTTACAAATAACTATAAAATAAAACCTGAGAGTTGAAAGCCTTTACAGAATTACGATACATCATGGTAACAAAAATAAAACTCCACCATGAAAACGTGGTTAAATCTCATATTCAAAAAAAACTTGCTAAGTAGATTGACGAATTATTAATGTCAGTCAGTCAGTCAATATGAATACAGTGGTCTTGAGTGCTGTTAGTGGTTATTTATTTATTTATTTATTTGAACACATAAATATTGGTACAAGAGAGCGCCAATATATATGCGCCACACAAAACAATGGGAATTCGAAGAGAAGTAGAAAGAGAAAAAAAAAAAACTAAGGAACGCAAAAGAAAAAGAGAGTAATGACGAAGAGGTACAATCAGAAGAAATCTTTCAGGTAAGGGAGACACAACCACTTTTTATGAAGAAAGTAAAAGAAGGTTACAGCAGGATCGCCACTGGCTTCTATTCTGAGCCATATCTGATAACGTCTCTAGCCACTGTGTAGCACCATCTCTCGGACCCCAACCAGGGAGTCGTGAAGGACCAACACAAGCCAGTCCTTTGCAGCTTTCTTTCATGCCACGACACCATGTCATGCACTGACCACCTCTCCGCTTCTTCCAACCAGTCCCAGAGTCGGCAAATAATGCACGACGTGGAATTCTCTGGGACGACATTCGGAGAACATGTCCAAGCCACCGAAGTCGGTGTTTCAAGATGGTGACACCAATTGAGTTATCATCTCTGTGCCCGAACACACGATGCCGAACCTCTGCATTACTGACATGGTGTTGCCACTGAATGTCAGCAATCCTTCGGAGACAGCGATGATCGAACACAGAGAGTCGTCTAACGTCCTCAACTCGGAGAGGCCAGGTTTCACAAGCATAGAGCAAAACTGCTCTCACCGACGCGTTGTAGATCCGACCTTTTACAGCCAGACTAACATCACGAAGGCGCCAAAGGTGGCCCAGATTGGCATAAGCCGCTCTGGCTTTCACTATTCGTGCATTGATCTCATCACTCACACCCCCACCAGCACTTATGCAGCTACCCAGATACACGAACTTCTCAACTACGTCTATCTGCTCACCGTCCAGGGTGAGTACAGGATTAGAATCCTGCCAGTCTTGTAGAAGTACTTTGCACTTCGAAGGTGCAAAGCACATACCATACCTACGGACACTGATTGCCAACTGATTAAGTGCGGATTGCATGCCTTGGGCATTATCGCACAGTAAGACAATATCGTCCGCATACTCAAGGTCGAGAAGTCTTTCTCCAGGCAACAGATCCACACCACCATTACTTACATTCATCAGAGCTGTTTCCAGAATGTCATCGATGGCAAAGTTGAAGAGGAATGGTGAGATTGGGCAACCCTGCCTAACCCCACTGCTCGAATGGAACAATGGAGAGAGGTGGTTGTATGCCCTCACTCTGCCTGAGGTGTTTTTATACAGGGCTTTTAGGATGTTAATAAACTTCTCAGGCACACCCTTCTTCAATAGACAATCCCAGAGAACAGTCCTGTCCAACGAATCGAAGGCAGCCCTGATGTCAAGAAACACTACGATTGTTGGCCTTTGAAAAGTATGGCGGTGTTCTAACATTTGGCGGAGGGTGAAGATATGATCAATACATCCTCGACCAGAACGAAACCCAGCCTGCTCCTCGCGAGTCAATCTTTCTCGGGTTTTGAACAACCTACGAAGAATGACGGAAGCCAATAGCTTGGACGCAATCGGAAGTAAACTTATCCCCCGATAGTTGTTACAAGAACGACGTGAACCCTTTTTAAAGATAGGGACAACTATCGACTCATTCCATGACGTTGGTACACTCTCTAGTTCCCAAACCTTTGTAAACAACGTCGTCAATTCCTTAGTCAAAAAGTCACCACCATCTTTAAAAAGAGCCGGAGGTAAGTCATCTGGGCCAGGTGATTTGTAACGCTTTTTTCAATTGTTGAACTTGCGGACTTCCTCCTCATTTGGTGGATCAGTCGTCACCGGCCATGGAGGGCAGGACAGTCTGACCGATGTTGCCGGAGCAGCAGGCCAGTTGAACTGCCCTTCGAAAAATTCTGCCCATCGTCCAAGACGTCGATGGATGTTAGTGATTGGCATCCCATCATCCTCGCAGATTGTTTCACTCACACCAGACTTCTTGCTGCCAGTGGCTCGGATGAGTTGGAAGAGCTTCCGGTAGTTACCAGATGCAGCTGCTGCTTCCAGCTCATTAGCACGCATCGACCACCAGGCTTCTCGGTCCTTACGCAAGCTTTGCCCAATTTCCTTACGTAACATCCTTCGTTTATGGTCAAACTCACGGTCACCCGGAGTAGACCGACGGGCTTCAATGAGTTGTAAGGAACCAGAAGAAACCCAGTGCTTAAAAGCGGGACGTTTCGCAAACCCACAACTGACTGTTCCCGCCATTTTCATGGCGTCATGCAATTGCAACCAATGCTCATCTATACTTTTCGGTGGAGTGGTAGCTAGCCTAGAGGCTAGCTCGGTTCGATACTTACTTGCAACAGAAGTTGCAACCAGCTTGCTAACATCAATCCGTTGATGGCGTTCACTTCGTTGTCCACTGAAAAGTAAGGCAAGATTGGCGCAGACCAAGGCATGGTCAGAGTCCAGATAGGTACTCCAAAAGGAGCGGCAGTCTTGTACACAACCACGCCAGCGGTAGCTGATCGCGATGTGATCAATCTGAGTCCAGGCTTGAGATGCAGAGGGAGGACGCCAGGTGGCACATCGGCGATGACTGTGCCGAAAGTTAGTGCTAGCCAGAAACAGGTTGTGGTCTGTGCAAAGTTGCAGTAGACGGTCCCCGTTATCTGACCTGCGACCAACGAGTCCCCATCGGCCACCTAAACGACTCTCTTCTGTGCCTAGACGCCCGACCTGAGCATTCAAGTCTCCGGCTAGTACTACAATATCTGTCGAACGCACTTTCTGGAGAAGAACTGATAACTGGTGGTAAAACTCATCCTTGATTGCATCCGGGCTGCAATCTGTCGGGGCATAGGCGGAGATGACGAAAAGACATCGTTTCTCACGCCGATTTCTTCTCACTTTGATGGAACTTTCTAATCTAACAGCACATAACCGACTGTTAATGGGGATCCAATCGACTAGTGCTGCCTCAGCTCTAGCGCTTAGTGCGACACCAACGCCAGCAAGACCAGACGAAGATGCCACAGGGTCCCCGGATAAGCGCACGTAAAACAAGCTTTTCGAAGCGACAGATGGAGATCGAATTTGTAGTACTTCGCCAGAGTCTTGAATACGGGTCTCGGATAGACAACACACGTCGATATTAAGACTTTCCAAAGACATAGCCAGCCCTATCTGTTGTCCGACCTGCATAAATGTGCGAACGTTGAAGGCAGCCAGTTTGAATGGTGCACGTGGTTTCAGAAAATCTGCTTCAGTCCTCGTATTCGGTGGTAACATACAATTTTCAACCGGACAGTGACTCGAGAACGTTTAGATACAGTCGGAATTCCACCAAAGACGAGCCGCTGTATAAGTATAAAAGAGGGTGAATAATGTGGAAAATAATAATAATAATGATAATAATAACAATAATGACAATAATAGTAGTAATAATAATAACAGTATTAATAATGACAATAATTGTAATGATAATAATCTGAATCAATTGTTTGTTTTTCAAAGCGACAAAAGTAATTTCCATAGACATAAAGAGTTCATCATTTGTGTGTGGGCTGTGATACTGCCCGGGTGCCCAAACCGAAGCAGGTGGTTATCTTAGGGGGCCACTCCCCGAGCCTTTGACCTAAAGGTCTAACCCACAAGGCAGTGGAGCATCGTAAGGAGATGCAGTCCCATGGTAGCCGGTGACCAACGATTGGTTCATACGCCATTCGTTCCCGCAGGATACTGGAGCCCATGTGCACCATTGATTTGGAATCCGGTTAAAGCGCCGGACATTCGCTTTTCGTCCTCTCATTTTCGTAAACAACACCCCCGCCACGAGAAGGCAATGAGTAGGACTTCCCTGGCAGAGGCTGTATACGCGTGGCCGTGTGAGAGTATTTCGAGAGGGAGAGCGGACTCTCCCCACTCTCGGCCGTACCAGGGCATTCAGGGGTATGAGAACGGTTATCACTTCCAGATTTTCCACACGTGGAACGGTTTTTCTGGAGGTGCCTGAAAAGGAAATCGGATTAGAGGTGGTCCTAGTGACTTGAGAGCGTGACCGCAGTGCCCAAGAGACAAATGCTTGAAGTCGGTCACACACGACTTTTTTATGGGTAATTTTTGTGTTAGCTCCGTACTTGTTGAGACCTTACCGCCGGAGACGGATATACGTGGGATAAGGCAAGGTGTGCATTTTTAGGGTCGAACTTTTCTAACCCCACCCCTCCTTGTGGGAAGGCAGCATCACTGTTATGCCAATTGTCTGAAGGAAACATCTTACTGCTGTCACACCTTTGTACAGTCAGCAGTACGGCTTCACCCTCAGACTCTGAGTTTACTGCTTTTAGTCTTACCGCTCTTCAACCGACCTGTCTGACATGGTAGGACTTTGAGGAACGGTTGTTCCAGCCAGTGTAGCTCGGTTGCTTCATCACGACAGGCAAGCCCGACCACCACGTCAATGTGGCAACAATGGTCGGGAATTATTAATGTTTATCTTTTAAAGAAAATTTTCCTACTTATATGTAGAACATAGCCAAGTACATCATGTATTTTAATTAGTTGATTTCAAGGACATGATAAAGAAAACCTGGTCTTCATTTAGACTACTGATCAAAGCTAAAAAAATTTATCCGATTTAGTCGTCAATTTTAATGGAGTTACAATAAACATCCTGTGAATCATTCAAATAACCGAAATAAATAATTTTCTTTTTAGTCAGTTCATAATAATTCCATTAAAACAAGTATACATATATGTACATATATATTACACTCACTTTATCTACACGTTTCTTCTTCGGATGAAAAATTCCCAAACTTAAATTGGTTTGATGATCTTTCGGTTTTACTGATGTCGATGATGATGATGATTGTGATAATGGTTGACATAAATTAGTAGTAAATGATAAATTTCTATAAATTAAACGACTATTATTATAAGTTTGAATAGTAGTACTATTCATTCTAATACTAAAAAAAATTGAATAATACCGAACAAATCCAACAGGTATTATTATTGATGAATTATTTGTAACAAAAGTTTTCATTAAATTGGAAACTTTATAAGTGAACATCAATTTATTCCATTTAATCATGAGAATGTTGATTAAGCGAATATTTTTAATGAATTAGTTTGCTAAAACAAATGAAAAACTCAATAAATAATTATGGTGATAGAATAATTGAAAATACATAAATCTTATTTTTAAATAAATCAGAAGAAAATTATAATGAGTGTTAAGTTATATCCAACCATAAAGTATTCAGTATCATACGAAAAACTGTAAGCTTTTGTAGATCGAATGTACGACATGATCAATATATAATTAGTGAGATGAGTTTCGTGACTAACAAATATAGTAAAAGATCTATCTTAACTGGTCATTATAAAAAGTGAGGTATGAAGATATTAAATAGATTTTGACTAATTTACTTATCAGTTATAACCAATGTAATTACTGATACATATGTGAATTAATTCAAATTGTTACACTATATATCAGCACAAAGAGATCAAGTTATTTCATGGAATATGATGGATAACTTTAGAAGTTTTATTCAAGTCAGCTTGACATCTTTCGCCAGTTAAATGATAGAGAATAAAACGTTTAATCGCCCCTAACAATCTTTTATTCAATTAAGCCAGACAGAACCCAGTGATATGATGTTATTCTATGTTTTTCATCAAAATTAAATGTAATTGATGGATGAATGTTAATTACAAGGTTAAGTAAAGTAACTTTTTCATCTTTATCTTTCAATACTATGAAGATAATACTCTGAATACGACAGTTAATTGTTGACTGATTATTCTTTAGTTTTGTAAGATAAATCTCAGCCGGAAAAAGACCCAGTGGTGATTTTATGGCTACACAATCAGATTGTTCGTCTTATTCATTGTTGAATTGGAAATGGAGATTTATCGTAACACTAAACATCATCTGCCTTGGTTAAGCAAAGAATAGTTAAGGGTAATTAAGAGCTCTGTTCCCAGTCACTTACTTGATATGGGACACCAAGTTAACTGAAATAAAGCTTTCAAAGTTAACCAACATACTGCATCAAATTTTACGGCATGATTTAACGCTCGTCTTTTACACACTGTACAACTATAAGAATTCACATTTAGAAACCTAACCTTTGTACTTAAAGGATGTTTGTAGAATGCCTACCTAGGCAGACGACATAGAGCATAAAAAAGTGGATTATAACAGAACAATGATTCATCACGCTCATTCAAAACCATCTAATTTTCTTTCAGTTTGTGTTTCTATATAGTTCATAAATTCTACTGTTTGTTCTAACGCAAATACCATAAAATTTACTTTCGATCGAAATATCTTGTTAACTCTTTTACCATATATCCAATCTAGCAACAACTGATCAACATATTTTCAATGTTTTTTTCTTGGAAATCATTACTTTTATTAGTATAATGCTAATATTAGGTTATCATATATATAATTAATGTACAGTTAGAATGTAAAACCATTAGTCCTTTTTAATAAATGTCTGAATGAGGATGTTTTTGTTTGATCAATCTATTAATGGGGATTAACACGTGACTCGGATTTCCATACACTTTTTCATATTAACACAAATTTATCAAGCAGATTGATTTATTTTTTTTAGGATTAGTCTAGCCTTAGGGATTAACTAATTAACTTCTTTCTATCAACTAGGCTACAAGGTGTAACTACTGATAAATCAACTTCATCTCCACTAGTTATTAATAAACTTAACATTATTGTTGTGAATTAACACTGGAACTAACAAAGTATAATGCTGTAGAATGATGACTTGAACGTTAGGATATTCAACTTTCAATTCTTAGGTTTTATATCCGAATCCTACCCCATCTAATTTGACTAGGGATTGATAAATATTCATTGACGAAAAGGATGGATTAAAATCAAATACACTAACTTGTATATCGATAATAAATTACATTGGGTGTAATTCTTAGTGTTATAAATTCATTAATACCCTAGAAACAGACAGATGACAGATTTGAACCCTGTGTTTTTATTATTTTTGCTTCAATATAATCACCAATACTGATTTGGTCATGAAGCATTAGAAATGTGTGTAATTTAAGATAAGAATCTAAAAACATAAGATATAACTTTATTATTCAAATTACTTTTGAACAACGTACATATGTATGTCTAGAAGATATAATATATCAGTTGAATATATCAACTTTTAAACGCAAATTATTGGAACTTTGAATCTATGATTAAATTAATAGTACACTAAGAGCGAAAAAATACCCCAAGCAATTCAATTGATTAGAGCAATGATGCAATTAAAATAAACCGTCGAAAATTCAATCACAAACATGACACATGACTAAGAAATAGGGAGAAAACAAGGAAAAACAGATCATTTTCAAGAAACATTCTCTTATATTTTTTTCCTCCTTTTTTTCAAAAATAAACGTAAGTCCTATCACATGATGCCCCCGCTCAAAAAAAAACAAATATTATGACGTTACACATTGTAAGAAAACAAGGTTGTAAAATAACCTAATGTCTAAGAACCGTTAGATTTCCGGTTGTTTACCAGAGTTTAAAATTTCCTCTAATTCATCCAACGTCCAATAGACATGCTTTAGAAAGTCATCATTTTCATTATTATTATTATTAGTATCAATTTGCACAAGACGAATTCCTGGTTGATCATTACCTAATTGGACACAAACAGATGATGAACTGATCATTGAAAATGATTTATTAGTATTGTTGTTATTGGTGTGATCATTATTTTCATCAATTATTAATGGGGTATAATTTGCTATAATGTTTTTATGTAAATGGCCAGCGAATGCATAATAAATTTTATGTTGATAAAGTTTATTGACAAATTCTTTACGATAATTTATTGGTATATTGAAATAATCATCTGGTTCATTTATATCTTCTAAGAAAAATGGAATGTGCTAAAGAGAAAAAATAGGGGGAAAAGAACAACAACGACAATAAAAGTTGAACGACAAAAATTATAAATTAGACTGACTAGACTATTGATACTAATATGATTGGATGTGAAAAATTGGTTGATTCACTCAATTAATTCAAAAGTGAAAAGCTACCATATACCAAGATATTTTATAGATTTGATGGCCAGACTTACGTTATGTAGAAAGAGATGTAGCAGCGATAGATTAGTGGCATACGAAGCAATCGACATCAACGGTTAGAATGACGTATGTGAATATAAATCGCTTTAAAAAAACTACTTACTAAGTACAAGTTTGTATGATGAGCTGCAGCCCACACTTTCTATGTAAAAGATAGTGAAAATACATAATGCGCTAAACTATGTTAGGTAAGGATGAGTCCGAACCCATGACCTACTGATTGGGAGTCTATTGTTTTGGTCAGTAAATCATGACACTAATCACTATGCCTCGAAAACAATAGTTGTAATATGAGACATAAAAGATAAATAGGGAGATTTACACAAAAATAGTTTACTTGAATTTTCTAGGTTTTACGCTTTTAAAACAATGATTCATTCATCCATAGACAGTATGAACTTGCTAAAACTCATAATATTGCAGTAGGAAGGAATATTAACAAAATAGAAACCAAAAGAATGAGAACAATAATAACAATATCAACGGTAGTGAGGATAATGAATTTGGGAATTATAAATAATATGCATTATGTGTATATGAACAGTCAACAAATCGTTCAATGGTACTATTATAACTACTTGGATTCGAAGTGATTACTAGTAATCAGTTTAGTAGAAATCCAATTTCTCAGTAGTTACTTGATTTTTAGTGTTAGATAGTTAACTGGCTGGTTACGACTAACAATGTTAGACATGTTCGCCTCGTCTCGTTAATCAGGTATGACAACTTGGGCCAACACACACATCTGTCCCAGGCTCTATTTTGATTATGTCTATCTGTTCTGATAAAAATAAAACAACTTCAGCCAACGAAGTGATAGGAGTAACAAGAGACTAATTTTATTTAGTCCAAAGATTCGGTTTGTTAGGTAAATGGGGATAAAATGCTAATTTTAGAAATCGTGAGTATTAAACCTAATTTTAAAAGGATTTTTTATCAAGTTCACTAATTCTAAGCCACAATTATGACAATAAAGATGATCTCTGTATCATGTAATTTAAATCCTTTTCAGTGACAGACGAGATTTTATGATAGTTCACCATAACCGGAGAAAGGTACAAATCAGTAAAATATCAAATTCGTAGATTTAACATATCAATTAAGAAACAAAAAGAAACTAGTATTCATTGGGGCAATACAATATATGGGTAAAATAGAAATCAAGGGATTAGTATTCACTAAGAAATGAATGAAAACTGTCTCTAAAAACTGGTTTTCAACCACATAATTTGACGTTGGTTAAGATCACCGACTTTCAACCACTAAGTCCCTGGTTCGAAACTTGCTTTGCTTACTTCGATTTTGGCAGCCGGATAGTATCATTAATCTTTACACTTAATGTAGCTCACACCCAAGTGCCTAGTGAATGATTTAACTTTTTTCTTCAATCAATAATTTGTCCTAATTAAATTTAAAATGAAAGCCTACAAATATCAACACAAATTAGAGCAACTCTAAGTGACGTAAGAAACTGTTCACACATTCTTATTCGGTGTTTTATCGAGAGTATTGAAGCATTTATCCGTTAAAACACATCGTGACAACGGACGGGGCTGCGAAATTGAGTTGTGCTTTATCTACCTCCATTTCAGAACATGTGGCTCGAAGGCAAGTCAGTCAGTCAACTACAAGGTAGGACCAGGCACATATGTGCATCGGTAAAAGTTGCCACACCTCATTAGCACGAGATGAACAACGAATTCATAGAAGTAGCTAATTAAGTGGTGGTAATATATAAAAGATTGCATGTAAGGATATAGTACAGGAAGAAAGAAAAATATGAAGCGATTTTAATCTCTTAGTTTAAGGGATGACAGGGAGTGTATACACCGATACCATTGTGATCGATTCTGAGCCATGTCACCAAGAGTCTCCAACCATTGGTTACGATAGTCACGCGGACCCCAACCAAGTAGTCTGCATCTACAAATATGGCTCACACCAGAGGTTCGTGACTTCAAGCACTGATGCCGTTTTAGTTTGGCCGCCCCTAATTCTCTTCCAACCATCTCTAACACCCTTTAGCATTGCACGACGTGATAATCGGTGTTCAGGCATACGTAACACGTGGCCCAACCATTTCAGTCGGTGAAGATTAACAACCTCATCAACTGATTTACCATCATTCCCTCATATCTTGCGTCTAACCCACTATTACTTACCAAGTGATCCCAACAGATGCCAGCAATAGTTCTAAGGCATCTGTGGTCAAATACTAGTAGCTTACGAGTATCTTCTGCCCTTAGTGGCCACGTTTCGTAGCCGTAAAGTAGGACAGAATGGACTGCCGCATAGTATAATCATCCTTTAATCGATAGACGGATATCTCGCCATCTCCACTTGTGACGTGAGTCGGTAGAAGCCAAACGAGCCTCCTGAACCCGCGCAGAGATTTCGTCAGGCATCAAGTGAGTGACCACACTAGGATCTCCGCATGTGAGTTTCAGAGACACGGCATACATCAATGGTACGAGATTCTAGGGCTTTAGCCAAGGAGGCCTGCTAGCTGGTTTGACATAGGGTGCGTACGTTGAAGGCTCCAATGTGTAATCTGGAGCAAGATTTCAGTAGACCCTGGACAGTGTTTCGCGCACTAGAATCGTTGGTCAAGGTGACACTTGAGGAGGAAGTCAAAAAAGCAAGTTTACAGTTGGAAGTCGAGGTAGGAGGACTAATAGGAATTGAAGAGGGAGATTGGTTATGAATACATTGATCTTGAGTGCTGTTGGGGATGAGGGCGGTTATCACTTCCAGATTTTCCACACCGTGGAACGGTTTTTCTGGAGGTACTTGAAAAAAAATTGGGTTACAGGTGGTTCTAGTGACCTGAGAGCGTGACCGCAGTGCCCATGGGACAACTGCTTGAAGTCGGTCACACACTATCTTTGTATGAGTAATTTTTGTGTTAGCTCCGTACTTGTTGAGACCTTACCGCCGGAGACGGATATACGTGGGATAAGGCGAGGTGTGCATTTTTAGGGTCGACCTTTTCTAACTCCACCCCTCCTTGTGGGAAGGCGGCATCATTGTTATGCCAGTTGTCTGAAGGAAACATCTTTGTACAGTCAGCAGTACGGCTTCACCCTCAGACTCTGAGTTTACTGCTTTTAGTCTTACCGCTCTTCAACCGACCTGTCTGGCATGGTAGGACCTTGAGGAATGATGGTTCCAGACAGTATAGCTCGATTGGTTTGTCACGACAGGCAAGCCCGACCCCCACGTCAACATAGCAGCAACCGTCGGGACGAAGGCAAGTACGAGAACATGCAGTTAGTCAGTGTGATAATCTACTACTCCTAGATGAGGTCATGGAGACTGTAACTCAATAGCCAAGATTTTACCATGAATGGCTCCAAAATTATTTACTGATAATATTTCGTTAGTTTTCGGCTATTTTTCACGAACACTGAAGTGTACGTTTTGCGATGAATGGAATTTATCTTCGTCGTATTTTTTTATATCAGTTTAAACTCTTCAGAACTTTTACCTTTGTTAGTCTGTATGATTTCTCTCTTTTTCTTCCTACTGCCAATTGTGACCGGAGTTTTTTGTTATAAATAGCTAGTATTTCCAATCAACTGTGAAAAATAGCAATAAAAAAAAGCTAAATTGAGAAATAAACAGCACCACCAATAGGTGCTACGTGTTAATTTACACGTGCTAAAGTTTCTCCAGTGTTCTTACCTTAGGCAACGTAGACTTTTATAGCAATTAGTGATCACAAATGAGTGCTACATCTTGCCACTATTTTAGGATAGTCAAAAACCACTATTTGACTTAAATAACCTATAACGCCAGGAAGAACTTCATAATACAGATTGTGGTCAGACCATGGAAAATGACGGAGGTATGTAAAGCGTGATGTTTTGAAAAATATGGAAATATAGGACCAAAAAGTGCGGGCAAAGCATTATCGATTATCACTTATTTTGAAGTAATATGTATATTTACCTGGAATACAACCGACATATCAAAATTTTCATTTTTTGTAGAGAGTTGTTCATTGAACCACTGACGAAACTCATTGGACGAAGATTGGCACTTCGAGTCATTCACTAGGTATTGAGTATTAAGTACAATAAACCTTGTTCGGTTAAATATGAAAGTAAAGTAATCATCTCCCCACATGCTTCTATAGTCCTGCACGTCATTTACATCAGGGCGGTTCCCAACATCATGATTTCCTGGAAGCACAATAAGAGGGATATCACTGTTGAGATGAGATAGTATGTCCAGCAAATCAGATGTTTGTTTACATCTATCAGAACCACCTGGATGATCGTTAACAAGATCCCCACAAATGATAACAAAAGCTGGCTTCGGACAAAGACGATTTATGATACTTACTGCCCTACTTACAAGCTTCACTTCCCTATCCCAGTGGTGGGGTCGAGGACGTTTCTCCACATACTGTTCAAGTAAACCAAGCTGTGGGTCAGCAATAACTACAAAACGAAATGGAGTTGGGATATCTGTAGACGTAGGAAGTGACAGGTGCCGATTTTTAGCTGTGCACAAGGCAGAACAATGAATATCGACAGATTCCATATTTGAAAATCAACTAAACAAAAGAAAAAAGCAGAAGATACCAGAACAGCATATGAAACAACTTGGGTAGATATTTAGTGTTTTAGTAGAACTTTTCTTTTAAACTGAGAGTCAGTTCAAAGATAGGAGAAAATGTTCGATCTACCTTTAGAGATTTAAAACACGGTAATAGACATTCCTCAAGATGTCAAGAGGATTTCAAATGACTCAAATTTTACTGCCAATAAACAAAACATGATAACATGTTAAATTCTACATATGATAGAGAAGCTACGAGGTTTAAAGCAGATCAAATTTGATATACATGATCACAGACTAATACTAACATTTGCTGCATGTCATTACATCTAACATCTAATTATATTCGGACTTTTTTATTAAGAGAGGACACTAAGATGAAATTAATGATATGAGCTACTTTATTATATATGACGAAATAATGCCCACTATTTTACAAATATTAAGAATTGCAGAAAACTTTTAGCTTCCGGTCGTAGGGAAACATTATCGGGTACTTAGAAAAGTGTTTTAAAAGATTTAGTGTCACTGTAAGCTATGTGAGGGTATTTTTCTGTTTTGATTGCCGAATTGGCTACAGCTTGCGTCTGACCATTACTAAGTCTTATCGTTTACTTTCGTAAGTAAATATTTAAAAAATCTCTGTTTAAAGATGTTTACATGTTCAATCACATCCTTCCCAGATTTTAATTTCGATCGGACCTATTACATCTGTCAGCAATATACATAACTTCATTCGATCTCAGGGCTTCAAACGAAGACCGGATAGAAACAAATAGACAGCTAAATGATATACTATAATGTTTATAGTACATATGTATGAGCAAAAATATACTACCTTCCCAACATAAGTGAGTTTGAGGGTGCGAGTTCTAAACCTTGGGCCGCGAAACAGCAGCTTAAGAGATATTATTGAGGGATATAACTCAATTACATGCTAAAAACAGTGAACTGTCAATGGGAGTGATTCATCATTGTGGAACAGAAATTCTATCGTATGAATCCATGTATGAGGACGGTATTTGGTCTGATACAAAACATGTTACTACAATGAACCGATTGAGATTGGTCAACTCAGGCAAATCAGGGACTTGTGATGTACAAATGTCGAGATTTAGATGTAATGACAAATTCACTAATGACAAAACAAAATTCACTACCGAATTATTCAGATCCCAGGTGAAGATTACTGTCATATGTGAAACGAGAATAATGCTTTCGAATGGAGCCAATACCAACTTTAGCAATGATGTTATGCTGAGTAGTATACGAGATCGGATAACTTGGTAAGTTATGATGTGGTACTAGGAGCATCAAACGACAACAAAAGATAAAAGCGAAATAGTCATGAGTCGTGATAAATTAGTTGAAACAAAGGTCAGTTTTATAAAATTGAGGCTATAAAATTTGCAGTAAGAATACTCTAGAACGAAACTACACGCTGTGCACATTTGAGAAAGCGGTTAAGTAACACACCCAAGGAACAGTGCGCTTATCTTTAGCTCATTGATAATTGAACAAAGTAAAGAATAGACATAACGTTCATTTTGATAATGTTTATTTCTTCTGGTGAGGGTAAACTAAACTTATGAGTTTACGCTTTAACAGCTTTAAGTATCTTTTTTGTCTTCAAACACACCATAGATGTACGATCAGACGTCACTTCAAATGATTCAAATGGTTCTAAATGGTTCAAATGGTTGTGAACAGAATAGAAGAAACTTTCGCTCACGGGCTTCCGTGTCCAGTGGCACTGGATCACCGATACCTCCAGGCAGGAACCTAGGTATATTAACGGTAATAGAGAGAAAAAAGAAATTAGTAAATCCTAATAAAATGTTATCCTTAGTCCAGAAGTATTAAGGATGCTGTAATTTATTAGAAGGTCGCCTCTGAGACACCTATACTTTAATGCGTAAAGGTTTAGTGATTTGAAATGCTCTTCATAAGACTTGAATTTGTGTCTCCTAACTGGTTTCGTGGCTCGCCGTTGGATACGCTCCAGAGTATCCTTATCCTTTTGGAGTGAGGAGGTAATACTATGTTTCGTACTCTAAATGGGGGCGAATAAAATTGTTGAAGATTATGTGTAAAGTTCTTCCGTCGAACCGGCCAAAAATGCACTTCAATGTTACCAGTGCAAGGTTCGCTCGAAAGGCATTTTTGTCACAGTTAGCGTAAGACTTCAAAATGTAGGGTACCATGACTCCTAAATCTTCTTCAACTTGGAATACTTCTAGAGAGGAATATCTTAAGCATATCTGGTAGCAGTGGATCACTGATACCTCCAGGCAGGAACCTAGGTATATTATCGATAAAAGATGGAAAAGAAAAAATGTTAGTAAATCATAGTGACATACTGTCCTCGGTCCTTAAGAATAGGTCACGTTTCCCCTTATAGAACTCCTGATAAATCGCTTGGACTGGCTCAGCTGGCAGCAAATTCCAGTATTCAACCATTCTTAAGGAGCAGGAAGTGTGCCTACAGTTCGTTCTACTGTGTTATGACCCCAGTTTCTAGGTGTTACTCCTAAGGAATGTGTTAAGACTAAGCTTAAGTAGATTTTCAACGGGATGTCTAGAAGTGCAAAGGATGCTGTTAATTAATAGGTCACCTCTAGGACGCTTATGCTCTAATGAGTAAAGGTTGAGTGACGGTAGGCTCTCTTCACGAGACTAGCATCTGAGATCCACTAAGATATTCCACAGCTTGAGATAAATTGAAGTTAACCCTGAACTAAAAAAATAGCGATTTTTTAGATATGAAGTGAGCCAATCAATTAGAGGTGATTTGATATCTAATCGTTTGAACTCATTCATAAGACGTATATGGTTGACCCTATTAAAAGCTTTTGAGAAGTCAAGTTAAACTATATCAACCTTCCCTTGCGATCAAGCGTGGTTGTCCATTTGTCCACCGCAGTCAACAGGTTGGTTATACTAGAATGCTTCTTCCTGAAACCATGCTGTTGGAGTGAACAGAAGTTTATGGATAATAAATAATCGTACATACCTTCGAATATCAGGGACTCCATAATTTTTGGATGTAGAGAGAGCCACTGGTCGGTAGCTTGAAGGTTCAGTGCGTTGAACTCCTTTCAAAATTGGTGTGATGTGAGCCAGCTTCTAGGTTTCTGGTAGTTTGCCCCGGCTTAGCGAGTGTGAAAACATCACGCTAAGCGGTGTTGCCAGGATTGAAGCTGCTTCCCTCAGTATAGCAGCATGAACCATGTTCAGATCAGGAGAAGTGTCTTTCCTTAGGTGCTGTAGTTTCCCGAACACCAAGTCAGCGCCCAGGTTCATTTAGGAAAGTCCTGTGCAGTTTCAGATGAAGCTTTCATCAACATAGTTAGTTCGCGTCAGTTGAAATGTCCGAGAGTATCGTTCAGCCAGAAAGTTAGCGGCGTCACCGTCGTTATTGGTCAGGCCATTAAGACCTAGCTGTTGGGAAACTTCTGTTTTGGCTTGTCGAAGAGAGGCTGCATAACG
This sequence comes from Schistosoma mattheei, assembly GCA_944470405.2. Taxonomy (NCBI): domain Eukaryota; kingdom Metazoa; phylum Platyhelminthes; class Trematoda; order Strigeidida; family Schistosomatidae; genus Schistosoma; species Schistosoma mattheei. The sequence goes on from OX103945.1 coordinate 35,809,515, forward strand.
GAATAAGCTTTTCGAGTTGGAGACAAATTTATCGATAAGCTTTGTCTGGTACTGAATTCTGTCTTCTCTTTTTGCCTTTGTGCATATGTTCCTTATATGTTTGGATTACCTTTATGCGCTATTGTTACCAGTTCGTCTGTATTTCGCCCAGCAGTGCATTTTGTGACTTAGCAAACGAAGAGTGTGGTTCTTGATATCTGTAGGTTGCCTGTCGAACAGACTGCTTTGCAGCACGCAAGATCGTGCGCAATAAGAAATCCTCATGAGTGTACACATCAAGTTGAGAGTGAACATCCCAATCCACCTGTTATATATGGTGCTGTAAAGATGACACATCCAACCGTTTGAAACTCCAGCGCCTGTTGTTGATGGGATATCTTATTTCAGTTTTGCTGACAAAACTAAAGGCTATGATGACGTAATCGCTTTTCCCTAGGGGATCCGGATTGAGAGGTTGTCAACTAGGAGTTCTTCGTTTGTAAATACCCAGCCTAAGCGTGACGGCGTCTGACTGTTTCTCCAACGAGTTGCCGACTTCACATTTTCGAATAATCCCAGATCCTCAGCGAGTTTGAAGAACCGAAATTCAGTAGAGTTTTCACCTTCACCATACGTATGTTCCGCGAAAGTGACTTGAGGAAGATTGAAGTCTCATAGAGTCACGATATGAGTGAATCCGAAACAAGAATAGCGGGATAGTCCTTCCAACATACTGTTGTCGTACTTGATGTCAGCAGTGGGCTTCCTGTAGATGGCTCCAACTAGACACCTCGAGATGGTGGGCAATCTTACTGAGCACCATACGGATTCATCAAATCTGATAAGCTCTTGGTTGTGCACCTGAAGTACCGCCAGACATGACCTTAAGTATAAGGCTATTCCATCTCCAATTTCTGTTTTTCCGTCGTTGCGAAACAAAGACATCCCAGGTCTTGCTAGCTCCTGGTTCATGAGCGGAGAAGACATGCATGTTTCAGATATTCATATCAGATGAGTATTTTGAGCATTACTGAGTTCAGTCAGCTCGTTCATTTTATTGCATAAACTCACGCTCATATATAATCAGTTTGTCCTTTTAATTTGAAAGGTATGAACTTCCCTGTCCTGTTTATTTGTAGCAGCCTTATGTGAATAGACAGGTAGCTTTTCTATACAAGGCTTTCCGAGTTGGTGGTCGTGCCCCCTCTATGTTTTCTTTACGGTCCTGACAGTCTTGCCTGTGTGCTTGGACCTGAAATTATGTGGCCTATCCAGCTGCATATGGGTTCCAGTGGGCTACCGGCATCTGTTGGCTCTAAATGCTTCGAGAATTGCAGCAGCCCTATGATGTATAGGAAAGTTATTTTCATCAGGCGGTGTCCGTGATCACCATCTATCTTCGCTAGTCTCACAACTTATCGAGTAATTATGTTTTGGAGCATCAAGCAATGATGATGCTGAAGATGACACAGATATTCAGTGTTTGACAAGGCTTTTACAAGCTAGGTGACTCAATTAAAACATATGGTCAGCATCCAATGTCGAAAACCTACAGAGCTATAAATTTTGGGGATTTAATTAACGCCACAATGCAAATCGATTCCGAAAAAAAACACATTGTGTGAACAGAGTTCCTGTTACGAGGCGCAAATAAAGAGAATTCATATAGCACGAAAACTTCAAGAAATTCGTGATAAGAATTTTTTAAAATAAAAAAGTATAAAGGAAAACGAGAAAGGTTGAACACTAGTGACATCAATTACGTCAAGAAAAACAAACGAACAAAAGCACAAATATATATCCGAAGGTGTAATGTAAAAAAAATTTGGAAAACAGTCCAAAACAATACATTATGAGCTATCCCTCCTTGTAAAACAAGGTGGATGAGATTGACAACAATACATGTAGACCACTTATACACTGAACATGTACATTCACATGAATATCTCATCGACAACCGAATGTAGAATATGCTTCTGTCGTTCCGTTCGTCTGTGTGTTTATCTGTAGTTGTGGCAGTAACTGTGTGCTTCTACTTGCATGCCACCCCCTGTATGCTCATTTGCAGATGGCCGTCTGTGCTGTGTGCTGCAAGCACAACTCATTTCAATTCATCACAATATCTGGTGTAAGCGTCAGAACCACTGTCCGATGTATAATGTGTGCTGTATTCATCAGATCATTGTCAATGTTGCTTGTATGGTGGACCACGTTGGATGAAAGACAGTTGAAAAGCATACTGAAATCAAGTCCACATCCACACACCCACACTCACACACTATCAACTACGTCGAGTATCATCGCATCACACTCCACACTGTTCTGCAAACCCCCACCTCATCTCAACTCATGTTAGTGTGTAACATGGAAATGAAACGGTATTTTAGCGATAAATATATCCCCAATATAAATAGTACTAATTTTTCGACATTGGATGCTGACCATTTATTTTAGTGGACTCATCTAGCTGAAGGCGCTCGGTCAGGCATCCGCACCAGATCACGTGTGGTAACGCCGTGCTCAACATCAACCGCAATCGCTAGCCAGATTAGATCAGAGAATTCCGATATATTGGTCATCGCCAAATATACTCTTCCGATCTCCTCGACTCTGTCTTTTGATTTCTCTTGGTGGGAACGAAATATATTAGAAGGTGTTACTGGTAGAAGCGTTGTCAAACACTGAATACCTGTGACATCATCATTGGTGAGACCGTCGTGATCTGGTACACCTTATTGCAACTGTGAGTCTGTTCCTTTTTGGGATTTTTATATATCATTGCCTTATTTTTTATTTTTTTTAAACATTGTGATTTTTTTTCGTGTTTTTTCTTGGATATATATATATTTTCCCCTCGTTCATTATCGTACTTCATATTTCATCATGACTGAACAGACACCTAAAGTACTCAAGCTTAAGACCTTGTCCCCACCTTCGTTTCAACTGATGCCTTTCTGGCCCGACAACATCGAAGCCTGGTTTTGCTACGCAGAAGCCGACTTTTCCGAGCACGGCGTGATCGACACACGTGCACAATTCCTCGCAGTAGTCAAGGCACTACCGCGCGAATTCAACAGGTACGTAACACCTAGTATGTTTACTAGTGATGTTTCCGATCCTTACGAAATCTTAAAACGCTCGATTCTTAAACGAGGAGACCTAACCGATCGACAAAGGTTAGATCAACTCTTCAACAATATCGACCTGCAACACGGTTCTGCGACGGACATGTTGCAACGGATGAGAGAGGTTATAGGCCCAAGAACTTTCGACGAAGGTCTATTCAAACAACTCTTCTTGTCAAAACTTCCCCAACAGGTGCAAGCAGTTCTGGTCTCGTTCCAGAACAACGCCTTAGACGAACTAGCTGTATCTGCCGACCGCATTCTAGAAATTACGAAACCTACTACCGAGGTATTTTCAGTCAAAGAAAAGCCTCACACGACTCAGAATGACATAACCGACTTATGTCACACACTCACGCGTTATCTTAGTCTTCGTACCGACCGTAAGAGATCGCGCACACCACGTAGAAGCATTTCTCGTAAGCGATCTGTCTCTAGACCACGAGAGACAGATAACCCCGACTGGTGCTGGTATCATAACCAGTATGGAAAGTTTTCCAGAAATTGCAGAAAACCCTGCAATTTTCCCAACACGAAACCGACTGATTCGAAAAACAATTCGGGAAACTTCCAAGCCGGCACGCGTTAACGGCAACCGTAGCCGGCGAACAAAGCCGTCTGTTATTCGTCACAGATGTGACAACGAGAGTTCGCTACCTCGTCGACACTGGCGCAGAAGTTAGCGTTCTCCCAGCAAATCCTAACGACCGACTTCACGAATCGACCCTAAACTTACAGGCGGCAAACGGAAAACCGATCGCTACGTATGGCAAAAGGTACGTTTACCTTAACGTGGGTTTACGCAAACCCATCCACTGGATTTTCGTCGTTGCAGATGTTTCTATGCCAATCATTGGTATGGACCTTCTACAACACCACAATCTGATCATCGACACTCGCAAACGGAGGCTAGTAGACGGAAACACTAATTTGTCCGTTTGCGTAACTTCTTTTACTGGTTGTAGAGTATCCCCAGTCACAGTTAAACATATGATAGACCCACTCTATCAACCACTACTCGATAAGTACCCTGGGATACAACAAACGCAAACGAAACTACCGTGTGTAACCAGCAATGTTACACATCACATCACGACTACAGGACCACCTGTATTCTCTAAAGCACGACGACTAGCTCCTGAAAAGCTAAGGTTAGCGAAAAACGAATTCGATCACATGATGGACTTAGGAATCATACGACCGTCAAGTAGCCCATATGCATCTCCGTTGCACATGGTCCCTAAAAAGGACAGCAACGATTGGCGTCCAACTGGTGACTATCGGCGATTGAACGCGAAAACCATTCCCGATCGTTACCCGTTGCCTCACATTCACGATTTGACAGCTACCTTGAAAGGTACAACTGTCTTTTCGAAAATCGACTTGGTTAAAGCGTATAACCAAATCCCTATGGCTACTGACGACATACCGAAAACGGCTATCATAACTCCCTTCGGACTCTATGAATTTTTGCGAATGCCTTTCGGTCTAAGGAATGCTGCTCAAACATTCCAAAGATTCATAGACGACGTTTTTCGAGGTCTCAACTTCGTACACGCGTATGTTGACGACTGTCTAATCGCAAGTCCGGACAGAGAAACACATCTCAAGCATCTGGACCTTGTTTTCGAACGATTACAAAAACATGGCATAACTGTAAACGTTCAGAAATGCCAATTTGGAACCGACTCGTTAGACTTTCTGGGACACACTATCGATGCTCAAGGTATCCGACCCCTTAGAACCAAAGTGGCGGCCATTCTGGATTACCCAGAACCGACCACCGTCAAGCAATTACGCACGTTCAACGGCCTGGTAAGTTTCTATAGACGTTTCATACCCAAATGCGCATCACTTATGAAACCTCTGACCGACCAACTTCGTGGAAATGCGAAATCCATTAATTTGGACGACACCGCACGAAAAGCATTCTCCACAGTCAAGGAACTGATTGCTAAAGCAACAATGCTCGCACATCAGGACACCCGAGCACCCATTAGCATCGCAGTAGACGCATCCGACTCAGCAATCGGAGGAGTCTTACAACAATGGGTTAACAACTCCTGGCAACCCTTGGCATTTTTCTCTAGAAGGTTGCTAGACACCGAATCGAGGTACAGCACATTCGGTAGGGAACTCCTAGCTATGTATTGTGCTGTACGGCATTTCCAACACTATATCGAAGGCCGTGAATTCACTCTTTTCACGGACCATAAACCGCTCACTTTCTCGTTAAGCTCTCCTTCTGACAAGTACTCTCCCCGTGAGTCTCGACAACTGGACTACATTTCGCAGTTTACTTCAGATATTCAACACATCTCTGGAGCAAACAATGTAGTTGCAGACGCTTTATCTCGTATAACTTCCTTGAACAGTTTCCAAGGAATCGACCTTCTTAAACTCGCCGAGCTTCAAAAAGAAGACAGTGATCTTCAGCACGAGTTATCGTCCACAACACTTAAACTACGCATCAAACAGATGGGAACAGGTAAGGAAACCTTACTTTGTGACACATCTACAGGTAGGGATCGCCCAATCGTGCCGAAACATTATCGACGCAATGTCTTCAACACATTGCACAAACTTTCTCATCCAGGTGTTCGTGCAACCATCAAGCTTATAGCAGAACGATTTTGCTGGCCTGGCATGAATAAAGACGTGAGGGAGTGGGCACGCTCCTGTGTAAGCTGCCAAAAATCTAAGGTTATCAGACACAATAAATGTCCCTTAGGCTCGTTTAAAACTCCCGATGCTCGTTTCGACCATGTTCATCTGGATTTGGTAGGACCTTTACCAGATTCAAATGGATACTCTTATCTCTTAACCTGCGTAGACCGTTTCACTCGATGGCCAGAAGCAGTACCTATCAAGGACAGCACTGCTGAAACAGTGGCCCGCACATTCGTCGAACGATGGGTAGCAAACTTCGGTTGCCCTTCAACCATCACTACAGACCGCGGACGTCAGTTTGAATCTGATCTTTTCCGTCGTCTGACCACACTTTTAGGAATCACTCGCTTCCGAACGACCGCCTACCATCCACAAGCAAACGGGTTGGTAGAACGTTTTCACCGACAACTGAAAGCTTCGCTATCAGCTGCAAACGTTTCACAATGGACCGACGCTCTTCCACTCGTCTTACTAGGTATCCGCAATGCAGTGAAAGCTGACATTGGATACACTGCGGCTCAACTCGTTTATGGAACGACACTTCGACTTCCAGGAGAATTCGTGGATCCTTCGTGCTCTTCGATGAACATGGATCTAACCTCCTACACGAACAGGCTTACAAACGCAATGCGTTCAGTTAAACCTGCTTCCACTCGACCTCAATCAACTGATGTTTTCGTTCAACCTGACTTACGATATAGTACACACGTTTTCATTCGTCGAGACTCGCATCGACGACCATTCGAATCAGCATACGAAGGACCCTTCAAAGTTCTTCAACGTGAATCTAAGTACTATATAGTCGATAAGAACGGAACCAACGATAGCATCAGCATCGATCGCTTAAAAGCAGCGTATTTAGAAGGAAATCCTATCCACGTCGATTTTCCTTCGGTACAATCGAACGACACGACTCAGACACTAATAATACCTCATCCGACAACCAACACACACGAAGATACTTCGACAGTATCCGAAAATAAACTTAAAACGACGCGTTCTGGAAGAAGGGTGAGATTTCCAGAACATTTAAACGACTATTGCACGTAAGGCACTTCTCGACATTTTATATTATTTTTTTTTAAAAAAAACAATTTTAATATGCTTATATATTTTTATTTCTATTAAAAAAAAACAAAAAAAAACAATTTTTTAACGCTATTACGTGCTCATGAGTTTATTTTCCTTTTTTTTCCGCCGACCTTGTGTTTTTACGCATATACGAGTGTATTTTCGACATGCACTTACATTTTCTTTTTTCTTTTCCAGGACGGCTGGAAAAGAACGATGACGTTTATGAGGATCCGAAATTTTCATTGTACATTTTCTTTTTTTACTATGTTGTACCTCCGTCCCATATAGTAAGGAAAGACGACCAGACGCTGCTAAATTTAGTAAGCTATCAGAAGAGTGTTTACCAACGACAAACTCGTTGGGTTTAAACTTCTGGCTGGCCACGTCTTAGGGTCGTCACTGCCCCACTAGGGGGGGAGTGATCTGTAGCGGTAAATAAATCCCTAAAATAAATAGCTCTGTAAGTTTTCGACATTGGATGCTGACCATATGTTTTAGTGGACTCATCTAGCTGAAGGCGCTCGGTCAGGCATCCGCACCAGATCACGTGTAGTAACGCCGTGCTCAACATCAACCACAATCGCTAGCCAGATTAGATCAGAGAATCCCGATATATTGGTCATCGCCAAATATACTCTTCCGATCTCCTCGACTCTGTCTTTTGATTTCTCTTGGTGGGAACGAAATATATCAGAAGGTGTTACTGGTAGAAGCGTTGTCAAACACTGAATACATGTGACATCATAGGAATGCACGGTTTCTCACTGATTTGTAGGCAGACACGAATGTCGGCAATCTGGAAGACCCGATTCGACAACTAACATGTGATTATGGCAAACCGAATTGGCAAGCAAACCATGCTATCACACACGACAATAACACCAGAGACAAAACACAATGACAATTAACACGAAGTTTCACTCATTCTCATTCAAACGTCTTCATTGAAACACACATTACAACCGAACACAAACGGTCTTAATCTGTGTGCATTCATCAACATGAAATGTGTGTTAACAGATAGGTTGGAATATGGGTTAATTGGAGACCACTACAATGTCATCTGATGATGCTGTTGTTGTACACCACCATCGTCAATTGCAACAGATTTTGGTGACTGTGTACATCGCCACTGCTTCCTTCTTGTCCCCCTCACATCAATACGTCCTGTTCGACTTGACCGAATTATCTTGCAATGACCACCAGTCATGATGTATTCGGTCGTCACAACACGATCTTCAGTTGATTGTTGTTGAGTGAGTGATGTGAATCAGAATCAGTTAGTTAGTGATGAAGTGAAACAAACGCTCAGTCATATGTCACCACCCACTGACTGATCACCACTCGTCAGTCTGCGGTCACTCTGAGGATCGACCGTGTAGCCCACTGTTGGTGAATCAGGGAGGATGGAGAGTGAGTGAACTCCGTGGTGGATGATGATCCACCACACCGAGTGGTTGTGATGACAGGTAGTGTGGATTTGGGAGGTGAGGATGGAGTGTGGAAAATATGGAACGCTTCACGATTTTGCGTGTCATCCTTGCGCAGGGGCCATGCTAATCTTCTCTGTATCGTTCCAATTTTAGTATATGTACCGCCGAAGCGAGTACGATAATTGCCCATCACTAACTCACTCTCATAACATACAACTTGTTTATCTCGCTCATTCACTCATTTGCACACCTCACACAAACCTCTCTTCAATAGATCCAGTCAACATGCACACACATCACTATGCATTATTTCAACACAAATACAACACCTAATCCACCAAATCAACACAAAATCAGCATCACAACCAACACTGAATCGTTCAACTCTATTCAGTAGTATATTGATAAACAACTCATTTTAAACAAGCAAACACACATACGCATAAGTATATATATATATACATATATGTCTATATGTATATAAATTTACTTACACACACACACACACAAACACACACACACAGGTACATTGACTAAATAGATTTGGATAACAATCCAAACCAATTCATTATGAGCTATCCCTCCTTGTAAAACAAGGTGGATGAGATTGACAACAATACATGTAGACCACTTATACACTGAACATGTACATTCACATGAATATCTCATCGACAACCGAATGTAGAATATGCTTCTGTCGTTCCGTTCGTCTGTGTGTTTATCTGTAGTTGTGGCAGTAACTGTGTGCTTCTACTTGCATGCCACCCCCTGTATGCTCATTTGCAGATGGCCGTCTGTGCTGTGTGCTGCAAGCACAACTCATTTCAATTCATCACAATATCTGGTGTAAGCGTCAGAACCACTGTCCGATGTATAATGTGTGCTGTATTCATCAGATCATTGTCAATGTTGCTTGTATGGTGGACCACGTTGGATGAAAGACAGTTGAAAAGCATACTGAAATCAAGTCCACATCCACACACCCACACTCACACACTATCAACTACGTCGAGTATCATCGCATCACACTCCACACTGTTCTGCAAACCCCCACCTCATCTCAACTCATGTTAGTGTGTAACATGGAAATGAAACGGTATTCTCGGTTTCTCACTGATTTGTAGGCAGACACGAATGTCGGCAATCTGGAAGACCCGATTCGACAACTAACATGTGATTATGGCAAACCGAATTGGCAAGCAAACCATGCTATCACACACGACAATAACACCAGAGACAAAACACAATGACAATTAACACGAAGTTTCACTCATTCTCATTCAAACGTCTTCATTGAAACACACATTACAACCGAACTCATACGGTTTTTATCTCTGTTTATTCTTTCTAATTTTGTAACTTTCGTAGCTTTCCCTTTCCGCAATTTCATTCGCTTTATTTGGTTTTTTCTTTTTGATATATATCTTTATGTTTATTTTTCTTTGCTTATATGTTTTTCATTTTTTCTCCGGTTTTTCTTGTTTGTTTTATATTTTCATCTCGTGTCTGTCTGTTTCCTATTTCTGTTTTACTGTTTGCTGATTATTTTCCATTCACTTTAATTTAATTATGGACACGTATATTTTGCATTGGTATGGTCTATGTGTTATTGTATGTTTTTTTCATATTCTGTAATTGTCGCGTTTCTCAATGTTAATAAATTTTATTTAACGTCATCTTCGTCAGTTAACTATTTGTGCACTTTTTCATCATTTTACCACACTTAAATTAATCTCTTCTTTCTAAATTACTTTAACCATATGATCTGTCTCATGTGATCTTGACAGAATGTTGACAGTGTGATCGATTTCCTCTTTATTTCATTGTTGACATTGAATTAAAATCGATTGATTTAACATTTTGTAATAATGCGTGGTCATGTCGATATGTGGATACATGGATGTATGGATATATATATATATATATATATATATATATATATATATATATATATATATATATATATATATATATATATATATATATATATATATATATATATATATATATAATGTATTTGTTAGTTTACGTTTATTTTAGTGTATATGGTAAAACCCAAAGACCTCTTCACCGTTGTTTCGTTAAACATTGCATTATTAAGTCAAATCCTAATGTCTACAGGATGATATTCTGAAGATTTATAAAAGCGATTTCATTGTAAGTTATAGAACTAATTTTGTTTACTTGATGAATTAATAAAACTCTCTATAGTATATAATGATTCCCGTATTTTAAAACGTAAACACTAACTTCCTAACTATTTCATTGTCTTCAGAATTCTTTCAGTCTTGGTTATCCGAATGGAAAATTGATAGCTAGGAGTTTAGATAAATCTTTAAGTTATAATTGTTAGATAATAAATTGAATACGATGACATTTATTGTATTGTGTGTAACCTTGAGATACCTGACGCTACTAGAAAACACGCTAAAATTTACAACTGATTTAGTAAATTTCACTGGTTGAAACCATGAGTCAATTGAAGCTAGACCACCATGGAAAACCTGGACGGTGTACGGTGGCGCAACTTCGTGGATTGGTTGAAGTTAAACATTAACACCGTTGGATGCCGGCTCAGTGGTCTAGTGGTTAAGTGCTCACGCGCGAAACCAGTAGGTCCTGGGCTCGAATCTCGCAGGGGGTGAGGTCGTGGATGCGCACTGCTGGGGAGTCCCATACTAGGACGAAACGGCCGTCCAGTGCTTCCACGTTTTCCATGGTGATCTAGCTTCAATTGACTCATAATTTCAACCAGTGAAATTTCTAAAATCTCCACAAAACTTTTGATTTAGTAAATTGTCTTGTTAAGATAAGTAAAACATTAACAATTGTTTTAAAGGTTTATCTTAATCGTTTTTTTTAAGTTTTGACTAGTTGAAGTATGTCAGCAACCAATCACTTAGTAGGCACTCGAGTAATTAAATTTATTTTTATGATTAACAAACATGTAAAATAGAAACTTAAAATTCATCGGATGCGATTTTTAATTAGTTATCCTAAGTGAACATTGGTAACTAATCTCAGACTATGGTGAAAATATCTGTCCTATCTACTATGATTTCTAATGTTACTTTAGTGAATAAAAACTACTCGGATACTAATTTAATTTTATTACACCCTAATTATGTCAATCAATATTACTCTTTTTGCTATAAACAATATATCTTTACCGCATAAATTCCAAGTTTCATTAAAGTTTTGACTACCTATTAGTTTAATGTTATTATTACTATTACTATTGTAATCATGATAATAAATTAATTTATCTTTTCAGTGGGTGGTAATAGTGTTATTTAGCACAATTCATTGTATTTGTACGTGAGTGTTTAAATACTTGTGTATGCTTGATTCCATCTAGAAAATTCGAACAACTTCGTCATATTTACCCTTTATTGAAAGTAACGCTGTTATGATTATTATTATTGTTATTACCATAGATTTATGATAATTCAATTAAGTAATCCCTCCCTCCCTCCCTCCAGCATTATTGATTATAACCGGTAACATTATAAATGATTTGTTACATAATGACAAGTAATTTCAGCTTTTTTGTATAGGGAGGTTGTAGGGTTTATTGAATTTTGTAGTTTTAAATTACGGATTAACAAGTTAGTTAACTACTGGAAACTAAAAAGCATTAAACAGTTGCCTTATTCACGTATAGTACTCCTTAGCGGTGAATAATAATAAGATTACACCAAGGATTGAACTAAGACTTTTCATGGAACCTGAAGATTCCGAATTCTATCCTCAATGGGTTTGCGGATCCTCACTGTTGAGAAATTTCATTCTATGACGAAACAACAGCTCAGTATTTCTCGGTTTTCAATGGTTATTTAACTAAAGTCAGTTCGTGATGTAAACAAATGAATACATGGGTCACTTGAATTTTCAAAAAAACTGCTTATTAATACGTTTTATGAGGTCTATTTCACCAAGGCAGAAACTTCATTCATATAACTCGATGGATTCTCTATGTATGGTAAAATATTTGACATAGTATTATCTAATTGGTAATTTTGATGGAGTTTTGTTCTCTGGGTTGGATGGTTTGGTCATGTCTTCGTCAGCATGTTCTACCAACAAGTGTAAGATACAGACCTCCAATCAACTGCCCATTGGGATGAAGGATAGCTAAGCAAAATGGAAGAAAAATGGTACACCTAATGATAACGGATGCACATTACAAGATCCGCAATTACCAACACGTCATAGAGGACCAAAAGATGAAGCTATAAAGGACACTCACGTCAGAACATTTGGAAATCTTGACAACAGCCATCGAGAACACGACCAAACCATCCAGCTCAGAGAACAAAATCCCACCAAAATCATTCACCTGAGCTACGAATCTTCTCCACCATCTCTAGTTGGTAATGATGATGTAATTCTTTTCTTTTCAATGTTTAGCAGTGATTTTCACATATTGGATTTGTAATATATGTTGCTTTAAGATATTTTGCTTGATAAATTTAATGTATTTTATATGAGAAATTTCTCAGAAATCACTTCACGTGTTTTAAAATCTTTCAGAATCGAAGTCACTCACTAGCTAAGAGAAACACTTAGTTCCATTTTAAGCAAACCAAAAGACACATTAACGGACGAGAACAAATGTAAAATCATATACAAAATAAAATACGTTTAGTTTAACTAATATAACACTAGAAAAATTGAATGCCTCATTCATCACTGCATACACAAATACAAACTGTCGATAAAATGACATGAGAGAGATGTCGTGGTCAGTGGAATTCAACCGTGTTGAGTGTGAGGAAGATAACCACCGAAGAAAAGTAAATATTGCTGTGGAATACCGTGGACCTCCTGAAATTAGACATTACCATGCTTGGATGCCGGCCCAGTGTTCCAGTAGTTAAGTGTATGTTCGCGAGGGTGCAGCGTTCGATTTCCGAGTGCGGAGTCGAGGACACACACTTCTAAGGAGTCCCATACTAGGACGGATTCGTCGTCCGGTGCTTTTACATTTTCAATGGTGGTATAACATTGATCGGTTCATGATTTTAAAGGTGTTCAACAATTTACACAAACGTATACTGATAATGACATGACATATTATTATTAATATCAATGTAAATGGGCATGGGTTCGACTGGAAAATTTTTGAACTTCTGGAACGAAGAAATGCAAAAAATATCAGTGAATTGTTTTGGAATCATAACATCTAATTCAGTCTGCATTCAATATGCATTTGCAAATTGGTCATACTTATCAATAAATACAGAAAAGGTCAACCAGTCATGCACCCACGAGTGTACAGAACAAAATCTTCAACAAGAATACAAAGGAAAATAAAACTAAGCAAACCTTTAAAAGCAATAATTTCACAGCTACAGTCATCAGAACAAGTTGATTTAGCACTTGTGGATTAACTAAACAACTCACTTCTGTATGAAGAAAGAGCTGAAGACGTCGTCCTAGGCAACAATCAAAACCTCTCAACCAAACTGTGTTGCTCAGTGGGCAAAATACATTTAAGACCATCGTCATATCCCTAACTCTATACGAAGGTTATAAATTCCATTCTATCAATAAATCAAGATCGCATTTATTTCTCATTTATAATGAGATGGCTTAAAATTGTTGTTTCGAAATGAAAGGTGTCCTCTAATAAGAGGGTATTCTAGATAGCTCAGCAACTAATCCCCAAAACGCTTCAACAATAATAATAATCTCTCCCGTGATCAAAGAGATAAAACAGAAATTCAGGACAAGCTTGACTTTCCAATAATTCGAAATTACAATGCAACAACTTTGTTTACATCACAAATAAGAATGGAAAGTGCCCCACAAAAACAATGACAAAAGTCAATGAGGTAAGATGAATTAGAAAGTTATCTAGGGTTATTCCACTTCATCCTAGCACTTTCTAACTTACATATTTTCTGATACACACGCACACATACAAAGATACATTAGCGTATATCATAACTAAGACTATGTGATGTTTATATCTGAAGAACAACATAATCCTACTGGTGATAATTATCGATACTTTTTTGAACAATATTCCCCAAGAAAATACTCGTTCTGATAATATTTATTATTACTATGGATGTATTAATGACTAACTTCGAGAAAAACTGTCAAGTGTTCTGATTTGTGGAGTTTGACCATGTCAGAAGATAGATATTACTACATCCAATGTATAATGACTGCACAATATCTCAAATACATTTGAAATATTGAATACTTACTGATAGGCTGGAGCAGTACATGTGTTGAAATGCCATTTCATAATCAAAAAGTGAGAAACTGATGTGTGATAGTGAAAGTAGAATATTATTGGTCGTTGAACGTAGACGAACAGTTACAGTCTACGGATTATTAAATATGTGAGTTCCTTTCTCATTATTGATTTCTATTCTTGATTCATTGTGTACTGCTGGTTCTCTATTTCGAGTCTCGAATCCTGATTCGGATATAACGTGATTAGTCTTATTAACGTCTTATCGTAATATACGTGTAACAGAGGTAAAATACTGTAAACCATCCGTTATATCAGAAATTATAAACAAGACACTTCATTAGAGAAAATTAATTATGCTTCTAGTCAAGGTCTCAGATTACGTGATCTTGCCTGTGTTATTATATATATCAATGTTTTGAGTAACTAATTATTCCGCTTTATCAAGTTTTTAGTCAATTTTCAGTCGTTCCACTCGTATAGTTGGTTAGGCAAGTGTTTAATGGTCCGATATCTGACTCCAGTTGGATTGTATGAATGTTATTGAAATATAGATATCGTCAATCCACGTATAAAATTATCGACTTAACTCGCGTTAGTGAATAACGGAATTAAATGAGTCAAATACGAGAATGGATTCTGAATACGCATATTTTGTACACTCACTGATCTGGATGGACAATTAGAGGGACGAATCAAAGAGAAGAAAGTGGAGCGAAATGTCATCCAGTGGAGAAAGTGTGTGAGCCAACTCGATTTAATCAAGCGTTCATCAATATTTATAGTTGAACAAAAATAAGTTGCAGACATGTGATGAATGGGATAAGAAGTGCACATACATACGCTCATATAAAAACAGTCAAGGTTGACAAGCGAATAAGTAACAAGGTCAAAATGTAGCTTGAGGAGAATGGAGAAGCTGATTTGTCCAGAAGTCAAAATAAGCTATGTGGGCTTAACATAGCAACCGATACTACAATTTCACAAGAAAGATATATATTTCTGAACAGGATATCATGGATCACAACAACAAGTAAATGACAAATATATTTTTGTTGTATGTCAATGAATAGAAAGTTGTATATCTGATGTTTGGTAACTTAATGTAAGCCACTTCTTCGGAATAAACAAGTAACTGAGTCATATCAACATAAGTTTAAGAAGTACAAAGGGAATGATGCGGAATACTTTTAATCAAGTTGTAATCATAATAGGTCTGAATGTGTCTATGCCAAGTTATTTTTGGTCGGAGTAAATTTGTTTAATCTATTCCTGTATTAATTTGTGCATCAGAAGGCGAGTATGAAAAATATGTGCATTTATAACATGAGGTAGTAGGGTTGATATTGGGTGTGCGTGTGTATGTAAATTTTTTGGAAAATAAATAAGGTTGAGGTCAGATATGGTTGTTTGGATAAACAACCCAGGCCTTCTTTCCCATTGAGGGTAGAGGGATTTACAATTATGTAAAGGGCTTCGGCTACTCGCCTGTGTTTATAGTTGGAAATGCTTTTCTGAATTATTTTGATATTTTCAATATCAAATAGGGGATTATTGTAAATAGTATGTACTGTTATTGGTGATTTAACATGTAAATTTTCTAATTCTACAGGATTATTAAATCTTTTTGTGTAACATAAGTGTTCCTTGACACAAGCCGAGATCTCACGGGAAAACTGTGCAATACAGAACTCATCACAATCGATGCAACCTAATCTGTAAACAAAATTTTATGTGGAAATGAACAGGATCTTATCATTTATTTTAACTAAAGCGTTGCTTAGAGTGTTGTTTGTCTTATAGAAGGCTTTAATTTTGTAAGCTTTCAAGATCCGCTGTATTTATTCTGGTGTACCTTGGAGGTAACGTAAAACCACAGTAACAATCCAGGATCTTTTATTAGGATTGTTATTTTTAGTAAGACAATTTTGTCTTGATATGTTTTTAATAATATTCTTAGGAAAGTTACTGAAACGTAAGATGTTTATTATATTCTCTTTTTCTTTCAGTTTGTCTTCTTCGAAAGCAATAATTCTGGTGGCTCTCCTGAAAAGATTCAGGGCTAGGGAAATTTTCACACTGAATGGATGTACAGAGTTAAAACCAATATACCGATTTAAATGTATCGGTTTTTTTTATATAGTTAGATTTAGACTTCCATTAGAATTTCTTTTAACTAAGCAGCCTAAGAATAGTGGATCACTACGTTCATCTTCATTTTCGAAAATGAATTTGACGTGTTCTGAGTGCGTGATTATGTGTTTGGAGAAATTTCTAAAAAGAGTTTTTTTTTGATGATCAAAAATGTGTCGTTTACATATCTGAGCCAGATGCATGGTCTAATGGTGCTGGCATAAATAAGCGACTCAATGTGGGACATAAACAAATTTGAAACCACCGGAGATACAGAAGATCCTATGGCTACTACATTCGTTGTTTATATAAAATCCCTTTGAAAGTGAAGTGTTGAATCCAAGCATAGTTTAAATGATTTCATTGTTCAAATAATGCTTAATTGACATCTGCTGAATAGAGTATTATCATTCTGTAGTAAACTATTAATGACGTCCAGACACCTATCAATTGAAATGCTGGTGTATTATGATACAACACCATAGCTTACCTTGTTTCATTCTTGTTGATGGATAATCCCGAGATCTCTGATTTGAATTCGTATGAATCATTTACTACATTAATTAGATTATATTGAAGTGACTTCAGTATGGTGCTTAGTTATTTAGATAAAACATATGTGGGAGTATTTGTGGAGTCCACAATGAGTCTTAAGGGAATGTCAGGTTGGTGAATTTTTGGTAGTCCATAGAAGAGTGATGTGGTGTTGGATTTAGGGCATCAAGTAATCCATATAATACATGTAATTGCTTATCCAGAAGATTTTCGAGTACCAGTTCTAGAAAAAAGGGCAATTTCTAGACTTCTGACATTCACATATTCGGATCTACTATGACTTCAACTGTATTAAAAATATTCTGCATCATTCCCTTGGTACTTTTTAAAATTATGTTGATATGACTCGGTTATTAATTCATTCTGAAGAAGTGGCTTACATTAAGTTAAAAAACATCAGAAATACAATTTTCTACTCATTGACATATAACAAAAAAATATACTTATTATTAACTTTATACTCAATGCTTATTTTATTTGAAACTATCGAAGCAATCCTTGGCAGTGTTACCAACAAGTAAATGGTCTAAAAATAACGTGATTGATCCGATGTCCAGATCCATAACCCTGATACAGTTGTATATACCCACTCCTGAGTGGCCCAAGACTAATACATAACAGCTAGTTAACAATCTAAATCAAATTTACAGCGCACACAACGTTTAAATTGAATAACTTCCAGTAACCTTTCATTCTTTGAATGTTTTACCTCAGCGGGTAAAACAATAAATGAATTAACTTATAGTGGACTGAAATGTAATAAACCTACTTTAATCAAACATACAATCAATTTTCTTTTGTAGAAACACTGATTAACAGAACCAGTTATTCGAATCGAGTTCTTATTGTATTTGGGTTCAGTTGTACGTGTATACCTATCAGGAAAATTATAAAAGTACATATTTAATTATCATTTATCATCCAAAATATGAATCCATTTATTATGGTACCAGTAATTATTTCCATATGATCACCCAGTAAATGTATGTCCACACCCCCCTACGTAACTTACAAGTAACCATACAAATATTATCTGGCAGAAATCTTAATTAACTTTCAACATGAATTGTAAAATGATAATAAGTATTGGATAATTATTCTATGTTTTAAGTTATAACTGATCAGTGGTAAATATCCACACTATCGTATATAAGTAAACCAAAGATATACATGTTTTGTAGCCAACATGATATAAACCGTGTCGGGTATAAGGAAGGTACCCACCGAACATAATGAACGATGGTCGATTGAAGTTACACATTAACGCGGTTGGATTCCGGATCAATAGTTTAGAGATTAAGTGTTTACGTTCAGGATCGTGGATGCACACTTTCAAGGAGTCTCACACTATGGCAAATTGACCGCCCATTGCTTCCAGCTTTTCAATGGTAGCCTAACTGATATCCTTTCATGATTTAAATGACATAATTTTTACCACAGTAGCTGTTATCGGTAGCACTCTCACTTATTTTTACAGAGATTTACTGTTTCAACATAAATTATAAATTTGTATTGACAACATCAGTTGAAATACGATCACAGAAATGATCACTTCACATGTAACATTATTTTCAAAAAACCTCTGTGCTGCAATAGCCGTAATTTTATAATAAACTATTTAATGCTATGAAATTCACTTGTATGAGTTTGCACAGGTTGTTGAATTCTATTGAAATCGTGAACTGATTTAAGTTAAACAATCACTGAAAACTAGGAAGCACTGAACAGTTGTTACACCCTCAGTAGTGCAAAATCACAGCCCTCAACTAGGTTTTGAACCTAGGACCTTTGGTCTAATGTGAAAAAGGCCAATCTTTGAACCATCAAGCCAGCATCTATGAGTTAGATGCTTGGCTTCAATCAATCTACGATAGTGTGCGACCATCTTCCACTGTCTTCAGTGGGTACCTTTCTCGCATCCGACACTAGTGAACTCCATTAGTCACGGTTTCTCTTCTCTAGGTAAGGATATCTCTGAATACAGAAGACAAGATAATATTATTAGTTGATTCTATAGTTAAATAAGCAATTTTTATTATTCCTATTTCTATCTATTTAAAGGTTTTCACGATTACGTAGCCCTGTAAGTTGACGAGTTATAGTTAATTCAATTACTGAAAACAAGTGAATGTTTGCAAGTTTAATAGTTTTTCTTTATTCTCGCCCCTCTCTCCCGAAAGAATTCACACGAGTATTGATACTTTACTTTGGTACTTGAATAATCAGATAAGAAGAGATAAAGAATTGTCTTCGAGAACTTTCCAAGAAAAACCACCAATAGTTAGGAATGTTTTTCCTCTTTCTCTTTTTTAAAAAGTTCCTTGGGCAATCAAGAAGATTGTCTTGTACTAGATAGCTTAGTTAAAATAACTACTTTATCTATAAAAAAGGAAACTTTTTTTGAAATCATTAAAGAAATTACTGAATTATAATGTTTATCAGTAATACAAATCAATCTAGTAGTAAAACTGGATGAAAAATGTGAAATGTTTGATGATTTAATATAGTAAACTCATATAACATTTTTATAGAAACTTGATCCAGTACAACATCGAAAAATAGTTGGCAGTAATTATGTTATATATATATATAATTTAATTGATAGGACCTGCCAACTAATCATTGAAATAGGTTACTGATCAGCGGGAGATTTTAATTTAAGAGGTTTTCTTTTACTAAATATTAAATGTTCAATAAGTGGAGCAATTAATAAATCTTAATTGTAAATATCCCTTGTGGAATAAACTGTCGTTTAATCTTTTTTGATTATGATGTGAGTATTTATAACCAGTAATCATTATGATAAATCCTTAAAGTGAACCTCATCTAAATAAAAGGAGTGAGAGAGAGAGAGAGAGAAGGAAACTTAATAAAGCTGACCCCCACTCCCATACAATTCATATCATACCAATCTATCTGCATTTAAGTGAGTGTTGGTATCCACAATGAAATATTCATTAAATTTCGTTACAATTAAAAATCAAAAGTTAAACAAACCTATATTATCATAGTTAATATCGTGGGGTGGAAACCAAGAGGTACTGGATACTTGTTACATCCTAGTTCATATCCTCGATCCCTCTAACAGAAATTGAATCTAAGACCTTCAGTTTCGCGTGCGAACGCTTAGTTTCTGGACCACTGAGGCTGAATCCAATAGTTTATGCTACAGGGCAGCCAGTATTAGAAAAGTTGGAACTTTTGGAACTGTTTTCCGGTTTATGATTACTATTTATATTTTTATTGTAAGATCAGTAGATAACCGTTTCTGTTCTTTTACCCTCATTGTGAACCATCAGTGAACCTATTGACCGCTGTCATAAATTCTAATATCCCACATTTATCGCTAATTAATTATGTACTGTTTACTTTGCTTCTTTACCATTCATGACATGTTTATGTTTCAAGTGCGATTTCTTATTTGATGTGCTGTGTGATCAGTTATTTTAAGTATATCATTGTATCCCTTTGACTCATGATTGAAGTGGGTACGATAAAGAACTAATCTGCTTCTTATCTTCGTCTTCTGACTGGATTCTGGATTAAGAGCTCAAGAACTAATAAGTGTTAAGGCCTTGATCGTGATTCATTGACTGGTGTATCAATCAGTACTAAGAAAATCACCGGTCCTAATGACAATATAGGTGAACTAATTGATAATCTGAGTTCTGACTAGGCAACATAACAGTAATATCAATCAGATTCACAAGCCATAACAACTCCCTTAATACTTTTTCTTATAATTACAAATTATTCTGTTCTTTATCTGCCTTCGGTAGATAATTACGTCTCATCTTTGAACTATCTTCATCTTAACATTTTCTCATTAGCCGTTAAACCACTACACAAATTTCCTTAGATATTTGACATTTTTGAATAATTTATGACGCGATACCACTTCGTTTCTTGGCAGACTATTACGTATTTCAAATGAATATAAATATGATTGTACATATTCTGGCAAATAATATAGGCAACAAAAGATGTTTTTTAAAAATTAAAAAAAAAATAGTCAAGACGAAACTAAGCCAAAACATACTGCAGAAAAAATCAGGGTCAAAGCAGGATGAGAGGTTGGATGTATCTATTTATAATTTTTCATGATTATTATTCAATTGTTATTATGACCTTCATGATTTTTTATTTTTCTGCATACCTCTAAAGTAGACAATAATCTCTCATAATTCTGACCCATAAATTATTTTCGTCCTCCGCCACGCCTTTTGATATTTAGAATGTCGAAACACTCTTCAATGAAATGTTTCATTGCTGAACTGTCTTTATATCTTTTCCACATAAAATAAAGTGTTTCTTTTGTCAATAGTAAAGATGGTTAGTAGCTAGCAGCGGAATCCAGGACGTGCATTTCGTCCTATTTGGGACTCGTCAGCTTAGAATACTTGTGAATTAAGGCAATATCGAGGCAATATGCACAGTACGCACACATGCCGATAAGAGACTGATCAAATTTAGTCTTAAACATCAATGGAAAGATTCAAGTAAACAAAACCAAGTGAATTATCTTTCAACCTTCTTGTTTTCCCAAATTACTGATATCGATAAAGTGCATATTAAAATTCCCTTTAGATTAAATTTATCATTGGGAAATTCAGAGTACTATGTGGTGTCAAGGTCAATAATTCGGTTAAATAAATTTGATTGGTTGAGGACTAGTGACCTAGGATTTTTTTTAACGTCATTAGAATTCCATTGAAGTTATTTATACACTGGTAATAGTAGAATAGTGCATATTTCAAAAACATTAATATTACAGATATAAAAATAAATGGAATTACTGAAAACAAGAATATTCATGCACAGAAAATGCCACCACAACTTGAAAGTACTATTTTTTAAACTTCTGAGAAAACATAATACAAGGTTTATTGAATGTGTGAACATAAAACAGACGTGGGATATTTTAATTACCAAGCAATAGTCTTCATTCATTGTTTATACATAACTTATGATCTTTCTACATTAGATTCACTTAATAATAAACAGATTACAACAAAATTTACATTGTGGATAAAATTCATTATTGATGCCCTGGTACGGCCGAGAGTGAGGAGAGTCTGCTGTCCCTCTCGAAATGCTCTCACATGGCCACGAGTAAATAGCCTCTGCCAGGGAAGTCCTACTCACTTCCTTCTCGTGGCGGGGGTGTTGTTTACGAAATTGAGAGGAAGAAAAGCGACCGTCCGGCGCTTTAACCGCGTTAGTGGACACAGAGAGTTCGCATAGGGGATTTGGAAAACCTTGATTCCAAACCAATCGTGCACATGGGCTCCAGTATCCTGCGGGAACAAATGGCGTATGAACCAATCGTTGGTCACCGGCTTCCATTGGACTGCATCTCCTTACGTTGCTCCACTGCCTTGTGGATCAGACCTTCATGTCGAAGGCGCGGGGTGTGGCTCCCTAAGAAAACCACCTGCTTCAGTCTGGGCACCCGGGCAGTCTCACAGCCCTCACATATCAAATGAGATTTGTGTGGCGCTTATGTATTTGATGCCTCCTTGTACCAATATCTATGTGTTGAAATAAAATTTTAAAAAAGATCTTATTTGAGATAAAATTGTAGGTTAGGGAGCACTGGGTAACTATTTCATCTTATCCATATTATCAAGCTAACCTCCAGAAAACATCTTCAAATGAAATTTTGATCATATTGTGGGATAATCGGTTATCGAGTGGTAATCAGTTTTGAATAAGCAATTATGTGAATCATCCTACACTGGAAAAGTTTACAATATGATCACACCGCTGATCACTACATGTAGTTATATATATATTCAAATATAATGTTAATTTTGGCCATTGGACATAACATTAACTATCTTACATCCAACATATTTGAACTTCACTTCCCATGACTTCTCATTAATACTTCGAGAATTACCTCTTATAACCAGTCACTAGTCATTACATGATTATGATTGACATAGAAGGTTTTTAGAGATCATTGAATTCCGTAATTTACATCATAAATTGGAATTGTTAGAAAATCATTGAAAACGATCAAAAACTGGTTTTCAACGCTCAGTCAGTGATGTAAGCTGTGAAATTAACTTCTGTCTTGACCCCGTAAAATATTCTATCAATATAATTTTAGTAACATCAAATGTCTGAACTATTTATGACTTAGTAATTACCTAATTTAAACATTTCAGTCCTGTTGGAAATTAATCTGATTATGAATAACACGATTGAAATGTCTTAGACAAAAGGTAGTATATGACCATGATTCACATTTCTTGTGACCTTTGATTTATTTAAGAGTGTCAACAAAATAGAACAAAGATTTAAAACTTCTTATGGATTGGTTCCCAATTTCAACATAAAATTGTTGTCCATATATGTCTTGAATTCATTCTTTTAATTTCTCACAACCTAATTGTTTTATTTCAATACTTATTACATAATCCACCCACGCTAATACACACTAATTCAATGAGTATAAGGTATACCACTATAAACATACTTTTAGAAAGACAACAGATAAATATTTATCACAATGAATAACATAATAAGGTCATCATCATAAAGTCAAATTATGGATATTATCTGTATGATCAGGATTTTTGTGTAGGTGGTAATAGTGGATTCATTAAAAAAGTATGAACAAAGTTTGAATAATAAGAATGGGTTTTGTGGAGATTTTAGAAATTTCAATAGTTGAAATCATGAGTCAATTGAAGCTAGATCACCATGGAAAACCTGGAAGTACTGGACGGCCGTTTCGTCCTAGTACGGGACTCCTCAGCAGTGCGCATCCACGATCCCGCAGCACGCGAGATCCGAACCCAAGACCAATCAGTCTCGCTCCGGGCGCTTAACCAACTAGACCACTGAGCCGGCATCCAACGGTGTTAATGTCTAATTTCAACCAATCCACGAAGTTGCGCCACCGTACACCATTGTCTTCAGTGAGTTGATATCTCACAACAGACCTGGTTCAACTCTACTGGTAACGGATTCTCACTAGAAGTCCAGGAGTATCGTAGATGCGCACTGCTGAGGAGTCCCATACTATGACGAAATGGCCATCCAGTGCCTCCAGGTTTTCCATGGTGGTCTAGCTTCAATTGACTCATGACTTCAACCAGTGAAATTTAAATAGTAAATTTACTACTTTTCGCGTGAAAAAAACAATCAAAAAACAAATTTATCGAAAGTAATGAGGATAAAAAGATAAACACCAACAACAAGTCAACCGAACAAATAAAGATTTATTTACATTACTTTGAAGCTTAATTTAATTAATAATTAGGAAATAAACAAATAATCAATTTGTATCACTCAGTCGTTTATTGTCAGCAAACAACTGGGCATAGATGTACATTGGACTAAATTCCTATTGTGATGTGTGCTACTCATGTCGACAGATATAAGTAGTATGTAATACCAATCGGAAGTGAAATGACTGGCGGCAGAAGGTTGAGAGAATCGAAAAGAAAAGAACGGGAACAGAGAGTTATTGATGTAGAAATGAAGGAACAACCAAATGTGAGACAACTGATGGACATTTTGCAAATGAAGTATTGAATGTATAGTATTCACATTTTATCAAATAACTCGCTAATTTTACGTGTTTGGTTATCCCCACTTGTGTTCTCGCTAGCCATGCTACCACACAAAAACACAGCAAGATAAATAAAAAACAGATTAAAATAGCGTGTTAGAAATAGTAATGTGAAATACTGATTATTGAGAATACGGTTCAAGAAGATGGAATGGCAGAGTACTCATGGGATAATACCGTAATTCAAGATCGGGAGTAAGATAAAGACTGAGCGATTTCTGAGTCAGGTCGCCCCTCCTTCAACCACTGGTAGTGATTATTTCACTGATCCCAACCGGGTGTTCTATATCTGTCAGCACAGGTCAGATCAAAGACCACCGCTTTCGTGAAATGACTCCAGCTCTTGGTTTAGCCCTTTCTAGCTTTCTCTAGACTAGCTAGATCGCCAAACCATTCCTGTCGAGTTTGGTGGTAGTTAACCATCTGTAATACATGTCTTAATCACCCCAGTCGATGAATATTTGTGCCCTCATCAACCGATTTGCTATTTTTACCTAGTACCTTATGCATATGCTAACTCAGTTTTTCCACCAAACACAATCACTGCCTCGAAGAAACCTATGATCAGAAACCTGTTCCCGGAACATGTATGCTATTTAAAAAAACATGTTTTAGATCCCCAATGTAACACGGAGTGGTCTACTACTCAAAAACCACTTCATCTGTTTGGCGGACAGACACAACAAATGATGCAAATAGGCAACGATCAACCGAGCTTTCTGTGTCTGCCGAAATTTAAGCGGATGAAATGACTCAAATTAGCATGAAACAGTCGTTTAGAATTAGTTTAGTCCTTAAAGTTTCTTCATTTTCAGTGTCATTCTGTAATGAAGATTATCATTGAAGTCTTCTCGTTTTTCCTCTTATCATATTTTCTCTTTTTTTCAATTTATCATGATTATGAGTTACAATAGGTGAGACATTAATAAGTTTCATATTTCTACAATTTTAATATTCAGGACATATGCATAAGCCATATCCTTCATTGGAAACAATTACTAACCTAACATTGAATTGTCTATATTCATCGATTCCATATAATGCTATCAATCAAATTTCGCGATTCCGAATGAGCAATACGACTGAGATTTTCTGTTAATGAGCAAGTAGGTTTACGTGAACTCGATAAACAGGACTACTGACATATAGTACTGTACCAATAATCCCCTAATCTCTGCCTGTAGCACTTCTAGGGCTACTGCCGGTCCCAAGCCCGGGTAAAGGCAAAGGGTTTGGCATGGGGTCGGCAACCCTATCCCCTAGAAAACAACCTTGCTAAAAAAACGCTAACCAGAATAAACAAATTAAGCCTTTCAAACCCTGCCCTGGGAGTTGAAGGACCTCAATTCAGAGGAATTATGACGCGTCACGGTAAAAGCCAAGATTCTTCGGAAATCGCGAGGCCAATTCCCCTTCTAATAACCAGAGAAACAATTTCTATAGGTACATGGAACGTCTGGACAATGTCGAAGACCGAAAAGACCACCAAAATAGCAACCGAAATGAGGAGATACAATTTGCCGGTTCTCGGAATCAGCGAAACCCATTGTACTCAAGCTGGACAAGAGAGATGCTGCTGTGCTCTGGTCACGAAGAGGAAAATGCTCCACGCGCTCATGGAGTTGCTGTCCAAACAGACGCGAAAAGCACCTATAGGATGACAATTTCATGGATTTAGAATCATCAAAGTATCCTTCAAAATAAAAAAGATCAGAATCACAATGAATGTTATCCAATGTTATGCACCCACCTATGATAGCAACAACGACATTAAAGATCATTTCTAGGAGAGGCTGCAATCAATCATAGAGCAGTACTCAAGAAACGACCTGACCATCCCGATAGGAGACTTAATGCCAAAGTCGGAGTAGACAACACTGGGTATAAAAATATCATAGGACGATATGGACTGGAGATTGGGAGAAAGGAGCACGGAATACAATGGACAGCTCGGAATCAACTAGAAGAACTGGACTTCGCAGATTAAGACAACTAGTGTAGCAGAAGTCTCTATATCAGTAGGCCTCAGCATACACAAGGAGGAAAGCAAGATTCTCAAATACAGTACAGTGGACACAAATTCAGTCGCACTTGTCGAGAGACTCTAGAAAATGTGGAAAGTTTAACATACCTGAGTATCACCATCAATGAACGTGGAGGACCCGATATAGACGTAAAGGCGAGGATTGGCAAATCAAGGACCGCATTCCTACAATTGAAGAACATATGAATTTAAAAAACAATTGTCAACTAATTTCAAAGTCACAGTATTCAATACAAACGTCAAAACAGTCAGTTCTACTGTACAGAGCTGAAACTTCAACAACTACAATAACCATCACCAAAACACTACAAGTATTTATAAACACTTGTCTACACAATATACTGAATGTTCGTTGATCAGGTACCATCAGTAACAACCTACTGTGGGAGAGAACAAATCATATTCAATTGAAGAGTAAATTAGGAAAAGACGTTGGAAGTGTATAAGATATATATTTCAGAAATCACCAAACTGCATCACGAGGCAAGTGTTAATTTGGAATCCTGAGGGGAAATGGAAGAGTGGGAGGCCGAAGAACACACTATGTCGAGAATTGGAAGCAGACGTGAAATGGATGAATAGCAAGTGAAAAGAACTTTAAAGGATTGTCCAGAACAGAATTAGATAGAAAGCGCTAGTGGACGACTTATGCTCCTCCATGTGGGGTAACAGGCGTAAGTCAGTACGTAAGTAATTCTCCCTCTAAGAGATGAAACACATAGTGAATTGATAAAAATTAAAAGTTTGATATTTAATTACATAAATTTGTTATAAAATAAACCTAAATACACAACAAAATACAAATAATCAAATAACAGTTAAGGTTAATGTGGAAATATAGATGGTTAAAATGTTACCATGGTTATCCTTACACATACGCACAAAAGAATCATCAGTTATTAACAAGAAACTAAATAACTTGAGGTTTTATTAAAACTATCACAAAGAGTAATTGCTTTATTTACATGAATTACTTAACTCATTACCAACTGAGACTCAAACATAATATCTATCACTTTAACTAATCAGTCTAATAAATTATTGATTTGTTCAATGAATATGATGTTTTATATTTATTGATGTATTTTGTTTAAAAGGTTCAGATACTAATCCAAATTAACATAATTCTCTTAGTTGACCCTTTGTTATGCTTTTCTCTCTCTCTCGCTCACTCTCCCCCTCTCTAGCTCTCCCCCTCTCTCTCTCAATGTAGTAAGAAGAAAAATACTTTTGATAAATCTGTTATCATTTTAGTGAAACAAAAAAAAAAGAGAAAAAAATCATTCATTACTTGACCTTGACTTTGATTTTTTTTCTTTTTTTTTGGTTTTTTTAATGAATTAATTTATTAATGAAATATGGTACTACTATTTACTGTCTTCATTGTGTTTACTTGATTTGGAAATGATAAACAAAAAGGGAATATTTAAATGTATTACATGAATTCATAATCGAATTAAGGTAGCGTAGGTTGAACTTTATTACTATTATTATTATTATTATTATTATTATTATTAAATGAATCAATCATAAAGTGAATGCGTAGGTAAATATTATTTATCCATGAAGATTACACAATTGCATAAACAATGTAAGTAGTGAATTTTCAATAGTTGTATTTATTTAACTAAATATTAGATTTATCAATTACATAATGTTATTATCATTAGTTATTTATTTAATAAGATCAAATAAGATTATTGATACTATGAGCCAAAAGTCACGAACATTATAGGCAAAGATGAATGGTGGCTTGCAGTGGAATTCAGGACATGGGTTTCGTCCTATTTGGGACTCGTCAGCTGGATGTATCTACATCTCAGAGTTGCTGTTCACTCTACGACTTGAACCCAGTACCGTTCGCTTTAAACGCTATCACGTTATCCACTGGGTTCGAGTCCCAGAGTGAACATCAATTCTGGGATGTAGGTACATCCAGCTGACGATTCCCAAATAGAACGAAACGCGCGTCCTGGGTTTCACTGATAGTCACCATCCATCTTTGCTTAAAAAGCTTGTGACTTGAAGCTATATCGAGGCAATCCGTACAGGATGCACATATGCCAACATAAGACTGATCAATTGCAGTCCTAAATAACAATGGGAAGATACAAGTAAAACAACACCGAGTGAATATGAACCAGAAGTTTTATGACAATTAGAATACTTTTAGATTAGGCCACTTATTTTTTACTCTTAGTAATGTATGATGATATATCACAAATTGACTAGAATTTAAAGTATAAATGATTTCGTAAAGAATATGTTACAAAACCTGGAGGTTTAATGTACACTTTTATGCTGAGGTAATAGTTGTAATGATGCCATAAGTATTCGGAGTTTGACAACGCTTTTACACGTAATACCTTTTTGGATCGAATTATATCAACCAAGTCAAATCAGTGGCCAAAACTGAAGGGGTTCGGATATATATTTAGAAAGCTATCGATATGTCGAGATGTGTTTGATTTATGCTGGTCAGTAGTTGCAAAGAATGTGTAGCACGGTGCACTCACTCGTGATCTGATGTGGTTGAGCGATCGAGCTCATTCAGCTAGGGTGTGTCCAGTAAAACTAACGAGGTTAACATCAATGTCAAAGACATATAGAACTAGTTATTTTGGTGACTAATTTACCGCTATAGTTGTATTTAGTTGAGAAATTGATATGTTTGACTGCTATTACGGGTTCACCTTACTCGGTAAACGGAATGAAGGTCAAGATGCAGTGACACAATAATCCGTTGTCTTCGGCCCTGATAGCTAGATCAAGAAGTCTTGATGAGGCGTAGAGAATGTATTCTACAAGCACCCAGAAAATACAGGGTCACTAAGCACACAAATCAAGCTTATTTATACAATGACAGAAACACCCTTCGGAGAGCCATGAAATAGCGTACTAAAAAAATCCGTCAACGAATGACAGTCAAGGATTTCCAGGTGGAAAATGTAAGCTGTAGGTCAACTAAACGTCTCTTGGCGCAAAGAAATAAAATTCAAATTTTCAGAATAAAATTGCAAAATTAAGACCTTTTCCAAGTGAGTTCAAGGGAACTAACGTCTTCAACAGAAATGCTTAAATTAGCTTGGAATAGTTGTATAATGATACACAGTTTTCATTCTGACATTAGTTGTACAATAAATTTGTTTTTTACACATTTTATTCATTCACTTTAACAATTATAAGTCTCGTTCACTCATAAAATCCCCTCCTTAACAAAACCATAAGAAAAGAGTACAAAAATCTAGAGTAATTCGAAGACATTGTAAAATGTGTGGTGTATAAATCAGCTACTCAATGAATTAAACAGTACATTTTTCACCCTAAGTTGATCCGGTAGATGCATGTTAAAGGGACGAGCCGATCAGAATAGAGAATGAATTTTTAGGCTTTAAGAGAAATTCAAATATCAGGACAATAGAAACATCTCTTCACACAGCTAAAATGATTGCAAAAATTTACATCTCATTATCAAAGAGTAAAAACAATAGTGTAGAAATTAGCAAATACACAAGTCTGTTTCTACAGTTTGTATACAACAGGTCAGTGGACACTACCCCTATATACTAACACTTAATTCCTAATCAATCGACAAATCTCAGTCTCTTAACAATCTAATTCATGGACAAACTAACCACATAACACTTCTCGGATTTATCAGTGTAATTTTTTCATCCATATATCTACAAATCCCTACTGCGTTACAGCTGATGTCAGTTCGTAGCGAAAATCATAACAATCAACCTCTAATCCGAATCCTCAATACTTGACTGTAAATAACAACAATGTAGTGACTCTTAAATAACCAACTTGACACATCATAATGGTTTGAGGAAACGGACAATCTATACTCATGTGGATGAATTCATACATCATTGTTCTTTTGACTAACAAGCAGAGTAACTTTTAGGAAATTTTTAACAAATTCATTAAATATATCAAATTTGTTCACATTTGTTATTTCTTCCGATTACTGTTTTCTTTTGTATGAACCATCCATTTACATGAGTTATTTTTAGATTGGCTAAGAACTAAGTAAACATTTGTCAAAATTCTTTCACTGTCGTTTATATTATCATTGATATATTAACATTATTATATGTAATTTGTAAGTTACTTATCAAGATGTAGTATCAACTTAATATCACATTAATTATTTCTCTTATCCTATTGTGAAAGAAATAATCTTTTCCTAGTATCAGAAGGGGTTTTGTGGAGATTGTAACGCTTAGCCACTAGACCGCCAAGCCAGTATCCAACGGTGTTAATGTCTAAACTCAACTAATCCGAGTAAACTGAGCGATGGGTCCATCATTTTCATCAGTGAGTTACTATCTCACAGCAGACCCGGTTGAACTTCACTGGTCACTGCTTCTCACTAGAACTCCAGGATATACCTTTTAAAGCCAGTCATTTGTGATCATATGTTGATCAGTATCAGAAGGGGTTTTGTGGACATTGTAGTAATTTCAATAGTTGAGATCATGAGTCAATTTAAGCTTAACTGTTAGGTCCTGGGTTCGAATCCCGTGAGACGGGGTGGTGGGTGCGCATTGCTGAGGAGTCTCACAATAGGACGAAACGGCCGTCTAGTGCTTTCAGGTTTTCCAATGGTGATGTAGCTTCAATTGACTCATGATCTCAACTATTGAAAGCTTTTTTTATTATAGAAAATTTTAGTCTAAACTACTTTAATCAAATATCCATCCATTTTATTTTGTCAATACTATCAATGTTTATTTGTTTGTTTTTTCTG
The DNA here is from genome assembly GCA_944470405.2 of Schistosoma mattheei. Lineage (NCBI taxonomy): Eukaryota > Metazoa > Platyhelminthes > Trematoda > Strigeidida > Schistosomatidae > Schistosoma > Schistosoma mattheei. The sequence continues at coordinate 35,841,077 of OX103945.1, forward strand.
TACAATGTGTACGTGCATATTTATTGACTGTGAAATGTTATTCTTGTTGTTGTTGCTATTGTTGTTGTTGTTCTTCTTCTTGTTCCTTTTTTATGTGTATAGTGAATTAGTTTTTTCGTCAAATATTGATTGAATTTGAATTAGTTTATTAAATTATAATAATCATATGCCAATTTAAAATATTCATGATATCAATAAATAATAATAATAGTTTAATTAAATATTATTAACTAATCGATATCTTCTAATAATAGTAATAATATATGTATAAAATTACTTAGTTATTGATGCCCTGCTACCCTTTTTAGAGGAGTATAGACCGTGCATTAGTACACTTTATCTAATTCTGATCTGGACAATCCTTTAAAGTTCTTTTCACTTACTATTCATCCATTTCACCTCTGCTTCCAATTCTCGACATAGTGTGTTCTTCGGCCTCCCACTCTTCCATTTCCCCTCAGGATTCCAAATTAACACTTGCCTCGTGATGCAGTTTGGTGATTTCTGAAATATATATCTTATACACTTCCAACGTCTTTTCCTAATTTACTCTTCAATTGAATATGATTTGTTCTCTCCCACAGTAGGTTGTTACTGATTGTACCTGATCAACGAACATTCAGTATATTGTGTAGACAAGTGTTTATAAATACTTGTAGTGTTTTGGTGATGGTTATTGTAGTTGTTGAAGTTTCAGCTCTGTACAGTAGAACTGACTGTTTTGACGTTTGTATTGAATACTGTGACTTTGAAATTAGTTGACAATTGTTTTTAAATTCATATGTTCTTCATTTGTAGGAATGATGTAAAGTCACCTTGAGTAGAAAATTGAATTTCTGACATTTTGTGACTTATTGTAAGCCACTTCTTAAGTGAAAAAATGCTTATTTGATTATTTAAAAAAAGCGAAGTAATCGTAAGTTATGATAATACATCTTTTTTTCACTAGTATTCCTGTTAATAGATCCTAAGATTTTATGAATGATCTACTAGAGAATAATAATACTCCATTTAGAGGACCTCTGTTAATTATTGGCTTAATAATGAAATCTCTAAAACTTTGTCTTAATTCAACTTTATTTAAGTTCAAAGAGATTCTTTACAAATAAACAAATAAAACGCTCATGAGATCCCTTGTACCACTAATTATTGTTAATTTATTGATATCTCATATAGAATCATATACTTTTGCAAGTATCATTGACTCAAACATTTGGCTCAGATATGTAGATAACATAATCTCTTTATTTATTTATTGTTATAACTTGTGAACCTGTTTGCCCTGTATATTGGATAACGCAACGGTACCACCGATCAGAGAGCAGCGAACTATCGACCGAACCAGTGACGCATAAAACACGTGCGAGCAGTCTAGAGTCCTGATTGGTTCTGCTTTCCACCTAGCCCAGCCAGTTGAGTCCAGAACACCAATCTCAGCCTCTGCAATATCAATCATTTATTTCAAATATATATATATACAAACCAAACAGATCACATCGTACCACAAAATAGAAAACAACATTTGTACAACATTTAGCCAAATGTGTCTGTGAATGTCGGAGGTAGTAATTAATAGACAGGCCATAACTCAAGAATGGTAAATCGCATAATAATAGTTCATAGGTCAAAATAAAACTCATTATAAAAGGGACATGAATATGAACGGTTTAGTTACATAACAATTATACGATAAAAATATACTCATAGTATTGGTTCATAAATGGATCCCAAGAATTACCACTTATTATTCTTATCGGGAGATAACACTTATGAAAAAACAACTCTTCTAATTTGATCAATAGTTTCTTAGCTTACATCAAATTCATTTTAGACAATAAAAATAAACTCAATGAACAACCATTTGTAGACTTTTTAATCAATAGGAATTCAAATGAAAGTTTAACTTGAATCATTTATCTCAAGTTGACCTATTCAATTCGTTGTTATATTCATTTCAACTCAGAGCGTTTACAATAATGACAAAAATTTCTTTGGCTCTAAACTTATTCAGATATTCATCAAAGATCATTACATTAGATGAAGAGAAATAAAAAAAACAATGAAATATAATTAACACATATTTACTTACTTACGCCTGTTATTCTTCGTGAAGGAGCATAGGTCACCTATCAGCATTCTCCATCCAACCCTGTCCTCAACAATCCTTTACATTTATTTCCAGTTGTTACTCATCTTTTTCATATGTGATTCTATTTCTCGACGTAATGTGTTCTTTGACCTTTCTCTTTTCCTCTTCCCTTCAGGATTTTAAGTTAGGGCTTGCGTCGTGATGCAGTCTGATGATTTGCGTAATGTACATTCTATCCATTTCCATCGTCTTTCCTAAGTTCCTCTTCCTCTGGAAGCTGGTTTGTTCTCTCCCACAGAAGGCTATTGCTGATGGTATCCGGCCATTGGATAATGAGTTTTATTAAAACTACATTAAAACGAAATGTTGTTTTATCAAATAATAATAAATAAAATGTACCATCAGTGGTTAGTACACTGTAATTCTACCATATCATTATGGTACTGTAGGGTATGCTACTTATTTCGACATAAGTAATATATAACACCAATCAGACCTGGCAAAAGAAAATTGAGAAGATTGAATAGAAGAGAACGGGACACACAGAATAATTGTTATGGCAACGAAGGAACAATGAAGTTTGAGACAATGGAGGATTTGCAGATGAAGTATTGAACATGTGGTTTTCACATTTAATGAAAGAACTCTTTATTTTTTTTAACTAAATATACATTTACTGTCCCCACATGTGTTATTGTTCACAACAGTACGACAAAAAAACTACAACGAATCTTTAGATCGCACAGAATTAACGCATTCTATAAAACAAAGATGACTCTTTGAAATACTTCAATTCAAATAAAAGATGAAATCCTTTCTAATTCGACACAGAAATTATTATACTTAAATTGTGATTAATTGTATATTGCCGAGTCTTCTCATGAAATCATGACTCGTACCAAGGAACATCTAAGCTACACAAAAATGCTCCCAAATAACCCTGTGGAACTAAAAAACGAAGAAAGAAGGCCTGACTATCCAACTAACATGGACTATTTATTCAAATATCCACACAATTAATACTGTCCACATCTCACGGTAGCTTGGGGAAACAGACATATTTACCAGGCTCTAAGTTGATTAAAAGTGATTCCAAAGAATATAGAGATATATCTATTGATTTTCCTGATTCTACTGCACTACTATGTAGAGGAATATGATTTTCACGTACTTTTGGTTAGAATAAAACAGACAACGATGAAAGGATTTAAAATGGTTCACTGTGAACCCATTACTTGGAAAAACAAATACATAAATATCACAGAAATATTTTGATTAATAAGCCAGAAATTTATATTACAAACTATTTCTTTCTGGAGATAGAAATCTAATCCTACACTGTTTCCTTGAAGTTGGCCAATCAGTACCGTCTCTTTACTTTCATGAAAAACTAACATGAACTTTTTATTCGTTAAAAGCCTAGATTGAATTCAACTGAACTGACATTAAACTTTTTGTCTTACATTCTTTTTATTTCTGTACATAAACACTTTACTTCACATAATCTATATTCCTCTAAGATCAATATAGTCATCATTATCAATATCGACTACAGTATACTAGCCAGACAATTTCATGGAATAGTTAATCCTCTAAATGTTATTATCTGATTGTGTTGTGTTGTTGCTTTTTTCGGTACAGTTTTCGATGTTTTGTCTTAAAGAAATAAGTATATTTAAAGAAAAAAATATATCATCCACATTGGTACAGAAATTCAATATAAAAGGTGCTATTCGTTGAGGATCAAAGGAAAAGAAATAAGACAGTTGTTACAAAACAAGTGACTGGAAGAATTTCTTCTATCATTCACTACTTCTTAGATAAACAATACTCTTAATAAATGTACATATATATACATGCCTGTTACATTCTTTTTATCAACGTAAATAGACTGAGTTCGGATTTTCATTGTTTGTGTTATTATGATGACGTTAATTTTTATAAGAAAATTGATGTAGTACATTTGAATAGTGTTGGGATATTCAGAAAAATATCCCAAAATTATTCTGTTAAGTCTAACGCTATCCTTTGAACTTCAGATGATATCATTTCTTATTGGTCAATTATTTATTTCACTTGTCATTTTCCTACTGGTCAATACCTATTTCATATGTCTAATGTTATTTTCTATTTTATGGTAAGTTGTGGTTTGTTTGATTGGTATATAAACAGAGTATGTCTGAAATATAATGATTCATATCTCAGAGGCTGAGACTTGCGTTCTGGACTCAACTGACTGGGCTAGACGGGGAATCAGGACCAATCAGGACTCTAGGTTGTTCTCACGTGTCTTACTCGTCATTGGTCCGATTGATAATTCACTGCCAGCTAATCTGCAGTCACAAGTTATAACAAATAGCATCTTAATAGATTATGCGGTATTGTAAACTCAATAAGATTTCAAATTAAACTGGAATCGTTTTGAAGTGATATCACATTATATTGTTGAATAACAGTTTATATTTGTCCGTTATGTTAAAATGAACAAGGATCATGAAAACAGTGTGGATATGTGAATTCTTATGTTTATATATTTTGTTTGTTACTTCCCAGTCTCATATGATTACGATAAACACCTTGGATTCTATTGATTGACCAATTTTCACAATTGTTTCATTCCTCACTAAACATTTGTTAAATAAATTTGTTTTCTTTGCGATAATAATGTTCTTTACACATCTAGGTATAAAGTAGGTCAGTAAAGCGATATATATATATATATATATATATATATATATATATATATTGGGTGTGTGAATTGGAAATCTCAATAGCCTTGTTTGTCGACATGGCAGTACAAAAAATCAACACATAATATTCGAGACATATGTGTATATACATTAAATTGTGTGTGATTTATGCATAAAATATAAGCCCGATTCTGTCTATTTTTGTTAACAAGCTAACATACCTTGTATCCAGATATTCGAAATACTGTGTAAAGTACAACTGCATTACACTATAGTGATTGGCCGAAACCAGATTTTGGATATATTTATTTTAAATATCTTAACAACATATGATTAAACTATAAATCTGAAAAAATATGTATATACGAAAACCAACTGCTTTCGAGTTCCGGTTGAGTGTCATTTTTAGTTTCTTTCAGTATTTTTCAAACGTTAGTGAATTGCATCCGACTAGGAATTATGTACTACGCCATAAATCCACGTTTGATTCTAGGATGACGCTGATAAGTTTATGGCAATGTGAATAATCATAAATGTGAAATTTGATATTAATTGTGAACAAGCTATGTAATTAAAAGTTGTACACGGTTCTTAGTTGGCTAATAAATTTCTTAAAACACGTAATTAGTTCCCTAATCTTAATATCAAATTGTATTTACTGAAAGAACTTTTCCATATTGCTTCTAAATTATCTATCCTTTTGATCTTTTTATATGAACTTGAATAAATTTCAAAATGGCTTTCATTTTATGTTAATGTGTACGTGTATATCACCATTAAAGAACTGATGAAACTTCATTTGCTACCGAGACGTTTTACTGATCGTATACAAGGGTCTTTAGGCACATGCTTCCCTTCCAGTAGTCAGTATTGCTTTAAGCAAAATGTTAATTTGTTTAATTATCAGAATAAGCGCTGACGCATTTCAACGCTAAACCTTTTTAGAAGTAGCATTGTTTTAAGGTATTAACGAATAACAGACCAAGCACTGGGAACCGTTTACCTTATTGTATGAAGTCGTTGTCATGCTATCGACCGTGAGTTCAGTTATCGAATGAACATACAGACATGTTTAAGCATTGTATAAATACGACCAGTTGTAAGAATTGAACAATAAATATGCAAATTACGTCAATACTTCTGTTGTGTCTTGAGACGCTCATCAGTATCACGTGCTAAGCTACCAATCAGAATTCCTATTCTAATTTTGTCTATTCCATGTCTACTGTTCCTTCTATAATATAGTGTCCCAGACTTGTACGCCCGACCATTACCGTTGACCTTGAGCCGATACAGACAAGCCCCTGTTGGTTCGCCGTTTGCAAGACTTTCTCTATGCCCTGCTTTGAGCTCGAAAAGTCAGCAGCCGACTTCTACTACTATTATATTTCAAACATACTTAGTTTACATTCAAGTACACTAGACTAAATCGCACCATATATATTGTAACGTCACAATTGTGTATAAACGAGCTAATAGTGGCCGTGAATGGGGAATAAATCGATTGGCAATAGAATAGGAATAATATATAGTAGAATAACAATTATTAGGTTAAATAGAAGCCTAGGGTAAACAGAATAAACATACATGGTAATCCAGTTACGTTATAAATGTACAACAAGAATATACATAGTAATAATAATTTGAGAACCAGTTTCAAAAGTCCCAATATTTATAATATACGTCCCGCTATAATAACTCCAATCTATCTAATTCATATGGTAAAATTCAGTTAATGATAAGTTTTAGTCTAGCCTGGAGGTATACTACATACCATGAAAGTGTGTAGAATAGAATCCCCAAGACAGTATCTAGAATAACAGAGAAAAAGAAGGAAACTCAGCTGACCACTTGAATAGCACAGAAGAAACATATACACTTAATAACCAAAATGATTAATGAGGATTAGAAATGATCAAAGAGCACAATTAACCAGGAGTGAATAATGTGAAATTTCAAATGAATTACAATTATTTTATCCCCGTACCTACTGAGTCAGACAAATATGTTTACAGTCACATGAAGAATAAATCTATAAGATTTGTCGATTTTATACATCAAAAATCCATTCTGTGTAATCAACAAATAGACTTATTTTAATCTGGTTCTCTACATTTCTCTCATCATAGGATTGCCAATATTGTCTTCTTCAATCCTACAACAGATTTCTTTTAATCTAATCTCATACTCCCACTTAACAGTAATGTGATAAATACTAGCGCAATAAAGGTCTTCATAATCAATGTAGAGTCTAATACAAATATCTATAGGACCAAGTTGCCATAACACATTGACACAAGGTAAAGATAACAAATTAAATAACAAAAGAGGCCTCAATAATTCAGTAACAATGAAGAATAAAAAGATTAAACATTAGGAATATGGTTCAAAAGACTGAATGAAAAGGTATAGATGAAGTAGCTCAAGATTAGGACTAAAAGAAAGAGTAAATAAATCTCTGACATTATAACTGACTGTTAGCCATTTCACGAAATTTATCCAAACAATGATGGTGGTTATCTCACTGATCCTAACCAACTAGTTTGTATCTACCAACGTGGATAAAACCAACAATCAATAAATTCATTGACTGAAACCACATCTTGGTTTGATATCCCCACCTCTAGCTTTCTTCGAATCTAATTCCACTCCAGCTAACATCATCTATTAATGTAGTCGATGATTAGACACACATGTTCTAAAGACCTCAGTCGATGAAGATTTACATCTTCATCAACCGAGTTGTAATTCTTTCCCTGATCACATATTTAATTTAATATCATATCACACAGTAAACAATAATATCATTATAATCATTAATGCATCACTAAAAATCACTACTTAAGGTAACTTACTAAACAGCTTATCAATTATATAGGCGTTTTCTTCCAATAAGTATCCTTAATTCCTTTTTTTTTTAAAAAAAAAGGTTATTAGAGAATCTATTTATAAAAAAGAGCCATTTTAGCAAGTTTCAATTTTGTTTCATTGTCAATTGTATGTTTATATGTAATTAGTGAAAATTGTAAAATTAAGAACTAATCCTAACTAATCACATGTAATCTAGGTCAATTTTACACTGACAATAACCACTGCTGTGAAGGAAATAAACTAGAAGAACATAAAGAGAAGTGAATAGATGATTATACATGTACATGTATATTTATATAATTAATATCATAAAATTAATTACAATATTTGTAGTTGAGTAAAGTATCATGTCACTACATTTTAGCGCATGACAGAATCGTAATAAATGGAAATTAAAATGTGATCTAAATAAAGAAGGGTTGCCTGTCGATCATATCCGGTTAGTTTACATTTAACCATGGATCCATGCTATGTGAAACCATTTGGGTTAGTGGGTATATTTCAGTTTGGTAATGCTTCAAACTATGAAAGTTGATAATGTGGTTTCGGGCTCAATTGAGAGCAGTAATTTCTTCAAGATTATAGAAACACTTTGAAGAAATTTGCTAACCGGCAGAAAACTAACGTCAATCAGGGTTTTCTAGAGATTGTCTAAAACTTTATAAGCAAAGATGGTTAGTGGCTAGCAGTGAAATCCAGGACACGCATTTCGTCCTATTTGGGACTCGTCAGATGAATGTACCTGCCCATATACCAATAAGAAACTATCAATTGCAGTCCTAAATATCAATGAGAAGATCCAAGTAAACAATTCTAAGTGAACCATCTAAAACTGCCTAAAAATCAACAACGTGCACTTTTATCTCATAAACTGATTACTATTATGCAACTGTTAACTGTTAATTTTGGTCAAAACTCAATACTCTTCATTGTCAATTCAATTTGCACAATTAACCTTCAAGGCTTTATCTTTCTTTTATTCTGAATTCTTTTAAAAACCATCTAACATCTTGAACAAGTGTATGCGATGTTGAATCATTTAAACTTATAATCACATTGCAACCTTATCAATGAAATTTGATAATCAATAAACCAATAGGTAAATATGATACTGGATACTACCTATTAGATACTATTATGTACATTGTGACATCTGAATATCCTTTATTTTTCAATCCTGTATAAATTCGTGTGTAGTGACTAATGAAGAGTCACAAAAAAGTATGAAATATCTGTCTGTTATGTTATAACAGCTAAATAAATTTGATGAAATATTAAAATGACCGAAGTAGTGACAATGATCATACACTCAAAAAACTGACCCTTCGTTTGGCTAAAGCAGAACTGGCATGATTTGGCGAAAACAAAACGAAAGTAAGGACGATAGATAACGATTTCTTTGATACTAAAAATGTATCAAAAACTTTATTACGAATACCCTGCTTTTTATGTTTTATTTACACTGGTTGATAGCTAAATATTGAACATACATCCTAGTGGTAATGATTGGACTGGGACTCTAATCATGTTCCATTCAATTTAAATGTCTAACGTACTAAACACCAAGCTACTGAGTTGAGATAATCACTGACTTGTTCAATCTGTATGATTTTTACATCATTATTAATAAGTGTCCTAATTATCTCGACTAAATCACCAACTAGAAACACCGACTTATAAGGTATTGGCAATGTGCTAAACCAATGACACGTTAACCAGTACGAGCATTCTGGAGTCAACTCTGAGTTCTTATTGGTCCTCTGAGATAGTAGTTTTTCGTCTAGCTTTACCCATTCAGTTTAAAACACAAAGCTCAGCTTCCACTGTATGAATCATGTATTTCAGACAAACTCAGTTTATATACAAGCAAATCAAACCTCATCATACCATAAAATAGAAAATAACAATTATACATGATCAAGTCAAAAAGTGGCTATGAATGTGAGATACTGTAACTAATAGACTGAGAATGAATTAAAAATAGTAAATCGAATAATAATAATAGTCAGTAGGTCAAATGAAAGCTTATGATAAAAGAAATACGAATATACATATAATCTAGTTACTTAATACTCATCCAATAAGAGTATATGTAATATTAGTTCATAAATCATTCCTAACAGTTAACATTCATTTATTCTTTGTTAGGATATAACAGATACAGTGCTAGTGTATTCACGTGATAATTGCAAAAATAAGACAAAACACAAGTCCTGAATTCTACAATTCATCTTTTCTAATAATAATTTTCAGAAGGGGTTTTGTGGAAATTTTAGAAATTTCACTGATTGGAATCTCCACAAAACCCTTTCTGATAATAATCATCTGTTTACTAGTAGTTGACTTCAAGAGATACTCCTAGAGTTCTAGTGAGAATCCATTACCAGTGGAGTTCAACCAGGTCTGTTGTGAGATATCAACTCACTGAAGACAATGGTGTACGGTGGCGCAACTTCTTGGATCGGTTGAAGTTAGACATTAATACCGTTGGATGTCGGGCCAGTGGTCTAGTAGGTTAGGCGCCCGGCGCGAGACTGACAGGTTCTGGGTTCGAATCTCTCGGGGCGCGGGATCGTGGATGCGCACTGCTGAGGAGTCCCGTACTAGGATGGAACGGCCGTCCAGTACTTCCAGGTTTTCCATGGTGATCTAGCTTCAATTGACTCATGATTTAAATCAGTGATATTAATTTATAATATAATGACTATATTGAAACAATTCACATAAGATCCATATAAGTCAGAAAGATTTGATTAAAATTTAATCCTGATTATCAATTATGGTAGAATTTAAACTTTGCAGTAATAAAACATTAAAGTGGAAGAATTTATTTTTTAAAATCTCAGCGGATGAATTTGAAATAAATCCAGCGTTTCACCTAGTAATCTGGTTCAATATTTTTCAAGGAAATAACCAATAATGATACAAATTAACATAATGATTAAAGAGGATCAAAATATCAGAAGGGGTTTTTGTGGGGATTGTAGTAATTTTAATAGTTGAGATCATGAGTCAATTGAAGCTAGACCACCGTGGAAAACCTGGAAGCACTGGACGGCCTTTTCGTCCCACTGTGGGACTACCCAGCAGTGCGCATCCACAATTCCGCCTAGTATTTTCCAGTTGAATAATCGGAAATCAAAATAATTAAATGTTATTTAAATCCATTTGGTATTGTTTACTTGAATCTTTCCATTGATATTTAGGACTAAAATTGATCGGTCTCTTATTGATATATGTGCATACTGAGTGTATTACCTCGATATTTTCTTAATTCACAAGCATTCTAAGCAAAGATAGATAGTGGCTATCAGTGGAATCCTATGTGGGACTCGTCAGCTGGATGTACGAGTATTTCAGAGTTGATGTGCATTCTGGGATTCCAACCCAGTACCATTATTAGTTTACATTCATTTCATATTTTTCAATTAAATATTTATCAGTATAGGGGTTGTGGAGATTGTTAAGTTTTTGATTGAGATCATGAACCGATTGATGTTAGACCACCATTGAAAACCTGGAAGCACTGGACGGCCGTTTCATCCTAGTATGGGACTCCTCAGAAGTGCGCATCCACGATCTCGCACCCTGCGAGACTCGAACCAGGACCTATCAGTCTCACTCCAGGCGCTTAACCAACTAGACCAATGAGCCGGCACCCATGATCTCAGTCAAAAACTTAACAATCTCCACAACCTCTGTACTTATAATTGTCATGTGCTCACTAGTGACTAGCTTCGTGAGAAAATTCTCGGAGTTCTGGCGAGAAGCCACGACGAGTGGAGCTAATCCGTGTCGGGTAGAAACAGGTGTCTACCTCAGTACAATGGAGGATGGTCAACTTCGTGGATTGGTTGAACTTAGACATTACACCGTTGGATACCCGCCAGCTCAGTGATCTAGGGATTAAGCGTCCGAGCGCGAGACCGATAGGTCCTGGGTTCGAAACCCGCGGGGTGTGAGATCGTGGGTACGCACTGCTGAGGAGTCCCATACAAGGATGAAACGGTCATCCAGTGCTTCCAGCTTTTCAATGGTGGTCTAACATCAATCGGTTCATGATCTCAATCAAAAAATTAAATATTTGATTTTAATTAGATTTTTTGTTTGTTTAAATACATTATAAGAATTTATTGTTTTTTATTAAAAGAATGTAACTAAAAGTAAATTGATCTTTGAAAATAATAATTAATCAAGCATGAAATGATTAATGAACGTTAAATTGAATAATTCCATGTGTTGTAATATTCTTTTTTTTCCTTAAAAAGTTGTTATTTAATGGAGAAAGAGAATTTGTTCAATGAAGGTTAGGTGAAAAGTGATAATTTTCTTTCTGTTTATAGCTTGGGCAACCACTAATATTCTAGTTTAATGGCCTATCGCTATCAATCAGTTTGACCTTGATGTGATCCATCTTTATTTAATCGTCAATACTAACTGTACTTTATTTATAAGTGTTATGTCTTCTACTCGATTACAGTAGAATATGATATATGACTGACGGCATTCGAATATATAGAACCCCACAGTCACAAACCAGAAGAGAGTAGAAACAAGGAAAGGGATTATTCTGTAAGAATCAGACATGTACAGAAAAATATGAGTATTTATAGTTATTAGCGTTAGCTATAACATCATTATAATTCAGACAATCGGCAAGGAGGCAAGTTATGCTACCGTCTAATCTTTGCACGCTACATTGGTACTTTAGAAAGCTCTATCATTTTTTGATTGGGTAGGATCTTTTCGACTTCTTTAGAGCCTCTAGAGGCTTCTTCCTGCGTTTCGAAGCCATCCGAAAAATAAGTAGTTCTTATTTTTCATAAATATGCATTTTGTTGCACACACATTCACCATTATTATTTAATGCACTTGTAGTTTACATTCTTTTCTTGACTAATCATATTTACTTCATATTCTTGAGCTGAAATAATCATCAACGTTTTCAATATTCACTGACTATGTTGTTTCTAGTACATTCAGCCACTTTTTTATTGTTATAACGGTTGGATTTTCAAGTTTACATGAATGGGATGTTAATTCATCTTAGGCGAATATCTACACTAGATTCCATCCCAGCGTACATTCTACACGACTTCAACACAACTCAGATCAACAACACATGATTAGCCTGACCACAATATAAATATATTTCCACAACAAAACCCGACACAATCTAACAACAATAAACAATCAATAATAAGTGAGTCACGATAATAATAATAATAATAATAAGGATAGGGTAATATATAGCTCATCTGACAACTGTCAGACTATCTACATGTCTAATTAAACAGACAACTAATCATGATCATTCTCACCCACACATCAATTATCCAGGTAGATTTAGTGTGGGCTCAAATTCAAATAAAAATACAAACAGGATTTGAAATCCCATATTAATAAGGTTTAGCTAAACTTTGGTATACGTCCGAGACAACCTTTAGACAAATTCACTAAGGTTGAATTAAAATTATAGGTTATCAATGAATGTGTTCTATGTGGATGGTGACGGTTTATTCAAGTTGAACAGGAATGATGTGACATCCCAGCTTACATCGAAGTCACGCATCGTTGTCAATGTTTAATCTGGATAATGTTATCGTGATACCCAGGTGAATCAACTTCCCAAGTGACTGGCTAAAATAAATAATCTCAATAGGCAACAGGATATATGAATATTAGCATATCACAAAAATCCAATATGGAGCCACTGCCACCATGGTGTGCAACTGATTATTCAACCTTGATTGTCCTTGATGTTGACGAGGCTTGGCAAACTATTTGATATTCAGAGACTTACCTTCACCTTGAGATCTTTCCCGTAATCCCGATTGGTTCAGGATTATACTTACTTTTAACTAAGGTGTTCAGTGATCATTTTTTTAGTATAAAGGTTGTTCTTTTTTCTGAAGAATTTAAATCAATGTGGATTTATTTGAAGCAATAGTAGTCTACCGTTGATTAGTTTCTTCACATAAACCATAGAAAAACAACTACGACTATTAGTGATGATTGGTAAACTAAAATTATTTTTCACTAAATGACCTTCATAAAATTAAATAAAAGCAACGTCAATAATAATAATAATAATAATAATAATAATAATAATAACGAACAAAGGGTCAGCCAACTAGAAAGAATGGAAAATCGCTAAAATTAGCAGTCGGACAACTTGAATTCATTTCATTACATACAAATTTAACTAAATAATAGTATAATGAATAGTAATAATCTAATAAACACTAGAAGATACTTGTTTACATGTGAAGTGTAGTTTACTAATTATTCAATAATTTTGTGACTTTGTATATATATATATAAAATACTTACTTACTTACACCTGTTACTCCCCAATGGAGCATAGGTCACCGACCAGCATTCTCCAACACATTCTGTCCCACTCTGCCTTCCTTCCCAGCTCTATCCAATTTTTGTTAATTTTTCTCATGTCTGTCTCCATTCCTCTGATTAATGTGTTCTTTGGTATTCCTTTCCTCATTTGGCATTGAGGGTTCCGGGTGAGGGCTTGATTTCTGACACAGGTGGGTGATTTCCTCAATGTGTGTCCTATCCACCTCCAGCACTTCTTCCTCATTTCTTCCTCCAACTGTGATCTGGTTTGCTCTCTCCCACAATAGGTTGTTGCTGATAGTGTCTGGCCAATGGATTCGAAATATTTTGCGCAGACAGCTGTTAATAAACACTTGTATTTTCTGGATGATGGCTTTCGTAGTTCTCCAGGTTTCAGCCTCATACAGTAAAACTGACTTGACATTTGTATTGAAAATTGTGACCTTGGTTTTGGTTGACAGTTGTTTTGAGTTCCAGATATTCTTCAGTTGTAAATATGCTGCTGTTGCTCTGCCGATCCGTGCCTTCACATCTGCATCAGATCCACTGATGTTGCCCAAATATTTAAAGTTTTCTACATCTTCCAGCGCCTATCCGTCATGTGTGATTGGATTGTTGCATGCTGTCTTGTATCGGATAATCTTTCTTTTCACTTTGTGTATGTTGAGATCTAGTGGTGCTAAGGCTGCTGCTACACTGGTCGTTTTCTCCTGCATTTGTTGTTGCGATTGCGATAGAAGAGCCAGATCATCTGCGAAGTCTAGATCGTCCAGCCACATCCTAGCTGTCCACTGTATCCCATGCTTCTCCCCATATATTGATATCTTCATGATCCAGTCGATCACCAGGAGAAAGAGAAATGGTGAGAGTAAGCAACCTTGCCTGACACCGGTCTTTACCTCGAACGAGACTGTCAATTGTCCTCCATGCACGATTTCACAGTTTGATCCATCATAGGAATTCCGTGTGATATCGACTATCTTCTAAGGCACGCCGTAGTATCGAAGAAGCTTCCACAGTTTTGTCCTGTCCAAAAAAATATATAATTTTAAAGAAATTCATGTCATGATTCATCATGAACTGACAAGTCATTGGTAAATTAAATCAAACGAAATTTTGATCAACACTTTTTAAATAAAGTAATCAATCAACATGTGGATATTAATGACAAAAAAGTTTTAGTGTATCTACATTAAAGTGTTCAAATGAAAACTTGAGTCTCCTGCATAAAGATAGTTAAATCAGAAATCGATTAGCCATCAATAGTAAGTATACATTATAAAGTTAGTACATTTTGATAAATGGTAACCATTTATTTTCAAATCATTAGCTGGATTACATTCTGTTTTTAATGAAACTTAAATATTTAATTTAAGGGAGAGTGGTATATGTGGATGCTAAGTGGATAAATTATATGGCTTTATTATTAACAGGTTTTTAACGTAATTGATTTTGATCCGATTAATTGAAAATCAATGGTCAATATAACCAAACTATAAACTGTTTTACTTTTACTTACTTATTTACGCCTGTTACTCCTCATGAAGGAGCATAGGTCACCTATCAGCATTCTCCATCCAACCCTGTCCTCAACAATCCTTTACATTTATTTCCAGTTGTTACTCATCTTTTTCATATGTGATTCTATTTCTCGACGTAATGTGTTCTTTGACCTTTCTCTTTTCCTCTTCCCTTCAGGATTTTAAGTTAGGGCTTGCGTCGTGATGCAGTCTGATGATTTGCGTAATGTACGTTCTATCCATTTCCATCGTCTTTTCCTAATTTCCTCTTCAGCTGGAAGCTGGTTTGTTCTCTCCCACAGAAGGCTGTTGCTGATGGTATCCGGCCAATGGATGTTGAGTATCTTGCGTAGACAGCTATTTATAAATACTTGTACCTTCTTGATGATGGTTGTTGTAGTTCTCCAAGTTTCAGCTCCATACAGTAGAACTGACTCTTGACGTTCGTATTGAAGATTCTCACTTTGATATTGGTTGAAAGTTGTTTTGAGTTCCATATGTTCTTCAATTGTAGGAATGCGACCCTTGCTTTGCCAATCCTCGCCTTTACGTCTGCATCTGAACCTCCTTGTTCATCGATGATGCTTCCCAGGTATGTGAAGGATTCCACATCTTCCAGAGTTTCGCCATCAAGAGTGATTGGATTGCTGTTCTCCGCTTTGAATTTGAGGACCTTGGTTTTCCCTTTGTGTATGCTGAGGCCTACTGATGCAGAGACTGCTGCTACACTGGCTGTCTTCATCTGCATTTGTTCGTGTGTATGCGATAGGAGGGCTAGGTCATCTGCGAAGTCCAAATCGTCTAATTGGTTCTGAGCTGTCCATTGTATTCCGTGTTTTCCTTCAGATGTCGAGGTCTTCATAATCCAGTCGACCACCAGAAGAAAGAGGAAGGGGGAGAGTAGGTAGCCTTGTCTGACTCCGACCCTTACTTGGAATGTCTGTCAGCTGTCCTCCATGCACTACTTTGCACTGTAGTCCGTCGTATGAGTTCCGGATAATATTGACAATCTTCTCAGGAACTCCGTAGTGTCGAAGAAGTTTCCATAGCGTCCTCCTATCTACACTGTCGAATGCCTTTTCATAATCAATGAAGTTGATGTATAGTGACGAGTTCCACTCAACTGATTGTTCGACGATGATCCGTAGTGTCACAGTTTGGTCTGTGCACGACCGATCCTTACGGAACACAGCCTGTTGATTTCGAAGTTAAGCGTCTACTGGGTCTTTCATGCGATTCAGTAACACTGTTGAAGACTTTCCCTGGCACTGACAGTAATGTGATACATCTGTAGTTTTCACATTTGCTCAGCTCTCCTCTCTTTGGAACCTTGATGAAGTGTTCCTCTTTCTAACTCATCGGTACTGTTCTTCCTCCCAAATTTTTTTGAATAGAAGGCGAAGCATGTTTGTAATTACTTCAATGTCTGACTTCAGTGCTTCAGCTGGTATGTTGTCGGGTCCTGCTGCTTTTCTGCTCTTGATTTGTCTGATGGTCACTGTGATTTCTTCCGTCGTTGGTGGGTTGACATATATAGGAAGATCTGTGTGCTGCTTCGATGTCCGGTGGATTCATTGGAGCCGGCCTATTCAGGAGTTCCTCGAAGTATTCTACCCATCTGTTCCGCTGTTCTTGAATTTCAGTGATTGGCTTGCCTTCTTTGTCTTTGACCGGCCTCTCTGGTTTACTGTATTTCCCTGCTAGTTTCTTCGTTGTATCGTAAAGCTGTTTCATATTTCCTTCTCTAGCAGCTTTTTCTGCCGTCGTTGCTAGTTCTTCCACGTATTTCTTCTTGTCGGCTCTAATGCTCTTCTTCACTTGCTTGTTTGCTTCTATGTATTCAGCTTGTGCTTGGACTTTCTCTGTTCGTGTTCGGCTGTTGTTAATTGCTGCCTTCTTGTTCTTCCTTTCTTTGATCTTGTCCAGTGTTTCTATAGAGATCCATTCCTTATGATGGTGCTTCTTTAGGCCCAGAACCTCTTGACACGTTGAAGTTAATGCTTCTTTGATGCCTTTCCAGTTGTCCTCCATAGTAGTTTCTTCTTAATTCAGTAGATCTTGTAAGGCTTGGAACCTGTTGTTGAGAGCTATCTTGAATTCATTGAGTTTGTCAGTATCTCGAAGGAAGGCTGTATTGAACCTTTGTAGTGCTGTTTGTCCACTTGTCCAGTTCTTCTTTAGCTTCAGTTTTAAATTGGCTACAACTAGGTGGTGATCTGAAGCTACGTCAGCTCCTCTCCTGGTTCTCACATCTTCCATTGTCCTTCGGAATTTTTTGTTGATGCAAATATGATCTATTTGGTTCTCTGTAGTGTGGTCCGGTGAGATCCATGTAGCCTTGTGTATACGTTTGTGTGGAAATATTGTGCCTCCTATGACCAATTTGTTGAATGCACACAGATTTGCAAATCTTTCTCCATTTTCGTTTCTCTCACCCAGTCCTTGTCATCCCATGATATCTTCATATCCGGTATTGTCTATTCCGACTTTGGTGTTTACATCTCCCATCAGAATAGTGAGGTCCTTTCTTGGACACTTCTCTACGATTGATTGCAGCCGCTCGTAGAATCGCTATCATTGGTGAGTGCAAAACATTGTATAATATTCATTGTGATCGCCTCCCTCTTTGTCTTGAATGATGCTTTGATGATTCTGTATCCGTGAGATTCCCATCCTACAAGTGCATTTCGTGCTACTTTGGGCAGCATTAGGGCAACTCCCTGAGTGTGTGAAGCATTTTCCTCTTCGTGGCCAGCAGCATCCCTCTCGTATTTAGCCTTTGTTGTCCAGCCTGGGTCCAATGGGTACTGCCAAGTTGTATCTCCTCATTTCCGTTGCTGTTTGACTGGTCTTTCCTGTCTCCCACATTGTTCGAACGTTCCACGTACCTATAAAGAAAATTTTCTGGTTGTTAGAAGAGGCATCGGCCTCGTGGCTTCCGAAGGAACTCAGCTTTCACCATGAGGCGTCATAGTTCTTCTAAATGAAGACCTTCTAACTCCCAGGGCAGAGTTAAAATGGCTTGGATTATTTTTTCTGGTTAGCGTTTCTTAGCGAGTTAGTTTTCTACGGGATGGGTCACTAACCTCATGCCAAACCCTCCTCCTTTACCCGGACTTGGGACCGGCAGTAACTCTGGAAGAGCTACAGGCGGAGTCTTCTCGCCCACACATAAGTAATATATTTAACAAGTGGACATATATATACAAATACACAGACATGCTTCACATAAATCACCTTGACCGAAATGACATGACATTGACTCAGTTAGACCCGTTTTTTATTGATCGCACCAAACATTTTTGCTTTGTTCCCTTGTACTATTTAAACTTGAATTAATTCAATTTGTTTATTTATTCTCTGAAGAAGTAGCTTACATTCAGTCAGGAAACATCAGGAAATCCAGAAATTTGATTTTTCTACATACATCAGTAGTTGCAAAAATCTATTTGAATTGAATGAGTCATTTTCAAACGAAATTAAGACGTTGGCTAAGGCATACTTGATACATACACAACTCAAGACAAACTTTTTAAGTGACCTAATTCCAGCTGAAAATCAATGCTCGACATGCTTTACTGTAAGATAAGAAAAGTAGAAATTTTTCAACATTGTTGTGTTATATAGATTAATAACACAACATTCAGTAGCTATAAATCCTTTTAACATTGGACGACCGTAAGTAATCAATTATTTGGTCAAGTTTTTTATTTAAAGATCTATATAGTTTGAAAATAATATTTATCATTAAATAGAATAGCTGAAGAACCATTGAGAACCTTAAAATATTGAATATTGAACATCTGCTTTGTTCTAGTTTAAAACTATTCATCAGTATTCCTACTAAATGCTATATTGAACAGTCAGTTATTAACAGTGAACACGCAATATCCTTTTATATCCAACAAGCCAGAGTTCAGTTGTCTATCGTTTTAAATTCATTGGACTTACTCTAATAACGTTGTCATAAACATCCTGTAACATCTATAGCTAATTGTCATATTTTTGACTTGGGTTGATTTAAAAATCAAGGCTCCCAACAATACTGTTAAGAAAACAGTCTCTAATAGCTAATCACTTATAGAGAACGGAATTGTTACTGACTTCAGTAATTTTGCAAAGTTTGGTAAGGCTTAAAGATAAGAAATAATAAGCAGTATGAAAAAGAGAGATGTAAATGAATTTGTAAACCAAGAGAATATTGTGAGAGTAGGAAGGACAAGAAATTAAGATAGTTATTAGTCAAATTCTAATGAAGTTGACATAATACTTCTTGAATTTTATTGAATTTCATGGCTTACATTAGTAACTAATTTAGTTAAATAACCACTGAAAATCATGAAGTACTGGATAGCTGCTTCGTTCCTGTACTCCTCAGCAGTAAAACTCCAAAACCCCAGTGAAGATCAGAAGTGATCAGTCCGTGGTGGAAGCTAGAAAAATCTCAACAACCACTACATAACCCCTATGATAATAAAGTCACTAACAACATAAGCTCACAAGGATATTTTAATTTTCAGTATGGGGCTGTGGAGATTGTTGAATTTCACTGAAATCATGAACCTGCCCAGGTTAGAACACCATTGGAAACCTTGAAGCACTGGATGCCCGTCTCCTCCTGGTATGTGAGTCCCAACCAGTCTGCATCCACGATCCTGCACAAGAGAATAGAATTCAGGTCCTTCGGTCTCTCATGAGGACACTTGACCTCCAGACCAATGAGTTGATATCCAATGGTGTTAGTATCCAACTTTAATAAGTTTACGATAGCGCACGACCATCTTTCACTGTGTTCGGTGGTTACCTTTCTCACATCCGACACAGATTAGCTCCACTTTTCCCAACTTCTCACAAGAACTCTGGAAATCTCCTCTCGAAGGGTCCAGGTTTTTAATGGTATTCTAACTTAGATTGGTACATGATCTCAATAAAATATTTGAACATTCGAAATTCTCTTTGGTTGACGTTAAAAAATGACTAGAAATGATGATATTATATATTAAGACAACTAAGATAAATAGTTGATCATTGCGTGAACTATTATTGTTTTGACCTGATTATCTTAAGACTTCAGTGTATTCAATAACATAAAATATTTATGCAAATTTCAAGTTGTTTACAAATAATTCATAACAATACCAGATATCATATTTTTATGTATTGTTGTTGACCGGTAGGGAACTTTTATACTTGCAACTGTTTAATCACATAAGTAATTTAACAATCAATATTTCACTTGAATGAACGTCTGATTGAACAGTTTTAGATTTCTGTTCCAACAAACCGATAAATATGATTCTACGATATAACGCACAGCCTTCCAACAACAACAAAAACTCAACACTATTAGAAAGAGGAGCATTAGTTTCAGCAAAATTACAAGTACGATTTTCAAACAGATTTCAAATAGTACGAAACATAAAGCATCCTATTGGCTACTTATAAACATCTAATATTTCAATAAACTTCCATTCATTTAAGTTAATCACCATATTAAAACTTGATCAATAAAATTCAGTCAACATTAAGAGATCTAAACAAACATAACACTGGTAATAAATCAACTGTAATTTTAACTCTGCATGTCTATTTTAAAGCTTTAAAGTTGATAAATCACATTTCACAAAATAACTAAATTATCAAGTCAATTATTATTACTAAACAATCTTGAAAGTCCAAAAAAACCATCTAAGTTGATTCTATCTAAAAAGTTTTCCAATAATATTATAAGAGTATTTCCTTTAAATAATTCAATTATCATTGTGTATTACATATATGACAGAAGTGACCACTGGAGTTCAATTGGGTCTGTTATGAGATAGTAACTCAGTGATGACATTGGTGGACGGTGTCACAATTTCATGGATTAATTGAAGTTAGACATTAGCACCTTTGGATACCGGCTGGTTCAGTTGTCTAATGGTTAAGCGCTCGCGTGCGAGACTGACAAGTCCTGGATTCTGAATCGTGGATGCGTACTGCTGAGGAGTCCTACAATAGAACGAAACAGCCATCCAGTGTTCCTAGGTTTTCCATGGTGGTCTAGCTTCAATTGACTCATGATCTCAACTATTGAAATATTTTTTTTCTGTTTGAGAAAAAATAATAATAATACTCCTAAAATATCATTCTCATGGTTACCATAATAATATTCATAACTTAATTTATTCACTTTAACATGATGAAAATAAATTCACGTTATTGTATTAAAGCACATTTTCATCGTTATGCCATATATATATATACTCTTTGTCTCTGTGTCTCCCTCTCTCCCTCTCTCTCTCTCTCTCTTCATATATATATGCATCGAAACTAAACAAATTAATTTTGATAAATTCACTTAAATTTATTGATTTAAACCATTTTAAACTAGTCATAACAAGAAAGTATAAAAGTGGATATAATTATTATCACTTTTTTTAAATTTATCGATTAACGAATCATTAAAAAAATTCAACAATGTAGAACAATAATGAATAAGAATGATATGATAGTTTCAGTTGCTATGTCGAGCCTAGATAACTTATACTAGTTTCTGGATAAATTAATTTCTCTATACTTCTCAAGATACATTTTGATCTTATTAATTATTTGCTTATTAATCTTCATTGTGTGTTTTTTTTCAATATGAGCATATGTATGTGTACTTATCCTATTCATCACATGTCTGTAATTTATTCTTTGGTCTGATTATAAATGTAGATCTATACTTGATTAAATTGAGTTGACACATTTGTCTTTACCATATACGCATCATTTTGTTTTGCTTCATTTACCGATTAACGACTATATGATGAAACATACCTATTCTCGTATTTAAATTAATTCAGTTATTTACTAAAATGAGTTAAGTCGATGATTATATATAAGAGGATTGGCGACATGTATATTTTAATAATAATCATTTATATGATCAACCTGGTATCAGATATCAAGTCACAAAAATATCGATATATATAATAAATAAACTTGGATTAATTATGATTTGTTTATTTATTCTCTGAAGAAGTGGCTTATATCAAGTTACGAAACGTCAGAAAATCTCAATTTTTCTACTCATTAGGATATTATTTTTATTTATAACAATCAACCCAATGCTGAATTTATTCGAAATTATCAAGTCAAGCCTTGGTAATGATACTTATATATGTATTGATAAAAATAGATTAATACATGCCCATTATTATGATTATTATTAATACATATTATAAACATATCTGAATGAGACTAAAATATTTGACAAGAATAAAACAAATAAATAAATGAATAAACAATGATTCTGATCTCTTTTTTCTTTCTTTTTTTTTGGTTCATTAATAAATAGAAAAATTCACTTTAATGAATATACAATCTGATCGATTTTATGTTCATCTTAATATTAATAGTGTTTTCTTTTTCACATAAAATAAATGAATCTTTCAAGAAAACAAAAGAAAACAAAACAAAGAAAGGCGTAAAATACATTTAAAAAAAAGAAAGAATAAACTTAAGTAAATCTATTCATTATCTTCTATTAATCTCTGTTTTCATTAAATATGTTCATTTTTTACATAGTATTAGTACTATTATTAGTAGTAGTAGTTGTTGTGGTAGTGGTATTATTAGTAGTATATTCAGCATTATTTATCCTGGAATATCAATTAAATCATTTGTTAATGTTGTTATAGTTGATGATGTTGTCATATATGGTGCTTCCCAAATTAATATACCTCTATCTAATTTTGCTGTTAATTTATTTTGATCAACATTAATTGGTATAGTATTTTCATGTAGAAATTCACGTGCAATTTTAGTTTGTTGATTATTTTCAATATTATTACCTTTTTGTTTAATCATAATTGTTAATAAACCATTTTTTAAATGAATATTTAAATCTTCCGGTTTTACATCTAAGCAACTTTCATACTTTGTGTATAAAATTTCATAGGTTTAGTCAAATGATTAGTACTACTTATATTATTGCTAGTAGTATTCGTTGTTGTTGTTGTTGCTGTTGTATGATTAATTAAACGATTTATAGCATTATTATAATTATTTTGTATTGATATATTGTTTATAGAATCATTTTCATCGACATTATTTGTAACTGGTAGTATATGTAATGGACGTTGAGATTTTAATGTACTATTATTATTCAGCAATTTATGTTCATTTTGATAATAATAATTATTATTATTACTATTAGTGGTAGTAGTAGTAGTAGTATGATTATTCTGTGGAACTTGTGATTGAGATTGATTATGATTTAAAGTTGATTGTTTAGAAGATTGTTTCAAATGAATTGGTTGATTTTTTGTTATTTCTACACGAATATTTTGTACATTATTCATAGGAGTGTATTGATTATGATTTTGATTCGTTTCAACACGTACAGGTATATTAATTGGTTCTGATTTTGTAAAAGAATTACTTCTATAATGATGATTTGGTAGTCGTTGTATATTTTGATAATTTGATAAATTCTGTTTTTTAATATGAAATGATTTATTAAAATCATTTGGTAAATTTGTAAATGATGAATTACGATGTCGTGTTTCACTAGAAAATGATGTACGTAATCTAGGTGAATCTAATATTGAATTACGTAATGGTGGTGAACATGATAATCCCCAATTAATATGACGTTTTAAATTAGGACTCATTTGTGAACTTTTTAAAATTGGTTGTTCACGTTTATTTACATCAGCATATAATAATAATGTATTTTTATTTAAAATAGTACTTTTTAATGTATTTAAATCAACAGATTGTGGTAATTGAATTTCACGTCTAAATTCTTGTTTATATTTTTCACCAGTTGGTTTAATCTCTTCATGATTTAAACTTATAGTAACATCTTGTAATTGTCTTTTAATTCGTATACTTTCTGCTGGATAACCTTGTAAATCGACTTCAATACAGTATTTAGATTTTCCATATGAATCATGTGTATAATATTCTTTACATGGTGTAATAGAATTTAATAAATTTCCTCCTGATCTATATTCCATTGAATGACGATTTAATATAGGAATTGGCGGTGGACGTTGCATGATTATAGATTTAAATTTTATACTAATAACATTTGCATTTATTAAATCTTTTCAACAATTTGTTTCTTTTTATATGATAGTGATTTTTTTTAAAAAAAATTCTCTATTCTTAAGATAATTGGTTTATTTGTTGTGCTGATTTCTATTGGTTGTTTTTCCTTTCAAGGTCACACGTATCAGATCTATTAACCAATCAGAAGTGTATAAATTATTAGTAGGGTTAGTTTATTATTGATGCACTCTCTCTTACATTGTAAATTTATTAAATATGGCAATGATCATTAGAATATTGAGTGTGCATATCTATCTATCTATCCATTATGATATTATTGGTTAATCAAATTGTTACCATATTTACTTTATTTATCTTCTATTATGTATATTAATTTGTATTACATAAGTTGTGTATTAGTGTTACTTTAAAATATTCTATAGATTTACATAATTTTGAAAACTATGTTCATCAAATTGTTGAAACTTCTTCGTCACTATACTATGATCAGTAGGGGTTTTGTGGAGATTTTTAGAAATTTCACTGATTGAAATCATGAATCAATTGAAGCTAGACCACGATGGAAAACTTGGAATCACTGGACAACTGTTTCGTCCTAGTATGGGACTCCTAAGTAGTGTGTATCCACGATCCCGCAACATGGTGGTCTAGCTTCAATTGACTCACTGTTCTATAACATTGGTTGTATTAATGTTTCAGTCTTAGTTTTATATTATAGAAAATTAATGATTTATAATTATTTATTTTCCTTGTTTCAATTACTCTCTTAATGATTTCAACTTTATTCTCACATTTTCATAGGATTCAATTAATGAGTAAACGTTCATGTGTTCACTTATACTCTCTCTCTCTCTCATTTACATTAACTGATAATGAAGTGTTTACTATTAACAATAATTATATTGTTTTAATGGTCAATTATCTAGTAGATTTATTTCTAGAATTGGAAGTGATTAATTGAGATAAGTTTATTAAAGTTAAATTGTAGTGGGTTAGTTTTGTTAAGTGATCATCTTGATAACCGTTATAATAGAAATCTTAACAGTGTTTGAAATCAGAAAGCAATGAGAAACGGTAACTACAGTTTACTAGAGGATAGAGTAAATCACAAAGCTATAAGCACGTCAAGCGAATTTGAAGCAGAGAGGAGAATATGTGTGTGCGAGTAAATACACAGGTAAATTTATAGTCAAATTGTATAAGAACGCATCAATATAATCCAAAAGCTTATAATAGGATTTGAGTACATATATACATGAAGAGGAGGATGAATCATTGACTGATATATAAGTGAGCAACATTTTAGCTCGAGTGTGTCATGTGCTCTAATGATCATAACAGTACAGAGAAATATGCGAATTATAACTGTTCAAATAAGTAAGTTAATAAAAGGGCTTAACCAAAATTAACCATAGTCGAAAATGTTTGTAGGATCGTTGCTATGACGTTTTACACGAAACAGTGACATTAATTCTAATTCATTAATTAATAATTAATTGACTTCAACTTATTCTAAAATCCATAGTTACATTTTCTAATGATACATGTCTCTACATGGATACATGTTTGTTTAAAATATCAAGTTGAAATAAAATACTAAAGCAACTTATATTTTAGTTATATAATATACACTCACTACTTATTTCAAAGTTTATCATGTTATTAAAAGTAAAGTAACCTAAAATTATGATGAACTATTTAGTCAAACAAAGAAACTTGAGATCATTTATTTATTTAATAATATCGAAATGAATTCTGTTGCAATTTTGAAACGTTTTTCTTCTCATTTTAATATTCACATAAACTTATTAGATATCTTGAAACAGAATGATGAACGCTCGCCTGCAAGACTGAAGATGCTGGGTTTGAATCCCTCGAGCGCGATCACGGATGCGCACTGTTAAGGAGTCCCCTACTAGGACGAAACAGCAGTTCAGTAATTCCAGGTTTCCTATGGTGGTCTAGCTTTAATTGACTTATGGACTCAATTATTAAGATTTTGTGGAGATTGATTTAATTTAGAGTTTGTGTTCACCACCTAGTGATATCATTTGAAATACTACTGAAAACCAGGAAGTAATAGATATTTGTTGGGTTTCACCATGAAAATCCTTGGTAGCAAGCAACCACGACTTATTCAGAAGTCGAATCCAGCACCTTCAATTTTCATGATGAACACAATCATTAACACTACTGGATCAGTCTCCAATAGTTTTATTTTAATGTTAAGTAATTCATAATATAGTTTAACCATCATCCAATGTCACTGATGAAAGGTGTTTTATTCCTGACACATTTGAATGGTACTAATTATGAATTCTTATTTTGCACAAATTGATCATAACTAATCAAATGTGTGTAAGTTTAAAAATATTCTTTTAAGTAATAGAACATTCGATATAGATTGTTTCTACAGTTTCAAAATTTCATAACAAACTAATAAGAATAATGTATACAAATAAGTATTGGTGAATAAAAAAATTGTTCACTTATGAATCATTGAAAGTTTCATGAAATAAATTTTATTACTATTTAACATTGATTAAAGTTTTTTTTTCTTCTTTGATCATATCTAATTAATGTTAAACACATTGATCAAAAGTACATTACACAAAAATCTCCGTAGACAGAGTTTCATTGAATATGTATATGTAATAGTACCGATAAACTTAAACAGTATCATTGTTATACATCGCATAATATGTATTCGTTTCCTCAAAAACGAAGAATACATAAAATGAATGTATTGTCATTTTTTTAAAAAAAAACAATAATTTTTTGGTGATTACTTACTCCTGTTACTCCTCGTAGAGGAGCAAAGGCCACCAACCAGCACTCGTCATCCAACCTAGTCCTAGGCAATCCTTTCCAGTTGCTATTCATACTTTTCATGCCTGCTTTCAATTCCTGACGCAGTGTGTTCATTGACCTTCCTCTTTACTACTTCCCTTCAGGATTTCAAGCTAGGGTTTGCCTCGTGATGCAGTTTGACGATTTTCTTAATGTATGTTCTATCCACGTCCAACGTTTTTTCCTAATTTCGTCTTCAGCTGGAAGCTTGTTTGTCCTCTCTCACAGTAGGCTCTTGCTAATGGTACCCGGCCAATGGATGTTGAGAATCTTGAGTAGACAACTATTTATAAATACTTGTAGTGTTTTGATGATGGTTGTTTTAGTTCTCCACGTTTCAGCACCATAAAGTAGGATTGTTTTAATGTATTGAAGATTCTCACTTTGATATTGGTTGACTTCGCCTGTAGCTCTTCTATAGTTACTGCTGGTCCAAGCTCGGGTAAAGGAGGAGGATTGGGCATGAGGTCGGCAACCCTATCCCGCAGAAAAAATCTTGTTAAAAAAACCAACCAAATTATATTCGTGATATTCTAATGATTAGAAATTTGACCTTCTGAGGATTTACTGCTTAGTTGAAGTTGAATCTTCAAAGAGTAAAAGAATAACCAAATTAACTGGACACAAATTTAAATAGTATAGATGAATGTAGGAGACATATATGATTATCTTCTAATCAAATGAAAGCTATAATATTGGCAGTTAATACAAACAATAATTATATACTTGCCATGATATCCTTAAAAAAAAGAACTATACTGTTTTTAAATAGTGTAATTGTAATCTCTTCAACCAGCACAGTCCTTATTGGTTTTCAGAAGATTTATTTCAGACTAGCCATCAATAGGAGACACAACTCTTAAGGTTCATGATTATGTTTGGTTGATATGGGGCGAATCAAAGTAGACAGCTATTTAATATTTTTTTAGTAGTCCACTAACTGACCTGAGTTCATAATGAAAATAATTAATTTCTATAATGTGGTTTGAGATATTCAGTAGGAAACGCTTAATTTAGGCATCATATTACTTAATATTCATAAGTAAGATATACCTCCATCTATATGGGAGTTTTTACTTCGTGTCGGAGTCGAATCCTTGTCTCCCATCTTCATAATTTGAAAAGTTACTATTTCTCAGTGTCTATTTACTTGTTCAATAGAATTTGATCACTATTAAAGAACTAGATATACGCAACATTGATCACTACCTAGTGATTTATTTATACACAAAATATGTTGTTATTGTCATTGAACAAACAAGGAAATATGTAAATGCCCATTATCACCCATTAAATTAGGTTTTATTAATTTAAGATTCCAATATTTCTTTGATTATTATCAATAGAATATTTTTACTATGCATAATTATTGTTTTCTAAACTACAAACTCTTATACTGTAAACGTATTGAAGTGAAGTGAAGTTAAGTGAACTAATTATGTTTTCCTAATACCAATGTTATGATTATGCAACTTTTTATAGAAAAAAATTTCAGGAATTTAATTTCATTGAAACATTCATCTTCTTGTGAACATTCCTTCTACAAACAATAATGAATTAACAACTGTTGTGGAAAAAATGTCAACATTAACTTTTATTCGTAGTTTTATTCTGACAAAATTATCACTGTACACAATTACTTATTATTATTATTATTAGTAGTAGTAGTAGTAATAGTAGTAGTAGTAGTAGTAGTAGTAGTAATAGTAGTAGTAGTAGTAGTAGTAGTATCTAAGTATATTCATCTTTTTAATGTGTATATAATTGTCCACGGATCTGAAATGCGATCTGGTTGCTAACTATTTATCATATAATGAATCAAGATACTTTGTGATTATTCTTCCATAGCTGACAACATCCATGTTCTGTCTATTTAAGTTCGAATGGGAGAATCATGTCATAACTAGACTATTTATTTGAGCTATCCAGAAAAAATAGGATCGATTAGGCTGATAGTGATCTTAGAAATGGAGTTAAAAACAATTGACTTATTAAAACACTAACGAATCAACGAGAATCGACATGTACTTAACGGTAGAAAAAAAGTGACAGGATACATAGTATAAAGAGATTAAGCGAGTCAATCAGGATGGATAAAACTATAATCTGATCTCAAATTAATGATTCTTTTTTTTCCTCATATTGAATGGTGTGATAAAAATACTGATATGCAATGCTCAGAATGTTTGAAATTCTTAGAGAATGTTCTTTATCTGTCATTTTTTAAAGTAAGATTGTCAAAACAAACACATAAGATGTTCGGATTATGATACTAGGTGATATCGGATCAAGTTATTCACACAGCACAGTTCCCTGAAGATTACAACTAACATTTCCGGATGTGTGATAAACAGCACGAAAATTAGGTCCAAAGTTTCAAGTCGACTACCTCCAATCATGTAAGAAAGCTATTTGTGGTTATCAGAAAGATTTCGGAAAATAACCTTTAGGGTGAATATTTTTGCACTCAGATTAATGTGACTATGTAGTCGTATTTCTGCAATACTTGGATTAAAAAAACTGATAGTAAGCCTTGAAGAATTAGTAATAGAAGTATTCTTCTAAAGAAACTATTCTTCTCAGTAAAGAATTGTTTTCCTTTTTATCTTTTTTAACAATCAGTAACTGAGTCAAGAGTATTTGAAGCATCCGATTGAAGAGTACTTAAGTAGTTTCACTAATTAAATCACAATCTTGCGTTACTATGACGTTTATATTTCTCAAATGTGTAGCAAAGAGAATGTTGTAACAAACACATTTATTCTAAATCCATTCAAATTAAAAACTCTTCAAATGTTACTTACATTTATAAGGCTTATTATAAGTAAAATCTATCAAACACAAATGAGCTCTTATACATTCCCGCTTATACAAACCTGTTTTCATATCAAGCCTCATTGACTTATCTATACGTGTATTCATATTTGGTTCAAAGACGATGGAGAATACAATAAACATGTGCAATCATCTTAGTTATCAGCGTAATCAATCTCAGATTTTCTTACATAATCTAAAAAATTCCCATTGTGAGAAATTGAAATAACATATATATATATATATATATATATATATATATATATATATATATATATATATATATGAGTGTGAGCAATATTGTTTCCAGTTAAAACTGTATCATACCTTAATACATACCAATATATTATATGGTTATTGTTTCTAGAACCCATTATTATTGTATCCAAGCTATTAATGATTTCGATTATAATTAATTAACTTGTATCCTATATAATCAATTATTGATTTATTTATTTTCTTAGGAGGTTTCAATAACTAGTGGAAAGATAAATTGTATTTTAAAATTTTAAATGTTGATTGACTGAGTAATAACCAAGACAACAATCCGAATCAACAAAATAAAAAAATACAACTTGGAGCTTTATACAATCACAACTCCATGAACTAAAAATGATCATGACTAAATCTGATGACTGTCTAGATCAACTGTATAGATTAATCTTAATCATGGCAACTTTTTAAAACTAATGAAAACAAAAGTTAAATAGTCCCTACTAGTAAAACATTTTGGTTCTGAATACTTAGAACTTATGTTGACATATAATTTATAATATTAATCCATTGAATTTTTATTCATGTTCACTTATTCTCTATTATAATCAAATATTTATAGTGTGGAATAAAATAGTTAGTTTATGGATATAGTTTCTAAGTATTGAAGATAATTTCATTTTAATATTTGAGATCATGAGTCGAATGAAGCTAGACCACTATGGAAAACCTGGAATTACTGGACACCGTTTCGTCCTATTGTGAGACTTTTCAGCAGTGCACATCCACGATCCCACCTCGCGAGATTCGAACCCAGGACTTGTTAGTCTCGCGTGCGAACGCTTATTTTTTTGTAAAGAATTTGAGCTTTTCAACTTACGTTGATACAACCAGAAAAAAAATCCTTGAACAAGTCGACAAAGCTATTGACTATTGTACTAAACCAATATTGGTAGGTACAGACTATCTGGTTAGGATATGTGCGATTATCGTGACCGAAGATTGGAGATTATGGGTATATTATGTGGCTCTGTATTGACCATAATGTCTCAGATTCATTCACAATTAGTTTTCTCACAGATCATAAATTTTAAAACTATCTTAAACCTTTCTATCCCATAAATCCATTGTTCTTGAATCATATTGTATATAAAACTTTAAACCAGGGAGTAAATGTACTAGGCTCTACGCTTGCTAATATAGTAATGAGAAGGATCCTATAAAATACATCAACCTATACATACATACATATATTTGCAAGAGATACATTCCATAAACAAATATTCTCAGAGCATAATTTTTGTGGATATTATAGTAATTTAATAGTTGAGATCATGAGTCAATTGAAACTAAACCACCATGGAAACCTGTAAGCACTGGATAGCCATTTCGTCCTCCTCAACAGTGTGCATCCACAATCCCGCCTTGAGAGATTCGAACCCAAAACATATCGACCTCGTGCACGAGCGTTTAACAACTAGACAACTGAGCCAATATCAAACGGTGTTAATGTCTAACTTCAACTAATCCACGAAAATGCGCCACCGTCCACCAATGTCATCAATGAGTTACTATCTCACAACAGACCCAGTCGAACTCCTTATTTTTTCACAAAAAAAAAAAATAAAAATAACGGTCTTCCAATAGTTTTTAGGATTAAAACTTCAGTAAACTTTTATTTAACTGTTCTATAATGTTTGTTACTTGTCCAAACTTTTTTCATCTTCAAGTAAATAAAATACCATGAAAAAAAATTCTCAGTTTAGTGGTTGTGAAGATTGTTAAGTTTTTGATTGAGATCACGAACCGATTGATGTTAGACCACCATTGAAAACCTGGAAGCACTGGACGGCCGTTTCGTCCTATTGTGGGACTCCTCAGTAGTGCGCATCCACGATCCCACACCCCACGGGATTCGAACCCAGGGCCTTAAGTCTCGCGCCGTTCAGTGCTTCCAGGTTTTCAATGGTGGTCTACGATCAATCAGTTCATGATCTCAATCAAAAAAAATTCGTTAGCGCGTAAAATTTATTTTAAGTTAACTGTAAACTAACTATAATTTTTCATGTAGAATTAAAAAATTTAAAAAAAGCCTTTTTTTTGTTTCCAACATGATCGTGAGAGTAAATCATATGACTATGTAAAGGACATAGTGTAATTATATAATTGTGTAATATGAATCATGTATAAAAGTAGAAGAAAAAGAATAATTTGCTTGTTTTTTTTCATTAAAATTTCATTATACAATCCTAATTAAAAACTTTATCAAAAAGTTTTTCTTTCATGTTATCAAATTAAAAAAAAGAAAAAGAAAAAGGAAGAAAAATCCAATCGAATATGATGTAATATATTTCAAGTTGACTCATTATAATATTTGGTTTTAATCGATTTATAAAATAACATAATTTGTATTTAAAATTGATTGATCACTGGGTGGTGATCCATGTCATGTGTGTCAGGCAGGTTATCCTTAGTGTAGATCGAATCCTATCAACCAAGTTGTAATGTGGCTACCAGTCTAGGTGACTTGATATTGTGATAAGATTCGATCTGCACTAAGAATGACCTGCCTAGCATACATGACATTGATCACTATCCAGTGATCAATTAATTGTAAGTGCATCTCAATCCTAAAGGAGGTCAGTTGCGGTTCGGACAGTTTAGTGGTAATGTCTCTGACTGTGAAACTGGGTGACACGATATAGAATCCGTCAGGGACCATTATTTCCCTAATGATTAAAGGTACATCTTGCTGACAAGTGCCAAGTAGCATGAAACCTAGGTCCTGTTGACTACCTCCAACCACCATCTTATAGCATAAAGTTTTTAATTGAAAATAGAAGAAAGATAAATTCAGTGGAGAGTTCTATTTTTGGTGAATTTATTTTCAAAGGTGTACAATTGTAAATATATAATTACAATAATAATGATAATAAACTTCTGTTAGACATGGTAATAATGAGGTAGAATAAAGAAAGGTATTGAAAAAAAAAACAATTTTTAACCAGGGAAACTAATAATCGTTTGATTGTTAAGAGTTTAAATATTTATCATAAAGATAGATAGCGGAGGCAGTTATATTGAAACTTCTTAACATTGCAGAAGCAATAGCTATAAATATGAGAAAACCAGAATCGTGTGTACAAAAGAGATTAGTACAACCTTTTCTTCTACCATGGTCTTAAATTTTTTCTTTCATATTCTTCTTCCTTTATATCCATCTGCTTCCCCTTCCATCTTCTCCTTTAACCTTCTCCCCCCCAAATGGTTTATTTCTGTTTCTATGATCCTCTTCATTACATTTCATCTCAATTTCAACATTTTATCTTATCATGCTAATCCAAACTTTCCCAATGATTATTCCCCTATCTATCTTCACGATGAATATGTAAACTCTTAACAATCAAACGATTACTAGTTCCCCTGGTTAAAATTTTTTTTTTCAATACCTTTCTTTATTCTACCTCATTATTACCATGTCTAACAGAAGTTTATTATCATTATTATTGTAATTATATATTTACAATTGTACATCTTTGAAAATAAATTCAGCGAAAAGAGAACTCATAAATGAACTAATCTTTCTAATATTTAATGTCACAATGGGTGTATTCCGTTTACTAAGAAAAGTTTTATTATCAAACATGATTTAAACAATGATAATCGGCGCTGGTATGGCCGAGAGTTGGGTGGGTCGTCCCTCCCTCTCGAAATGCTCTCACACGGTCACGCGTATACAGCCTCTGCCAGGAAAGTCCTACTCATTGCCTTCTCGTGGCAGGGGTGTTGTTTACGAAAATAAGAGGACGAAAAGCGAATGTCCGGCGCCTTAACCGGATCCCAAACCAATGGTGCACATGAGCTCCAGTGTCCTGAAGGAACAAGTGGCGTATGAAGCCATCGTTGGTCACCGGCTACCATGGGAATGCATCTCCTCACGATGCTCCACTACCTTGTGGGTCAGATCTTTAGGTCAAAGGCTCGGGGTGTGGCCCCCTAAGGAAACCACTTGCTTCCGTCTGGGCACCCGGGCAGTATCACAGCCCACACACACAAATATGGTGTGGCGCATTTATATTTGGTGCCTTCTTGTAGCAATATTTATGTGTTCAAATAATAAAAAATAATACCAATTAAGCTGTATATTCATTGTATTTATTCCTAATTAGGAACATTTCTCTTATTATATATAAATGTTACGTTATATATGAATGAGTTGCTAATTGGCTGCTTTTTGACCTGTTCAATTGTATACACTAGCTGGATTAAATACACTTTGTGCATGAAATGACAGACTTGATTACCTAATTTATCCATAAATCTAGTCAGTTGTTTAGTGGTTCTATTGTGGTGTATATTACTTATATCGACATAAGTAGTATATAACATCAATCAGGTCTGACAACAGAAGGTTGGAAAGATCGAATCGAAGAGAACGGGAACAGAGAGTAATTGTTATAACGATGAATGTACGATGAAGTTTGAGACAAATGATGGATGATGTGCAAATTAAGTATTGAACGTATGGTTTTCGCATTTCACCAAAGAACTTTGTAATTTCGTCTTGAAATATAATTGGTTGTCCCCACCTGAGTACTCGTTCATTACATTATTTTCTATATGATCAGTTAATTAGTTTATGAGTGTCAATTATGCAGTCAGTTGCTGAGGACGGAACCTCAATTATTTTAGTATATGAATGGATTAGTTGTACTGTCTTAGCACTGATGATATTGCTTCTGATGACGACATCATCATCTAAGTGTTTGTAGTTGTTATAACTGTCAGACAAAAATAATCTACAGACATGTGATCAGTAGTGTAAGGAATTACTATATACGCCCATATAAAAAGTCAAAGTTAATAAGCGAATAATTGGCAAGGTCAAGGTGTTACACATAAAGAATGAATAAACCAGTCTGTTCGGAATCTAGAATAAGCCATGTGGGTTTCACATTACAATTAATATGCCTCATGAAAGTTGATTGATTGAATTCAAAGGTGAGTTTGTAACCTGTTCAATGAGTTTGATATTTTGAATAATCATGGAATAAAGATGTATTTTTAAAGTCATTATCTGATAGCAAGATATTCACGTGAAGCTGGAGACAACTATAGTCATTTCTTAATAGTTAACATTAGTAAAATTGCTCAAAAAATTCAAGATGACGGTTGTTTTCACGAAGAAGAATGAAGAAAATTTGTAGCTCAGGAGCATAGTTTCCTTGAAACTGTGTTTTCTAAATTTACTAATTCAATATTAAAGCTTCCATTATCATTCAACTCTGAGAGACAAGAAAATCAATTGAATATTCATTTTCCATCTGTTCCAATAAATTATAAGATAAACAACCTTGTTAGTATAAAACAATGGGTATTCTTCTTAATAACTCCAATATTAATCGATATATGGAGAGATATGTATAATAGATAGATAGATAGATAGATAGATAGATAGATAGATAGATAGATAGATAGATAGATAGATAGATAGATAGATAGATAGATAGATAGATAGATAGATAGATAGATAGATAGATAGATAGATAGATAGATAGATAGATAGATAGATAGATAGATAGATAGATAGATAGATAGATAGATAGATAGATAGATAGATAGATAGATAGATAGATAGATAGATAGATAGATAGATAGATAGATAGATAGATAGATAGATAGATAGATAGATAGATAGATAGATAGATAGATAGATAGATAGATAGATAGATAGATAGATAGATAGATAGATAGATAGATAGATAGATAGATAGATAGATAGATAGATAGATAGATAGATAGATAGATAGATAGATAGATAGATAGATAGATAGATAGATAGATAGATAGATAGATAGATAGATAGATAGATAGATAGATAGATAGATAGATAGATAGATAGATAGATAAATGCATCATCACATTAAATGTTCACAGCATTTAAATTTTTCATTATTCTTCTTTCTACTGACTTTTTTCTTTCTTGTGTACAAATCACTAATTTTACCACTAAATTACCATTGTTAATCAATAGTAGAAAATGTAATAACACTAATAACGAGCATAAATGAATACATATACAATACACAGCGGTATCTATGGCGTATGTAATACTGTTGCTTAGTAAGTATTATAATTATTTAAAATAAATAACATAACAACATCATTGTTATTAATACAAGTTAAATTCATGCAGATAAAGTTAGTTAGTTTTTTTTAATTGATAGTGTATATGGTTAAACAATCTGAAATAAAAATGTGTCATTCAATACGTTTTTTTTTCTTATAATATCATTGAGTTACAATAAAAAAAGGCACCATCAGTTAGAATAGGTTAGTTTGTGTTGTTTATCTATTGGTCTATTTCATACATTCATATTACTATAAAGAAAAGTTTTAATGATCACTTCTTTCATAGAATATATTCCTGTTCTATTCAAACAGTATTTAGGATATTGTAAACATTGAAATCAAAAATTGTAGGATATAAAAGAAAATTGTTCTGAATGGAAAGATTCATTCATAGTTTACATCATGAATTGATCATAGTCAAACAATCATTAAAAGACATGAAACAGTAGGCAACTTTCATTGTTGTTGTTGTAGTATAGTAACTCTGGTTAGCGTTTTTTTAGCGAGTTAGTTTTCTACGGGGTAGGATCGCTAACCCCATGCCGACCCCTCCTCCTTAATCCGGGCATGGGACCGGCAGTAGCCTCATAGGGGCTCCAAGCAAGCTCTCATATGGAATCCTCAAGGCCAAGGGAAAAGAGGAAGGCCAAACAACATTAATCAGAGAAATGGAGACAGACATCGGAAGAATGAACAACAATTAGATAGAACTGAAAAGGAAGGCAGAGTGGGACAGAATGTGTTGGAGAATGCTGGTGGATGACCTATGCTCTTTTGGGGAGTAACAGGTGTAAGTAAGTAAGTAAGTAAGTAAGTAAGTAAGTAAGCGAGTAAGTAAGTAGGTATGTAAGTAAGTAAGTAAGTAAGTACTTTTATATATATACAAAGTCACAAAATTATTGAATAATTAGTAAACTACACTTCACATGTAAACAAGTATCTTCTAGTGTTTATTAGATTATTACTATTCATTATACTATTGTTTAGTTAAATTTGTATGTAATGAAATGAATTCAAGTTGTCCGACTGCTAATTTTAGCGATTTTCCATTCTTTCTAGTTGGCTGACCCTTTGTTCGTTATTATTATTATTATTATTATTATTGACGTTGCTTTTATTTAATTTTATGAAGGTCATTTAGTGAAAAATAATTTTAGTTTACCAATCATCACTAACAGTCGTAGTGCTTTTTCTATGGTTTATGTGAAGAAACTAATCAACGGTAGACTACTATTGCTTCAAATAAATCCACATTGATTTAAATTCTTCAGAAAAAAGAACAACCTTTATACTAAAAAAATGATCACTGAACACCTTAGTTAAAAGTAAGTATAATCCTGAACCAATCGGGATTACGGGAAAGATCTCAAGGTGAAGGTAAGTCTCTGAATATCAAATAGTTTGCCAAGCCTCGTCAACATCAAGGACAATCAAGGTTGAATAATCAGTTGCACACCATGGCCAGGTACATGTGGCAGTGGCTCCATATTGGATTTTTGTGATATGCTAATATTCATATATCCTGTTGCCTATTGAGATTATTTATTTTAGCCAGTCACTTGGGAAGTCAATTCACCTGGATATCACGATAACATTATCCAGATTAAACATTGACAACGATGCGTGACTTCGATGTAAGCTAGGAGGTCACTTCATTCCTGTCCAACTTGAATAAACCGTCACCATCCACATAGAACACATTCATTGATAACCTATAATTTTAACTCAACCTTAGTGAATTTGTCTAAAGGTTGTCTCGGACGTATACCAAAGTTTAACTAAGCCTTAATAATATGGGATTTCAAATCCTGTTTGTATTTTTATTTGAATTTGAGCCCACACTAAATCTACCTGGATAATTGATGTATGGGTGAGAATGATCATGATTAGTTGTCTGTTTAATTAGACATGTAGATAGTCTGACAGTTGTCAGATGAGTTATATATTACCCTATCCTTATTATTATTATTATTATTATTATTATTATTATTATCGTGACTCACTTATTATTGATTGTTTATTGTTGTTAGATTGTGTCGGGTTTTGTTGTGGAAATATATTTATATTGTGGTCAGGCTAATCATGTGTTGTTGATCTGAGTTGTGTTGAAGTCGTGTAGAATAGACACTGGGATGGAATCTAGTGTATATATTCGCCTAAGGTGAATTAACATCCGATTGATGTAAACGTGAAAATTCAAGCGTTATAATAATAATATTGTTTTATCATCCAGAGTGTTGAGCTTCATACTGTTTTTCACATTATTTTCTTGATTATTGTCTTTACTTCCTCATACGTTCCACTTGTATAAGTGACCTTTTATTTATTACGCATAAGTATTTTAAAAGGTATATATGTGATCAGATTGTTCGAAATGTATTGGGCAAACATATCACATAGTTCTAATTGTCTTTGTCTTTTTAATATATTCTCTATAAATTCTTCGGTTTGGTATATTAACTTAGTCATTTTTATTTTTTGTTTTCTGTTATAACTTGTGCCCTGTGTCTTATTAATTTTTAATGTAATGATACCGCCAATTAGAGAACAGTGAATCATCGACTGAACCAATCACGCATAAAACAAGTACGAGCAGTCTACAGTCCTCATCGATCCTGCTTACCGCATAGTCCCACCTCTTAACTCCACAATACCAATCACACCCTCTGCAATATCAATCATTTATTTCAAATATACTCGGTTGATATGCAAATCAAACAGATCACATCGTACCATAAAATAGGAAAAAACAACATTTGTACAAGATTTGGCCAAATGTGTCTGTGAATGTGGGAGATAGTAATTGATAGATTGGGCATAAGTCAAGAATGGTGAATCGTTTAATAACAGTTCATAGGTAAAAATAAAGCTCATAATAAGAGGGACATGAATATGAATAGTTTAGTTATTTAACAATTATACGATAAAAATATATGTATAGTATTATTCCAGAAATAGATCTCATCAGTTACCATTCATTATTCTCATCGGGATATAGCAATTACCCTAAGTTACATATTTATAATCTCAATGGTTGAGATCATGAGTCAGTTGAAGCTAGACCACCATGGAAAACCTGGGAACACTGGACGGCCATTTCGTCCTATTGTGGGGCTCCACAGCAGTGCGCATCCACGACCTCGCCCACTGCCAGATTCGAAACCAGGACCTACTGGTTTCGCGCGCGAGCACTTAACCACTAAACCACTGATCCGGATGGCATCCACGGTGTTAGTGTTTAAATTCAACTAATCGACGACATTGAGCGACACATCCACCATTGTCTTCAGTGAGTTACTCTCTCACAACAGATCTGCTTGAACTCCACCGGCTTCAAGAGGTATATCCTGGAGTTCTAGTGAGAAGTAATGACCAGTGGAGTGAATTTCTTAACATGATCATTACTAATCATTCTTCATCATGCAAATTAGTATTCAAGGATCGTCTTTCTGTTTATATAAGTGCGTGTTTTACATATATCATTTCATAGCTTTAATACAAAGTTTAAAATATTTTACATTTTCTAATCATGAACAACATTTGCACTTAGAGAAAAACAATACGCAGATGTTGTACTCTCAGAGATGGATCGTTTAATTCTAGAGCTTCCATTGTCTTTTTAGATAATATAGTCATTACCAACTCATATTTCAGGAAGATTCTATATACAATAACAATGAAACAGTTCAGTTTACACAGTATGACATAACTCAAATATCACTAATTGTTTAAAATACTGTTTGACCTTATTTAAACAACTATAACTAATGTTAACCAGTCACGAAAACCCTATACAGTTATAACCTTAACTCAATACACAAACTTGACACCCAATATGTAAACTTAATCATTTTCTTTTACTATAATGAATAGTTTAATATGTAAAAATTCATTAATTATATCAAACTATAATTCAACTGTAACTTTTCTTGGTTTTAATTGTTAATTACTTAGTAACTAAACATTATTTCCTTACCGGCTCAGTGGTCTAGTGGTTAAGTCCTCACGCGCGAAGCCATTAGGTCCTGGGTTCGAGCCCCACGCGGTGCGGGGTCGTGGGTGCGCACTGCTGAGGAGTCCCATACTAGGACGAAACGGCCGTCCAGTGCTTCCAGGTTTTCCATGGTGGTCTAGCTTCAATCGACTCATGATTTCAACCTGTGACATTATTTCTTTATTAACTAATAATTATTTCAAAATTATCAGTTTAGTAATATTTTTATTCTGGTATGAAATATACACTTATTTAAGATAAAAGTATATTCAACTAAAGAATTTCATATGGAATAAAAACATACCATTAAGATCTAAACAATATAATATCTGAAGAAGAGGATTACACTAAGTCACGAAATGTCAGAAAATCTTTTTCTCTCTACTCATTGGGATATTACAAATACATTATCTTTATTTATAACAATCTACCCTGTTGTGACTTTATGGCCCACTAGTTATTAAATAATTTATTCGCCAATCAAAATACAACTTATCCACTTCTTATACTGTACTCAACCAATGACATCCGACCAGTCTGATCAGCTTGGCGTCCTATTGGTCCGTTGCTCACCTGGCCCGTCCAGCTAAGTTCAGAATGCCAACAACAGCCTCCACTATGCGAATCATTTATTTCAGACATACTGGGTTTATATACCAAACAAACAGATCGTAATGCAGCATAAAATAGGAAATAACATTCATACACAATAAAGCCAAAAAGTGGCTGTGAATGTGGAAGACAGTAGTCAATAAACTGAACATAACTTAAGAACAGTAAATCGTACAATAATAAATTATAAGTCAAAATGGAGCTTATAACAAGGGGAATATAGAGATACATAATCTAGTTACTGAAAAGTTATACCATAAGAATATATAAATAATATTAATCCATTAATAGGTTTCAGACGTTACTCGTAATGTAATCTTCACTAGGATATAACATACCTAATACTCAATTTATTCAAAATGATCAAATCAAACCTTAATAATCATATCTACAATATAATCGACTAATATCATTATCTATCATAACAAACAATATTGATAATGGAGAAGATTTATAACTCAAATAGATCATTTTTGATAAAGTTTTATTCTCTGAACTGAATGAATAATGAAAACTCTATGATCAAATCACCCACCTTAAAGAATATTGAATTATTATTATTAATGGCTTTATTCGATAGTATATTTTGGTACAATATAGAATTCTCAGCACAGGGTATTTCAACAAGTTACTTACGCAAAAAAGGGAAAAAAGGTTTGAAAAAAAAACCGAAAAACTGTACAACTTTTCAAATTAGAGACATGTTAAGAATGCAGGTTAGTGACTACGTTAACTCTAACAACCTGTTCGTCACAGAGTATATTTGCTATGTAAGGTATTATAGAACTTTTATACTTTTGCTTGCGTGCATGGATTTTAATATAATTACGTCTCGTTCTACCAGAAGCTATACAAGGAGAAAGATAAAAGTGAAGGGGATGGTTAGTATCTGATAAAATGACACCTGTCAGGAGTTTGCATGACTTTAGATGTCTATCCACAACCATATTAATTATGACCTCGAAAGATTCACCACACAACTTGCAAACTGTCTTCAGCACTCTCCGCAATATAGCAAAGTCTTTTCTCAAAAGCCCGGGAAAGAATAATGGAGAACAGTCAGTAATAATAGGTAATATGCAATAATTGACAAATTGTAGGAGTAAGTGACGAGTAATCCCAAGAGCATGCAATCTCTTTATGTAGTAAGTCAGACGAAAAACCTTCTTCGATAACGATAAAACGTGGTAACACTAAGAGAGATCAGAGGAAAAGGTAACACCAAGATAATTGACCTTCGACACTGTGTTTACCAAAGAGCCTCCAATATATAACTTCATCAAAACAATATTAATCTTTAATTAATCAAATATACTTTCTTTTCTTTTCTTTCTTCTCTTTTCAATCTTAAATATTCTATATTCTCAACGAAATATTATAAAATATAAATGAACTAATTGAATCTCATTTTCAAATGATCAACTCAATTTTAATAAAATAAAAGAGCAATTGTATATTGAAATAATTCCACTATTCACTATCTGTTTAGTAAATAATTAAATGTCTCTCTCTCTCTTTACATATATATATGTATATTAAAAGACAATTAGTAGAGTTTGAATGATCCGCCATAAATGCAACGATCTTATTGGTTATTAGAACATTAGCGGTATTTCATTCAATTATGAACTTATCAAAAAGAAGGATGTCATTATAAATAATATTGATACTTGTATTCTTTCTCTTATTTCTTTCTTTCTCTTCTTTCTTCTTTTCAATGACATTTGTCAATTAAACACACATATCAGCGGTATTAATACAAAGAAGTTTCTACTTAATAAGAGAGAGTGAATAGCTGTAAAAAAAAAGATAATAATAATAATAATAATAATAATAATAAACTAAAATAGTTTTCATTCTATGAGAATTCATTAAATTGAAGTATACATATTTCACTCTAAATAGTATATAGAAACAGTAAATATACATATATATGAACTATATATTCATTCAATATCATGATAGTAACAGTAATTATTATCATGATTACATCATAGAAAATGCATTACAATGCTGACGTAATAATTAAAAGTAATTAAATTAGTTTACTAGTTAATAAGATTCTTTACAATTGATGAATACTTAAGTTTCAACAAGAATAATAATAATCAATAATGAGTACTGAACATTATGGTGTATACTTATTTTCATTTAAATCTATTCGTATTGATTAAAAGTTTATAGACAAATATAGATGTCAATTGAAGCTAGACCACCATGGAAAACCTGGGAGCACTGGATGGCCGTTTCGTTCTAATAT
This sequence comes from Schistosoma mattheei, assembly GCA_944470405.2. Lineage (NCBI taxonomy): Eukaryota > Metazoa > Platyhelminthes > Trematoda > Strigeidida > Schistosomatidae > Schistosoma > Schistosoma mattheei. The sequence goes on from OX103945.1 coordinate 35,884,521, forward strand.
GGGACTCCTCAGCAGTGCTCATCCACGACCGCGCACCCTGCGACATCCGAACTCAGGACCTATCAGTCTCACACCAGGCGCTTAACCAACTAGACCACTGGGCTGTTCGGCATCCAATGGTGTTAATGTTTAACTTCAACCAACCCACGAAGTTTATTTTACGCTTAAATTAAGTGATTTTAGTTTGGATTGTATAATGAAAGTGTAGTATAAGGATGAACCAATTTGAATAAAAAAATGTAATCTCTTTATATGGTTAAAATGATTGCAAAAATTTACATCTCATTATCAAAGAGTAAAAACGATAGTGTAGAAATTAGCAAATACACAAGTCTGTTTCTACAGTTTGTATACAACAGGTCAGTGGACACTACCCCTATATACTAACACTTAATTCCTAATCAATCGACAAATCTCAGTCTCTTAACAATCTAATTCATGGACAAACTAACCACATAACACTTCTAGGATTTATCAGTGTAATTTTTTCATCCATATATCTACAAATCCCTTCTGCATTACAGCTGATGTCAGTTCGTAGCGAAAATCATAACAATCAACCTCTAATCCGAATCCTCAATACTTGACTGTAAATAACAACAATGTAGTGACTCTTAAATAACCAACTTGACACATCATAATGGTTTGAGGACACGGATAATCTATACTCATGTGGATGAATTCATACATCATTGTTCTTTTGACTAACAAGCAGAGTAACTTTTAGGAAAGTTTTAACAAATTCATTAAATATATCAAATTTGTTTACATTTGTTATTTCTTCCGATTACTGTTTTCTTTTGTATGAACCATCCATTTACAAGAGTTATTTTCTAATTAGATAAGAGATCAGTGAACGTTTAGTATACTCTTTCCTCTTTTACTAGTTTTTTTTTCTATAGCTACTTGTGTTATCTTGTTTCTCTTTAATATAACCTTCAAAGAGTTACATTCTGTCATCTTGGTAAATGATATCCTGTTCTTGATCACTCACTATTGAGTAGATGTTTACAAAACATCAACGTATAACCTACTAGATTTTCGTACAGTGTATCATTATTATTAACGTGATCTATTTCATAGAGATGTTATGAAATATAGAAGAAACAAACTAGTAGTTATAGGTTTTCTATTTTCACCACAATTCTTTTAAGAAATTCAGTCACCTTAACATATACTATTTAAAATGATATATTCAAGTTGTGCAAAATACTTCGGATCCGTTGGCCAGACACTATCAGCAACAACCTACTGTGGGAAAGAACAAACCAGATCCCAGTGGAGGAAATAACCAGAACGAAGCGCTGGAAGTGGATAGGAAACACATTGACGAAAGCACCCAACTGCATCACAAGGCAAGCCCCACTTGGGATCCTCAACGCCAAATGAGGAGAGAAATATCAATGAACACATTACACCGAGAAATGGAAACAGACATGAGAAGAATGAACAAAAATTAGATAGAACTGGAAAGTAAGGCAGAGTGGGACAGAGTGTGTTGGAGAATGCTGGTCGGTGACCTATGCTCAATTGGGAGTAACAGGCGTAAGCAAATAAGTAATTCAAGTCCTAGTTGTGTGATACATTAAAATTTTTTGTTTTTTTACGCTATTTATTACCTTTTTGTTAATAAAGTGTCAATAGTTATTTCTTAAAACCTCTATAAAATTTGAAAAACACCAAGTATACTACTCTAAAAGAATCACTACCTTTGATAAATTCCGGTAAATTACAGAACATGACATGTTTACTCTTTCTCACGTTTTCTAATATGATTGGTTAAACGTACCAGTTATATTGTTAATTGCAGCAATTTTCTTCTAGAAAATCTCCAAATGTTCGGGGATTTTTATGATATAATGAATATCTTTCTTTGGGATAGCAAGGTATGGAAGTTGTTGAATAACAAAGACAACTATGGAAAGTGATGAAACACTAAACAGCTGTTACGTACATTTGTGAGATACTATAGCGATAGGGACTCATGATCCACTTGATACTACAAAAAATTATTATATCTTTACTCATAACTAATTCTGAGAGGTAATTCCATGAGTTCTATTGTGAATCTATCACCAATGGAGTTCAAACATATCAGAATTATAATAAATATTACCATTGCCAACGGATGACGATGGTATAATAGTAAGAATTGATTGGAATTAAATATCTAAACGATTAACTACCAGGTCAATAGTCTAAAGGTCAAACACCGACCATGGAGTCTAAATGATCTGTTTGTTTTCTCTTGTGGTTGTGCACCCGTACCATTATAATTAAAACAGATACTTATTATTACCCGGGTTTCAATAGTTGGCCTACAGAAGCCAGTTTGTAATGTACAATTACAAATAAATATCGTTTGATTTGTAAGTATGAATTCTTGATACAATCTATAAACATTCAGTTATCTCCATAAAAATCTTATCGTAATAATCTGAGTTAGCTTTGAAGAATGGAGTCATTCGCAATAACCTCTATGTCTAATAATTGTGATGTACACTTTTCCGCTTACTTAGTAAATGGATATTGTATATCACAATATAATTTTTATCGAACATTTCATTCGAAGTTACAACTGTCACTGTATTTCTTTTAAATTCATCAAATCAGCTGTACTACACTGATATAATTTATAACCGAGAGTTGTAGATAAATTAAACCCCTTGAAATGAAATTGTCAATAAAACTTACACTGTAATATGTATCATTTATGTACTAAATAAACTGAAGAAGATCTGAAGTTTTTTGGGGAAAACACATGTATCAAAATAACTACTCTGTCACTTTCTCCAGGTTCAAATCCCTTAAATCTTCAATAATCTATAAATAAGTTCAATAGTCCCTAAAATATAAAATAGTGTAAAATATAGAATAACTTTATTTCATTACTTCAAATACTATAGTCTGAATTATGTATGTAAAGGTCAATTGTACTTACGTAGTTGATGACGTTGAAAAAAAAGACGAAATGCACAATTTAGCTTAAAATTAATTAATGACTTACAATATCAGTTAATATATGATAGCATGATAATGATATGAATAAAAATATCAACAATAAAATGAAGTAGTTAGGTAGAAGTTTGTGCTGATGATGTCGTTCAGAAGAACGATGAAAGCTCCACAAATAAACCATCCATCTCAGAGAACAAAACTCCATCAAAATTATCCACATGGGCTACAAATTTTCTTCACCATCTCAAAATGAAGTATGCTAAAATCTTTTCACTGTATAGATCTTTCTTTATTCACTGTTCAATATTATTTAGGATTCAAGTAAAAATTTGAATAAGATTTATTTTATTCAAAGTCAAAACACACGAGATATCTAATAAAAAATATTATTATTACTGCTAGTACTCACACTACTACTACTAATACTAATACTATCAATACCTTTACTACTAATAACAACAATAATAATAACATAAATTTCACAGGTTGAAATCATGAGTCGATTGAAGCTAGACCACCACGGAAAATCTGGAAGCACTGGACGGCCGTTTCGTCCTAGTATGGGACTCCTCAGCAGCCCGCATCCACGATCCCGCATCGCGCGGGGCTCGAGCACAGGACCTACTGACTTCGCGCGTGAGGACTTAACCACTAGACCACTGAGCCGGCATACAACGGCGTTAATGTCTAATAACATAAATAATGAAGACAATACTGATTAACTGGACAGTATTATTATTATTATTAAACTTCCATCTCAGTAATATTTAAATCTATTTCTGAAAGATAAAATGTAGAAAATAACAACAATGTAAGAATGATTGTATCGGGTGAACATTGATTAAAATTTCTTTTGATTAGTAGGATAATAAGTTCATGTTGAGATGGTGGAGAAGATAATTGAGATAGAATAGAAAGAAACATACAATTTTGATGCATAATTGATATAAGTCCAACATACTCTAAATAAACAATCAAAAATTAATTCGTTTTATTCTGTTTAATATGTATTTCTAATGAAATCAAATCTGGTTGATAATCATTAAACTAATTTACTTTATCAAATTACATGAGCATAATTTGTAGAATTCGTCTTCATTTATTGAAGATATAATGGCATCGATTATAATCCCCTGCTAATAATCAATCAGAATGCTTTGTGTAGATATTCAAAAATCAAATGTGTTTTAAATGGGTAAATAGTATTCACCTAGAATGTGATACTAGTCACATCCAATGATAATTATCAAATGACTTCGGTTATAACTTATGAGGGCTGAGGAAAATTCAGTTTTCTAAAAGTACTTCGAGTTCTGGGATTTCTGTTGAATGTCTTCATTCACCTATAATAGTTTTCAAAATAAATTTTCTGGATATTAATTCCCCTAGTTTACAATAATTAACAAATTATCATCAGTTCACTTAATTCATTATTGTGCTTAGAATAACTTAGAATTTTAGGCTCTTAGAGGTAATTGATATAAATTTCTGTGTATAGATTTCTTGCTAGTCAGCACTCGTCAGAGATTTTCGAGGAACTCATGATCCCTGTCAAATTCGAACCAAAGCCACTCATGTTCCTAGCCTGAGACACTACCATAGAACTATCCGGATTACGACTGGTCTCCTACAGGACTAAAATATTCATAATTAATTATTCACCGAATGATGATCAACGTTATGTTGGTTTGATCCATCAATGCTCCTTGAATTCTATCAATCTCTAACTCAGACTTTTATGACAGACCTTACTTACAACAACTTTACTGTCGATTTGTTGTGTTATTCAATGAAACTACGATTATTTGTATTAGTGGTCCCTTGGCAATTTCAGTATAGTATAAAGGTTACCAGTTTGCGAACTGCTAGAAAATGCCAATGAAATCTTGGAATGGTGATCAAGAATCCTTTCGAGGATGTTGACTGGAAAGCACATCACACTTGTAATTTGAAATCAAAAAAATGAAATTCTTCTGGGACGTGGTATTATTAAGAGAGTCAATGCAAGCAATAAAGAATACAAACCTCATAAGATTTTTAGGCTTTGATGACATGTCAAATCCACCGTCTCCATTAATTAGGCTAGAACACACAGCTACGTCAAATATGCTCTAAAAGTGAACGAAAATAAACCAACAACGGTGGTACCGAATCAGGTCAGCTGTACCAAATATGCAAATCTCAGTAATTAATACATGTGATCAGGAATAAATAATAAAAAGAAGGGGTTTCTATTATAAATAAGAAAATCAATTAAAAATCAGGTAATTATTTAAATGTTTAAGTTTTACAGTACGTTTTACTACAGAAATACCGTACGTTGTAAGTTGTTAATTTTTCGAATGATAGAGGAGATTTTTAGCTGGAATGGATCTCTGTACAATGTTAACCTATTTGAGTAAGAATTGATTTGTTAAGCTTTCGTTGTCCGAAATGATTGATAATACACAAGCTACTGAATATTAATAAGTAGTATGACGTTATATATAAAAAATAAATAAACGTGGAATAAAGGAAGTTAGTAGATGAAAAGAGAACTAGTGTTTCGTTCCGTTTTCATGAATAGTCGGTAGAAAGCGTGCAGTTGACTTCTCACGGTAATACACTTCGAACAAATTACCATCTAATCATGAAAATTTTATGAACAATGTGAAAACTTTAATGTTTCATACACAAATTATCAATTAACAACAAATAAAAACACAACCCTATACTGCTAATTATCATGCACACATTAGTGACTGACTTCAAGTGAGTTCTAGTGAGAAGCCGTGATCAGTGGAGTTCAGCCGTGTCTGTTGGGAGGCAGTTACTAAATGAAAAACATTTTTCTCAAACATGACTTCCATTGATATAAATTTTCTTAATTATAAATTCTTCAGTCAACGAAAATGGTAGTTCTTCAATAAGCTTGATGATGCTCATTTCACTTTATCTTTATCTAGATTGTGAAACACTTTTTGTAGGATATTCAAGAGTGATTGCTCAGAAGGATGATTTTGTAGCTGTTCTGTTCTCTGAGCTGAGTTGTTTGCTCGTAAACATTTTGTTATCTTTGTTAACGATATTATCAGGATAAACTTTCAGAAGATATAAACTATTAGAAATCATCCACAGTTGTCCTACACATATGGAAGATAATATATTGACACAGCTTGAACTGGGTAGATATTAAAAGCTTGAACGAATGCAACGTCGAGAGTATCGAATTGATCAAGACTAACAAATGCTAATTGATAAGTTTTATAACTTGTATCCTGTGTCCTATAACGTGATGATACCACCAATTAGAGAACAGTGAATCATCGACTGAACCAATCACGCATAAAACAAGTACGAGCAGTCTACAGTCCTCATCGGTCCTGCTTACGACATAGTCCCACCTCTCAACTCCACAATACCAATCACACCCTCTGCAATATCAATCATTTATTTCAAATATACTCAGTTGATATGCAAATCAAACAGATCACATCGTACCATAAAATAGGAAACAACATTTGTACAAGATTTAGCTAAATGTGTCTGTGAATGTGGGAGATAGTAATTGATAGATTGGGCATAAGTCAAGAATGGTAAATCGTTTAATAACAGTTAATAGGTAAAAATAAAGCTCATAATAAGAGGGACATGAATATGAATAGTTTAGTTATTTAACGATTATAAGATAAAAATGTAAGTACAGTATTTTTCCAGAAATAGATCCCAAAAGTTTCCATTCATTATTCTCATCGAGATATAACAATAAACATTTAAATATAGATAATTATAAAGCCAGAGATTAATCTAAGAAGATAGCAGTTGAAATTAAATGTCTCAGTGATGACAGTACAATTAAAGACATTAAACAATTAATGTCAACCGTATAAACTGTTAGTTATTAGTTTATACAATAAAAGCCAATAATCAAACCTTCACAATTAAATCATCCCACTTATAATAAAAACAATTTCATCTAGAAAGAAATAAAGATATTTGCATCAGAAGGAGTTTTGTAGAGATTGTAGTAATTTCAATAGTTGAGATTATGAGTCAATTGAAGCTAAACCATCATGAAAAACCTGAAAGCAATGGACGACCGTTTCGTCCCATTGTGGGACTCCTCAGCAGTGCACATCCATGATCCCGCCTTGTGAGATTCGAACCAGTACCTATCAGTCTCGCGCGCTAACCGTTTCGTCCGGGTCTGTTGTGAGATAGTAACTGACTGGTGACAGTGGTGGATGTATCACTCAATTTCGTGGATTTTTTAAAGTTAGACATTAACATCGTTGTATGCCAGCCAGCTTAATGGTCTAGAGATTAAGCGTCCGAGCGCAAGATTGACAGTTCCTGGTTCGAATCTCGAGAGGCTGAATCGTGGATGCACACTACTGAGAAATCCCATAATAGAACGAAACGGCTATTCAGTGCTACCAGTTTTTCCATCATGATCTAGCTTCAATTGACATATGATCTCAACTATCGAAAGATATTTGCGTTTGATAAGTAATTTGAAAGTTTCAAATTCAATCCAATAGAAAGTGTTTACAATGTGTATTAAATTGAATAGATCATTAAATACACATGAGCACACATACACACACACATGCACATACATGAGTATTTCTATGCATAACTTAAAACAATAACAACAACCAAACAAGACAAAAAAGACAACATTTAAACATGAATGAATGAATTTTCAAGTGTATCAAAACTATCCCTATTTATTTTAATACATTGATATAAGAAAAAGTGATTGTTTATTTATTTTCCATTTGGAAATCATTAAACTAGAAAAATAACTTTGATCAATTTATGAATCCATGTTCATATATTACTAATTATCGATGTGATCGTCTTTAAAAAAAAAGAGAAAAAAAAAGAGTATTTAATTAACGGATTAATATGATTAAGGTGAAAAGAAAAATTCATTGTATTTCCATCATCATCTTTGATTATTCAACTGATATGATAATAACTAGTAATAGTGATAAAGAATAGAAATAAATCAGATATGGTTGTATAGTGAATTAGGGGAAGTACTCAAATGAATATATATCATTTGTAATACATCGTATATATTATATAACATGATAATAAATTTGTTCAAAAGAGATCCTTTTATGTATATAAACATGAATTGACGTAAGTATGAAGATATCATCATAAAAAAAAGCAGAATGAGTTGTTTCAATCAATTTGTTATATCCTAACAAAGAATAAATGAATGGTAACTGTTAGGAATGATTTATGAACTAATATTACATATACTCTTATTGGATGAGTATTAAGTAACTAGATTATATGTATATTCGTATTTCTTTTATCATAAGCTTTCATTTGACCTACTGACTATTATTATTATTCGATTTACTATTTTTAATTCATTCTCAGTCTATTAGTTACAGTATCTCACATTCATAGCCACTTTTTGACTTGATCATGTATAATTGTTATTTTCTATTTTATGGTATGATGAGGTTTGATTTGCTTGTATATAAACTGAGTTTGTTTGAAATACATGATTCATACAGTGGAAGCTGAGCTTTGTGTTTTAGACTCAATTGGCAGGGTTAGGTTGGAAGAACTAATAATTAACTAGGTTTCTCGTGCTAGTTAACGTGACATTGGTTTGACACAGGGCCAAGAGCATATAGGTTGGTGTTCTAATTGGTGATATTGTCCCATGAATATTAACAATAAATCATAACACAATATAATTCATATATTAAAGAGAAGTGATCATGTGAATTTTATGATACGGAATAAATGATTACATAACTGATTAGTTAGTGTAATGAATGAATTTGAAAGAATAGATAGATAGAAATAGGATCTAGTATCTATTTAAAGTTCGTATTTGTTCTAAAACAAATTCAATTTTTCATTAAAGATAAGAGAGATATCTTCAATAATCTGTAACATTTTATATCATGCACACTAGAACTTACATTGAATTTATTCATACTCTTGTTATGATAATAAAGTCATTAATATTATATTTTACAAGCAATTATCATCACTTACATTTATTATAATTCATAAACTTGGTGAGCAATATAGAAATGTAAATGTTCTCTGAGTTGTAACCAATGTTATATGCCGTCATTCATCACCTTACATCTCAATATGCTGCACATGATCTCAAGTCAGTTAGTGGCCACATTTCAACTTGATCAATAGAATTCGATTAGTACTAACAAGGATTTGTCACTACCCAGTGATTAGTCAATTGTAAAAACATCTCATTCCTACAGAAGGCCAACCTCAATCCAAATGACTCAATGATACTGTTGAGAACTTTGAAGCTGGGTGAAACAAGATTGAATCCTCTAGAGTGCATCAGTTTTCTCAAGATTACAGGTACACCTTAATGATGAATACCAAGTAGCAGTAAACCTAGGTCTAGGGTTTCTTATCGACCACCTCCAATCATCAGCTTACTTTAAGTGTGTTTTACATACTTGTGTTGTTTTTTTACATCAATCTAAAAGGTGTTGATCATTTCAAGAAAGTTTTAAATTCCCACTAAAAAGTTTGTTAGTTAACTAAACAATTCGAAGATGATTTATTCCGAAAGATTGTGAAATTATCATTATTATATTATTATTATTATTATTTAATAAAACAATTATCTGCATATAGTTCTTGTATACATACAGAAAGTTATGAATTTTCCTGTATTCTCTTCCTCAACTAACTATAAACTTGTCTTATTGTTCAATGTTTATTGTAACCATATTGAAAATGTGTTTAACCATAGAAATAAATGATTCAAAAAAAAGAGAAAAAGTAATGAAAACAAAATTATTTGTTTAATAATTTCATTCATTGATTCAATGTTTATTATTTACCAGTATCATAGGTATTTCCTCTTTAAGTTTCTATCACTATTTACAAAGACTTGGTTACTAAATATACCAAAAAAAGTATTCTCTCGTCATATCTTTAGCTATAATAGGCGATCTATTGATTTTAAAAAAGAAAATGGATATACGATTTAGTAGTTGTTTTGTATTATTATTATTTTTTTTAATAATCCATTTCACTTGAAATATCACTAAAGAAACAATAAATGAATAAACACTAACTTATTTACACATTTTTATAGTTGGATCATAAGTGAACTACTGAATTCATATTAATAGTTGTCAACCAATCAAATGATGATGTCTATTTAATTCTACACATAGACGAACACACATATACACACATACATACCCGTCTGTATGAATCCACCTACGCATTTGTTTAGTCATCCAATTATGATATTTGTCTATTTCAATGATTCTTTTCAGCTTTTTATTTATTAAAAAAAAATTTTTTTTTAGTGAGTTCCCTTTGTACTTACTTTTTCAAGCGATTTTTTTTTCAAATTTTTATTGAAGTATAGTGAAGGGAGCGTATTTTCTCGGTTTCTTCTTAACTTCTATCAATGTTTGTTCTTGCTCTATTTACTTTCATCTATGTTAAATTTCTTTGCTTTGATGATCACTAAAAAAAAATAAGAAAACTTAGTCATAGAAGTTTAGTTTCATGATCCGGACAGTAATGGTTCAGGGGGGGGTAGGTGAGGAAATAGAATGACCGGATTAGTTACAATGGAAAGTAACATGAAAACTCGATTGTTTTATTATTGCTTTTATTTGTAATTTGTTTACTTGTAATAAAAATGATCATTTTCACACACACACATATCACCTAATGCAAAGATATTCACATATGAATTAACCCATTGTATTAGCATTTTAATTCTACAGTAAATTTAGTTACGTACGGAGAAATATGTTAGTGTTTCTTTTGCTATTTGCAAAGAATAAAAATGCCTACAGGGTGATTTTATTTTGGAGATTAGATCCATGTAGTATACCGTGTTTTCATTATTGATAATAAGAAAATTGTACAGAACTTTTTTAATTTTCAAAATGAATTCTCTTTACACATTGATATCCTTTGAAAAGCTGTTGAAGATTAAGAAGCAATGAATACCGATTTCATTCAATTCTGTGACTCCTTAGTATTATTCACCCCAGATAAGCCAATCACCTGTATATTTTCGCCATCGAGTACATTGAGTCGTAATCCTATTTCCAACGTCAAGAGATTCACTTGATAATACAGAGGTCATACATTGGAAACATTGACAGTTGTCTTATTTCCCACATCATAATAGGGTTTTGTGATTGTAGTCATTTTAATGGTTGAACTTATGAGTCGATCTATGCTAGACCACCAAGCAAAACTCGGAACCGCTGAACGGCTGTTTCGTCCTAGTATAGGACTTCTCAGTAGTGCGCATCCACAATTCTACATGAGGGACTCGAACCCTAGGCCTTCAGTTTCGCGTGCAAACGCTTAACCTCTAGACCACTGAGCCGAAACTCAAAGGTGTTAATGTCTAACTTCAATCGATCCATGATCTTGCGCAACAATTCATCCATTGTCTGAGGTAGATAAATGACTCTACACGACACGGATTGAACTCCACTGGTCGTACATGGTTGAATTGTGCCAATCATAGCTTTTCAATAAAATATCTTAGCTACCAACTAATGAGTATATGATTGTCATATTGACATAGATTTTGTGAACAATGTTTAATAACTTGATTTTTCTGTGGACTGACCTAAGATAACTGAGAAAGGGATAGTCTCATATAGATGAATGTAACACAACAAGTAAACATCTTATATGCCTTTAAACTTTTCCTCAAAAATCCAAAGAATTTTAAGTAACTTATTAATGCGTCTAATCAGTATTATCAATCAAGAGATGATAAACCAGACGATTTTAGACAAATCACATGCTATCTCAAAGTCACATAAAAGTGTAAAATACAAGAATGACTAAGCTGTTTTATGTTGGCAAGTAATTCATCTACGTAAGATTGTTGGCCATATAGTTTCTTTTTTCTCCTAGATCACTTCAGTTTAATCTATATCCGAACAAATGAATTCTCTACAAATTCACTCGATTTTTGACATAAAGCTTTCTGTACATCCTCATTTTTACATCAGTGCTTTAATTAAAGGTTAGAAAGCGTTTAACATTGACTAAATCAGATATCATCACAAGTGTATATACAAAATTTCGAAGTACATTCCATTGAATTCACTTCTCTACAACTTTTTTTCTAAAGAAGAAAAAAAAGTCAATATCAAGCAATTTTCTTCAAAATTTATTCCTAGAAAAAGTATAACATCAACGTTTATTACAAAAATAAACAATAATTAATCATTATTCCTTGATACAATCAAAATTTATTATAAAATTCATTTCAATATACGTGTTCATCATTATTGACAATTGAAAAAAGAAAAAGATAGAAAATATTAAAAACAAAAACAAAAATAAAAGAAGAAGAACAAGAAGAAGAAGAAGAAAAAAGAAGCGAAAAAAAGTGCCAGAGTTTATGAATTTCTTTTCTATTAATTCTTTCAAATTTATAATGAATTTCTTTTTCTCCAACGTACACGACGATTTTGAAACCATATTTTAACTTGTTTTTCAGTTAAATTTAAATTTTGCGCTAAATGAATACGATCAATACGTGATAAATATTGAATGTGAGAAAATTCACGTTCTAAACAAATTAATTGATAATCTGTAAATGCTGTACGATTTCTAGAATAATTATGATTATGATGATTATTTTGTTTATTGATTTTCTTTAATTGATTTAAATCATTCTGTTTATTATTTAAATATTCATTATTATTATTATTATTATAATTTTGATCATGATTATTTAATGATAACTCAGAAGATGAATCAATAAAATTAGATAAGTTAGATGTTGATTGAAATCTATTTAAATCTGTAAAATTAAAATAAAATTAATATAAATAAATTGTTATCAGAAGGAGTTTTGTAGAGATATTAGTAGTTTCAATAGTTGAAATCATGAGTCATTTGAAACTAGACCACTATGGAAAACCTAGAAGCACTAGGAGGCCGTTTCATTCTATTGTGAGACTCCTTAGCAGTGCGAATCAACGAACTCGCTGGCGGTATTCGAACTCAGGATCTAGCAGTCTCGCGCAAGAACGCTTAAATTACTGGATCATCGAGTCGGCATCCAATGGTGTTAATGTTTAATCTCAACCAATCCATGAAATTGCGCGATCATCTTCCATTATACTGAGATAGATACTTGTCTCTACCCGATATGGATTAGCTCCACTCTTCATGGCTTCTCATTAGAACTTCGAAAAGTCCCTCACGAAGCTAGTCACTAGTGAGCACATGGTAATTATCCGTAGAGAGCGTTGCGGAGATTATTAAGTTTTTGATTGAGATCATGAACATGATCATTATCATGTACAATAAACATTCCCGAGTTGGACTTGTTCAAATTGAATAATTATGAATTTTAATTGTGGACGACTATATGATATTATGAAAGGCTTACAAATTACTGAGATGTAAAATATTGAAGCATTACATTTGTTGACATATTCTACTTATCATTTACCGCCTGGGAGAAACGAAAGATAAATTTATTAGAATTCATGTATTTATTTCACGCTAAACATATGAAGATATAGAATGTTGGAAAACAAATTGTTTCTGACTTTTAACTAAGTTTGAAGTTGAATGCAAACGGGATTCCTTGAGCTCATTGTTATTAAAAAAGGTAATGATTGCACAAATTATTGGGTTTTATGTAAGTTAGTGGTTGTTCATTATATTCAACTTCCACCTTACATCTCAACATAGTGCACATGATGATGATGATGAAGTCACCTAGACTAGCAACTATATTGCAACTTGGTCGATAGAATTCGATCTGCACTAACAAGGACATGACACCCATGACATTGGTCACCACTCGATGATTAATCAATTGTAAATATTAACTTTCATATTCATTTTTAAACAACGATAATCGGTTACATAATTCTTTAAAATATTAATATTGTTCGACGACAGGTTTGTGGAGTACAAAGGAAAAAGATGTGAGAAAGTGTCCACTGATGTGGGGGTGGGTGTATATAATAAATTAAAAAGCAGAGTTATTTTTATCTAGTATATCAACAACGTTGACAGTCAGAACAAATATTACTTATTAACTTATTTAGATAAATAAAATATTTCACTAATCTGAATAAAACATGATCTTTATTCTAAAAAGAAAATTGAGTTATTCGTGCAGACTGATTATTCTTAGCATAAAGGAATAGTTTACTGGTAATGAACATAAAATGTGTAACATTCGAAATGGTATAATAAAGTTTAATTTCACTTGGCTAAGTGATTACATGGTTATTTTACCGAGGACAGAATCCTACTTTAGGAAGCATCATCAAATTATTCAAATGACTTCAGTATATGATAAAAAACGAAGTTTTAAAATATAGTTTCGTCTCATCGAACAGCAAATTAGATAGAATATGTAATCTCACTGATTTCTGCTTCTTTTTATATTATAGATAGGTTTGTCGAAATTACTAAATAACCGCGTTGATAGTTGCGGAATATTTTAAGTTGATTGAAAGTTAGAAAGACAAGTTACTAGATCCTAACTACAGGTTTAATATTCGATTTCTGAGGTCGGTTCCTGAAGCATAATAATATGAAATTTCATTCTAGTGCAAATCATTGACGAAATATAAGATAATCTAGTAATCAGTTAAGTAAATATCATTTTAAATAATCCAAACTAATCTTTAAAGAATTCTGAGAAAATTCCGATTTTTAGATCATTTTCGTCACTAGCTCTACAATAATTGAAGAAATGTAGAATATCAGATGGGTTTTGTGGATATTATAATAATTTCAATGGTTGAGATCATGAGTCAGTTGAAGCTAGACCACCATGGGGCACCTGGAAGCACTGGACGGCCGTCTCGTCCTACTGTGGGACTCCTCAGCAGTGCGCATCCACGACCTCGCCCACTGCGAGATTTGAAACCAGGACGTACTGGTTTCGCGCGCGAGGACTTAACCATTAGACCACTGAGCCGGTATCCAACGGTGTTAATGTCTAAATTCAACTAATTCACGAAATTGAGTGACACATCCACCATTGTCTTCAGTGAGTTACTATCTCACAACAACAAATATAGATTACTAAAAATCATTGTATAATACATGTTTTCATTCTGACTAAAAAAATTCTTCCAACACCAACGATCTATAATATACATACATAGAGGTAAAATCATTAACATCATCTATCACATCGAGTACCATAAATGATCCACATTTTAAAATTCAATGATTTTAGAAAGAGAGAGAGAGAAAAAAAAAACATTTTCAACTGACTATTCTCGGTTGTAACATACATTCACCTACTCATACATATATCCACATATATGATTTATTTTTCATTTGATTCATTCATTAGATTAAGTTCATTTCGATCAATTTCAAGAAAATTAATCATATCAATATTATTCAATACACTTACCTCTATCCAAATATTCTTTATTTATATTGATTTCATTATTATTATTATTATTATTATTCAATTTTTCTATTGTATATATATTTTTATTACATAATAATTGATGATTGATTATTGATTTATTACATAATAAATCATTTTGTTTATATTGATTTATAAATAAATTTAAATAATTTTGATAATTTAAAATGAATTCACCATCATTTATTTGATTAAATAAATTAAGATTTTGTTTTAAATTTAATTTATAATTATTATTGATAATTGTATTATTTAATTGTTCATTATTTAATATAAAATTAGATAAATTTAATATATTCCAATATTTATTATTTATATTATAAATTTCATTTGTATTTGAATTCATAATGGAAGAAATCATAAATGAATTCATTATTATCACAATTGAAATTAATAATGACTAACTAATACTGAAAGGGGGGAAAAGGATACTAAATAAATAAATAAACAATTCAAATAGTAATAAACTTTTCTCATTTTAGATTTTCTTTTTAATCAAATCAATTAACCAATCAGTTTTTTTTTCTTTCATAATGTGAGAAAGAAAGAGAGAGAGGGAGGGAGGGAGGGAGGGAGAAGAGAATTGTAATCTGATTGGTTGTTATTTACATCATTGAATATATATATTCATAGTTATGATTTAATACGTAACCTCACAATTGATTGATCACTGGGTGGTGATCAATGTCATGCTTGTCTAGTCCTTATTAGTGCAGATCGAATGCTATCGATCATCACCCAGTGATCAATCAATTGTGATTACATCTCAGTCCTACAGGAGGTTAGTCACGGCTCGGATAGCTCAGTGGCAACGTCTCTGACTGTGAAGCTGGGTGACACGAGATCGAATCCGCCAGGGAGCACCAGTTCCCTCAACATTACAGGTACACCTTGCTGACGGGTGCCAAGTAGCACGAAACCCGGGTCCAGGGTTTCCTGTTGACTACCTCCAACCACCATCTAAATCTCAATACGTAACCTCATTTGTTATTTATTCTCGAATCCATTTTTATGATGCAAAATTTTTTCTATCTTCCTATAGACATATATTTTCCATATATAACTATATATACGAATGTATAGCTCAAGTAAATGAATCCGTCGAAAAGACAATTTTCCTCGTTGACTTCTCTTTTTCTTATTCACAATGATACTATGGGTTATTTTAATTATTAAACCATTTATTTATTTCTATTTTTCTTTTCTTCTCCTTAAGATTAATTAAACACTAATCTTATTTTTATAGATAGAATTGGTTAATTTAGGAAAAATAAACAAGCAAACAATTGTGTTTTCAAATGAGTTATATCCTTATTTAAAAGAAATTTGTGATAATTTCAAATAGATTTTAAGGATGATATTAAATAATAATTATGATTTTTGGTTTAGTATCAGAAGTTTTGTGAAGATTGTAATAATTTCAAGAGTTAAGATTATGAGTCAATTGAAGCTAGATCACGATGGAAAACCTAGACGGTCGTTTCGTTCTATTGTGGGACTCCTCAGCAATGTGCATCCACCATCCCGCCTTGTGAGATTCGAACCCAGTACCTGTCAGTTTCGCGCTCGAACGCTTAACCTCTAGACCACTGAGCCGGCTGGCATCCAACGGTGTTAATATCTAACTTCAACTAATCCACGAAATTGAGCGACACATCCCCAGTCCATGTCGTCCTATGATATCTTTATACCCAGTGTTGTCTACTCCGACTTTGGCGTTTAGGTCTCTCATCGGGATGGTCAGGTTGCTTCCTGAACACTACGCTATGATTAATTGCAGCCTCTCATAGAATTGACATTTCTCGTCTTTGTTGCTATCATAGATGGGTGCATAACACTGAATAACATTCATTGTGATTCTGTTCTTCTTTATTTTGAAGGATACTTTGAGTATTCTAAATCCATGAGATTACCATCCTATAAGCGCATTTTGCAATTTTTTGGACAGCATCAGAGCAACTCCCTTAGTGTGTGGAGTATTTTCCCCTTCGTGACCGGAGTATAGCAGCATCTCGTTTCATCTCTCGATTCGTTGTCATATAACACATTTTATTAATATAACCGTTACATATATTTATAGATTATGACTTTCAATATCATTCAGTCAATCATGCATCATTATTTCAGAGTATATCCAGCATTTGGGAACCATCAATTGTTTATTACAATTATGACCTTACTTTTAAGCTCTAATGATAATTTGCAAATAACTTTTGTATAACCTACATATAGAGATATATATTCTTTTTATATATCATCAATTCATTTTTATATCAGAAGGGGTTTTGTGGATATTATAGTAATTTAATAGTTCAATTCATGAGTCGATTGAAGCTAGTTCTGGTTGGAAGCAGTGACTAGTGGAGTTCAACTGAGTCTGTTGTGAGATAGTAACTCACTGAAGACAATGATGAATGTGTCACTCAATTTCGTGGATTAGTTGAAGTTAGACATTAACACTGATGGATGTCGACTCAGTTTTCTAGTGGTTAAGCGTTCACGTGTTAAAATGATAATTCTTGTGTTCGAGTCTCGCAAGGCGGGATCGTGAATGAACACTGTTGAGGAGTCCCACAATAGAACGAAATGGCCATCCAGTGCTTCCAGGTTTTCCATGGTGGTCTAGCTTAAATTGGATCATTTTTATATGTTTGCTTTCAGATAATATTACTATTGTCAAAATATTTACACTTTGATCCACCACAAATCATACTAACTTCTCATCTGTTAGAGACAACATCTCTATATTTGTGGTCCTATTTGTAGTTAGTTTTATGTCTGGTGATTTTAAAATTTATGGTTGGAACTCCGAGTCAACAAGAATAGCCAATAAAAGTATAAATGATATCTGTTCTTCTTATTACTATTAATTTAAACAATCATAATCAAATAATCTTTATCGCTTTCTATGTCATTATTTGTCCATTTGTTCTGGTTCAATTATCAATAATAACTAATTGGACTTTATTTTGTTCTCAATTTGGACATGAATACTCCTACTTTGAAAGATTTTGTGGGTGATATTGACTTTTTTATGGAATTATTTATGACTATCCAAACAAATTGGGCTATATGGCCTAACCATATTTAAACTACCGTCAGATTTGTAAATCAATCGTGGATGTCACTGTTACATATAATTCAAAAAGGAATCATAATGATTGGGGTGGAAATTTAATTGGGTACTTCTTAACACAGTCGGATCCTTAGTGGGAGCCGATAAATCTAGATTGGGCGATTAATTAAGAATCTGTTATCCTGGCTTTCTATAATTCTAATCTAATAGAAAAATCACGTAACCAATACAAATGTATATCTCATGGCATAAATTAGTGTGGCGTTTGATCCTGGCTTTTAATGTACACATGCTGTTATATCCAGACGAGAATAAATGAATGGTAACGGCTAGTAATTATTTATCGACTAATATTAACGAATATTCTTATTGTATGACTATCAAGTAATTATATGTATATTCAGATTCCTTTCGTTATAAGCTTTTATTTGGTCTATTGGTTATTGTTACATGATTTACTATTCTCAATTTATTCTCAATCTACTAGTCACAGTTTCTGACAATCACAGCCACTTTTGGCTTGATCTTGTATAAATGTTATTTTTTACACTATGGTATGATGTGGCCTCATTTTGCTTGTATATACACCAAGTATGCTGGAAATATAAGATTCGATATAATGGAAGCTCAGATTGGCGTTCTGGACTTAACAGGCAGGGCTAGGCGGAAAAACGACCAATCGGAACTGTAGAGTGCCCGTACTGGTGTATGAGTCATTAGTTCGCTTGTATAAGTCAACGAATCTAAACTGGCAATAGTATTTCGCAATAATCATATAGCTAAGGACATAACACATCCATCGACTCAAAACCATATACCTAAAACGTTATAATTTCATTCCATAGTACACAGTGTGTTAGTCTGTTTTTCGAAGTACATCGGGCATAAGCAACCATATCGCAAATCATATAACATATTTACCCATCCTATTTGTTAAATTAAGTCTTAATTTCATTTTAACTGGGAACTGAACCTACAGATATCCAAATAATGGTAATTATATCGTATCTTACTTAAAAACATCAGATTGATGGCTAAGAAGACCTCAGGATATTTATCATTTTGATATTACTTAATGAAGCTAGTGTGTTGAAACTTTGGTGTTAGTCCATTCATACAAGTATTGGATTCGTGGCACTTATTCGTCCATTCTTTTGGATCGTTGACTTTACTTCTCAGTTCAATCTTATCGTGGTTGAATTGAGACAAGAAAAAAAATAAAAGTAGTAAAATTGTTTATTAATGGCAATAACTCATAGAAACTCCATAGTTTATTATTTGGCGAACCACCAAAGGATCTGTAGAAACCTTATAAAAAGATAAGTTTCACCTGTTGAAGTTTCGATAGAAAAACCTGTAACTGTCTGAAACTTAGTCGATTTTGGCTTTGTTAACGTTGTTCAAATGTCATGTGGACTCCGTGTTCTCAAAGACAAAAAGAGTGATGGCGTTTCAGATACAAAAGGTTTGATTAATTTGAAGATGATTTGGGGAACAGGTTCAACATAGTTAGCTTCTCGTCGTATAAATGTCAACGAAGTTGAAGTATTAGAACTATTGACTCTGTTCGTTCGTAATGAAATTCGGTTTCGTGGTGCTTGTTCATGCGTTTTGGTTGGGCCGTTCGCTTTGCATACAGATTTGTCGACATATTTATTTATCGTAGTTGAAGCAGAGAAGATGAAGGCACATCATTTAGAACTAACAGAGTATTTAATTCACTAAGTGCTGTTTTTTGGTCAGACAAGCTGGAGTACTTCAACCAGGAACTGTTTTACCCATAGAAGTAAAATGCTCCAGATTATTGTGTAAGTCACTCTTTATAACAGTTTGGTTGTACAACTTTAATAAAGTTGTTGTTGAGGTCATCTAAGTCTCCATGTACAGACACTCTATATTCTTTAGTGAACACTTTCTCGCTCCACATGTGGACTTATTAGGCACATTCTTGTTATATATTGATATAATCGTTGCTATGTTCCGCTAAGAAAGTTTTCTCGTTTTTGCCTTTTCATTATGCTTTATCCGTCTACATTAATTTCCCATATAAAAACATATTATTATTTATATAGCATTTAAATTTGTTCTTATTCATTCACATAGTAACGTGTTTTTCTCATATGTATCTACTGTAAGAACAGTTAAGTGAACTGAATGTTTGATTAAACTCAAAGTCACGTTGCGGTTCAGCGTCTGATTGTTAACCTTTTACTATCTGTTTCGAAAGGCTACTGGAATCCTTGAAGGTAGATCTGTGGTCCCATCTTGTTGAGAATATTTTTTATTAATTCTCAGGCATCTAATTACTATTCATTAATTGTTCATTTAGTTGTTTAGGTTAGTTTATGTTAGAGAAACACTTGACTGTATAGCACAGGCTGTACCATTTGAGGTATTTTGTGCTTTTGATACAGTGTGTTTTCTTTTTTAAATTTGAACCGTTCAAATTGAGTACAGATTTTGTGTTTTGATATAATTTAATACGATTCACTAGAATACGCTTCACACGCTATACAGAAGAACGTAATTTGGCCTAATCGAATAAAATTTGGTTTGTTGGTGCTGCATTGAAACCGAATATTGGTATTTAGGTCGTAACAGTTCATGTGATAAGCCACTTATCCTTCAGTTTCGGAAAGAAGACCCCGAAATTTTCGTTCGAAACATTAATTTATAGTTTAAACTTGCTTTCATGTTATACAAAGCATAATTATTTGAATCTATTGATCTTTAGTTGACTTCACTTAATACAGACGAGGAGAGATAAAATAGAAATCAACCATTAGTTCTGCATTAGCCGACTTAAACAGGTTAGTAAATCGCAGAACAAAATGAGTCAAATACGAGAGTACTTCGGAAACAGGCATTATATTCATCCTTTGATTTAGACGGATGATAAGAGAGAGAGGAGAACGCACAGCCTTCTGGTTCAAAATATTATCTGGTGGAAGCATTAGTGGATCCCCAAACAATCAATGAATACTATGAGTAGGAAAACGGACATTGAACAAAATCAGTAAGTTGATAGACACACAAATAATATGTGCATGTTTATAATTATCAGGAACACTTATTAAACATATATATATATCGAAAGTCACAATCAATAATAAAAAAGAAATTCTTATTGAAAAATTAGAGACCAACCATAACAAGCAATTTTGATTACTAAATTCCCTCCAAAATCCATAATATAGCGAAACACCGATTTTATAAGAGAGAAGCCTACTATACATCCTTCTTCATAGTTTCACTTAGGGGGACCACTTAGAAAACACGAAACAAACCCATTGGGCAACTAACTTTGACTATCAAATGTTATGACTTATCATAGAGTCTGAACATAAGCAACAGTTTATCATGTGGCAATCAATAAATGCCCGCGATCATGTTTGACCTTCGGTTTGAGTTGCGATTCACATTATAAGCAAATAACTTCGTTAATTCAAGCTGTGGAATCTTACCCCGCAGTTTCTTCAATGTACCATATAATATTTTTGTAGTGGCATTGGACCATAACCACACAATCCTCAAAGCTGAATACGAGATTACTCGGAAAATAGATATTCAATATCAGATGAGCATCACTCACTGTTAATCATCTCGTAAAAACTTATTTACCCAAATACATCTTGCAGCACCACATCACTTAGTAATGTGACACATAGGCTTAACTGATTTCAATAACTTATAACCACTATATCTCAATTAAATCGTATTCCGCCTTATGATAAGCTGCATACTTGCAACTAACTTGTATGCCCGATCAGCCGGCAAGTATAAATATAAATAAATAGTCTGCCGCAGATCAGAACATTGAGTCTAGAGCATGCCTCTTACGAATACACTCATGTTTAACGATTTGTTCCTAGCTATCTGTCCCAAATTCATATAACTGTCACTCACTTATTGAAATTTTGTTTTGATAACCATTCATGTGTATTAGTAGTATTACTAAATTCTATCACGGTCAAGTAAAAATGAGGTCGAGAAAATCTCTCCATAACTAAATAAACCGTATCAAACTAACTAGAACACTATAAATAAAAAAGCAGTACTAATATCATAGTAGACCATAATTCTACATTTTCATACCAAGGGTAAATCTTTCATTTGATGCTAGCGAATATGCCATGAACTATTTCCTTGTTGAGCTTTCTGTTTATAGGCTTGTTGTCCATAATTCTTCACTCTGGCTAAAGTTTTTCGGCAAGTTGTCGTCTACAGGACAGAGGTTGCTGACTCCGTGCCTAACCCTCCTCCTTTGCCCGAGCTTGGGACCGAAACTTGGCCGTTTACCGGACACCATCGGCAACAGCCTACTGTAGTAGAGAACAAATAAAATTTCATCTAAATAGGAAATTAAGAAAAAACTCTGGATAAGATTCATTGTGGAAATCATCAGACTGCATCACGAGACAAGAGCAAACTTGGGATCCTGGGCGGAGGAGGAAAGGAGGATTACCAAGGAACACACTGTGTCGGGACTTGAGAGTACACAGCGATAGGATAAGTAACATCCCGAAAGGATTGCCCAGGACAGAGTTGGTTGAAGAATCCTGGTGGGTGGCCTGTGTTCTACCACAAAGCGTAACAAGCCTAAGTACGTAAGTAAGCAAATAATCTACTATCGTTTCCTGGACACTTCTCAATTTTCATAGCTGCACTTTCGTTAACCGTAATATTATGACCTGAAATATCCATGGGTGACACTTTAAACATTCCTACTATGTTAAAAAATCAGCAGTTGTGGTATCGCAAGCATGTAACAAGTCCTAAACCAGTTTTTCGAAATCCCTCTTA
This sequence comes from Schistosoma mattheei, assembly GCA_944470405.2. Lineage (NCBI taxonomy): Eukaryota > Metazoa > Platyhelminthes > Trematoda > Strigeidida > Schistosomatidae > Schistosoma > Schistosoma mattheei. Next base: position 35,907,773 of record OX103945.1, read on the forward strand.
AATGACGGAAAATGGTGTTGATCAATTTTGGCATCCGTCATTCTCCTGAGGTTCTATATTCTTGTGTTTTCGCTCGTAAGAAGTACTTCGTTTAGATATGTGTCGTATAATCAATAGTTTTCCCATCGGCAATTTATCTTATTAAGTATTCTCTTTCGAGAGCCCTTATTAGTACATAACCCGACTAAACATTTACAAATGATGGAAACCATAACTTTTATATTCCTCTTAAATTACGGATGATTTACTACAAATCACACAACACGACTTTCTCGAGCTACAAGCCAGCTCTGTACATGTCATGCAGTTCAATCTTATACTTAGAATGTTAAACACATGTACTTGTAGAATTATGGTCTACTATGATATTAGTACTGCTCTAATAATAGACCTAATCCTAAATTTGTAGATTTGTCATGATATAACTGCCTAATCTATAAGATCTTACGTGGAAGTCACACCATCGACTACACCAACTCACTGTATCGTATCAATTACCAATACATGATGTAGAACAAGGTTAGGCTAGAGAAAGAACAATATATTTAATATGAATAGAAGATATAAAGTAACATTGAGATGGACCACGCCTGCATGGCCGAGCCATGCCATACGATCAACTCCAGTCCATTCAATTCATTGTTCGCGCCTTCTCCATCGTTAGGTATTTCTCCGCGTTAAATATTGAATATCTATTTCCTGAGTAGTCTCGTGTTCACAGCTTTGTGGATTGTGTGGCTATTGTCCAATGCCACTACACTACTCTCCCACCAGAATCAACGTGATGTTGGTTCGATACCAAATTGGATGGGATCGTCGCGCGCCGGAGGTTACCAAGGATAATAAGAATCCTCCGGGTATTGGTAAGCTGAAAGATAAATCAAAAAGAAGGCGGCAGCATCTGGTCGGGAAATACATGTAATAATCTTAAAATATCTGCCTTCATGATTAACACGCTTAAAATGAAAATTTGGTTGAAGATTATTTGAACTATAAAAAATGGGGTTACAATAATAATAATAAAACGATGCGTGTTAATAACTTAACGTATAGGTAGTAAGTATATTGTGTTTAGAAATATTAAAGTAATGAATATTGTAGAAATGTTAATATTGGTATTAGTTTTGGTTTAAATTATGAAATCAAATAACGATTATGCCGGTAAGTTGTCCATATGAGTTGAATTCCAATTGCATCTGTATTAGTAGGCTAACTGAAGGAACAAAAGTATACCGTGGAGAAGAATTCCAACTAGTGTTCCAGTTAGTTTGATACGGTTTATTTAGTTACGGGGAGATTTCCTCAACCTCATTTTTACTTGACCGTGATAGAATTTAGTAATACTACTAATACACATGAATGGTTATCAAAACAAAATTTAAATACATGAGTGATAATTATATGAATTTTGGACAGATAGCTAGGAACAAATCGTTAAACATGAGTGTATTCGTAAGAGACATGCTCTAGACTCAATGTTCTGATCTGCGATAGACTATTTATACATATTTATACCTGACCGCTGATGATGCATACAAGTTAGTTGCAAGTATGCAGTTTATCATAAGGCGGAATACGATTTAATTGAGATATGGTGATTATAAGTTATTGAAATCAGTGAAGCTTATGTGTCACATTACTAGTTGATGTGGTGCTGCAAGATGTATTCGGCTAAATAAGTTTTTACAAGATGATTAACAGTGAGTGATGCTCATGTGATTATCAGGGAGTACATAAGTTGTAACCAAGGGGAGTACACTCCCAACTCATGTCTATGATAATGGCTTGAACCTTAGTCAGTGTTGGGGTAAATTCGACATTGATGTTTTCAGTTTGCAGGAGATTTGCTCGACTGCTTATACTGATTATTTGCATGCATGATTGTGTCGCTAAACCATCAATTAGACTGACAAGGTTTTGAGATATTTACTGAGTGAGCGTCTGATAGAGAAAAATACTGTAATCATCTGTAGTGAATGAAGATAAAAGAAAAACAACACTAGTGATAGTTATAAGTCAATTCGCTGACCGATTTTGTTAATAGTTTCATTAATTTTATCAATCATATTACGTGATTGTCAAGTCATGACAATGCTTTATGACGATATCCTGAAACTATTATGTTTAACTAGTTATAGTGTTGAATGAGGATTAGTCAGTGGAAAAATAGGTATTGTTGCTTTAGGTGATTCGAAATTATCAGAAATTTATAACGTTAAAGAATCCGAGACGCCTAATTTAATTATAAATTTTAATTCAGAAATATTCGTTTAGTGTTAATTCTAGTAGGCTACGGAGTTTTGATTCTAAACGTTTGTTTAGCCAACAGCTACCTGAGGATTTAGTTATTTTACTAGTGCAGTTGATAGTACCTAAATTTTTAATCTTATTATCTAAACTATGTTCGCATTTTAGGCTAATCCATAAACCCAAATACGATTAGCAACAACGACTATGATGGGTTTATCGATAAATGTTAAAGGTGATTCAAATGATTTCTAAATTTAGAAGACATGAAGATATAGTGCAACGCATGTATGGGCCAGGTTAACATGCAGGTTGTTGACGTATATGACAATTTGAAAATAATGAACATGATCAGAAAGATAATTTTAAAGTTAAGACTGCTTATGAAACTTCAGGCAGGAATATGACGCGTTATAAACATTCCGTAAGAAGTTAATGCATTTAGCCTAGGGACACTTACAAATATATGGCAAAAGCAACTAGAAAACATATACATGTTAAGTACAAAAAGTCATTAAGTAAAATAGTTGAACTCGCCTGGGTTATTTTTGAAAATTAGATTATTCAGTGGACGACATATATAACGCCATTCGTGAGTAGTAATGATCCAAAAGCATCCAGAATAAAACATGCAGTATGGCAATTAATTCCAGGGTGCTTGATGCTGTTGAGGTTTTTGACACTCGCTCGGATCAGAACAATCGAATGAATCCAGATAATTGTGTGTGTCATTGAACGAACCATCTAAAATGCCTTATGATTGCAGAAAACTTATAGCTGAAACTCACCGTATGTTTTTGGAGTAGTGTCATCCTTGTTGTTTGGCAATGGAACTCGAGAATATGAAATTAGGCAGGCAGTGGTCGGAAGAAAAGATATTACAGGATAGTGCATAGTTTAAAACAGGATGAGGTGTTAAGTGAAGGAACACTGAGAATTAGATCCAGATAACTATTTAGTCCTTGATCGCATTGTTAGTCAATGTATATTTACGCTATTTACAGGTCATATTTGCTAGAGCTTGATGTTTAAACAAGACTATGTCGCTGAAGCATGTAAATGCTATTAAAGCTTGTTAACGAACCATCAAAGCTAATTAGTTAATATAGACGACCAGTTTTTATTATCGATTGAGCTAGTTTGTCATGAGGACTAATCAATATAACATTACGATAATGCATGTGAGCATTAATCAGAGGACTATTAGAATACAGGGTTAACATAAATATAAAATCGATCGAGAAAGTTGAAGTGGAAATAAGGATTAATAATAATAGGTTGCGTTTCTTTAGTTGGGCTCACCAATGTAGAATTATGGTCTACTATGATATTAGTACTGCTCTAATAATAGACCTAATCCTAAATTTGTAGATTTGTCATGATATAACTGCCTAATCTATAAGATCTTACGTGGAAGTCACACCATCGACTACACCAACTCACTGTATCGTATCAATTACCAATACATGATGTAGAACAAGGTTAGGCTAGAGAAAGAACAATATATTTAATATGAATAGAAGATATAAAGTAACATTGAGATGGACCACGCCTGCATGGCCGAGCCATGCCATACGATCAACTCCAGTCCATTCAATTCATTGTTCGCGCCTTCTCCATCGTTAGGTATTTCTCCGCGTTAAATATTGAATATCTATTTCCTGAGTAGTCTCGTGTTCACAGCTTTGTGGATTGTGTGGCTATTGTCCAATGCCACTACATACTCACAGTCATCAAAAGAAAGATCATTCAGACATACGGCTAATTTGACTGGTAGGTCGACGAAAAAATGAGACAATCTGTTTTTACATAGCAACGGAAAAATAGGTATGTAGGTAATAGGGATGACCATTGATTGTCAAAGCTACCACCCGAAACTTCTTTTTTTACAATAGCTACAGTGAGAACCAAAATAGAACTCGAGAGTGATGGGTGAGAAGACATTATATTTGAATTCTTGAAGTATGTGCGACCTAAGCTAACTAGATATCGTAAGCTATATGCAGCAAACGAGAGACAAAACTAGGTCGGCAAAGGTGGTTTGCTGAAAACCTCCAGTTAAGAGTGTGTCCATTAAAATTAGTAGAGCCAGACACAATGTCGAAGACTTGCGAAACTATTTCTTTTGAAGTATTACCAATACAAGTGCGATATATTATTCAGCCGAATAGTACGTTACAAATCAATGGTGATTCGTAAAATCTATTAACGTTCACATCAAATACTTCAATAATCTTTCCAAAATAAGCTACGTTAAAATGTTAGCAACTAATCTGGTCAGGCTAACAGGACTATAATTACCAGGATTAGATTAAAAAATGTTTTCAAAACGAGACATGCTATAAACATCCTTACAGTTACTTCATAACCTACCTTGCGTTACTGAAAAATCAAAACGTATATTCAAGGGTTCCGTGAGAAGTCTTAGCTTCCTCGGTAGCTTGAAATATATTTCATTTTCTCCTGTCACTTTTTTTCTAGCATCTTTATTTATTAGTTCAAGGATTTAAAGTTCTTGAATGGCCATTGCATTCAGGTATGTATTAGTGTCTCGATTACTTCAGTAAGACATGTATTTCTACAAAATCTATTAGCTAAAAAAGTCTGGGTAATGCAATAACGGTTCGTTAACCACATGCTTCTTGAGTTAATAAAGTCTTCAAAAATTAGGATAAATCATATGAGCATGTAATAACAAAGAAGCTGATGCACCACATTGTCCTGCTGATCTAACTAGCACAGGCATACTTCGAGGAATGTGCTAAAAAATTAAGAGTGCGACTGAGTAGCCCACTTTAGGTTCAACTAACCATGACGTTAAATAAGTCTAGTATCTCGTTGTTTCTTTAACATTTAACAGAACATACATTGAGACAGTATCAACTAAATTTTACTCGAATGAGTTCTCCGGTACTTCTGATATTTGATTTCCCGAATCGTGAAGAAAACTATCTAACAACAAATAATTTCCGCTAGAAGACCTAAGATAACGCTCACCTGTCAATAATTTATCAACCGTAATGTATAGGTTCCAACCAGTTCTTTTACATGAATAACGTTCATGAGCCAGTTTTATGACTACATTAAATGAAATAAATTTTTGTTGAAAATAATGATACAAAAAAATGAAATCAGCAATTTAAGATCTGGCAGCAATTTAAATGCTATTGGTATTCGAAAATCGAGCGTTTAAATAGCGCTAGTCAAGACGCGGGGTAATATATTGATTTGAATGTGTCTCGATGACTAGCCAATATACTGGATTTAAGGTTGAGTTGACGTCATCTCAACTTGGGAAAATTGTTGGTGTTGTCTCAAATGTTAGCGAAAATAAGATCAGCCTTACCAATGCAGTGATCAACAATTATCCTCCTACTATCCCTTCGTTTGCTGTCGAGTGAGTTCCCCTATTGTTTCATTTCATACTTTTCTATGCACATGTTAGTGTTTTTATATTAAGCTAAGTGTGTGCTTTACCCACCAACTTACTATGAGTCACCCGTGTTTATGGTACTGCTATAGGAGTTTTTCATGTCACTACCAATAAACTAGTCTGGTCGCCTAAAACATTTCAGATAGTTATCTGAAAGCGGTCTTCCTGCGTATTATTGTAACTCCATTTACATAATAGTTAACTTGGAGTCAGAGCTCGTGTCTGAGGGAGCTGGTCTTAAAATGTAAGGTATTTATAGGCTGTTAATTCACTCCTCACGTATACAGTAATGTTGGCTTTTGCCAATTTACGTCACCTGTGGCGAAGGCGAGATATCCGTCTATCAATAAAAGGACGAGTATACTGCGCGGCAGTCCGTTCTGTTTTAATTTACGGCAACGAAACATGGCCATTAAGAGTAGAAGACACTCGTAAGCTACTAGTATTTGACCACAGATGTCTCAGAAATATTGCTGGCGTCTGCTGGGATCACCGGGTAAGTAATAGTGAGGTTAGACGCAGGGTATTAGGGAAGGATGGTAAATCAGTCGATGAGGTTGTGAATCTTCATCGACTGAGATGGTTGGGCGAAGTGTTACGTATGCCTGAACACCGATTACCACGACGTGAAATGCTAACCGGTGTTTGGTATTGTTGAAAGTTAGGGGCGGCCAAACCAAAACGTGGCATCAGTGCTTGAAGTCACTAACTTCTAGTCTGAGCCATGTAGGTAGATGCAGACTACTTGGTTGGGGTCCGCGTGACTGTCGTAACCAATGTTTGGAGACTCTTGGTGACATGACTCAGAATCGATCACAATGGCGTCGGTGTATACACTCTCTATCTTTCCTTGAACTAAGAGATTAAAATTGCTTCATATCTTTCTTTCTACCAACTAATTCTTTCTTCTTGTACTATATCTCTATATGCAATCTTTCTCTTATATATTACCCCTCTGCATTAACTACTTTTATGAATCCGGTGTTCATCTTGTTGTGTTAATGAGGTATGGCAACTTGGACCGATGCATAAATGTGCCTGGTCCTAGGTTGTAGCTAGCTGACCGACTGACTGACAGTAATATCGTCTCCACTTCATAAGTTTTTCAAAAACCTGCATCATTATTTTTCACTAAAATTTGCTTCATTAATCCACTTTTCTTGATGACTTAAAGATAATAATAGCATTAGGGTGATTCTGATGGTCAGTAGTATGTGACACAGAACGTGGATACAAACACCTGTTTGTAAATGAATTCATAGTTTGTCTTACCTAGCAACAGACGCACTGTTTCCATTTCGTTATACACTTTCTTGATCAAGCCAAAATTTATGGGTGACCTTTCAGCGACGTTAAATCGAACTTGAAAATGTCCAAATACTTACTAGGGCTCAATAAACGTAAATTTGTGTGAGGAGTTATGATTACGATTTACAGTTGAACGTTGAGTTAAGGAATTACATTAAATGTTTTCATCACAAACAGACATCAGTTATAACGCCAAAATGCTATTCAGTCGAATTAACTCATGAATTTCGCGCCAAAATCCAAGACTTGCTGACCTAGGTCTGATTGGTTCGTCCATAAATTATGGTATCGCCAAATAAACAATGTACCACGAAAAAGTACTCTCCAGATGTAGCTTATTGAAAACTCAGAAAATAACAACAATCTCAAGCTACCAACTTAGACATAGAATACTGCTCAGATAAATAACATCATTAAGTAATTTAAACTGTTAATTATAAAACAATAATTCAACCAGTCAGTCATAGGCAACATAGAATCGGACACTTGTGCATCAGTTCAAGTCCTCGTGCCACATTAACACAGTGAGGCAAAATTATTTCAAAACAAATCCCACAGTAGTAGAAAAATTAGTAACGATATCAGTGGTGCTACAAAAGACTAGGTAAAGGAAAAAACAGTATAACGAGATCTCAAGATTAAGGTTCTAGGACGAGACAAAGAGACAATACAAAGGCATCATTGTGAACAATTCTGACCCACTCCACCTAAATCCTCTAACCACATAAATCGAATGATTTATGTGGCGCATATCTGTTTGGTGCCTCCTTATACCAATGTTTATGTGTTTAAATCACAAATAAATAATCTCTAATCATTGGTTACGATGATCACGCGGACAATAACCAGGTGGTTTACACGTATTAATATGGTTCAGTCTAGTTGTCAATGGCTTCATGGACTGGCTCTAGGTATGGGTTTGAGTGGTCCTAGCTTTCCCCTAACCTATTCTTACACCAGAGGACACTGTCCGTCGAGGTAGCCAGTGGTTGGGCATGTATAACACACTTTTCGTGGTTTTATTCTCTGAGCTCAACAAAACTCCAAAATCATTCACCTGAGCTACAAATCTCCACCATCTCATTTATAACACATGTCCAAACTAACTTAATTGATGAAAAGTCATTGCCTCATCAATTTTTTGTTGCGTTTACCTAGTGGCGTATGTTTAACTTTGGCATTGCTGACTGTGTGGTCTCAAATTACACAGGCTATGCTTTTAAGATTCTTAAGATCTCATGGTGTGCATTGCGTAAGCGTAGCCATAGAGCTCAAAGAACCCAACTCAGACGAAATCTTCAGCTGGATTATAGTGTGAGTTTAAAAAGTGTATGAACTCAGTCACTGACCTCATAGATTGATGCCACTTATAGAATCGACCATCATTAGCTCATTTATAACCTCTTGTCCCAACCACCACTGTACGCCATGGTTGTGGTGGTTAGGCGCACTTAATACATACCTTGACCATTTTAGTCGATGGAGACTCAGCCTCAACTAATTATCCTGGTAACCAACATACACTCTCTATTATCCGCCCCTTTGTTCAATCATACTCGAGTGCCTCAAAGATATGTGGTCAAAAACATGCAGCCTACACATGTCGTCTGCTCTGTCCTTATCATAACCGTATATAAATACGGTACAAACTTACGTACATCTGTTACCACCACAGTGGAGTATAGGTCACCGACCAGCATTCTCCAACACCCTCTGTTCTGGGTCTTCCTTTCTAGTTCTATCTAATTTTTGTTGATTTTTCTCATGTGTCTCTATTTCCCGGCGTAATGTGTTTTTTGCTATTCTTCTCCTCATTTGGCTTTGAGGGTTCCGAACGAGGGCTTGACTTGTGATGCAGTTGGTTGTTTTCCTGAATGTGTGTCCTATCCACCTCCAGCACTTCTTCCTCATTTCTTCCTCCACTAGGATCTGGTTTGTTTTTTCCCACAGTAGGTTGTTGCTGTTAGTGTCTGGCCAATAGATTCGAAGTATTTTGCGTAGACAGCTGTTAATAAACACTTGTATCTTCTGGATGATGGCTTTTGTAGTTCTCCAGGTTTCAGCCTCATGTAGTAGAATTGTCTAGACATTTGTATTGAAATTGTGACCTTGGTGTTGGTTGACAGTTGTTTTGAGTTCCAGATGTTCCTCAGTTGTAAATATGCTGCTGTTGTTCCGTCGATCCGCGTCTTCACATCTGCATTAGATCCACCGTGTTCATCACTGATGTTGCCCAGATATGTAAAGGTTTTTACATCTTCCAAATCTCCTCCGTCAAGTCATTCGGTTGTTGCATGCTGTGCTGAATCGGAGAATCGTTTCCTTTTGTGTGTGTTGAGACCTACTACGGCTGAGGCTGCTGCTACACTGGTCGTCTTTTCTTGCATTTGTTGTTGCGTTTGCGATAGAAGAGCCAGATCATCAGCGAAGTCTAGATCGTCCAGCCACATCCTAGCTGTCCACTGTATCCCATGCTTCTCCCGATATGTTGATGTCTTCATGATCCAGTCGATCACCAGGAGAAAGAGAAAGTGTGAGAGTAAGCAATCTTGCCTGACACCGGTCATTACCTCGAACGAGACTCTCAATTTTCCTCCATGCACGATTTCGCAGTTTGATCCATCATAGGAATTCCGTGTGATATTGACTATCTTCTCAGGCACGCCGTAGTGTCGAAGAAGTTTCCATAGTGTTGTTCTGTCCACTCTATCAAATGCTTTCTCGTAGTCAATGAAGTTGATGTACTATTACCATTACTTATATTATTATTATTATTATTACTACTACTACTATTGTTATTATTTTTATGAATACATAAGGAATTTAATTGGTACTCATCTCATTTTACTATTTCTTACTTAATTCACATGATTTTATACATCAGACACTCTTCGATCAAACATTTTATACTTATTAAACGCGTTATTGGCTATCGAGGCTCAATAATTCAATGAGCAACATACTGTCATTTTAAACGACAGATACTGTGTTTGCGTCTCTATAGTTATCACACTTGCTGATATCGCCTTTCTTTGGTATTTTGACCAGAAGTCCTTCTTTCCAGTCTGTTGGTACTTGTTCCTCATCCTAAATCTTATTGAAGAGAATGTAGAGTATCCTCGCAGTTGCCGCTACGTCTACTATCAGTGACTCTGCTGGAATGTTGTCTGGTCCCGATGCTTTGCCACTCTTGATTTGTCTGATGGTCATGCTGATTTCTTCAATTGTTGGTGGGCCAACATTGGTTGGGAGGTCCGTGGGTGCTGCTTCGATGTTGGGTGGGTTCAATGGAGCTGGTCGATTCAAGAGTTCTTGAAGTGTTCTACCCACCTGTTTTGTTGCCCTTCAATGTTGGTGATTACCTCGCCTTCCTTGCTTTTCACTGGTCGTTTTGGTTTGCGGCGATTTCCAGAGAGTTTCTTTGTTGTGTCATACAGTTGTCTCATGTTTCCTTCTATTGTTTTTTCCACCGTCATCATTAGATCCCAGCAGACGCCAGCAATATTTCTGAGACATCTGTGGTCAAATACTAGTAGCTTACGAGTGTCTTCTACTCTTAATGGCCATGTTTCGTTGCCGTAAATTAAAACAGAACGGACTGCCGCGCAGTATACTCGTCCTTTTATTGATAGACGGATATCTCGCCTTCGCCACAGGTGACGTAAGTTGGCAAAAGCCAAGCGAGATTTTCGAATCCGTGCTGAGATTCCGTCAGACACCAACCCATTAGGGCTGATCAAACTTCCAAGATAAGTGAAGTTTTCAACACGTTCGACTACTTCACTCGCTATCCTTAGTTCAGGTGTTGACGCAGACCAGTCCTGAAGCAACAACTTGCATTTAGAGGGAGAGAAGCGCATTCCAAACATTCTGGCATTGTTGCTTAGTGCTACCAAAAGACTCTGCATTTTATCAGCGTCTTCACCAAACCGGACTATGTCATCTGCGTATTCTAAGTCGATAATTGGACCTCCTGGATGGAGATCAATACCCGAGAACTCAGTCGACGAGAAAGTTATTTCCATCAGTAGATCTATGATGAAGTTAAACAAAAATAGAGAAAGTGGACAGCCTTGACGGCACCACTTGAGGTTGCAAAAGCAGATGACAGTTCGCCATAATCTCTGACTCGACTGGTACTGTTCGAGTGAAGAGCCTTCACAAGGTTTATGTACATCTGAGGTACGCCTTTCAATGACAGACACTGCCACAGAATCTCGCGGTCTACCGAGTCAAATGCTGCTTTTAAGTCAAGAAAGACCACCATTATCGGACACCGATAAGTATGCTTGTGTTCTAGAACCTGACGAATGGTGAAAATGTGTTCGATGCAGCCACGACCAGGTCTGAAGCCAGCTTGATTCTCTCGTGTTTGCAGTTCACGAGTCTTAGTTAAGCGTCTGATAATTATCGAGGCTAGTATTTTAGATACTATATTAAACTAATCCCTCTATGGTTGTCACAGGATGATTTTGACCCTCTCTTATATATTGGGACGATAAGTGATTGTGACCAGTCAGATGAAATAACGTCTAACTCCCAAATCTTAGCTAAAATATTAGTCAACCTAATCGCTAAAATTGGACCACCATCCTTGAAGACCTCTGGAGTCAATCCATCTGGACCAGCTGCCCTTCCTCGTTTCAGATTAACTATAGCCTTTTGAACTTCTGCTAGAGTTGGGGGACCTACTTCAATGTTCCATTCACACTGTCTGGGAATGGAGGGTAGTTGTAGAGTAGCTGAAGGCCAGTTGAACTGTTCTCTGAAATGTTACGCCCATCGTTCTAAACGTCTGGACTGAGAGCAGATGAGGGTGTCGTCTTTTTCCGAAATAGTCTGACTTACACTTGACTTATTAATTCCAGTTTCTTTTATTAGTCTGTAGAGCTGTCTTGTGTTCCCTATAGCCACCGCCTTTTCCATCTCTTTTGCTTTCGTTGCCCACCACTGCTCACGGTAGATCGTACAAGTCCTTTGGTGGGCACTTCTCGACGACTTACTGCAACGTTTTGTAGAATTGATCTTTAGCGTCTTCATTGTAGTCGTTGGTAGGCGCATAGCATTGGATGACGTTCATTGTAATGCCCCATTTCTTTGTTTTGAAGGAGGCTTTGATTATCTTTGTTCCATGAGATCCCCATCGTATAAGTGCATTTTGTGCTTGTTTTGATAGCGTCAATGCAACTCCTTGTGTATATGGGACGTTTTCTTCATGGCCGGAGTATAACAGAAGTTCCACTGAATCTAGTCGTTTTTGTCCAACCTGCGTCCAATGTGTTTCACTGATTCCAAGCACCTACAGGTTGTATCTCTTCATTTCTGCATCAGTTTGGAAGACTCTCAGTCCCCCACATTGTACAAGCATTCCATGTACCTAAATTAATGGCTGCCCTGGTTGTCAGAAGGCGCGTCAGCCTCGACTTCCGAAGGAACTCGGCTTTCACCAAGAGGCATCATAACTCTTCTAAATGAAGACCTAACTCACAGCGTAGCGCTTAAATGGTTTAAATTATTTTTTTCTGGTCAGCATTTTTTTTAGCAAGTTAGTTTTCGACGGGATGGGGTCGCTAACCCTATGTCTGATCCTCCTCCTTTATCCGGGCTTGAGACTGGAAGTAGCCCTAGAGGGACTCCAGGCGGAGTTACAGTGCAAACTGCGACATAGTATACCTGCCTGTTGTTTCGCCTTCATCACAAGTTACCAAATCCAAACTAACTTCATAAATTCACATCCTAGACTAGTTCTGAAGCAACATCTTTGTTCAGGAACACCATAGACTGCATTTTGTCAGTATATTCACCATCTGTGTGCCCCCCAGGTCAACTAGCGAGTTTCCAGGATGGAGTTCAATTCCTTAAAGGGTAAACAAAGTATGTTATTTCTAGGAGGATCTGACGAAAACAAATATTGTGAGTAGCCTTAGCGAACACCACTTTAAGTCACTACTTCAGATAGCAGTTTGCTGTAAGCTCTAACTCACTCATTGGTGCTCGTGTGAAGACAAAATCCCTGTACGTGACCATTGAAAGAATACTGGTTGTTGGTTTACGGTGTCAACAAGCTCGTACGTTTAAGTCATTCCCTAATTTCTTTGATATATCTATACGTTTCATAATAGATGCATTTCTCTAGTCATAAAATTGATATTTATCATTTTAATATGATCATATACCTCATATTCTTAAATAACATACTACTCTCAACGTCCGTTCCCATTATGTTTCATATTTTTAATATACAAATGTACATATTACCAGATGTCAACAATTGTCTATTTCGGTTTTACAGGAGTAGATTCATCCAAAATATTCGCATTCTTTCAACTGCAAGTGACGGTGAATCCTCAGGTAGTGATACACCGGTTAAATGCCCAAATAAGTCCTCTAATTCTTCACGCGAACAACGTCGAGAATGGTTAAGAAACATTCCCAACGCTTGCAGTGTTTATGTATGTCCTGACTCACCGCCTATCATTCATAAGACAGCTGGTGCGCCAGGATCTGGTAGTAACATTAATGATATTAATAACGGTTTTGGACACTCAAACGATTTACAACTGTTAGACAATGCATTGGGGAAAGCTTCCATTCGCGAACCAAATGACTTAAGTCCAGCTCGTAAGTATGGTGTTAATAACCAACGTCATTCCAAACGCCGCAGTTATTCAAGTAAGTCAGGTTTTTGAGATTGATTACCTTCTGCTTTGTCAAAACTGGCAGTTTTTCAAATATCTGATACCTTTTGAAGAATTCACCCCAATATCGAGTCCTGTGGTCATCGGAGTAATGCAAAGTTTAGTTTTCTTAGTGAAATAAGATCAGTTAGAAAACCACTGATCGTTGAAGAGAACTAGTTAGCTATTCTATCTTAATTTGAGACTCCTCAACAGTGCTACCCCCACTACTAGATTGCCTCTAGGTTATTGAGTTGGAATCCAGCGATCTGGATTTCACACACTAGTCATTTGGGGATACAGAGCGACCGTCATTTAACGTCATCGGTGATAATTTTCTCACTCTTTATGGTTGAACTTCACTGGTCATGTGTTCGATCTCCTCCAGGTTTCTAATAAACCACGAAATGAGACAAAAATTTGTTAAGTAGTACTTCTTGGTTTTCAGTGGTTTCCCAGATGACTTCAGTTCATGATAAAAACTCCACATGCTATGTCAACTAATAATGCTTACAGTTTTCCAAGTCATTTCAATTATTGATACTAAATTTCTAACAATTTGTGCTCCTAGGCCTTTGGCCATACATCTGCTCCGCAAGTGAGTAATATTATCAGTCAGTTAGTCATATGCAACATAGAACCTGGCCCATATATACATTGGTTCAAATAGTCATACTCCATTAGTACGATATGAAATTGTCGGGGCGAATCCCAGGGTATTAGAAGTAATATCAGTATGAGAAAAGATTAGGCATCGAAGATACTATTCGACAAGAAAATGTAAATCAGTGAAATAGAAAATTCAAGATCTAAGGAAAGACACAGTGAATGCACTATCGCCATTTCAAACTATTCCGACATGTTACCCAAAGTCACTAACTTTTAATTACGATAACCACGCTAATCCCGACCAGGTTGTTTTGATCTGCTTATATGGCTTAATACATTAGTAATGGTATACATGTTAGCGCCGGGTCCTACGTTGTTGCTAAGAAAAAACATGTTAGTCTTCGGTTGCATTCGTATCGTGCATCATTCTTCAATTCAAAACACTGGAACCATTATTAGCTTAATATCACTGTTCGTCTATAATCACAAAACTAAGACGAAACCCGGTCACAGTAATTTCGTCTGAGCTATTAGGAGGAAATCAATGATTCTATCAAAGTATGAAATAGCTATCAAAAAATGATGTGCACTATAAATATATATCTCAGTTTATACAATTATCAAATATTTAAAGGACTATTGTTATTATAATTCAAAATATAGCTCAGTACTTATGTAAAACACCATTATTTTATTATCATTGGTTAATTTCCCACTTAAAAAAATCTATACCTAGCGTCAGAAACAACTGGCGCGACAAGTGATATATCTGGTGCCGAAAGTGATTCGTTCCATCGTCATACGAATTCAGGATCAAGAGGTCAGTTCAACTGTGGAGGCAGTGGCAGTACTAATCGACATGCTCAAAATCGCGGCCACCCACGTGATAATAACAATAATAATAGTCACAATCATCGGAATGGAGGGAACACTGGACTAAATGGAGGTGGTAGTGGCGGTCAAAGAAATTTAGCAGATTGGGATCGGATCTGTGTTGAAGAATTTATCGATGAAGATTTTGATTTTGAAGGAAACTTAGCTTTATTTAATAAGAGTGCATTCTATGAAATGGTTGATTCACGCGAAGGTCATTCAATAACAAATACTTCTGACATGAATAATTCTTCCGTTTCTTCTTCTCTACCACATTTCATTGAAGGTCCAGATGGTGTTGGAATTCCGCTATTCAGTAAGTGATTCATGTGTTTTTTGGTTATCTTATAAACACAAACATTTGGTATTGAATAAGTCAATGAAATATTTAAGATTTGAAAAATATTTATATCGAAATAGGGATTTGTGGAGATTGTAGTAATCTAATAGTTGAATTCATGGGTCGATTTAAGCTAGACCATCACAGAAAACCTGGAAGGCCGTTTCTTCCTAGTATGGGACTCCTCAGCAGTGCTCATCCACGGTCTCGTGCCTGGGACTTGAACCCATGACCTTTTGTCTCACGCACGAACACTGAACCTCTAGACGACTGAGTTGGCATCCAACGGTATTAATGTCTAACCTCAACCAATTCATGATATTGCACGACTGTCCACCATTGTCTTCAGTGTGTAACTGCCTCACAACAGACACAGTTAGACTTACTGGTCACGGCTTCTCACTAGAACACGCGGGACGAAACGACCATCCAGTGCTTCCAGGTTTTCCATGGTGGTCTAGCTTGCATCGACTCATGGTTTCAACTATTAAATATGTATATATTATTCTGTTAGTATTCATTGGCTACACTTCATATTTTGAACATCATAGATCGACGGAGTAATAGCTTATTAATTTAAAAAATTAAATTTTCAGTTACTAGATCACAGATTCAAACTCTGTTCCCCATTTGCCCTCCACCCTTTAATTCTATACAATTACCCAAGTACATAAATCTGTGACTTGTTAAATAAATCATATACATTAATGATTATATAAATTAGTCCGTTTGATCATTTATTTTATAAAATAATTGTTCATGTTCATTTTTATTATGTTGTAATTTAATCACTGTTTATTTGGCAAAAATTACTTAGCTGACTTAATCAAAGATAAGTGTCACGTTGCTTGTATTCACCATTATCTATTCATTGTTTTTACTTTCTCTTTTTTACTCTCTGCTTCTCTGACTTTGTTTTCCTCTTAGCTACTCCAACTCAATCATCTAATTTAATAACAACTATGACAGCTTCAACTAGAACAACACTGACTATCACATCCTCTGGTAGTCATTATGAAGATAAGCATAAAATAAACAATACACAAATAACTACTTCCAATAATAAATCTATTAATCAACATAATCCTACTGGTTCAGTAGTAGCTACATCGTCACCATCATCACCATCACTAGCAGCAGCAGTAACAGTTCATTCAGAAGGAAATAATTTCAATGTTAATGTTAATAATAAACAATATTATATAAATTCTATAAAACAACGTAATAATCAATACTGGTATACATGTACAGGACAACGTGTACCAATATTTCCATTAGAACAACGTCAACGTTTATTTAATTATTTCACTACAGGATTAAATTTAGATACTCAAATAAGTAATAAATTTCAAGGTATTACATGGGGTCGATTTATTGAATCTGCTACTCGTCCTCTAATTGATAATATTATGATACATTTACGTCAATTAAATAGAACACCTCAAAGGTAAGAATTGTGTGTTTCTTTTTTTCTACCTTACATTAATAATCATTCCATTTCAAAGTACATCTGTCTAGTGAAATTTATTAATACTAACTGATTGGTTAGTGGGAAACGGTGTTCAAACCTGTCATAAAATGGTTGAAAGTTAAATGTTTCAATCACAAAATCACTCTTTCACTTATATTCATTACTACTACATGTACTAACTTTTCTTATATCATGCATGACAAATCAATCTTATATTTTAAAGTACAATAAAACTTAAGATTATTACGAGAATTTCGATACAGATTAGATTCTATCCCATTATGTACTTTACATTAATTTTCAAGAACTAAGGTGTTATATCCAAACGAAGAATAAAGGATTGATAACTGTTGGAAATTATTATTACATATACTTTTATTGGATATTTGTTAACTAACTAAATTATATGTATATTCGCATTTTTGCTATCATAAGCTTTCATTTGACCTATTGACTATCATTAGACGATTTACTATTTTTGAGTTATTCTCAATCTGTTAGTTACAGCTTCTCACACTCACAACCACTTTGGACTTGATCTTGTATAATCGTTACTTTCTATTTTATGGTGTGATTAGGTCTGATTTGCTTTTATATAAACTACGTTATTCATACAGTGGACGCTGAGATTTGTGTTTTGAACTCAACGGGCAAAGCTAGGCGAGGAAAACCAATAAAGACTCCAAGTTGTCTCCAGGTTGCTTTTGCTGTTTTGACGTGTCATTGGTTTAACACAAGAACAAGGTCATATTAGTCATATTATTTAATGGTATTATAGAAAAGAATGTTTAATTTTTGTAATCGAGTTTTATAAAAAAAATTTCCCCTGTTCTTCTGTTATTACCTCACCTTTCTCAGGATTATTCATAGACCTCCGGCTCGTATTCTAATCATATCAAATGGATCTAATCATTTAGGTGCAGTATTGTCGTTGAATATAGCTCGATATTTATCTACACTTGGAGCTTGTGTTCTATTAGTCACTCCATCTATGTATTGTGCTAAAACTAATAATAATAATTCAGTGAATGACACTACTACTACTACTTCCGAAGATGTTAGTGATGAATATCCTACTGATAATTCCATAATGTCTACTATCTATCGACAGGAATTACACTTACTTATGAATTTAGCACCAAAACCAAATCAGTATGGACTAGATGATCTTGATGATGAAGAAGATGATGAATTAGACCAATACAGTGATGATGGGCGGGGAACAGATAACGAAAATAATCATGATAATAAGAATAATAAACAAATACCTGGACTCTATACATTTAATAATAATGATAATGGGAGTCATACAATTGATGATAATAGTATCAGTATTGGTTCATCTTCTGCGAATATTCGTGAACATAATGATGTTGACTTTGATAATATGAGTTGTCTCAATTATTCCGATATCAGTAGTATTGTCGATCATAGTTCAGTTGGACGTATATGGATGAGTCGTATGCCTGGACTGAAAATTATACGTCGTCCAAATTGTAAGTAGTATACTTGTACA
Source organism: Schistosoma mattheei (assembly GCA_944470405.2). Taxonomy (NCBI): domain Eukaryota; kingdom Metazoa; phylum Platyhelminthes; class Trematoda; order Strigeidida; family Schistosomatidae; genus Schistosoma; species Schistosoma mattheei. Next base: position 35,926,247 of record OX103945.1, read on the forward strand.
CATTTTTTTCAATCTATTAACAATTTTCTGGGCTGTTGTTTTTGTAATTTAGATAAATACTGAACATTGCAAACTCACTTATAATCGTGGTAATGAAGTCAAGTAAACAGACAGGAATAAATAACATCATTTCTCAGTTATATCATTCTTTGCAGCTAACTATTCCTTAGATTCCTAATATTGATGATAGTAATTGAATTAGTTGAGTGTGTCAATCACTTCATTTATCCTGGAATTTTCGTCAACCTTTTTAGGTTAGTGTTTGACGAAATATCGGCAATAATTTCGAAAAACTCACTTGACTTTCCTCAGTGTGTGTCGCTTTTGGTGTAAACGATTTATCCACCCACCAACTAAGGGCCGTGTATAATACGCGGCAGTTTGCTAGCGCCTGAATTAATGATAGGAAGTGAAGTAGTTGAACACATTAACCGCTTCACTGATCTTGAGAGCCTCATCAGTTCTAATGAGCTGGTTTCAGCACATTTAGAAAGCTCGGTTAGTCTTTGATAACCTGCACCACTTGTGATATGAGCGAGATATCCGTCTATTCTGTTCTACTAAATTAGTATCAAAAATGACCGTTAAGAATAAAGGGTATTTTTGGATTACTGGTATTCATCCATAGGTATCTTCGAAGTCAGCAATGCCAAAGTTAAACATACGCTACTAGGTAAACGCAACAAAAAATTGATGAGGCAATGACTTTTCATCAATTAAGTTAGTTTGGACATGTGTTATAAATGAGATGGTGGAGATTTGCAGCTCAGGTGAATGATTTTGGAGTTTTGTTGAGCTCAGAGAATAAAACCACGAAAAGTGTGTTATACATGCCCAACCACTGGCTACCTCGACGGACAGTGTCTTCTGGTGTGTTATAATCTCTTTCTTACGGTTATGACCCAGCTATTCCTATTGCTTAGTATTCTCGGACACCAATTCACTCGACAAGTCCCCAAATCAGAACATGGTTGAACAGGAAAGAGATTATATTCCAAATAAAAAGGTTAGATGGAAGTAAGAAGCACAATAGGGAAAACGTTAGTATATTTGTAGTTTTTACATGAGAAGATTCTAGAGTATTCTGGTTATCTCAGCATCAGTCGAGCGGCAAAGCCACTACAACGACCTCACTAAACCATTCAATCGGTAGTAGCGACGGGCGGTGTGTACAAAGGGCAGGGACGTAATCAGCGCAAGCTTATGACTTGCACTTACCAGGAATTCCTCGTTCACGGGGAATAATTGCAAGCCCCGATCCCAGTCACGACGGTGATGAAACAGTTTGCCCAACCCTTTCGGGCCAGGTTCCCAGACTCGCTGGCACCGTCATTGTAGCGCACGTGTGGCCCCGGACATCTAAGGGCATCACAGACCTGTTATTGCTCAATTTCGTGCGACTTAAGTGTGCCGCTTGTCCCTCTAAGAAGTAAAAACTGGCACCGCACCCGCCGGATCACGACCACACTACTCCATAAAGAAGCAATAGAAGCCGCGCCCTAAACGAGCACAGAGGACCAGTCTACTATTTAGCAGGTTAAAGTCTCGTTCGTTATCGGAATTAACCAGACAAATCGCTCCACCAACTAAGAACGGCCATGCACCACCACCCACCGAATCAAGAAAGAGCTATCAATCTGTCAATCCTCACAGTGTCCGGGCCGGGTGAGTTTTCCCGTGTTGAGTCGAATTAAACCGCAGGCTCCACTCCTGGTGGTGCCCTTCCGTCAATTCCTTTAAGTTTCAGCTTTGCAACCATACTCCCCCCGGAGCCCAAAGACTTAAAGGTTTCCCGGGGACTGCCCGCGATGTCAATTATAGAACCAACGCGGATCATCAGTCGGCATTGTTTATGGTCAGAACTACGACGGTATCTGATCGTCTTCGAAACTCTGACTTTCGCTCCTGATCAATGAAAACATTCTTGGCAAATGCTTTCGCTGTAGTTTGTCTGGCGGCGATCCCAGAATTTCACCTCTAACACCGCCATACAAATGCCCCCGTCTGTCCCTCTTAACCATTACTTCGGATCCGAAAACCAACAAAATAGAACCGAAGTCCTATTTCATTATTCCATGCAAGAATTTTCAGGCGCACAGGCCTGCTTTGAGCACTCAAATTTGTTCAAAGTAAAGATGCCGTCCGCTCCCGACACCCGTTTAAAGGCATCCGGAAGCATGCCGACAGGTCAACAAGACGAACTCGTCAACCCACCAGCACCCGTTTAACACAGACACGGCTGAAAGGCTGCACAGCCACTACACCGAGCTGAACACGTCCTGATCGTAACCAAAACCGTGAACAAGCAGCGGCATGCGACCGCACGACCCAGATCCAACTACGAGCTTTTTAACTGCAGCAACTTTAATATACGCTTTTGGAGCTGGAATTACCGCGGCTGCTGGCACCAGACTTGCCCTCCAATTGGTCCTCGTTAAAGGATTTAAATTGTACTCATTCGAATTACGGAGCCTCAATTGAGTCCCGTATCCGTATTTTTCGTCACTACCTCCCCGTGCCGGGGGTGGGTAATTTTCGCGCCTGCTGCCGTCCTTGGATGTGATAGCTATTTCTCAGGCTAGGTTAGAGGAAAGCTAGGACCATTCAAACCCATACCTAGAGCCAGTCCATGAAGCCATTGACAACTAGACTGAACCATATTAATACGTGTAAACCACCTGGTTATTGTTCGCCTGATCATCGTAACCAATGATTAGAGGTTATTTATTTGTGATTTAAACACATAAACATTGGTACAAGGAGGCACCGAACAGATATGCGCCACATAAATCATTCGATTTATGTGGTTAGAGGATTTAGGTGGAGTGGGTCAGAATTGTTTTTTCCTTTACCTAGTCTTTTGTAGCACCACTGATATCGTTACTAATTTTTCTACTACTGTGGGATTTGTTTTGAAATAATTTTGCCTCACTGTGTTAATGTGGCACGAGAACTTGAACTGATGCACAAGTGTCCGATTCTATGTTGCCTATGACTGACTGGTTGAATTATATTGTTTTATAATTAACAGTTTAAATTACTTAATGATGTTATTTATCTGAGCAGTATTCTATGTCTAAGTTGGTAGCTTTAGATTGTTGTTATTTTCTGTGTCTTCAATAAACTACATCTGGAAAGTACTTCTCCGTGATATGATACACTTTATTTTTTGTTAATGATCCATCATTACAAACCATACAAATTAGCATAATAATAATATTTTAGTATAAAGTCTCTCCCATTCTATAACAGCATAATTAGAAGAAATTATCTAGAAAAATGTAGAAAATAGTTTTTTTTTAAAGTATGTTTCTTTCTAACGTTAAATAGATTGTTAATTCATTTACAAACACAATTGGTTGTTTGTATTTACTTATCTGTTTCTTTTAATCCATACTAATAAGTAGAACTTTTAAATTTATACATAGTTTTAGAGTTTTAATTAATTACTATAACTTACTCCACCATAGTTTCATCTCTTTTTTTTGTTTTCTTTAAAATCATGTATTAAATTCTATTTGTTTGTTAAGTTTCAAGTAAAAAGAAAACAAGATGTTAGTTGTATAAGCCATTAATAAATGTCACAGATGCCTGTGTTCTTTACGATTGTTGTCATAATGTTATTACTCCATTTGTTATATTTATGAAGTGTGTAGGTTTTTATTTAGTTAGTTTTATAGGTAATCAATGTCTATGATCTACTTATTCAGTTCTACATGTTTCTAAATAATAGGACAGCTACCCAACATGTTTGTATCTCATAAACATTTACTTTGTAAAAGTCAACCACTATATTGAATACTGCTAATAGGCAAGTCTTAAGATAAAATAAAATATTTGTATGTTCGGTTCATATTCTTCACCTTCATTTCAGTGATAAGTGGTAATGATTAACTAGCAATGAATGCTTGTTTTGTGCCAACTGTAGATTCACCTCTGATAATAAAAATAATCTAACTCATTTATTAAGTAAAGGTTTGTGTACTCAACATCCCAACCATTGATTACAAGTATTTCATGGACCTGAACTATGATGTCAACATATTTTAAAATGTCTCAGACCAATAATCAGTTAGTACCTTCATGGATTAATGCCATATCTTGATCTTGCTACTGTTAGTTTTTTTCCCAGCCTGCTACTATATCATCTGATATCAAATGTTGTAATTGGCGGTTGTTTCAATTAAATGTCTTAATTCATGTCCTAACCACCTCAGTCTATGGAGATTTTTGAATTCACCAATAAACTGTATGTATAAAGACTAACAGTCTTACAGTTGATATTTCCTTGCTAACAATAATTTCAAATGTATACACCAATATTTTAGTATCCCATATTGCCTTCCTAGCTACCGATTTACAACTATCACTTCATTCTTTCCCTCATTCAGTCTATTTACTTAATGCGATATCCAAAGATTAGGCCGAACATTCAAGTCTTAATTGATTAGAGAACGGATGACCTGTAAACTAGTTCCTTCCAATCGCCTATGACATGTTAATTTCGTGTGTTTATTCTGTATATATAAGCATGTTACTGCGTGGAAAACAATTCATCTGGCTAGTTGTCCTTAATTTTTAATCATTCAGAGGGCCTCAGTCGATAATACGGTCCTATAAGTAGGTATCACACGTCCATACATCATATCACTGCATTCATCTATCCACTAGCATTCTGTTCATCGACTTTAACTTGAACAGCACTTTAATGCATTCTATTTGACTTTATATTAATGTTGATTTTTGTTATCTCTAGAGGTTAATTGATCTCTTCACTTTAGTACTTGTTCTCTCTTTTTTAATCTTCTACAGCTGTTACCAAACTGCCAAGTAGTATACGCATTGACCTAGTGATAATTGGTCATTCAGATGACAGTAATACTGTAAATAAAGACAACTCATCATTGTCATCAAATACAAATTTATTATTTAATTGGTTGCGCAGTCACAATTCCATTGGTGGCATTATTCATTTAACACCTTCCCAGTCCATTGTTGATTCTAATATTCTGTTAAGAAATGCTCAACACTTTGTTTGGGTGACTGAATTGGGCTTACCAATACTGACACCACAAGGTCATTTAACGTCGTCATCTTCAACAACAACGCCTACAGTGTCTATCCCTCCAACTGAAGCCACATTGAATAGTAGTGGTACATCAACCAACACAACCACTTCATTAACTCACTTGTTAATTGATGTTGGACTTGGTCGAAATATTGTCCGGAAATTAACTGGTGATTTAAATCTCCTACCACCATATGGTCTATTCGATCTGGGTTCCATGATTCCTTTACGACCAGAACAACTAAACTCAGTACAACAACAACAAATATCACGATAATTTCTTTGATTTAAACGTTGTGTGGGCACAAATCGTTCACATTTTGTAATTAATTTTAATGAAAGAAGATCTAGTTGACTTTTTTTTTACTCTGCCTCGATATTTTGTACATAACAGTTGCAATGTTTCTATCGTTTACTTAATCACATAGTCTTTTAATTTCTTTTCCTCTCTAGTTGTTCTGTTTTCTAATTGAGAATATATACACTAGGATAGCCTAGTGTATTTTGATTTCGTTTCAATGTATGTTTTTGACTTCGTTGTCATGTTTTGTATTGTATTCATCTACAGTTTCCTTGTTATCTCACTTATTAGTCTATGTGATTTGTTCTTTCTTGTTCAGTAAGGCATAGATAGCGTGACGTTATTCTTTGGAAATATAAAAAATGATTAGTAATGTATTACCTGTGTTCTTTCAGTAAAATTAGTAGAGATATAACTTGATTATTATTTGTTTCTATTACATTATGTGTTAGTCAATAGTTTAGTGATTCAACAATCATCTTCAACCTCCAATCATTCTGGTATGATTTACGATAACAGCGACACTTTCTCTCTTGGCCCTGATGAATCTATAACATTGATCCTATAAGGAAAATTTACTTGTTAAAAACCTCAGAATATTATTTGAAATTTCCGTCCATTTAATTATATGCCTATTGCATTCAATGATTACTGCTAACAGTTTCGTTTGCGCCAAATAATGAATTATTGTTTGTAAACAGTGAGGAAATTGCAACTAACTGACTCATCTGCAAACTTCCTTAAATTATAATACGGTAGCTTTGAATGAAAAATCATGGCATTATTCAATCCATCTATTCAGGAAACGTGGCTATACTGGAGCAATCTGTGTATATCTCAAAAGTGATTAAAATCTGTCTGGACCTAGACACTCAGTAAAAAAACGTGTGAAGCGAAAGGTGCTTGTTTCAAATTTCAATGTAAACATCAACACGCATCCCGATGTATCCAGTTGACGAGTTCCACGTAGGATGTGTGTATCCTGGACTCCATTGGTAGTCACAATTCATCCATTCTAGAGAATTAATGTTTCAGCTAAAGTACCCTTCCCAATGGGGTTGATTTAGTGTAATTTGTTCAGTACATTATCCGACTCATATATATCGTATCCGCCACACTATCTGGTCATTAAAATCGATAGCTTAGGGAAAGATGCACCAGACGAGGTCCTGATTTATTCTTCTCAAGTCCCTTTATTGAATAATTACTTGACTTAACCACTAAAGCACCTAGGTTAGCATGATCGACACTGAGAGCTTACAGGGTAGTCTTGGCTTTCAACTGGTTCACTGACATAGGTTCCTTCTACTCCCCCAGCATTGAGTTCGTATAGAAGAAGCTTTTACTACTATACACCTATTTTTTTAATCTTAAACACTAGTTTATAAAATGAGTTATCTTTGTGGCCCACTGATCTGACACCGATTTGGATGAACGCATAAATATGCTATCATCATAAATCTTCTACTTAACTCCTTACATTACACCTAGTCTAACCATTTTGCTCGACAGTGGTAATAGGAAGCCAAATATGGGTTAAGTTGGATGGATTTATTTCAGACAGACATTAGAAATAAGTAGCAGAGAGGGGAAGAATACCAAGTCTATTTGATTAAGCGCGTCTCAATATTTATAGCTAAATAAAAATAAACTCAAGACGTGATGAATAGAGTAAGCGATGGGCATATACGCATAAAAACAGTCAATGTTACAAGTGGATAATGTGGCTCAAGAAGAGTAAACCAGTCTGTCCGGGTTTGACATTATATTATCAGCCTGCAACGCATCCCAAATAAGAGATTATATTCCTTATACAATCATCCCCTAAATTACAGAGAAGTGAAGAAATGGTAATTAATGAAACTCATAAGGTTGGTTACATATGTGCTCTGGGGATATGAACATATATATTAATTACATATACAACATAGATATCCATATCTGAGAGAAATACAACTAATTAACGTCTAGAAAGCCCAGTTCTGTATCCCATTACCCTTAATTATTTATTCGACCGAAGAAAACTGATTTGTTTGCAAATGAACCACATCTGAACTGTCACCTAAACTAATGTTGAATAACCATACTACTATAAAGTAGTATATCTACATTTACAAAATTCCTAGATTAGCTCCTATACTATTTGTCATGCCAAATTCAAAAAAAAAACTGAAAATTCATTGTATCATTTCTTGTCCACATTTTTCATGTAATTAATTTCCACTTTAAATAGTAACCTAAAAATTCTCGTATGGAATTCTATTTTTGCTTGGCAAATATCAAGAAATTAAGGTAGTTTCATTTGTTCATATGTAGAAAGAGACTGGAAAATGAACTTAATAAGCCATAAAAATGTTGTTTTTTCATAATTATGTAAGTATAAATGAGAATTCGAATAAATAGTTATGTGATCCAATTCCATGTCGAATAGTAAAAAAATCTAACTCAGAGCTAGGGTTGTGAACTTAACGAACCAATAAACAATCACACTAGGAGCTTCTTTGTGTACATTACCGAAAGAACAAAGAGAAGCTATTAATAATGATCTGAAGAAAAATGACGGAATGGTCTTCCTAAAGTATGAACAAGGTTCCAGTTTTGTTGTTTTGTATAAAAACGAATACCTCTCAAAAATGCGACAATTACCAAATGACAGCAAACTGAATGGAGATTAGTCAGCTTTTAAATCAGCTCCCGAAGTAGAAATAGCAGATGAATCGACCTGTGGTTATTCAAAACCATGAGATTCTTGTGTACCGAGGTTGTATGGTCTACCCAGAACTCTTAAAAATGCTATGCCTCTACGACCAGTCCTAGTCATGAGTAATACAAAGTACCATAAAGCTTGCTCGATGGCTTGCCCAGTTGACTGGATCCATAAGAAAGACAGTTTTGACTTCGGATTGTTAGCATTAATTTAAGAGGAAAGTATGCGATTACATTTGGTATGAAGACCTTATTTACTTAAGTCTCACTAGAAGAGGATTGATGTAACAGGTGTAATTTCAACTAAATATAAAGCATTTTCAATAAACAGATGCTACAATAAGCAGTCCACCAAGTTCTATAATGGTTGACATTTTTCTGGTACAACTGGAAAACACCAAACTAAATGTTGAAAAAAAAACCACATTACAGGAGAAACTATAAGCCCGTTATCTGATTACACTATGATGGAATTACGATGTTAACGAAATATGTATCCTGTTTAGCCTCATACTTATGCATTAACTTAATTCTCATTACTGAATAGCCGTATAAAACAAGTCAAATTCACGGATGACAGATGATAAGAGGAATGAAGTAGAACAGAAAAAGTAAATGTTTCAAGTCATTTAAATAAAGCCTGATTTATTACTTATAATCAGATGGAAAAACAAGCTAAAGTTATGTGATGAAGCAATAAGCACATATCCGCTTATACGTTTATATAAAAGTGTTGGGGACGTTAGATCCCAGAACTCACTTGGGAAGGGATCTAATTTTGTAATTTTATTTAGAAAATCTGAATTTCTTTGTTTTCGCGCCAAAGCCGCTCTTGTCACCTTCATGTCGTATTTCCCACTGGGAAATACCTTAAATTCTATTGGTCCGTTGTGTCTTTCAGTATGCTATTTGGTAATTCTCCCCAAGGACGGGTTTGCACTGTATATATACGTTTGAATCGTGGTTGTTGTTAGCGCTCGTTTCTAGCTGTTTTTTAGAATATACTTCCCATTCCAAGTTTGAACTTCTCCCTCTAGTTAGCAGGGCTGGGACGCATCAATAGCTAGCTTACTGGTGTTTGATCACCGAGTCTTGCTTCTCGGTCGCAGATTAAGTGAACTCGTGATAGCTTCAAACCTAGCGAAAAGCAACCAATATTATAAAAAAAATACCAAGGTCATCTATATATGTGTGTGGATTATGACATAAAAAAATAGATTAATTGATCTGGCAAAAAAAACTAGAATAATCTATGAAGGTATAAAGTAGTTACTAACTGTGACAAAACATTTCAAGTGTGCAAATTGAATATAGTAATTCACAAAAAGAGAGATTTCATTGATATTGTGTTATCTGATTGAATTGAATCATTCTGTAGTGAATGTTTGACAGTTTATTTGGTTGACATTTAACCTTAAATTTATGGAATATTTTCTTGATCAAGTGGTAGATTGAATGTTGATTCTTACTTAAGTTTTATACTTTTATCTTCTTCTTGTCTGATGTTTTGTGTAGTGTATTATAATACATACAGAATTTCGTAACTTACTATTATTATCAATCATTTTCGAACTTATAGCTGAGAACATCCCTTCTTTTATCATTTGTGATATGTCCAATGAATCTGTGACATGTACTCTACTCTATTTATTATTTTAATTTTATTCCCTTGAAATTCTTAATGGTTTGTCATATTTTGCATATTTAGTTCTCATTTCGATCTGTTAATTCCCATTATTGTTACTTTGTTTATTGAAACACATCGTTGTCCATCATACATTGATCCATGTAAAAGCTTAAAACACTGTATGAACTGCAGTTTGTAAAATGAACTACTTATATTCTCATTAATAATGGGTTCATTTTATCGACAAATCCTTTGCTGTAATTTTGTATTTTCCACGTGACTCAATTGATTGGTCTGAATCTCAGAACTAATGCAACTTCTAGTCCGTTTCAATTTATCAATTAATCTATAAATTTCATGGCTCTGTTCAAGAGTTCAGCATTTTCCCAATTATAACTCATAATCGAAATTCGACAATATGAATTTAGTGAAATTGTAATAAATCAATTCTTCTAATAATAATGTCTAGAAGAACAATGCTGTTATGTTCGTTAAACTTGAATGCTACTAGTGATTTGTCTTACGCGGAACGGAACGAAGAATCAAGGATTCAGAGACTCAATAGGCTATACTGGTCCGTTGACCCAGACTCAACTAACTCGATCCAGAAGTCTTGGTAAGATGTATAAAGTGTATTCTACAGACAACCAGAAGATACCAGGTCCATCAAGCACACAAATCAAGCGTATTTATACAAAATATATATAATCGATATTGCCATGGAAGTTTTTAAACATTTGATCGATAAGTTCGTCAATCGACTATTTGCGTGGGTGGTAAGAAATGCCCAAGCATACATCTGCATAAAAGCTCCATAAAGAGAAAATTACAAAATCTGAGTTCTGGGGATCTAACGTCCCCAACAAATGCACATTTCATAAATAAACCACTTTGTTTAGTAAATGAAACATTATTAAAAAAGAATTCCTCCGTTGTTGTTTTTTTTAACTATTATATCCTTGATCTGTCTATCCATTTTTGGTGCTGAGGATAACTTGTCACGACCTTGACACGATAGGCTGACCGGCATAATCTTGATGCTAGTAAGCATGGGTTTGAAGTGGGGTAGATAAAAGAAAACTATTCTATCACTTGATTCGCTGACAAGCACGCAAATGAGAGAACACAAGTCAACTGGAACACTACTCGATTTATTCTCAATTCCGGTCTGGTTCCCGATTTCCCGATTTCAGATTAGTGTAAAAAGATAAATGGATAAATAGATGACTAACCCGACCACAACGTACAATAATTAGGAAAACACAATTATGTCCAAAACTGGAGATTAGCGTAGAAAATAGAGTACAAAATAATACGTTTAAATTACAATAGCTTTGGAATAAAAGGGCTATGACAGTGAATCATATATCAAACGAAAGCTTATGTTCTGTAGAATAAACTGGAGTCAAAATTAAGTATTACTATTTTACAAGCTTTGAGTTAAATTAAATAACGTCCCGAAAAATAGCTCCCGTAGTTTGTCAAGGTTTCTTATTTCTCTGTTCACATCATTTACTACAAATTAATTATTCATCATCATCATCACCATCTTAAAAGCAACAAATGGTAAAACTGCTTAAGAGTCCCATACTTGGACGAAACAATCATCCAGTACTTCCACATTTTTCAACGATGTTCTAGCTTAGATCGATTCATCAATTCAACTGTTACAATATTACAATCTCCATAAACCTCCATTTTGAAAATGGAAAATTATTCAAAGTAGAATCATGAATATTACAATGAAATTCATTCAAGTCTTAATATTAATAAAAGCTCTTTACATTTATAAATAGTAGGGAAAATCAATTTATATATATATATATATATATATATATATATATATATATATATATATATATATATATTCATTATAGACAATAATTTGAAAAAAAATGTATCCTAAGGATACATCCTACCATTATTGATTTATTCTGTCTCTATGATATTCTAACCAATTAGCTTATATTTTCCAATTATGGATATAGTGAACGAAGATCAATTTATAGTTAAATGCAAAGTCATACATGTTGAGTCGAATTTCGGAGAACTTCAACGCTGTATAGTTCTAGCGTGCGGGTTATCAGAATAGCTTACGAACGAATATAACGTCCAATCAGCAAGACATAACAATACAATGGTTTAGTAAAATATGAAAATTATGCATGAAGTACATTATTTATGCATCTTTCAATTATGCCGTATATACTTTTTCATTCTTCGAATTTAATTGTTATTCCAATTTTCTCTCTGTTTCCATTCCTGTTCTTTTCAATTCATTCTTCTCAAACTTCTGTTGACAAGCACTTCCTTTGTCGATTGGTACTACATACTACTTATATCTGTCAACATAAGTAGCATACACCTCATATATTCATATGTATATTTAAATAGACATTTGAAATCTGTTCTATGTCGATATGAAATTCATCTGAAAATTAACCCTAATTCCATTAAATTCATGGAGAGACTATAATTTATGAACAACCTTACAGTGAATCTAAAGTAACTTAAAGAAATGTTAACAACTTATTACCTTTAAAATAAGATTAGGAATTAAGATTACAAGTTATACTTAGGAGTAATGGTAAGGAGTTAAGGTTAAGATTCTTTTCTATCACAAATTGATATCGTCTATAACCCTAGAATGCTTTATAGCTATATGGACAAAAGACTCTCTCTTAAATCTGATTGGCTAGTCTAAATTGACATTATTTTTTAGTTTAAAACTGTAATTGAATTGGATATTTTGGATGATATCGTATCCGTGGAATTAATCAAAGTTACTTATATCAAAGAGTTTGGTTGGATATATTAGTATAGTATAGCAAGGGTGAAAAAAAAAATTAATAGACTGAATATTGTAAATATATACCTTATATGAAAGAACATTCTACCACATTGATTGTGACAACAGTTCAAACGGCTAGAAACAAGTGATTATATAATGAATAAATATTAAAAGGAATATAGTGAGTAGAGTTCAGTTTATAAAATAAGATTATTAATTTGGAAGATAGTTAAAATAAAAACTCAATGATGTAATAAATGTGAGAAAGAGTTTAAAGAAAAGAAAAAAAACTATTTAAGATACAGCTAAGGAATATTTGTCACCAAAGCAAAGAAAGATTAATAACCGTCTCCTTTTGAACACATAGGTCAGGTTTTTGACGCTTGATGGCAACGGCTTCAGCAAACTTCAGGAGACTAAAGTTGTAAGCAGCTGACGAGAACCTACGAAATAAGAATGAATTCATGCTGTTCTGCTAGAATCTTTATTCTTGCTCTTTTCAAAATGAAAAAGGAAATTATGTGTATGTAATCAAAGTTAGCTTAACCTTTAAGCTTTCATTTTTGATCTAGTTCATTAGAAGGTACAATTATATAATTGAGGAAATTTGTTGATTGTATCAATGGGGTTTTATAGTATTGTATATTGTGTTTGCAAATCAAGTTACTGAATCATTAATATTATGTGTTACTCAGTTTAATTTATTCAAATCTTACCATAAAACATAAAAATCAATATCTTTAGATACATTTTTTAGTTTTTTTTCTTCAGTATCTAATACATTTTCATCTATCATCCTCACTCTTATCCTTGTATCAAACTACATTACTTTTTTTCCTACTGAGTTATAACAATAAACATTATAGGTCCTGAGTTCGAATCTCACAGAGGGCGAGGTCGTGGATGCGCACTGCTGAGGAGTCTCACAATAGGACGAAACGGCCGTCCAGTGCTTCCAGGTTTTCCATGGTGATCTAGCTTCAACTGACTCATGATCTTAACCATTGAAATAAACATTATAATCAATGTTTTCTTTAAGTAGAAATAAGTTTATTTTTTAATGAAAATTACTACATAATGACTAAATCAGTAATTAAAGTGAAATTCTGTATGAATTAGGCCCCTATAAAAATCATGAATTCAATGAAATTTAACAACCTCCACAACCCTTTACCAACAATTATCATTTGCTCAATGATAATTAGCTTTGATAGTAAATTTCTGGAGTTTTAGTGAGAAGTTGTAACTAGTGAAGTTAATTCGTATCAGATGTAAGGCAGTTACTTACCAAAGACAATAGAAGATGGTCGTTCAATGTCGTGCATTGACTGTAGTTAAATGTTAACACCGTTGGATGTTGGATTAGTGGTCTAGAGGTTAAGTGTCCATGCGCGAGACCAAAGGTCTCGTGTTCAGGATCGTGGATCAATGCTGCTGAGGAGTCTCATACCGGGACGAAACGGCCATTCAGTGATGTTCAGGATTTCAATGGTAGTCTAACTTAAATCGACACATGAATTCAACTGTTAACATTACTGCAATCTCCATAAATCTCAATTCTGATAATTATTAATTAAACAAGCGCTATAGTCTAAGAAGAACACTATGATGCATGCAATACGAAGGGGAAAATAATAAAGATCGATGGTAGATAACGATTTTATTCAGCATTTGAGTCCAAGATAAGCGTTTCGTTCTGTTTTGGACTCGTTACTCACAGACTCAAAGGTTTAGTGCGTTCTTCACTGTGCTACTGAGTTTGGATAGTCAAAATAAAGAAAGGTACTCCATTGAAGTCTTAATGTGAATGTCAGCACAAGGATATAAGTAAATTCATCTGACAAATCCCAGATAGGACGAGAGGTGCATCTCGTATTCTCTTTTGTTACCCACAATCATAATACACTATAAAAAAATTACTTGTAACTAAAGACAGTACATATCCTGATGAAGACTGATCATTTCTAATCCTTAATATCAACAAAGAGAAATCTCATACCCTTACCATATTTTCTGAAATGTATTATTCTATGATAGATATTACATAGTTCCTACTGAACTATCTAGAATACATAGTTTTTATAACTTTATGAATAAAACGAAGGAATTACTTCAATTATCAGTTGAATTGAAATCATCATTACAGGGTTGTGGAGATTACTAAGTTATTGACTGAGATCTTGAACCACCACTGAAAACCTAGAAGCACTGAATGGCCGTTTCGCCCTATTGTGGGACTCCTCAGCAGTGAGCATCCACGACCCCTCCTGCGGGATTCGAACCCAGGGCTTTCAGCCTCGCGTGCGAACGCCTAACCTACTTGACCACTGCTCCCATGTTTTCAATTGTGATCTAACATCAATCGGTTCAATAATTCAAATCAGCTTGATATTAATTTTCAATTGTAGAATTTCTAGATTATACTTGTTTACTATACGAAATTTGTTTAAATGTTAAAGTTTCTTAAATCCAGCTAAATAAATAAAATATCACATATATTCACTGTTCAATCTGGTAGCGTATACATCAACTGATTGCCTTACAACTGGCCATTATTATTTATTATTATTGATAATAATAACTATTGACGTTTATTATAACAATACTCTCCATTTGTGTTCAATGGAAAAACACAAACAGACCAACTAAGAAACAAACGTAATAATAATAACAGTAATAATAATAATAATAATAATAATAATAATAATAATAATAATAATAATAATAATAATAATGGAAATAAATGATGATAACTAGAGTGACAATGAATAAAATGTAGATTAAAGAATTGTAGCTACGGTTGACTGGAATCCAATACTTATTTGCTTCTTTTATTTTCATCTCTCCCCTTTAAACTATAAAAAAATAAAGATGAATTTATTTCTTCTCCATTCATTTAATTTAGTCAGTATTTATTTGATAATAATACACGTGTATTTTATTTATCTGTATGGAAATAAGAAAAAGAGTAGAATAAGGTGGGGAGAAAAAAAGAATGAGAAAAAATGTATTAACATTCTTGACTATTCATGTTGGTTTGTTTGTTTTTATGGAAAAGAAAAGACAGTTCTCTTAGTATTCAGTTCATCATCCTTACTACAATGAATAGATAGACAGACATGTATATATCCATATACACACTTTAGTGGATAAATAGACATCCTCATATACACACTGATACATAATGTTGTGTTGTTATGCTGATACATTTGATTTTATTGAGTATATAATTCACCAACCAACCAATTAACCATCAATAGATTGTCTACTGAAGTTAACTCTTTTGAAAAAGTATCAAAATTTATTAGCTCTATAGATAACTAGAAATTCTTTCAAGATAAAAAGGTGAATAGTGCGCTTTCCAGGA
Source organism: Schistosoma mattheei (assembly GCA_944470405.2). Classification (NCBI taxonomy): domain Eukaryota; kingdom Metazoa; phylum Platyhelminthes; class Trematoda; order Strigeidida; family Schistosomatidae; genus Schistosoma; species Schistosoma mattheei. The sequence continues at coordinate 35,942,107 of OX103945.1, forward strand.
TGGTAATTCTCATAGACAAAGTGGTTTGATACACACAGATATATATACATACGTATACAGACTTACAAATAAAAAAGAAACACTTAATACATATTCTACGAGAATCCAAATGTCATGAAATTCAGATAGATATTCAGAGAGCTACTGTACACGTTACGCATGAAAGATGATTACCAAAAGTCAAATAGTCATCACTGCTACTTACTAAAACGGCAACTAGTAATAGTAATATTTATTGTTATTAATATACATCATTGGTATGATATTATTATTATCACCATTGAAGCTTCCCAATTGAATGTGTTCTGCATCGAGAAGTTTTCAAAAGAGAGAGATATTTATCAAAGGTAAAAAATAACACAACTATAGTGGTCGATGAAGAAAGGGTATGGTTATTGTTCACTCGATATCACAGTTTTCCCGCTAACAGACAATAAAGAAAGAGAGATAATTGATTGTTGATAGAGCTTTCTATGAGAAAAATAAAAACAAATTGATAATCATCAAATTTGTATTTATACATAAGGGCAGGGTTAAAAATGAAAGGTCAAAAAATTTGTAAAAAGAATTAATTCAGAGGAAATTAATTTTAACTTTGTAATGTATAAACTTACCTCCTTACTTATGCCTGTTACCCCTCATCGAGAAGAATAAGCCACCCACCAGCATTCTCTAGCCAACTCCGTCTTGGGCAAGCCCTTCCAGTTTTTTCCTGTTGCTATCTATCCTTTTTATGCCTGCCTCCAACTCCTGACACAGTGCTCTCTTTGGTTTCCCACTTTTCCGTTCCCCTTCAGGAATCAAGGTAAGCGCTTGTCTCGTGATGCAGTCTGGTTATTTCCGAAATATATGTCCTATCCACTTCCAACGTCTTTTCCTAAGTTCCTCTTCAGTGGAAAGCTTGTTTGTTCCCTCACACACGAGTGTCTTCCGTAGATAATCATTTATAAATTCTTGTACTCTTCTGATGATGATTGTGGTAGTTCTCCAAGTTTCAGCTTCGTGCTGTGTCTTGACGTTCAGATTGAATATTGTGACTTTGATATCGGTTGACAGTTGTTTCAAGTTCCATATGTTCTTCAGTTTTAAGAATTGAAGATACTACTACTTAACAAGTAACCTGTCTACTATATTGAAGGGATTTGTACTTCTTGTGAGATCCGAAAATGCACCACTCAGTTTCACAGTCAGGGTTATTACCAAGAAGTTACTCGAAAGTATTGATTTTCTCAAAATTACGAATACATTTCGCGCAAAACTGATATATAAGACAAGAACTAGTTGAACCAGAGACTGCTCCCATCAATTGTCTCTCTTTCAAATACTAAGCAATGTCATAGTGATAACAACTCACATAGCCACGTCTCATCATGAATGATAGAAACCAATAAATACTGTGAACTATGCAACACCATATGAATTGTAATCCAAACTTTTGCTTGTCGAAAACTAAAACTATAACCATTATACAACCAAAATCCAAGATTCCTGGATCAGTATTTGAACCTATTTTACTCAACGTACTTACAAGTATTATAACGTATTTGATATCAATTTTGGCGGGATTTTATTGGTTCATCAGTATGTTCAAATGACATATTAGAAATTGTCTGTGATTCAAATATTTCATATACAATAATAGTAAGTAATTGTTTCCATTCCTTAGAAGTTAAGATAAGTTGATACAGAGTGACAATATGGTGATAAACTTTTAACTCCACCTCCCTTTGACACTGAATGTAAGCAACATACTACTACTGCTGTAATGAACGAAGGCGTAGTGAGGAGAACCAATGTATTTTTTCTGCAAAATTACTCAGCGAGTTTGCAAAATATAAATTTCTTACATTAAATACATTATTTGCACATCTTCCTTCAGTTGTTATTTACATAATCCATCATTCTTCTGGTCCTGTTTTTATTTCGATTGCTCTCTATTTCCTTCCTCTACTCTTTATTTCAATTTTCTTCTGGCAAGCATTTCACTTCCAGTTTCTGCTTTGATGCCGCTACCTAAAGAGAGGCAGAGAGAGCAGTCCTGCAAATGCCTTTGCGGGACCAGGAGAGGAGCGTTAGTTGAGGCATCGTAGTGAAGTGGTCTGGCGAGGTGGCGTTGGGTTTAGCAGTCTCTGTCAATGGGGAGAAGACGTGGGACGCCCCGGTTTCTGGCCGGGCAGACCTATGGAGGTCAGTGAGCTGGCAAACTCGACATTTATAGGCAGAACAAGACACAAACTATGACAAAGAGTAAAGCGACCTTTTAAAGGGAGGACGAGTGTGGTGTGCGTTACTTATACGAACAGACATAAGTAGCATATAGCAATAATTAAAAATGGAATGCTTACCAGAAGAAAATTGAAATAAGGAATAGAAGAAGGAAATAGAGGGCAATCGAAATAAAAACGGGATCAGAAGAATGATGTGTTATGTAAAGAACAACTGAAGGAAGATGTGCAAATGATGTATATAACGTAAGAAACTTATATTTTACAAACTCACTGAGTAATTTTGCATAAAACAATAAATTATTTAACCGTACTTGAGTTTTCGTTTACTATATCACTACTACTATTACTGATACTACTATTTATGCTATTATTACTGTTAGTACTACTACCACCACTGATGGCATTAATAGTAACTGTCTTACACAATACTATGAACTTTATTTCATGAATCAATAGTAAACGTCATCATAAGGCAAGTCTTAACTTGGAATCCTGAAGCTAAAAAGAAAAAAGAAAGACTTAAGAACACATTGCGCCTGGAGGCAGACGTCAAAAGAATGAATAGAAATTGGGGAAAACTCAAAAGGAGGGTCCACTACATAGTAGATTAGGGATTCCGGGTTTTTAGTCTATGCTCCACGAAAGACAACGGGCGTTAATAATTAAGTAACTAATAGTTCTTAGCACTAATTTTGCAATATTGCTACCGATTTTCATTTACCCTAGCTTCAAATTGTAATTACTCAATAATAATTTTACAACTGTTTTTCAACAGTTAATGTCCTCCAATCATTTTTGGTAGTGATCAAAGTTTTCCACCTGTTCAGCTTCTACAATTACATTTTTTCCATTCATTTTAAATAAGATGTGTAAATTTCCAATGTGTTGACTTCTTTTTTTTTTCTATATAGAATAAAAAGGTAGGGAAATATACTGAGAACTATAATGTTTTCATTTGATTTTTGTAGATTAAATCAATAAATAATCTTAGTTAAATAACCAATGATAATCAGAAAGCACTGACCATCTGTTTAATCGTATTGCAGGACTCTTCAAAAGTGCTCACTCACGACCTTGCCAATCAGGGTCAAACCTAGGACATTTAATGTTGCTTGCAAACGCTATTCAATATTTAACATCGCGATAAATTGTACTCCTTTCATGATAGCGTATAAGTATATACAGCAGTTGATATCCGTAACAATTCAGGTTAAAATAAATGGGAAACCAGAATTTTATTAGTAATATTTAAACTGTTTTAAAAAATAAGTGACTCCAAACATTTTAGAAGGTCGTCGTACTCGAGATAATTTCAAAATTAGATCATCAATTAAATATAAATTTGAGAAATATAAAACATTGATTGACAACTATTTCATGTAAATAAATTTAAAATATTTAAACACTACTCACTTATTTGAGTCTGTTGTTACTCGTGGATGAGCATAGGCCGCCAACCTAAATTCTCCAACTAAATCTGTCCTTCGCTTTCATTTACAGTTTTTCTCATATACTACTCACGTCCTTGATATACGCCTCCAATTCCCTATGCAATATGTTCCTTGGCATCCCCCATTTTCCTGCAAGATTTCAAATCAATGCTTGTCTCGTGATGAAGTCTGATGATTTCTAAAATGCATGTTCTATTCACCTCTATTGTCTTTTCCCAATTTTCTCTTCAGATAGAAACTGGTTTATTCTCTGCCACAGTAATTTGTAGCTCGTGATGTCTGGCCAATGGATATGGATTATCTAGAGTAGACAGTTGTTTATTAATGCACGTACATTTTCAATGGAGGTTGTTTGAAAAACTAACCAACAAGGTCATTTAATGTTTAGATATTAAGATTACCAGGAAATTACAAGGGAAAAATGTCATTAACAACGGTAAAAATAAACAACCCCTGGAGTGGAAATATTTTTAGTGAAAAAAAACGGTTGATTAAAATTTATCATAAATATATATTAAAATAAATATATGTACCAAAGCATACCCAACCTAATAACCAGTCTCCATTTGGAACTTATCAAATACTCGCTTCATGTTCAAATTCATTTTGTATTGTTTGTTTGGGTCTTCTCATTGATGTTTAGGACTGTAATTGACCAGTCCTTTATTAGCATATGTGCATCCTGTTCGGATTGCATCGATACTGCCTTAAATCACAATCAGGACTTGGCGGCTAAGTGAATAACGTGATGGCGCTTGAAACGGACGGTACTGGGTCCGAGTCCCAGAGTGAACATGAACTTGAATGCAAGTACATCTGGCTGACGAGTCTTAAGTTGGACGAAACGCAAGTCCTGGATTATACAGCTAATCACCAGTTTGTTGTCAACATTCAACAAGCTAGCATTTTTCTCTCATATGGTCATGTTCAAAATCTATAGAAGACACAATTGTTCTCATTCTCTATCGTCTTGCAGGCTAAATGTGTTTTTATCAAGAAAGAATTGATTTCCATTGGGGGGTGTATTGATACACCTCCCAAGGGTCATTTCTTAGAGTTTATCGAGTTTTCTTGTTCTTATCTACTAACACCTTCTACACTGCTTTACTTTATCGCCTCATCACTTTACTTAAATTAATTTGGCAAAACTCGAGTAAACACTGGGAAGCTAAATACAAATTCAATATGAAATAATCTTTTGTCATTAGCTTAGAGTTCACAGTGCCCTCTATTGATGAAAAGTAACGTCATTAGTTGTAATTTTTTTCCGATATCCTCTAACCTGCTTAATTTAAGAGAGATTAACAGAGTAGATCATAGAAACTTCCAGTTTATTTATTGAATTGTTTTGTCTTGAGACTAATCCAGTCAGAAATATAGTAATTTCTAATTACGAACTATCTGGATTATCCTAATACTAATGGAAACCAATGTGAATTCGATAATATGACATGACACACACACAATTCCCCAACAATGCTCCTCCAAATGATAGGACTCAAAACGACAAGTGGAATTCAGAAAAAGCTTAATATTCAACGAAAATAAAACTAACGCAGTACAACTGTGAATAATCTCAACAAAACATGACCTTAAGGCACAGAAAAATAAGCAAACTGAAAGTGATTATAACCAATCGGAGAACAGCAATTCATGCAGACATGTGAATAAGGAATAATTTTACTGAAGAAGAGAAACTAAAATTTACTGACAAAAGCTAGATAACTTAAAATATTCCTAACATAAGCCCATTACCTTAGTGAATGACACAGGTGAACTCTTTGAAGTGTTTTGATTTAGATTTGGATTGTTGATTGATACTGTGATACCTCAGGGGTAAGTCCTTATCAGGTGTATAACATTCGTAGCATATATTGATAAACACTGTCATTTATTGATCTATCTGGAGTTATTAACTAAAAGAAAAAATCATTTTGTGAATCCTAGAGCTTCCGACAATCATGTACAATGTACAAATATTCCCACTGACCTAAGAAATATTTAGTGGTTTTTGGTGATTCATCAGTAATGCGATCTGTCATATTCTGAATCGTTAGCTTTCTGAATAACGTTAGATTGACATTCTCAAGATTCACTTGAAGATGTCGAATGGAACTCATTAAATGATACATTGTATAGTCCTCAGTGAAGAACCTAGAAACAATGGTTTCTTCATTTAAAGTAGTGTGTTGATGGTGTGTATTCCACTAAATCAAATTTCCCAATGAGATGTTAATAATAGATTACAAATTTATCACTAAAATCTACTGAACTGTTTTGAACATAAATTCGTTAGTTGTGTGATCTTGCATAAGAAGTGATCAAAGATAAGATTAGGGTGATATTTTTCCCATTAAATATATTTTTTACAAGCCAAACTGGGACTGGGTCGAGAAACCTGTTGGGTAGTGGAATGCATGTGCTCACTTAATGAGTTAAGTCTTCAATAAGAAAAGTCAAATTATAACAGTTGCGACGGACAAATTTACACAATTCATATATGTGATATCTAGTCCAATTTATTATCAACTTCCTACTGATTAAATTATGATAAACTTAATTATACAGAAATCATCAGCTTATTGCATGGTGAAATATTTCATTCTAATACTTACGTTCTCAGTACTACATCTATCAATCTCCTATACGGCTAAATTTAGGTGTTACACTAAATGGGATACTGTCCAGTCAAAATAAATTTTTATTTGACATTAGACATTTCTCTTTATCACTGGTATACACTAATTTCCATAGATCAGATGCATTTTTCTCATTTTAGAAAGGATGAAGTTCATTTATAAGAGTGAGTTCGTTAATTGACAACAACAACAAAAAAAAGAATAAACACACATAATCACAAATATTCTTCACAATCATAATAAATTATTGAATTTTGTGAATTGAAATGGGGTTAATTCGTTGAGGTACTGGCTTTTAACTCTAGTCACTGAGACTAGTTCATTTTTTACATTAGTTCATATCAGTTTAAGAGTGTATTTATAATTCACTCTTTCGCTCTTACAAATACACACACACGCATTCTTTATTCTGTATATATATATATTTTAAATAATAATAATAATTTATAAATAAGTAGAAAATATGTATTGACATACTTCTAGAAAATGCTTATAGTTTGTTGAATACATTTTTAAAAACATCTACTCATTTCACTACATTTGATCTCAAATGGTAAGCATTCATTTCTGTACATCCATGACATTAAAGAATTTACTAGTTGGTATTAATTATAATTTGAGCTAAATATTACTGAACAGTTCTTTCGTCACAGTATGGAACTACTCAAACTATATGGACAATTACTTGAACTGTGAGCCTTCAGGTCTTATCATGAATCTTGGACGATTAAAATTCTAGAGTTTAAATCCAATGGTTCAATTCCAACTTCAATAAATTTGTGAGATAGTGAGACAATCAATCAACGTAGTGGATGACAAACCTTTCAATTCCGACCAATCTGGACTCTACTAATCACAGCGTCTCACTTCAATTTCAGGAACATAGAGAAGTAATTTTACTGTTATGCAAACTATTATAATTTAGTCAAAATAGTTTCGTGAAGATTTGTATTATTTGTAGACTGTGCTCGTCACAGGTTCATCTTAGTTGGGATAACACTGAAAGCTATAGAACGCTGGGCAGTTATTTAAAAAACAATTTGATACTCTCTGTCTATTATTAATTCACGAACAGATGCCAGTCCTAAATTCTTTTTAATATAATCTTTCTTCAAAACAAATCAATTATATCAAACCCTCTTCCCCATCAGTGATAACTAACCTTGAGATCACTTACTGAAATTCTAACAACAGCAAAATAGACCTGTATAATCGATAGAGAGTTAAATCATCCCAAGAATGAGATAGTCATCAATGATCATAATCTATGAATGATGTAGATGAAGAGTAAAAACCTACAATAAATTATTAAATCATTCAGTATTGAGTAGACTAAAGACACAACTAATTAACAGGACAAACATACAAACCCATTTAAATTTTTGATAAACATTTTAAAAGTTTTTCAATAAGATAAGCTGAATTAAGAAGTAGTCATGCAGAAAAAAACAAACGGGGTTCAAACAAGATCGTAAAATATACACTGAAAAGTGTACAAAATTTCATTTATGTTCAATTTCATTCTATTAAAGATAAAAGGTTGGAAGACTTGTCTTAGTTGAGTTAGATATTTTGCTGTGTGGATTTTATGGGTAATTCAGATCGCAAACTGATATCAATCAAATAACCATTGAATTAATAAGATATCTCGAACTGAACAAAGAATATGAGTCGAACGGTACTTCATTCTCATAATGTGTAGGTGTAGTGTAACTAATTTATATAATTTCTTATTCATTTAATATGCACCAGCTCAAAAAATACTGGCAACTAATGAGAGCTGATCATTTGGAATTTAACAGTTGTATTCAGTCTCTAATTACATAAATAATTGAAGTTTATATAGACAAAAATTCTGATGACCAACTACTTCGTTAGTATGTTCATATCACTGATTATCACTACAATGAATAATACTGTGTATATGTCGTCAATATCAACTTAATTTACTCGAAACATTCTGAGTTCAACAGAATAAAAATACTTAGTAAACTTCGATAAAAGTCAACTGTCAAGTATTAGAGCATTTCACTTCACTTTAGTAACAGCAATAAATAATCATTTATTGATAAAGTGATCAAAATTGTATAGTAAGAAAATTTGTTTAATTCTCCTATTTATTTTTGTCGTCATTTTTCAACAAAAAAAAAGCCAATAAATTGAAATTGTATAAAACAAACCCGATAGGTTGTTTAACAAATAAATAGTTAAAATAAATTACATTCACTCTCTGATTGGTTAAAATAAACTAATCAGTTATTGGCTCATAAATGTATCAGTTTTCAATTATGAAAAAGTGGGGGAGGAATAAACAACCGGTTAAATATGTCCACCCCCGACAACTTACAGAAAGTATCAGAGAGATTTTGTAAAAAAAAAGAGGAAGAAACTGAAAATACTGTGGTATTTCTAACAGTGTGTGTGTGTGTGTGCATATCTTGTGACCACGAACAGGGTCATATAATCCATTTATTGAGAAAATATCATAAGGGTCCTTGTTTATCAATGAATTTACTTCATTTCTGTCTGTATACAGGGTGTGTATATATTAGCATCGAATTCATACAAATTCGCAATTCGATACATTTCTTGTCAATGAATGGTCAGTTATGATGTTCATGTTTTCATTCTGTTTGCTTGTATTTTTATAACAGAATTTTTTCTAGCTTAGAAGGCAGTCAGTCAAATAAACGGAATTTTATTTTATTTTATTTGTTAATATCTCTGTTATTATTATTATTACTATTATTATTATCGTATAAAATAACACCCATTGTCTGCCTCCAAAATATACTATTTATCACGTGATTTTCACTATGCTCAGTAAGTTACCCCTACCTCTATCGCAGAGTACAGAGGAAAATGAGATTTGACAATTCTCTTTACAATACATATAAACATAGATGAGAATATATGTGCATAGATATGTACTTATGCATATAGTTTAAACTTGAAATGCTAAATTTCAACAGCTATACACGATAAAACTACATCAAACCAACCCACATTCATTACACTCAACTCTATATTTTTAAAGGAATACTGTATCTCGTTGAAAGCATAGGGGTGTTGGGTGAGTTTAGTGTGTATTTATGTGAGAGTGAACCAGTAGTTCATTAAAATAAATGGAACAATACTAATTATAACAATGAGAATAAAAATATATCTGGATTAGAGTAGAATAGGGAGAACAATTCAAGAAAGATTGATCCATTATTATTCACAAGAGAAGGAATATTGTTAACATACACAAAATTACAACAATTATTCTGTTTGTCTGCTTTTCCTGTCATAGAATAAAGAGTATGTATTAATTTTACCAGAAAACATTGAACTTGTAAAGAAAATTAAGCAAACGAAATCAAATAAATAATTTAGTATTGTTTATGAAAATTCTTCAATAATTTGATGTTGATGACAATAGTCATATTAATATTTAAACATTATCAATGAAAATTGGATCCTTATTTATTTTTTAACCATTTCAATGTCAAATCAATGCAACAACACCAACAAGAACAAGAAAAAAGAACACAAATTTAATGTAAACTATATTCGATTTTTAACTGGAGAGAGGAAAATCATTTCCATTTGCTTTTATCAACTTACATTCAGTAATCTATCACTTTTTTTCTAATATCATTTCTCATCTATTGATTGCCTATCACCATTTACTAATATTATTAAAATTAAAGTAAATGTAAGTAACAGTATGTGTATGTGCTTTCATGTTATTATGCACAAAATTTAATAAATTTCTTCAACGAAATTAATCACTGGTAAGTTATGAACGAATTATGTTTTATGTATTACTTTAATATTTACCTCTCAAGAAAGTTTCATATTAAGATTGATTTATTGTTTAGAATATTCACTGTTTCATGCATGGGATTCGAACCCTGGACCTTCTAGCTTGCGTACGAACGCTTAATTCTTAGACCGTTGAATCGGCATCCAACGGTGTTAATATCTAACTTCAACCAATTCACAAAATTGCACGACAATCTGAGGAGTCCCATATTAGGATGACACTTTTATCCAGTGCTTTCAGGTTTTCAATGGTGGTCTAACATTGGTCAATTCATGATCTTCATCAAAAATTTAACAATCTCCATAACCCCATACTGATAATATTCATTACACAGATTCATTTCAATTGTAGTTCTATAGAAAACACATCAAGAGTGAGATAGTCATTAGTAATGACAAGTGGATAATTGTCGAGCTCAAGTGTAAATTACCTAAATGTGAAGTATGCACTGTTAATCACTGAATTAGTGAATGTAATAGTTAAGCATTTGTCTCCAGATCTTAGGACTATCACTTGGATCCGTGGTAAAGTATTGGAAGCGGATAACTAAAGAATTCCATACTAATATATGACATCAATCCAATGTTGTTTGATTTAGAGTCCCACTAGAACTGAGATAAATTTATCATGGATTTAACTGATATTTGCCTGTCATTTCATTTGTGAATAAGAATATCTTTTGTTATAAAAAGCAAACAGAGGAAAGACATGCTTTCGTCATAACTCTCGCTTGTTCTTCCATTAATCTAATCATTATTTAGAATGTTTGAGAAGAAAAAAAAGTTTATTAATTCTTCAAATCTTTTTCAACATGTAAGCTTTAATTCAGGGGTTCAAACCAAAGAAGAAAAAAATACAAATCGTTAATTATTTTAAATTAGATCATTGTTGTTTCATTTTAATATGGATCTCCTACAAGAACTATACCCAAAAAACTTTATTATACTTATGTTAAGTTAGAATTCAATAGTTTATATTTGTTTCTCATATTGTTCTCAATCAGTTAGATCTATCATTATACATTTGCTTAATTTTTTATTTGGATTGAAAAAAGATCATGATGTTTATTATCAAGTTACTGTTTTCAACTCAAACATGACTGAATCTACATTAGTTGAGTACATTTTTGTAGAATAAGATGACTAAAAAGGAAAAAGCATTTCTCAGCAAGTCACTAAAAACCACATTTGTAGTAATAACTACAAGGCAAATAGATAAAATTATTCTATTTATTTAAGTGAATTATTTTCAAAGGATGTTGATTAATCTAAAATGAATGGAGACAATGTGTGCGTGTGAAAGTAAGAGAGAGAGAGAGAGAGAGAAGGACAAGGAATCGCCATAAATTCATGAAATTCTTTTTTTTTCAGATATTAAAAGTGAATTCTAACTCACAAGGATTGTTTTATTTTTATTGAGAATTTGGATAAGTAAACATTTAATTGATAAAATTGATGATTATAAATTTTAATAGAACATTTCTTAGAATCTAGTTGTAGTCATTAACATGATCACATTGTAGACGATCATTTGAAATTTGATTTCTGTGTAATTTGAATAAGATACTTGTTCTGAAGAGATTTTTTAATAATGGGTGGGGATCAAACCATTATAGGATCTTGAATACATATATGAACATAACTACTATTTAATGGTTCCTCATGGTTTTCGATTGAGAATAAATCCACAGAAAAATTCAATCTTGACTAACTTCAATCGGTCATAATTGTTTACAACGTTAAGTAATGAACTGAATTGGACACTGTTTCTTTTTCTATTGATTATGATTTTTAATTCTATTAACTAAACATCAGTTACTCTTTACACGAACCACTGAAAATTGATCATTATTTAATTGAAATGATTTCATGGTAATTACTTGAATATAGAGAAGATAATCGTGTTACAAACTGATCTCTTAATTTAGGTAATATTCAAAGAAACAAGATGTTCTTTGTTGTGAATGTTCAGTTCTCTTTGGTTTTCAGTGATGCCTTAACTGAGATTTGTCTGTGACGAATACCTTTTGCAGGCTATGAAAATGCAATTTATTTAATCTACAACTTATTAATAAGAAACTAATTTTACTGGAATGAAAATTATATGAATAATTGTTTTCATTCTACGTTGAAATAAGCAGTCACATTTAGAGGCTAGTTTCACCTACATTAATTTACGTAGAAATCTATATAAATATTAAAGAACAAAACAAATGAAAGTTAGCAATTAATTAAATGAATTTGCAAAATATAGAATTGTCATATTTTAAATTAATAATGTTAAAGTTTATTGCTTAATATAAAAACTTAATTTTTACCGTAATATTACATCAAGATTACTTACTTATTTACTTACACCTGTTACCCCTCGTGGAGGAGCATAGGCCATTCACAAACATTCTCCAGTCAACTCTCTTCTAGACAAACATTTTCAGTCGTTTTCACCTGCTATTTATCCTCTACATGTCTGCTTACAATTTTCGACGCCGTGTGTTCTTTGATCATTCACTTTTCTGCTTCCTTTCAAGATTCCAAGTTAGTGTTCGTCTCATGATACAGTATTATGATTTCCGTAATGTATGTTCTATCCACTTCCAACGTCTTTTCCTAATTTCCTACTCATTTGGAAGTTGGTTTGTTCTCTTCCACAGTGGGCTGTTGCTGATGGTATATACAGCCAACGGAAATTGAGTATCTTGTGTGGACAGTTGTTTGTAAATACTTGTACTCTTTTGATGAAGGTTGCAATAGCTCTTGACAGTAGAACTGTCTTGACGTTCGTATTGAAAATTCTGACTTTGATGTTGAGTTATAGACAGTTGTTTTGAGTTCCATATATTTTTCAGTTGCAGAAATTCTGTCCTTATTTTGCCAATCCTTGAATTTACATCTGCATGTAGATTTTTCTTGTTTGTCAACGGTATTGTTCAGATATGTGAAAGTTTCTACCACTTACAGAGTTTCTTCAGTAAGTGTGATTGTGTTGATGCTCTCCGTGTTATATTTTTCATAAGAGAAACAATTATTTGTCAGTTTATTTCATTCTAAGAATTTTACTTGAAATCCAAGATCGAGTTTTCTTTTTGACGAGTCTGTGAACATTTCTTCTAAAATAAATATAGTGATGTATAATAAAAATATAATTTATACGAATATTCGTCAAGATTATAACGAATAGTTTGACAGAAATTAAGCGCCGAGTATAGAGAAGTTATTATATGTGAAAATTATATTTGAAATAATCTCAACGATCGAAATTTAAAATTAATTCCAACGTTTCGTCCAGCTAACTTGTCTAGACTTCTTCAGGGTAATAATCAAAATCATCAAGGAAATATATAGCTTTTGACTCATGTTATCCTATTTTACAAAATCAACTTGCAAATATAATTGGTTTAACACAGTATAGTTTTAATTGTTAAAATAGCTATATCTTTTTTTTGATGATTTTGATTTTGATTATTATCCTGAAGAAGTCCAGACAAGTTAGCTGGACGAAACGTTGGAACTATTTTAAATTTCAATCACTGAAATTATTTCAAATATAATTTTCACATATAAAAATAGAATTGTTCATGATTATAATATACGTAATTTTAATAGAAATTTCGCTAGATATCAGTTATATAATTAATAGTTTTGTTAAAAATATATCCAAGCAAATGATATCAGTAGTATAATTGTGGAGTAGAATTAATTTCATTTAATTTTATCAATTAAAAATCATATAAAAAGATTTAATACAATTCAATACAAAATAATGAATTAAGATATAAGTGATTAAACCACTAGTATATCTACATTTAAACTATACTTATATGATTCTTTAGAATATACATGATTATATCACTGAGTTCATTAAATTACTGTATATTATTTGTCACCGTGTTCAGTTACTAGGTAATCTTATTAAAATTTCAACTGACAAATATATTTTTTCAATCTATTCCACTTCTCATTTATGATACATTAGATTGTTGAATAAATGCAACAAATGAAGCGTATCTAGTTGAAGGCTTTTAACTATTCCAACTTTATGTCTGGTTAACAACAATTTATCTGACGTTGTATTAAGAATTAAAAAGTTTGAATAATTCAAAACTATATTTCAGTCACTCTAATATTATAACTGGGAACATTTTTATTATCAAGATAGTTTCAATGTGTACATATAATTTTAATAGTTGAATTCAGGAGTCTATATACATTAAATCAACACTGAAAACTTGGAAGTACTAACCGACTATGTCTTATTAGTATGGGACTCCTCACGAGTGAGGTCACGATCCCTCACACAAGACCAGAACTCTAGAGCATTGAGCCGGCATCCAACGATGTTAATGTATAACTTTAATCAATCCATGGTCTTTTGCCTCCCTTCATCCGTTGTCTGAGATGGATAATTCTTTCACATCCGACGTGAATTGGACTCCACTGATCACGGTTTATCACTAGAACTTCAGGAGCTCCATGGTGAATCTAGTCACTAGTGAGAACATGATTGTTATCGGAATGGTGATTTGTGGAGATTGTAGTATTTTCTATGTTGAATTCAAGATTCAATCTAATCTAGACCACCACTGAAGACCTGGAAGTACTGAAAGGCCATTTCATCCTAGTATAAAACTCTTCATCAATGCGTCGGCTAAATGTTATCAATTGTCAATTTGTTAATCAATGTCAGTAAGTACAAACAAAGAATTTTATATCCACCTGTATATTGTCTTTAAGCATTTCAACATACAATCTAAAGATAAGTATCCTAGAATTGGAACTGTTTGCCAGTTTTTTTAGGCAGGAACGATATTGATCAGCAAATGGATGTATAGTTTACAACAAACTTCACTCATCATTTTCACCTATGGATCAGTTTACGAATAACATGAAAAAAATAATTGTAGTTTAAATTTATTATTTATACCCACCTCAACAACAATAATGTAGTTTTTCACACCTTATGTTTTTGCACTCAAACCTATCTCCCAGTTATTATTATTATTATTATTATTATTATTATTATCGTTTTAAGATGAATATTAAAGTTAGTAATTTGTGCAGTGGTTACCTTTTTAAAAACAATGAACTCTATTAATCATCCTAGAATCAATGAAATACTACCACTATTTTTCTTAATATTTATGGTCATATAAAATTTATTTTTAGTAGTAAATAAGTGAAAACCTGTCTTTTTAATATAAGTCATTTTGATCAGTTATCAATTAAACAACATAACAAACTATTAAAATAGGAGAATATAGACATTTTTTCTTAGATTATTCAGTGGATTCTAATTCCATGTTTCTAATGCAATGTATTTATTTACCATAAGACTTATAGTATCATTACTTCTCGATTCTTTTTTGAAAAGTTCAAGGAGAAAAATGAAAGTTAAAAGGTGTTTAAATTAAAATGGAATAATTTCTTACTTCTCTGTGTAGTTTTATCAATAGTCCTCTAATTGGTTACAATTATTGGTGAAAATCTGCTTCATGTAATCGATATAGTGTAGATATTTGGATGTATATTACGTATACAGTATAACTGAATGCATGGTATTAGCAAGTGTACGAATAGATAGGAACTGTTAGACTAAGACATAACTTAAGTCTGTGAAGTTGTCATCTACTGGACTAAAGCTTGTAGGTAGGTGAAGACTATTTGTGTTGGAAACAGTGGGTGAATATGTTGAATAATATGACTTAGAATTGGTGGAAACGGTATAAACCTACTCCATTTATGTATTTCCTCCGATCTTGAATTTCGTAATTGCCTTATACTCATCTATTCCATGAATTCGTTTTTTCTTCTCGAATATATATTGTCTATATTTTATATTTTCTACTATCACTGATATGATATTATTACGTCTACTATTCCAATATTTGTTTTGGTAATATTATCTCACTGTTTGATGGTAGCTACGTTCTACTTTGCATATGACTGACTGACTGAATATATCAAAACATTGACTAAAGTAATCAACAAATGAAAACAACTTAGTAATAACTAATTTTTAGAAATATTAATTCATATTTTGTCAAAGACGCTTTTAAATCGTATTTGAATGTTAAATATATTGTCACATGAATCTACTTGATACAATTAGAAGCAGTCGGAAAATAAATTCGCCTAAACTTGTTGTCAAGTTTCGAATACCCAGTTTATCATTACTATTATTACCGACCTTTTATTGAAACACTTATCCACTTCTCTCATGGAACACTAAAATTATAACCAGCTTTTAGACCGTCATCATTCTGCAAGTATTGAATAATAAATTTAGTCAGTTAATTCATGATACAAAAATCAAAAAAATAATTTACAATGTCAGAGGATCTTGGGGTTCTGTAAACTTACAAGAAGGTTATAAATTTATTGAAAAATTAATATCCAGACAGCCAGATAAAGGATGAATTTATCAAGAACACTAGACTGTTAAACGTATTATTTTCACCGTCAAAATCATGAAATAATCTTAGCTAGACCACTATAAACCACTAGGAGCAATAGATGACTGTTTCATCATAGTATGAGACTCTTCATCAGTGTGAATCCTTAACTATATATTCTTGTATTTTTAGAAAATCTTTATTAGGGAAGAAGTTGAGGAACAATTTCTGACGAAAGCTACTAAGTAAACAATGTCATAAAGTTTAAAATTGATGATATACAAATGTTTTTCGGAAAATTTCCAGGTGATTTATCCGTTTTCTTTTTAAAACTATTTAATTATTCATTGAGCGCTACTAATATGAAACAGAACGTCTTGAATGTAGAACTTTCTTTAGAAATTTATTTACTTCCAGTTTTTTCCCACCGATTTACCAAGAAAGAAAAATGATAATGAAAAAGTAAAATAAACCACTTAGAATTCTCCCCTCCCCTCCACTTCGTATAATCTCAGTCTCCTCAATTTGTTGTTTCACTATAATTGTAATTTAAAAAAAAAAGGAATCAGTTTTTATAAAATTTATAGATAATTATAAATTTAGCGAGAAAATAGCTGTAAAATATTAACTTCAACAACTCACATACTCATATACACTGATGGACTCATTTCATTCAGCATATATTATTCTTATAAGTGATTAACTCTATCCTCCCTCCTGCCGCTGCTCTTGTGCTTACTTCTGTTTTCTTTTCTTTTTTAAAAAAAAAACAAAACATCAACATTCAACTGAACCAACAACAAAATGTGGAAAAACAAAACAAAACAACTAAACATTTAAGATCCTGCTGTCTTAATTAAAACAAGAAATCTCAGTGAATTTTATAATAGTGAAAAAGTTTATTTCTTTAAATAAAATATAGAAGGAGAAAAAAAATGCAAATTATAATTATTCCTCTACGGTAAAAATGACGATAGATTAGAAGCTTAAAAGATACCTGACCAGAAAAAAACCCCATCATAATGCCCAGCTGTTTATTTATTTTCATGAATAGTCGAGAGAAACAAAAAAAAACGGACAAACAAATAAATAAACAAACAAACATTTAACACCAATTCTTAACTGTTTAAATCGTTTAATGCGGACTACACACACACACACACGCACACGCACATGCACATGTAAGCACAAACATTATTAATGAAAATTAGTGTAAATAAAAATTATTATTATTATTATTCAATTAAGAATATTTAAATTATCATTCACATTTTTGCTTATAAACGCTTGTGACTTAGGGCAATATCACAGCATTTCGCATAGGATTCACATAAACCAATAAGAGATTGATCAATTGCAGGCTTAACACAATAATGGGAAGATACAAGCAAACAATACTAAGTGAATTAACTCATATGATTTTATTATATTTTTGTATATCTACATACAGATATACAAATTATGAACAGTACATTTTTTTATAATGAGATCCTTGGTAAACTGACTTTATATAATGAATGAATGAATTTAGAATAAATAAGGTGAATTTATTGAACACATGTGAATTAGGAAAAAAAAATTCATTTATAATGAATTTTTCATTAAATTGTTGTATGAAAAGGAAACATATAAATTGTTTATAGAATTTCTTTGAGTAATAGTATTCAAACAAAATGGTAATCTCAATGGTTGAGATCATAAGTCAATTGAAGCTAGACCACTATGGAAAACTTGGGAGTACTAGTAATCAATGATATATTAAGGAATTTCATTGAAATATAAACTTGTGAAATTTAAGTAGTGGTTAATTTTCACCATGTCAAAACATTATTTTTCTTCAATTAATGTCATTCATTCAAATAATCAAAGATTTTAATAGTTGAATTTATGAGTTGATCTAAGCTAGATTAGCATTGAAAACCTGGAAGCACTGGACGGTCATTTCGTCTCAGTATGGGACTCCTCACTAGTGCGCATCCTACATAGACTAGTGAATTCAACTAGGAAAATACTACAATCTCCACAAATCACCATTCTGATAACAATCATTTGCTCACTAGAGACTAGCTTCAACGTGGATTTCTTGGAGTTCCAGTGAGAAGCCGTGACCAATTAAGTGCGAGACAGTTATCCACCTCAGACAATGGATGAAGGGTTGCACAAGATCATGTTGTTGATGTTATGCATTAACATCGTTAGATGCCGATGCAGTGGTGTAGAGGGTGTGTCCGTGCACGAGACCAAATTTACTGAGTTCAGGTCTTGAGTGCGAGATCGTGGATGCTCACTGGTGTGGGGTTTTATACTGGGAAGAAACGGTCGGTTAGTGCTTCCAAGTTTTCAATGTTAGTCTTATGCATTTCGATTCAGTTTAACTGTTAGAATTACTACAATTTTCACAAACCTCCCATTGTGATAATAATCAAATATTATCGGTTGAATATCATTTATGTAATACAGTTTTATGATAAACTTTTTTGGATTACTACTACCTTAAGTTTTAAAAGAGGTGAAGATCAACTTCTCTCTAGTTCACAATTTTTATCTTGAACCTAGCAACCAACCAAAATGAATAGGTTATTATTATTTGCGCTGTGTCTCGCTATCTGTCGTTTTGCTGGCTTACACAAAATATGTAAACCTAAATTATCACTCCATCATGATACAGACGTGTCAGGTGTAGTGCAGCCAGTCATAATGAGAAAAAAATTACAACATAGCAAAAGACATACCTTTGTAACTGATGGAATATAAATTACTCTAAAATATTCACAATTGACTGATGAAGTGACTGAAAACATAACCCCAATTACTGACTACGATACACCTAAATGACTTAACAACGATGAGTTTGTTCCCACCTTTTAAAAGTGAGTGATATACCGTTCAATCTTAAAGATACTTATAATTATCATCCAAGCTATATGTACGTGAATAACTATAAATCGAGACAGTCAAATTGACTATAGTTTCTTTGAAGCAATAATTATTATGTAATGGCTTCGAAGTAAAATACTTTTATGTTAGAATTTTATTAATCATTAACAAATGAAGGAAAACTTTTGTTAAATTGATCGGTAGTGTATATAAGATTACAAATAATTAATGATACCTTCAATATCATCGAAATCGTGTTCTGTTAAACAAACTGAATACAGTATTATGAATAGAATTATCATTAGATGGTAGATATTATTATGGATATGTGAGGCAATTCTTAGAGTCTCAGTACAAAATTATCATCAGTGAAGTTTACTTATGTGTTGCCTGAGATAAATATCACCAATGACTTGAGATAATGGTTATACAATACCAAGAGCCGACTGATCAGAAATACATATAAATATAATCTAATAAAATCAAAATCGTTGTTCCAGTCGATTAAACTGCTTGTAAGCCTTCAAAACCTTGGAGGTTCTAGGTCATCAAAACACTGCTGAGGAGTCTTACACTACGACGAAAGATCTGTTCCATAATTCTTTTACTAAAATTAACTTGCTATGTATAGCTCTAAATAATCTCAACTCAACGGCTATGTGATCAAGTTAGTTACTAGCCAGAACACTTGAATAATTCAGGGTTCAATTTGGTATAACTTTGTGAGTATGCTAATGTTAAGGAGTCTGTAATTATGAACTAACCAACTATCCAATGAATATGGAGTTTTAATGGTTCTATAAGTAATTTAAGTTTATGACGAAATTGTTCGTGTTGTTGTCCTTTCTTCTCCGTGTTGAAGTACAGTTGATAAGAAGTTATATGCAAATGTTCTATAAACTTCAATTCAATTAATTTAATAAAATTTTTATCTGTAAAGGTATTAAAATGATATGATAATATGCTTCTGCAGTGTAGTAGTAGTAGTAGTAGTAGTAGTAGTAGTAGTAGTAGTAGTAGTAGTAGTAGTAGTAGTAGTAGACAAAATAATAAAAATTATGTATTTTTCTGTATTGCCTTTCACCTTTTCTTTATTCCCATTTAATTGGTATTAAAACTGGCTGCTCTACTAACATTTAGATCAAATGAATAATATATGTGTGCACTTACCCTCCCTTTGTGTTCTTGCTCATACACAAACAAATATACTTGTTTATGACATACAATCAACATTGTCATTATCGTCATCATCATCATGATAAATTTTCAATAAATCTTGAAGGTAAAAAGAACACAAAAAATTATTTGTAAATAAATATATTTTTGTTATTTATTTATTCATTTATCTATAAGGATATTTTGTATATTTTGATACAAAAGTTTTATTCAAATGACCAAAGAAGAAGTATTCAGGTCATTTTGGGCACGTTCATCATGTGTACATATATGTACAGATGGGTCGATGTTGGTGTATATGCCGATTTGTTTATCATTTGTTTAGAAGTCAGAAGATATATTTGTTCATTTCACTATAAACATTTGTATGAAGATGATTAACTGAGAAAAAGAAATTAATCCACAATTCAACTATATTATTATTATCATTTTTGTTTGCAACAGTATTAACAATGTATACACATCTGTACTACTACTGTTACTAGTATTCATACTGACTTTAGTAATAAAAAAATGCTTGTAATACATTAAAGATGAACGAAGTAAATTGATGCGACTACATACATGTAATACATCAGAGGTAAACGTTTACTATGAATAAAAGAATGTGACACTTGTCATTAATTAGCGCACAATGTTATATTCATCTAGTCTTTTACTGCAGACCAAATGCTATCGATCAAGTCGTGATGTGGCCACTAGTCTTTCTAGATGGCACTACATCTCATGGAAAACGTTGAGATTTCGAGGGATTAGCTATCCCCCTCGGTTACTTCCAACTACCGAACAAGTAATTTCGACATTTAACAGCTCATTTGTAATTAACTCCTAATTCATTTTACGACTGTTACCCCTCATAGAGGAGCATAGGCCGTCCACCAGCATTCTCCAGTCAACTCTCTTCTTTCCACTTCTTTCCAGTTGCTATTCGTTCTTTTCATGTCTGTTTACAATTCCCGATGCAGTGTTTTTTTGGCCTTCCTCTTTTTCGTTTCCCTTCAGGATTCCAAGTTAGCGTTTGTCTCGTGATGCAGTCTGATGATTTCCGTAATGTAATTCCTATCCACCTCCAATGTCTTTTCCTAATTTCCTCTTCAATTGGAAGTTGGTTTGTTCTTTCCCATAGTAGGCTGTTACTGATGGTTTCCGGTCAAATGACATTGAGTATATTGCATAGACAATTGTTTATAAACACGTACATTTTTATTGATGGTTGCGTTAGTTCTCGAAGTTTCAACCCCGTACAGTAAAGCTGTCTCTCCGAGTCGTATTCGAGAATGCTGTTTTTTCCTTTGTGTATGTTGAGGCCTACTGATCCAGAGGCTGCTGCTACACTGGTTGTCTTCATTTGCATTTGTTGATGTGTATGGGAAAGAAGTGCCACATCATCTGCGAAGTCTAAATCGTCTAGGTACACCCTAGCTATCCATTATATTCCGTGCTTTGCCTGAAATGTGGAGATCTTCATAATCCGGTTAATCACCAGAATTAAAAGAAAAGGCGAGACAATATTGATTTATAATCTCACTAACTCGATCATTTCTACGTATTAGTCTTTACTTAACCTCAAATTTACCCATTTAATGTTTACGTAGTATGTAAAAAGATTTCTTTAATCACTTCTATTGTCAACTATAATCAACTTATGTATATCCATTACATTAATACATCATATTTTACAATTAGATTAAAAACAGAAAGCAATCTAAAGCTCATTAATATAATCACTTATTGATAAATTCAATAGCCGACATATCATCTGTACACTACATATAGTTGGAATTTAATAATAACTAAGCAAACTAATATAGTATCTTAATTATTTTAGTAAAATATTATCTAAAGTATAAATTAGAATAATGATGGATGATAAATAGATAACTAAATAATTGGAAAGATTAATAAATTAATTTTAATGAACGGAATTATACTAAACAATTGCTCAGTTGTTATTATTTTATCCGCATTCATTCAATGTTCAAGTTTAATAATGTGGCTTTTTTTTTTCTTCAACAAAACAAAAAAGAAATTCATTGCATTTTACTATTTAATTATTTCGATTGTATAGAAATCAGAAAAAGACATGTTCACATATATTATGTTAAATTAACCCATACTCATATGATATATACAATGTATAAAACTGAACTAGATTTGACCATGGGATAATGTTGACAATTTGTTGATTTCATCTTATTGACAAATGAAATTAGATGTTGATAGGGGTGGTGATGATAGAGATGTGGTATTGTGGGGGGGGGGAGAGTATTAATATTTGAGAAGTATTTATTCCACATTTAGCCCATGATCGAAAAACCTGTATGATCATGTATGTGTATATGAACGTGTGGTTAAATTAATCATGCGGAATAGTCTCATATATCATAGTAACAATATTATTATTATTAGTGTAGGATTCTAGATCTTTCTCTTTTCTACTTCTTATTCCTCTTTGTCAATCCCATTTGAAATGCACGTCTATGATAAAGTGACTTTTTATAATCATAACCACTAAAAGCCGATACACTACACACACACTAGGTTCTCATCAAATTCGGCACGTATTTTTTTTACCTACACTCGGCTTTCTATATAGTTTTAAATAATTCTTTTTAAAAATGACGGTAAGAAATGTATTCGTGTTGTTAAATGAATGAAATAATCCACCTTATCCGTCAAGTTGACATTCAATGTAGTTGTGAAGCTAGTGAGTAATACATAAAAGAGATGGGGGGTGATAATGACACACTAGCCAAACAATCAACATTTATTAGGTTTTTATTTCGAATTTATTTGTATACATATTTGTGTAGATAAAAAAACACTAACCCGTATTTAAAAGAATCAAACAAATAAACACGCTATTCTATTGTTATGAAACTAAGAGTAAATCATATTATGTGACCTTCATTCTTATTGTAGATTACCTACAATGAGTTGCTTTGTCTATTACTATAATGATGTTGTTTGAACAAGGTATTCTCCAAGACATCACATATATTGAAGCTATTTTTTATTGTGATATAATTGGACTGTTGAAACAATTCGTCCTGGCCATTGAAGAAATTAAGTTTGATTCAATTAATATGAGAATTAGGGCAGTGATAAATTAACTTCAACAATTAAGAGAAACTGTACAAGTCTTGACTTTTGATTACATCACACATATTTCTTCTCACTATAATTGATTAACCGAATTTATTTATAAACTGAGATGACAGTGGCTAGCAGTGGAATCCATGAGGCAGGTTTCGTCATATGTGGGACTCGTCGGCTGGATGTATCTGCATCTCGGAGTTGATTCAAGAAACTAATACAAAAGTGAACTAGAATTTATTTGGTTTATAATTCTTTGAACTATAATGACAAGCTTTTAGAACATTAATAAGTTATAGATTATCAGTATATATATATATATATATATATATATATATATATATATATATATGGAGTTGACTTGATCAAAATATGACTTACATTGATAACAAGTCCCTAATGCATATATCATTACGTTGATCTTTTGTATCTGTTCAATCAGCCGAACTTGTCAGAGAGCATTAGTTCTTTTAAGACTACTGATACACCTTACTTATATGTTGCAAATAACACAAAACATAAGTTTAGGGTTTCCCATCGACTAACTCCAATCAATAAACAAGTAGAAAACAATTTTTCAGTTTGTTTTTCAACACGAAAATAGGCGAGTGAAGAATTGTTTAGTTTACTAGTGATTGCATGTGTATGAACAGATGATCTGATCAGTGAGTTGTCAGAAGCTTGATTATATATCTTTAGTTAGTTTAATTATGGTAAATATGCATGATATCTACTGCTAAAGACAATTAGCTAACAAATCTTCTACTTGGTCAAATTATTTGTCAAAAAAATTGTGCAGTATTTTAATAGTTTTCATCATGGAATGATATTTAGCTATTTACCTTGCCAAATCGACTTAGACAACCATTGGAAACTAGGAAGTACTGAAGAGCTGTTTCATATTAATATGAGACTTCTTTACCCGATCAGAAATTGAAACTCGGACCTACAGTTCAAACCACTCAGCTTAGATCAAATAGGTTACATCTTCATCTTCAATCAATTGACGATACTACACAAACATCTTCCAGTGCCATCTATAGTTAACTAACTCAAACTCGACATAACTAAACTGTTCTAGCCATGGCTTCTTACCGATGTCTAACCTTTTAAAAATAATCTTTAATGAGTATAAAGTTGTTACGAGTTTAAGAAGTTTGTAGAAATTACTGTCTTCCTTTTCCATGGTTATTTAACTAAGGTTAGTTTTTTTTTTAATGTAAACTATAAAATTCAACTATCACCATAAAGTCCTCATATCCCATGAAATGTTTATTGAAGATGTAATTGTCTAATTCATCTTAGTATAAGACTCAAAAGTGTGAATCTACTATCTAACACTTGGGAATCAAGCCTTAAGATCTGCAGTTAGTGTATCAAGTTGTCATAGCAACTAACTTTATATAAACTATTTAAATTCTTCCAATTCAAAATTTATAAAAAAAAATACTTTATTCATTGATTATTTTCCGTAAATTTAACACCCATACACATCATTAAAGCATAAATCATATTAGAAAATTTCAATAGTCTATAATCAGCTAATATCAAATTAAATGATTCATTATTGAACAAGTAAATAAAAATATTTAAAAAAATCAATAATAACCACAACAATAACAGCACTAATAATCTATTATTATTCTATTCACAATAATAAATGTGATATACATTTGTAATTGATGAAAATTAGTTTCTTTTTACTAGGTACAAATCATTAATATATACACATAGTAACAACGGATTAAATTGATTTTCTTTAAATTATAAAAAAAATTAGAAAAAAGGAGAACAACAGAAAAGAAAGAAAACATTATCTCAACTACGAAATAGTTATTGCACATTTATGTACTCATAAATAATGATGAAAGTTGTATTAGTTTCAACAGGCCACTTGTTATGATATATATATATATATATATATATATATATATATATATATATATATATATATATAACACAGAAAAGTGTTGATAATTCACGACTTTCATTATTGTCATTTATTTAAACAAATATCTTTATTGGTTTATGTTCAATTTATAAAAAGGATAATGAAATTATAATGTATTATTAAACCAATCAGTATCAAAATGATCAATTTAACACTTTATATGAAGTTTAAAATAAGTAGAGCTAACTAATATTCTAGTTGGATTTATGAATCGTTCTAAGCTAGACCATTAGTAAAAATTTGGAAGTACTGGATGGCCGTTTGATGTCATAGTATGGGACCACTTACCAGTGTACACTCACGATTTTGTACATCGGAAATTGAACATCGGACTTCCGATCTGTTATGTGAATATTTAATCGCTTGACCACTGAGCAGACATCCAACGATGTTAATGTCTAACTTCAATCGATACATTATCTTGCAAAACTTTTTATCTATTGTCTGAGGTAGATAACTGTTTCTCATCTGACACGGATTGGACTCCACTGGTCATAACTTCTAGATTTTTAATGATGGTCTAGCTTAGATCGACTCATAAATTCAACTATTATAATTACTATAATCTCCACAAAACCCCCATTCTAGCTAATATTCATTTAATGATTGACTTTATTAGAGATTACATTTATCTACAGCTTAAACGTTTTAAAATTGATAAAAATGGTTGATTTCATAGTAAATAAAGAAAATAATTTACTATGAATACTGTACCAAGTATGAAAGGCTAATTACTTATGGAAATTACACTTAAAATATAAATTAACATGAAATCACTCCTTTCCTGATTGTTTAAAATAAATTCTTAATTAAATCAATTTTAATACCAACATGATAAATAATAACCATTATTGTCTTAGACAAATCGTTTAGAAAAGTTAATACTTTTATGTATATAAATCTAAGATCATTGTCTTGTAACATAATTTAATCGACTTTTCATAAAGTCTGTAGAAAGATATTGCATAAATTGTAAGAAACCATTTGTAGAAGTAATTATTGACTCTTTAAATGAACCAAACTGATATAGGTTGTGCTTTATCATTTATTTTAATAATCCACTTGTTGAAAATATATGAAAAGAGACATACAAATAAGAAAAGTACACTCGAAGCGATGGTTCTACTTCGATGCAGGTATAATCTAACTGACGAGTTCCAAATAAAACGGAATGCACATCCTAGATTCCATTGCTTGCCAACACCCATCTCTGCTTACAATAGTTGTGAATTAAGGCAATATCGAGGCAATCCACATATGATGCACGTATGCAAATAAGAGACCGATCCATTTTAATCCTTAACATCAATGGGAAGATTGAAACAATATAATAATGAATTAAATGATTGTTATTGTTTGAGATTATTCATTCGATTTAAACTAAACATATTTGAGTCATGTAATGAGTATGATATTTTCAATCCAGTTAGCCAATCACCAATAGTCTTAAATTTTTAAACTATGTATTCAGAAATATGGTGAAATTATTTAAATATAATCTTTAATGTTTATCACATTCTTAACAAAATTAAACATCATCAATCATAACTAATGTCAATCCCTAACAAAATGTATCGATAACGGAAGTTAGTTTCCACTATCAGTCACATTAATGTGAACTTAGATCTGGTATTTGAAAACTTGATACTGACTCATTAACTACTCAATAGCCATTCAGAAACTCTTACATTACAACCGAGTGTGAGAGACAAAATGTGGAATGCATAAAAAAGAAAACTTTGGGTATAAAGAACGAGAATATGCGAAGATTTACAGTTGATATTGATATTCTACAGGTTTCTGGAAACAGGTTAAAATTAGTCATAAAATCGGTTTCTTGATCAACCATCCACTGACCACATCGTATCACAACGTTTATATACAGATTAATATTTTAGTTACTAATTCTGATGACCGAAAATGTCGTTCATCAAATAATCGAAAAACTTTCCTCCGTCAGAACATAACACAAAATCCATTATTTTTTAGAATTTGTATTCCGTGCTGATTTGACAAGGCGTTTTTAAGAGTTTTCAAGATTCTAAAGAATTTTCAAACAGAATCTTGAAAGATTCTAACAGATTTCAGAGATTCTAATGATAATTTATGATTGATAGATGTCAAAAAATTGTCGGAATTCAAATAGTCGTCAGAAATGGCATTAAACGATCTTCATAATGTATGAAAAATAGATTGAAGTTGGAAATATGAAATTAATAGGTTACAACTTTGTGTTCAAAAGATAATTTGATGTTATCAAAATCTGAAGGTCATGATTTCAATCCCCTAGTCCAAGTGTAAGTACCAGTTAGTAGCCACCTATCAAAATGTAATGGTTGTTCAGTATTCTCTGATTTTCAGTAGTAGCCCAATTTGATATTAACGTGTGTTATGAAAATCATATGCTAATTAAGTTAATCATCAGAAAATTTCCACTTGTATACTTAATTCCATTTTCCACCCATATCTTTTCAAAATTCATTCATGCATAACCAATATAATTGTTTATTTAAAATAAAAATTTAAGATAAATATATATGCATTCCTATTCAATCCATACTCACTCCCTGTCATCTCCTTATTATTACATCATTTAACTAAATTAAGTTCGGTAAAAAAGAAAACAGATTATATATGTATATTTTTTGTAAATGATTTGACTCATGATCTCAACTATTGAAATTACTACAATCTCCACAAAACCCCTTCTGATTTAATATCTATTTGAGACAAGTGAAATACAAACAAGCAACAAGAGAAAAATTACCAACAAGATTTCATTTATTTTATTTTATTTTTATGTCATAAAATTCCTTAGGGGGGTTGGACTGCCATCACCACTTCGCTGTAATGTTTTTTTATCGTGTTGTTTTTTTAATTGATTTTCATTTGAGCTATTTTTTGTCATTAAAATTGATCTTAAGCAATATAGTAATAATGATTATTATTAATGGGTGTATATTAGGTAAAAAAAAATAAACGATGATCTGTTATTTATAAGCCATAAATTCCCCAGTTAGTCCACCTCCACCCTACCCACCTACCCATCATCTCTAATTATTTTAGTGCATTCACTTAACGAAAAACAAAAGCAACATTTTATTAGAATTTTAAGTGTGGGTGGGTGGGTCAGGTTAGGACTTTTTGACTTACTCTGATAACTTGATGTGACATACTAAAAATTTAGTATCTTATAAAGTTGAAACAAATATGCATGTTTTGTTTTTCCAAAGGAAAACAAACACAAACGGTGTAATAGCTCAAGACAAATACATATTTGACATATAATTCCCATTCAAACATTGAAAATACGAAGTTCAGCGAAGGGATCTCTTTTCGCCGAATTATATATATATATATATATATATATATATATATATATATATATATATGCGCTGCTGAGGAGTCCCACAATAGGGCGAAACGGCCGTCCAGTGCTTCCAGGGTTTCCATGGTTGTCTAGCTTCAATTGACTCATGATCTCAGCTATTGAAATTACTATAATCTCCACAAAACCCCTTCTGATATTAATTAGATAACTAATAGAAATAAAGAAACACTGGTGGGTAGCTAAAGTCAGCATCTAAATATGATTGAATTAGCACAGTATTGATTTGATTGTTAAACGCTATATATTTCTTTGATGCTTTTGATATTATTTATTAACCTGAAGAAGTCTAGACGAGTTTGCTGGACGAAATATTGGAATTATTTAAATTTCAATCGCTGGGATTATTTCAAATATAATTTTCATATATAATGACTGGATAACTGTTTCGGACTCTTCAGCAATGGTGATCAAATTCCTCACCAGGGATAACACTGATTAATTTTAGGCCTCAAATTTATCCCTTGACCTTCAAATCAGTAAGATGAAATTCATTTGTTTAAGTGTGATGCATAGGTTAATGATTTTAATAAGATTTAACCGTTTCCACAACCCTGTATTGATAATTATCATATGGTCACTGGTGACTAGCTTCGAAAAGAAATTTCCGGAATTCAAGTTAGAAGCCGTGGCCGATGGAGCTAAACCGTGTCGAGTGTGGACAGTTACTCACCAAAGATTACAGTTAAACACGTACTCAATTGGGTCCTGGTCCAATCATCTAGAAGTTGAGTGTCCTCACATAAGACCGTAGATCATGTGTCTGATTCTCAATTTTGAGATCTTGAATTCTCATTGCTAATGTTTCTCATACTAGGAAGAATCTTTCTTTCAGTGCTTCGATGTATTCGATGGTTGTCCAGCTAAGATTGGTTCATGATTTCAATAAAATCTAATGATCTGTACTGTTAACTTCAATCGATTGGCGATATTGGGTGGCTTTTTTTACATAGATATTGATGACATTTCCATCGATCCACTCTTTAACTGATATTGTTGAATTTCACCAGTTACAACCTCTTGATAGAACTGAAAGTAATTACCTCTGGCATAAACCTCGGCATATTCATAAGATATGAAATGAAGTGGATTATTAGCATAAATGAAATATGAAATGAATACTTCCTGATTACACTATTAAAGTTCAACAAATCAACTTGATTCAAATGAACTGAAATCTTTCGATCAATTAAGATCAATTAAACACAAATTTAAACAAATTGATAAACATCGATATTTCAATTTTCTTTTATTATTCCTCTATTTTGATGTAGTATTTAAAGTAAAAGAAAAAGAAAAAAAGAAAATAGAAAGAAGAAAAAAAGAAAGAAAAAAAATGACAAATTCTGAAATCTCTTCAATGATTTTTAAACAAGAATCTATTATTAATGAGAATTCACCGACAACTTCTTCAACAAATTCAACTATACAACAATTTTATTCAGATAATAATAATAATAATAATCATTTAAATTCAGATAATACTTATTTAAATGAACAAGAATTGAATTTAAATAATTTTGTATACACAACAATCAATAATACAATGTCAGTATCAGTAAATAAAATCAATTCAATGTTATCAATATCAAATAATTTATTAGAAAAAACCTTTCATCATCATCATCATCATCCATTGATTCATTTAAATTTAACTAATCAATTAAATAATCATTATCATCTTCAAGATGATCATCAACCACCAATGAATAATATAGAAAATTTAGAATTTATTCATTCTATACAACAAAATGAATTGAATTATTCAACCCAAACCCCAATATCATCGTCATCATCATTAGAATCATCATTAACTCGTAATGATAGTGATAATAATTTAAAGAATAGTCTAATTAACTTGCCAACATCATCATCATCGTCATTGTTCACATCGACACATGCATCAAAATCTTCTACGTCTAGTTTTTCACATCATCATCATAATCATCATCAAAATCCAAGAACAACAGTGACGATGGGAATAGGTACACTAACTACTACTACTACTACTACCACAACTACCACTACCACTACGACTACGACTACAACAAAAAGTTCAACTATAATAAATCGTTCGACTGGTAGTCAAGACTATAAAGAATATGGAAATTCACTACGTTCAACTGTACAAAATCGATTAAATAATCATTCACATTCACATCCACATCATCATCATCACCATCATGTTCATCATTATAGAACAGCGTCAATTTGTTCAAGAGCATCATATATGTGTCGTAAGTGTAAAACACATGGACATAATATTCCAGTTAAACGACATAAACGTACATGTCCATATACAAATTGTAAATGTATTAAATGTCATCTTGTTGATCAAGGTAGAAAAGTGAGTAATCTATCCTGTTTATTTTTATATTACTTATTTTAAAAGTATATCAATACTATGTTTATGAGAATGTTTTATATATTATACAAGGTGATTTTAATTCTCAAATGTTGTTAATCCCTTGATAAGTTAAATCAGTATCGGGATTTGTTGATATTATAATATTTTCAGAGTTGAATTCACTGGTCGATCTAAGCTAGATCACCGCTGAAAACCTGGAGGCATTAGACGGCCGTTTTGTCATAGTATGGGACTTCTCATCAGTGCACACTCACGATCTTGCACACCAGAAATGGAACACGGGTCCTTCGATCTCACGCGCGAATATTTAACCGCTAGCCCACTGATCCGGCATCTAACTTCGATCGATCCATGATCCTGTGCAACCCTTCATCCGTTGTCTGAGGTAGATAACTGTCTCATACCCGATATGGATCGGACTCCCCTGGTCACGGTTTCTCACTAGAACTCCAAGAAATCCATGTTGAAGCTAGTCACTAGCGAGCACATGATTGTTATCAGAATGGTGATTTGTGGAGATTGTAGTATTTTCCTGGTTGAATTCATTAGTTTATGTAGGATGAGCACTAGTGAGGAGTCCCATACTGAGGCGAAATGACCGTCTAGTAATTCCAAGTTTCGATTGGTAGTTTAGGTTTGGTCGACTCATGTAATCAGTTAAAATTTAAAAATACATTGTTCAATATTTAATTCATTATATGATGAGATAATTTTACGATAAATAATCTAAGTCATATATGAGGTTGATAGGGATGTAAAATTCTTAAACATCAATTATGACAGAGAAATCATGTGTTATGTCATATATTGATCCAATCTGATTTTCGTTTGTTTGATTTTTGTTGAATATAATCATATTCAATTGTACTGATTTTGTGTGACGTTTATTCAATATGACAATTTTGTTTAAATTACTAAGTCTTCATAGCTAGTTTATATAGAAGTGAACAAATACCAGTGATGAATTAGTATTACCTAGACAATTTGTATCAATAAATCTTTTTTCTCTCAGGGAGATTCTCTTTTGGATTAGCTGAGATTATATAAAAGAAAAAGAGCTTTAATATTTTGATAAGGAAATATAGGTAAAAGTTACTTTCTATTCAGTTTCGTATTGATTGTTTTAATTTTCTCATTGATGTTTAAGACTACAATTGATCACTCTCTTATCGGCGTATGCACATCCTTTGTGGATTGCCTTGATATTGCTTTAATTCACAACTATTGTAAACAGAGACGGGTACTGACAAGCAGTGGAACCTTGAATGTGCATTTCGTCCCATTTGTGACTCGTCAGTTGGATTATACCTGCATCTTAGAGTTGATGTTCACTCCAGGATTTTAAAATGCAGGTAAATCCAGCTGACGAGTCTCAACTAGGACAAAACACACATCCTGGATTCCACTGTTTACCACCATCCATCTTCGCTTACAAGATACTATCGTTATTCCAATTCATATTAAAGATTGTGTGCAGTCTAGTAACTCAAAAATACTACTATATAGATAATATATTTAACTTAAAATAAATTCTATTTTCAGTTATTTGTTCAATTATTAGTTGATTGTAAAATCTACTGATCAACCTTCTCAGAATTTATCTACCACTACTGCTTCATACTAAAAAATAATCATAATCCCAATGTAAACCATTTAGATTTAAGTATATTTTGAGAGAGAAAAAAGCAATAAAATATAAACATATGATTATCATCCTTATTAATCCATTTTATACATTATGTAACAAGTAAAGAACTGCTATATACTTTGATGAAATACATGAGAAAATTACACAAAAGGTATGACATTATACAAATAACATAGGGTGCGTACGTTGAAGGCTCCAATGTTTAGTTTGGAGCGAGGTTTCAGTAGACCTGAAACAGTGTTTTGCGCAATAGAATATTTGGCTATAGCGACACTTGAGGGGGAAGCCGAAAGAGGAAGTTTAGGGTTGAAAGTCGATGTAGTAGGAATAATAAGAAGTGAAGACGGAGGTTGATTATGAATACAGCGGTCTTGAGTGCTGTTAGAGGTATGAGGGCGGTTATCACTTCCTGGTTGCTCACACCGTGGAAAGGTTCTTCTAGAGGTGATCTTAGCGTGACCGCAGTGCTCAAGGGACAACTGCTTGAGGTCGGTCAAACACGACCTTTTTATGGGTAGTTTTTGTGTTAGCTCCGCACTTGTTGAGACCTTACCGCCGTAGACGGATATCCGTGGGATAAGGCGAGGTGTGCATGTTTAGGGTCGACCTTTTCTAATCCCATCCCTCCTTGTGGGAAGGCAGCATCGCTGTCATGCTGGTTGTCTGAGGGAGACACCTTACTGTTGTCACACCTCTGTACAGTCAGCAGTACGACTTCGCTCTCGGACCTTGGGTTTATTGCTTTTAGTTTTACCGCTCTTCAACCGACCTGCCTGACATGGTAGGACCTTGAGGAACGGTTGTCCTAGCCAGTATAGCTCGGTTGCTTCATCACGATAGGCAAGCCCGACCACCACGTCAAGGTAGCAACAACGGTCGGGATACAAATAACATAAGATAATCTATATGTATTATATTCAATCGATTAAAATATACAAATTATTAAGAATAAAATCAAAGCAACCAATATATAAAGAAATAAAAAAACAAAACAAATAAATTAACATTAATCTCTATCTAATGTTAATGTAACAGAATGTTAATTTAATAATTTATATTAAATAAATAAATGAATAGAATGATTAATTTTTTTTATTCATTTAATATAATTTTCTTTCTTTAAGAATTCCCCATTTTATACATAGAAACTGTTTTGTTTTTTTTTGTCCAGAAAAAAAATCAATAGTATACTGTAAAAAATGTAGTGGTGATGGTGGTGGTGGTGGATGTGGTGGTGCTGGAGAATGTTTTCTATATTTATCTCGTAATTTTCAATAGAAGGAGAATTTATTCATTTTCTCTAAGGGGTTTATAAGATTGTACAACTTAATACATAAATTGTGTATAAATCTTTTATGTGTATTTTCACAGAGAGTAGATTTTATTCGTATAAAGAATTTCATCGTTTTGTTTATTATCAGTATGAAGCTGTGGAGACTGTTAACTTTTTAATTGAGATCATGAACCGATTGATCTTAAACCACCATTGAAAACCTGAAAGCATTGAACGGCTATTTTCTCCCAGTATGGAACTCCTCATCCGCGGGACTCGAACCCAGGACCTTCAGTCTGATATGCGAATGCTTAACCCTTTGTTTATTGTCTAATTAAGAATAATGTGAATTAATTTTATCATTTGGTAAACTCTCAAAATAATATTTCAATATATTAAATCCTACTGAAAATAGGAAGTTATTTTCTAAGAAAAGTTATTCATATATAAATGTTTTAAATAATGAATTATTCGTATATCATTCAAAGATAAACATCTCATCAGTCTACTCAATGAGTTAATAACAAACGTTTAAGTGTTGTCAGGTTACCATTAAAAACTATAAAACACTGAATAGATGTTTTATTCAAGTACTTGACTATGTAGAAGTATGTGAAAACAACCCTATCAAGGATTTCACAAGTGACATTCAAATAACTGATTGTCAGCTTAAATATTCTACTATTCAATAGGTATCCACTTGTCAACATTATTAAAGTAAGAAAATAAATTCTAACAACTACATTACAATATAGTCACTAGTCTAAGTTATTCGACATTATGTGAACTTTTTCGGATTGTTAAATGGTTGTAACACATCTTGATAACTAGTTTTAAAGTGTACAATAACAAAGTTTATTGTTTTTTCTGTTTATATTCTCTTCATTTGCCTTTGCGGAATGAATATGTTTTTTATTTAAGTAAAATACGAACTATATTAACAAATCGATTATGTTGTAATGTCATGACTTGAAATTATGTTATGATCACATTCAGATGATTAAAAAGAAGGTCGCGTTTGAATTTCGTAATTAAACACATCTAGTTAACCTTTGAAATAATTTATAATTGTGTAAATAAATGGCTAAGTCCTCTGAAAAATCAATTTCTCTAAATTAGAAAGGAAAATTTTGTTTTAAAACTTCTAACTATTGGTTTTTGTTTCGGGTTTCTATCTCTCTAGGTTGTCGCCAAACAGATAGCTCTTTATCGTGATCAAACTGGTAATTCACATCAACGTGATACACATGAACAACAAACAAGTTTGAATCGTGTACAAACATCCTCTAACATTCATTGGTTACAGACATTTACAGAAGCGGTAGCATCGTCACCGTCGTCAATGGCAACAATAGCTACTACGACTACAACTGCCTTACCTATTGCAGCTAACAACCTGGAACGAAATAGAATTGATGAGGCAAAAATGAATAAAAATGTAACTACAACTCGGAACACTACTCGTGTATGTAGTACCACTGGATTACATAATCCTACTTTTTGTGATGAAAGAATCAATCCAACGTTAGTTCATCTATCAACTCATTCTAATTCATTACGATCAATGGTGACAATGATGGACGATAAACAAACAATTACATCTGGTCCACATTGTCGACGATGTCGTAATCATTCGATAGCTGTTACATGGAAAGGACATAAGAAAACTTGTCCATTTAGAAATTGCCCATGTGATCCATGTCGATTGATTAACGTGAGAAAAGATACAGAAAAAACACTTAGGGAAATGGTAAGAAATGACAGTTTTTTATTTTAAGAACTACACCCACCCATCTGAAAAGGGTATAATTAAATTCTATCTTTGTGTTTATACATCTATCCATTCAAATATCTATTATTCATTATATTGTATGTTCGCTAAAAATATCATTACAGAAGGATTCAGAATATATTTTTGACAAGATGGTTGGAGGCACTAACTAATGAAGAATTTATCCTAGTTGCCTATTGTTAGGAAAGTGTACCTAGGATATTGAAAGAAGTAGTGTTCCCCTAGATAACTCATTAGTAAAATTTGTGCATCATTGAATAATATGAGTCCGGATCCCATGGTCAGCATCTCTTTCCTCACTGTCTCTGATACCCCTTAGTGACAAATGGTATATAGTCATTGAGAATAAATAGGTGGTGACTACCAGGGGAATCTAAGGCTTATATCCCGTCCTATTTGGAACTCTCCAGCCAGATGTAGTTACATTGTGCTGTTTATGTTCACAGTAGGACATGAAAACCATGCTTTTCTCTTCAAACTCCAATAAATTGTCGGCTGAGCTGTTGGATTTCATTTCTGGCAATGATTCATCTATTCTAAAGGATTTGTAAAACATGGATATGTCGAAGGACTTCTCAAATGGTACACATGTCAACAAAGATTGATCAAAATTTATTATTGATTACTAACAATCCAATAATTTAAATCCTTACTAATAATGATAAGAATGTTAATATAGGATGAAGGAAAGGTGAAATATATCATCCAGATTATTTCTTTCAACCATTTAACAATAATATTGATTATATAATAAGCTATCTCCTTAAAATAAACATACTTAGGAACAATTTACTCACTTTAATATACGTTACAATAAATGTACTCATTACCAAATTGATTTATTTTGTGATTTTTAAACCAGTTTTCAATTGTTTTTTTTTTACAGGTAAGTCATAATGAATTAAAACCCTTCACTAATGTTTTCAAAGAAAATCGTAATAATTATTCAACCCCTAAATTGCAATCAATTATACAAAGTAATTCAACGTTGAATGATACAAATACTCAAACAGAATGTGCATATAAGCCATCAACTAATCTATATAGCAATAACAATAATAATAACAAAATCAATGTAGATCATCCTAATGGAAATGAAAAAATCGGAGAGCATTTAATCAATCAACAAACAAATGAAAGTTTATTATTATCAAGACCACCTAAATCATCACCATGTTTAACACAATTATTACATGATAATCTCAGCAACAACGATAATAATAGTCTATTGGTGAATACAACCCGTTCACAATTAAGTCATATAATAAATTCACGATCAAATTCTATCGATTCAATTTTATCACAAAATAATTCAGAGAATTATCTTAATGAATCATTATTACCTACATCTTCTTATCAATTATCAACAACACTTTTAATGGGAATCATATAAAAGAACAAACAAAAACAATAACACCATTAAAAAATTCAAATCTTTTAACTGTTCGTGATATAAATCATCTTTCATCATCTGATTGGTGGATTCAATCAACAAATTTATTACATAATATACCAACTACTTTAACATCAGTATTATCACCATCATCATTAACAATTTCTGTAAATCATCCTATACAGAATCAATTGACTACTATGAATTCAATTGATTGTGTACAATATGATACAGGTTTAGGATATATTCATCAAAAAATCAATAATAATAATAATAATAATAATAGTACAGAATTTGATTCTGCAATCACAACAGATTTTTCACAATTGAACTCAATAGAAGATTATTATGAGTCACCAATTCTAAAAAATGGTTTAACCAATGAAGCCAATGTTAATTTTCATTATAATGATAATGATAAAAATTATTATTATGATAATTCTGATTATTTCGGTCCTACTATCGATTTTAGAAATCCATCGCCTTATTTGTGCAGAATAAATCGATCTCAAGCATACAATCCCACAACAAATAATTTGAATAGTAATATAAACATACCTGTTAATAATAATAACAATTGTGCTAATCATAGTAATAACCCCATGAATAATAAATTCGGCTCATATTTCACATCACAATTGCCCAGCGAAACCGCTTTCTATTGTCCTGAACGCGTTTCAGCCGTGGCAGCGGCAGCTGCAGCCGCTGCGGCGATGGTTGCAATGACACCGGCTATCAGTAATTCGCCAAGACGATGTTCTCATCATCATTACCATCATCATCATTGTCACGCACATACACATTGTCATATTAATCAAAATTTTCGAGAAGATATTCAACAACGACATGGACAAGACAATATAGATGATGACTATGATGATGAAGAGGATGATGTTGTTGATAATGACGACTTATTGAATGAAGCAAATACTATGGATGCTAAACGTTATCATCATTATCACCATATGTACAATCAACCCGCCTCAATTCAGCATCAACATCACAAACCTTACGAAACATTAGATCCTGAGTTATATTCAAATTTAGGACAAAATAGAACAATTAGAGGAGAATGTACTCCTATTGATAGTGAGATTCATGTACCATCAATGGATAAAACATGCATAATAACTGGAAATTCACTACCTTATATTGATGAGTATCAAGGTTCACCAGTAGAACACTATTCAAGGTTTAACAGATCACCAAGAGAATGGATAAATAAAGAAACAGATGATATCCGAATATCTCAAGAAGAATTAACAACACTAATACGACATACTGGTAATAATAGCAGAAAACATGAGTTACCACTAACCACAACATTCCAACCAGTTTCTTCCACTAATTATATGTCCTTAGCATTTAATCAACTTGCTGTAGACAAGTTTCATGATCCAAATTTAAATACAGTTTCATCGGCTTCATCATTTATGCCTCCCGAAGTAAATAGTAGTTTACCAGTTTCTTTTCCGCGCCTTCCTACGAATATACCCGCATCACGAACCCTGGATTATTCAAATACAATATGGCGAAATTATTCTAATCTTAAAATGAATCATCTGTTTTCTGATACGAACACACAAATCAATATATCTGATAATACTCATGCTAGTGATGATAGCATTGATGATGAAGATAATGATAAACAGCCAAACTCAAGAGTCTCATTAAATCATTCAATGAATAATTCCAAATTGGAATATTCAAGACACATTAATAATCAGTCTGAACATGGTAGTGATGTGAATTTGTCAGCTTGGTCATTGCTGCAGTTTAGTAATGATAATAATCAAGCAATGATCGATAATAATAATAATAATAATCATTCAAATATATTGATGAGCAGTGGGAATGTTGAATCAACCAATAGGATTAGAGATGAAAATTAAATAATGAACGGATGATTTGACTTTTCAAGCGTAAGTCAAATAATTTACTTTTATAATATTGTTTTTATTAATTTTCTTGATTCTTTTTTAATTTAGGGTCATATAAAACCTTTAATCGAACAATTCAGTATAACAAAAAGTTGTATTTTATTAGTAATTTGGATTATGTAATTGTGTAAATATGGAATAAAGAAACAAATCAGTTCTAGTATTATTCAATCAACTATATAATTAATAGTTAAATTCATAGCTTTGAAGGAATGCTAACCCCACTAAGACAGAATTAGAATCAATTTTTGTCACTCCTTATTTGACTTGGATAACTTTGAACTGTAAAGTTGTTTCAACTCCGAAAATCCAAAGAAGTGCAATTTACCCTATTTGATACAAGTCCAATAATCAACGAGAAAAGTAGTTGGTTCTTGTTTTAAATCAACAGGGTAAAATAGAAATATTTTATATAACGAGTATTTCATTGATATATAAACGTTAACCTGATCAATGTTTGTTGGGAAAATACATTCTATCAAGATGAGACTGTCAGAATAAAATTCATCGCTATTCTCAACAAACATACGAGAAATAACTGACACTATATGTTTGTATCGTTTGCTGAAAAGACGTCTTTGTTATTAAAGTATTCGGATATTGAGTTCTCTCCTCGAACCATACTCCAACTGCTCTTGTTTGGGCAGTCGATTAGTATAATTAATAAACACACTAAAATGTACCCTAGAGCTGAGTAAATGAACTTGAGCGTGGTAAATGAGTTATAATTTAAATTGTCAATTTTTTGATGTATCTACACTAAGTGACTACACCAAGTGACTTAAAATTGGTTAGGTGATTGACAGAATGAAATCAGATTAATAAATCTTCAGTTAAGATTAACAGTTCAGTGGTCACTTAATATGTAAGTCATTCTCTAGTTGATAATTTTATATAGATTGGATTATTATCTTTAGATATAAACTAGGTGGTTACAAAATCTTACAGATGTGTTAATACTATATTATAGTATACTACGATACAAAACATAACTCCCTTGATCCATATACTCACATATACAACATACACAGATACTAGTGTGTTATGAAGCATAAAATAATCTAACCACTCTACAAATTTTTCCTAATATATAGGTTTATTCTTATTTGAGTCTTTACTAAATAAGTTGTCTCATCTACTTCACTGACCATCACTGAACTCTTGGTATAAAAACCATTACACACAAACACTGACTTTTCTATCTAATATGGCGTCCTTTTCATATTGGTAACTAATGCCATCATTAAGCAGTGATGTTATAGAGCTGATTGGTCATACAGTTATGTGTTGTTGTTGTGTTAATGTGTTTTCTTCGTCAGGTGACAAATCGAAATGCAATTCCTTTTTTGTCATGGTTTATTTTTTAAGAACACAAAACAAAAATGTAACAAATGAATAAATGAAGAGGGATTAACGTCCAGAGAACATGTGGGTATGTTGCTGCCCATTGACAGCATTTCCACAGTTCTCATTGTAAATTTGATAAAGAAAAACCAGGAAAGGGAGAGGTTGCTTTATGATTGTAGTTTTATTATTTGGCCAACAGCGGAAATCGAGATACGCGTTTCATCCTACTTAGAACTCGTTAGCCAGATCCACCTAAATACTAGTGTTTACACTAATACTTGAACTCAGTAGTTGTCGCTAACTGCCCAACGCGTTATCCACTGAGTTACTGAGTCCGGATAGTCATCAAATTCTTCAGTAAATATAAAGGTGTTTATGGAATGCATATATGGCGACAGAGAATGATTAATTACAACGATAAGCAGTTGTTCCAAGTTAATCTTATTTCTTAATGAAAATGATCAAGAAGAAGGAGGTCCGGTTGAATATGTGAATCACATGAATAATACTTGGTCAAATTTAAAGAAAAAGTTATAATCGAATGCCAATGTATCAAACTACTTGGCTGGAATGTTAGATATTTGGAGGTAGATCACATGAAACTAAACTTGATCTAGATTTCATGTCAATTAGTAATTGTTAGCAAATGGTAACGTCTTAGACTGGGAGGTGGGTGACGCTGCTTCGAATATTAATTGAAAGCATCAGCTTCTTCAAGATCGTAGTTATCCTTTGGTGAAAAGTGCCAAATCTCACGAAATCTAGCTCTATGGTTTCCTGCAGACTAAATCCAATTACTGAACATCTCAAGACAGTACACTCGGTATCAAGTCACTTAGACTAGTGGTCACATCGCAACATAACTGACAGAATTCGATGAACTAAAAAAGGACTAGACAAACACGATATTGGTCACTATTCAATGGTTAATCAATTGTACTCAGTTGATTTAAATGTTTGTTATATGAATGAAGTTAAGTATCCATCAATGATTGCTATATAATCAATATGGACGCTAACATGCATAAAGTTCATTCCCAAAAAATGGTGTAAAATATAATTTGAAGAATAAATGATCAATAAAATTTAATTTTGCGATCCTTTCAAATCCTCCTATTTATTATTATTAGGGGAAACACAAATATTATTTCTGTTAATACTGTTGGAGTAACTGTATGGTCCTTAGTATTGATGGATTTCTATCGACCAAACTGCAATATGACAGCTAGTCCAAGTGAATTGATATCCAGAGTTAGTCGATAGGACTCTCTCTTTCATCTGGGGCTCGTATTAGTTCCTCATCATCAGTATGGAATCAATAAGATTTTAAAGGAACTAATAATCTATATGAATATCAACCAACATGAAGTTCAAATCTAGAGCTTAAACTGATTGACTATTGATAATCACTAAGCTATCGAGGAGTCTACGTTCTCTGAGTTGAATAATTTAATCCAAAGTCTTTCAAAGTGGTTCCTGATGATTTTGCCTGAGATAATAAGAACAAAACACTCAGTCAAAACATTCAGCTCAGAGCACTCAGCACCTCCAAAGTCCTTCCGTATAACATTGTTCTTGTCTGTCATTAATAAATTACTCAACTATCCCAAGTACGTTATCGAAAGAAAATATTTACCCCTAAATGAATAAATACTGAATAACTAATAATTCAAAATATATTTGTTTAACAGTTAGACAAAATCGAATTTATTTTGTTTATAAAGTAAGCTTTATTCTTGATACTCCATTCAAATATTCTAACTGTATGATGGAAGAGTTACTCACTGGCTTGGTATTTTTCAAGTAAAACTACTTCTAATACCATTATTTCGACAACTATTAGAAACTAGGAAGCACTGGACAGCTGCTTCATTCTAGTATGGGACTATTCAACAGTGCGGTTTAATTATTATTATTATTAGGAGTAATGTTGAGCGCTCACTAATGGCATTAGAAGATGGTTATACAATATCCTAAATCGACTGGGGTTAAAAATATAAACCACTGGATGTTGACTCAGTAGTCTAACGGTTAAAATATAAAGGCCTTTGTTAGATCCCTCGATGTTGTCATAGAAGTTCCACACTAGGATTAAATGACTATTCAATGCTTTATAGTTCTTAATGGTCAATGTGTAATTTAAACTACACAATTCTATAATCTCCACGAGCTTTCTGTACAAATAATATCTCTACTAACATTACTCGATTAGCATAGAATTTTCACTGAAAAATATTCAATACCTATCTTTCATCTTTGTACATATAATTTCCCTTTTTCTCTTTCTTTCTTTTTTCTTCTTTTTTTAAATATTAGTTCCTACCGGTAGAATTCGGCCAATCTTGCCTAATATTATGGAAGAAAGAGAGAGAGAGAGAGAGGGAAAAAAATTCTGACGCAACATTTCAATTAAAAGTTTACAAAAAAAACAACTAACATTCCATTCTGTTTCTCATCATCATTTTTATACAACGTTAGCTGATGTTTTCTCTTAACAGTACAAAAATATTAAAATGATACATTCCATGCATATTCCATCTTTACATATATATATATACATAAATGAAATAATAATAATAGTATAAAAAAAATTATCCATGACATTGAAATCCCCTTTCATCATTATTTATTTATGAATAATATCATAATTTAATTCTTCTTTTTTATCCTATTTCAATGAATTGAACTTTTGTTTCTTACTATACATAAATAGTAAAGTAAATAGTGTATTAACTTAAGAAAGAAAGAAGGAAGGAAAGAAAGAAAGAAAGAAAGAAAGAGTAAAACAATGCAAAATATAATATCATTTTAGTTACTATATGATTACTATCGGTTCTATATATATCTAATAGTTTATTTCATATGTTCAATTGTTTCATTATTTTATTGTTCAATGTTTAATTTTTAATTAAATATACATTTCAATGAAGATTCAATAGAAAGATGAATAAATCAAATGAAATAAATTTTTTTTCTTTTTTAGGTAACTATTCTATTTAGAAATTATCATGTACACTTTGAAGATTTTGTTTTATTTTGTTTCCCTCCCCTCCCTCTTTTTTGTTTTGTTTTTTTTAAAGATAATAATGATAGTTGTATAACAAGATTTATGAATGACATAAATGTTGTTTAAATTATTGATTTTGTTCAATGATTTTTCATTGAATTGATTATCTAAATCATTATCAATGATAAAATGGATTGATATAACTGATAAATGTAAAGTTTTTTTGTTTCTATGTGGTTATATAATTAATCTGGGTGATTGAGTTTATATTATCTCTAGATTGGACACTTGAACAATCCATTATATACAGATTAGATCCTGATATATGCGATCCAAGATTCATAATAGAGAATAGAGAACTAAAGTATAGACTAGACAATATCTTATTCTACACAATTACAAGCAGTCACTCTCAGTGAGTTCTGAGTAAAAATAATTAAAAGAAAAAGAAATCATAT
Organism: Schistosoma mattheei; assembly: GCA_944470405.2. NCBI lineage: Eukaryota > Metazoa > Platyhelminthes > Trematoda > Strigeidida > Schistosomatidae > Schistosoma > Schistosoma mattheei. The sequence goes on from OX103945.1 coordinate 35,986,338, forward strand.
TTAGTTGGTAGTAATTTGAGTGGCTGTTTGCCCACATTCAGTGACCAATCATCATACATGACTTTCACTACTACACATCAATTACTATGACTGTTCTTTTTAAGAGATTTTCTTTATAATGAGGTTAATGATTTTATCATACTGTTACATGGAAATAGACTAAAAGATGAAACAAAGTAGTTATATATATAAGTTGTAAGAATTTGCCATTTATAATGTTGGTTAAGTAATAAAGAGGATTTTTATAGTTCAATTAGATTATTTTATATTAGCCACATACTCTAGTCTGGATAGTTGGATTATTTTATTGTCAATAACGGTAGGATCAGAAGTATATGTTTTAGTATCGAATCCGTTTATTCTGATAAGTTGCCATGTTACTGGTTATCTTTACAAGCTTGTGTCGATGAGGAAGAACACAATAACAATAATATTAGAAATGTAATGAATAAAAACTAACTTACCATCTTGCCACAAAGACTAGTGATAAATATATTGATAACATACTATTTAGATTGATATTTTAAAGGAAAAAAGGGTTCCAATTAATAATACTAATTTTGCTAATTATAATCAATATAAATTCTTTTATCTTTGTAAATATCTAGATATTATTTATTGTCTTTCATAGTGAAGTCGATTAATATCAGAAATTGTGGGTACGGAAGTCAGTAATTTTAGTACGGTTTAACTTGACGACTGAAACATTGAATGAGATAATGAATTAAAAAAGAACGTAGTGACCATTCAATAATGATTTTGGAGAGAGAGAGAGAGAGAGAGAAAGAGAACTTCAATGAAACTATAATTTATGGACGATATTGGAGCGATGCTTAGATGACCTTGAGAATGTCCCCCTACTTACTAGGGTTAAATCAGAGTTATATATTAGTGTGAGGAATTAAGATTATGGTTTACAGTTGGACGTCAAAATTAGGAATTAGTTATAGTTTTCATTTTGAACTGTTAGCTATAATGCCAAAACACTACTTAGACCTATGTAGGAGTCAATTTCGTGCCAAAATCCAAGATCTATTGTGTTAAATCTGATTGGTTCATCCACAGATTATAGTCCCGCTAAAAGTGCTAAAAGTGATTATACTTTGTGTACTTGTCAACCAAAGACTTGTACACTATTTTAACAATAAGGTTAAGCCTCCCTAACTCATTCTTTGTGTCCTTTAGTAACTATTCGGTGTGTGACATTTTTGTCTCTTCCTTTTTCCCTCTAATCGATTGTATTGATTTCTGTTTTAGAAGCAGATAAACTTTTTCGGGCCAAGCAATTCAGTAGCCAAGGGACTTATTTAGGAAATCATCTGTAGGTAATTAAATCTTCCATAGGACTTTCTGGCTTTCAGTGGTTATTTAACTAAGGTTAGTTAGTAATATAAACTGTGAAATTCAACATTCCCCATAAACTCCTTATGCTAATAATAGTCATGTATTCATTAGTGACCAATTTCGAGAGATAGTTCCCAGTGTTCTAGTACAAACACGTGACCAGTGTAGTCTAACGTTGTTGGATGTAAGGCAGTTACCCACCAACGACATGGAAAGATGGTTGTGTAATATCAAGAACTGATCACCAGTAAGTGATATCATATAACTCGGAATTAAATTATCTAAGCAGCCGATAAGAGAAGAGTTAATGTTGTGGTAGAAAATTTGAATTTCAGACTTATGGAAGAATTTCGACGCCTAAATGATAGAAATTGAAATTGTCAGTTCACAAAACACCTAGGATTTCTGGTTGGGTGAGGGTGTACTTTTAACGTTTAAATAGAAATTTCAACATAACAAGTTCATTAATAGTAATGTGGTCTATGTTACTCATGTTAGCAGATGTAAATAGAATGTAACACCAACCAGAAGTGGAATGCTTGTCAAAAGAAGATTGAAAAGATTGAACTGAATAGAACAGAAAAGAATTTAAAGAATTATGAAGGATGTAAAGGACAATTGATGAGAAATGAGCGAATGAAGTATCTAATGTATGGTTTTCATGAATTACAAAAACACCGTAGTTTTTTTTAATGAATAATAATTTGGTCTTCCCCATCTGAGTTCTTCGGTCACAACAATACCAATATTATTATTGTTCTTATTACTATGATGATCGTGATGCTGATTGGAATTGAGTTGTTCGAAATTATGATGAGAAAGTGTTTTGTTATTATCCTATGAAAATAAATATTTCACAAATGATTTGAAATAATAACAAGAATACTAGTAATAGTAATGATAATAATAGACAGTATAAATACTTGAATATAAGTAAATATCAACTGTACAATAGTAAAGCTAAACAAATTTGTAAATAACAGACCAACAACACAAAATATTTATTCTCTCTTTATTCATTTCATTCATTTATTCGTTCGCTCGTTCATACAAATGAATAGACATACATTTAGATTACTGGACTCAATGTACCAATTCATATGACTCGTACCAAACTTAGGTTGGATGACCTCAAGTATTTATATATAAAGTATAAAGATTGTTACAAATTGAAAATTGGTCAAGTAATATTCGTAATGATAATAATTATATAGTTTAGTAAAAATTCACGTAGTAGACAATAAGATCTTAGCTCAAAAACGAATATAGTGAAACATCCGAAACATTTATTTTACTGATAAATTGACCAACTTTCAAAAAAATACGAATATATATATATATATGACAATTTATAATTAAGCTTACTGTTGGTTTACTTGACTTGAGGCTGACCGAGCTAAGAATAGAAGTTGAGCTTCCTTCTTTTGTACGCAAAGAGCCGATATTTTAATCTATGTGGTTATTACTTCTATCATTAAAAAAATTGTGAATTGAACACATTATGGGAATTGTTTACTAACACCGTAGACTAGTGAAAACAACTGATTCATACGAGTTGCGTAACCTGTTTGTACTGAATAATCCAGAATTGAGTTGTTTATAGTTTAAACGAACATATTTACCTCCCTTTATATTATTTTTATTAACATCAGTTTATCTTATTTCAATGCTATTATCATAATTATTCACATATCACTTTATTACCATTACTTATTTACGTACCTCTGTTACTCCTAATGGAGCATAGGTCGCAGACCAACATTCTCCAACCCACTCTGGCCCACTTTGTCTTCCTTTCCAGTTCTATCTAATTGTTGTTCATTCTTCGCATGTCTGTGTCCATTCCTTGGTGTGATGTGTTCATTGGTCTTCCTATCCCCATTTGACCTTGAAGATTCCATGTGAGGGATTGTCTTGTGGCGCAGTTGGGTGCTTTCCTTAATATGTGTCCTATCCACCTCCAGCACTTCTTCCTCATTTCTCCCTCCACTGGGATCTGGTTTGTTCTCTCCCACAGTACGTTGTTGCTGATAGTGTCCGGCCAACGGATCCGAAGTATTTTGCATAGACAACTGTTAATAAACACTTGTATCTTATGGATGATGGTTTTCGTTGTTCTCCAGGTTTCTGCCCCATACAGTAGAACTGTCTTGACATTTATATTGAGAATCCTGACCTTGGTGTTGGTTGACAGTTGTTTCGAGTTCCAGATGTTCTTCAGTTGTGAATATACTGCCCTTGCTTTGCCGATCCGTGCCTTCACATCTGCATCAGATTCACCGTGTTCATCAATGATGCTGCCCAAATATTTAAAGGATTTTACATCTTCCAAATCTTCTCCGTCAATTGTGACTGGATTGGTGCATGTTGTGTTGAATCGGAGAATCTTGCTTTTCCCTTTGTGTATATTGAGACCTACTGCTGCTGAGGCTGCTGCTACACTGGTCGTCTTCTCTTGCATTTGTTGTTGCGATTGCGATGGAAGAGCCAGATCATCTGCGAAGTCTAGATCGTCCAGCTGCATCCTAGATGTCCACTGTATCCCGCGTTTCCCTTCAGATGTTGATGTCTTCAAGATCCAGTCGATCACCAGGAGAAAGCGAAAGTGTGAGAGTAAGCAACCTTGCCTAACACCGGTCTTTACCTCGAACGAGTTTGTCAACTGTCCTCCATGCACAATTTTGCAGTTTAATCCATCATAGGAATTCCGTATGATATTGACTATCTTCTCAGGCACGCTGTAGTATCGAAGAAGCTTCCATATTTTTGTCCTGTCCACTCTATCAAATGCTTTCTCGTAGTCAATGAAGTTGATGTACTATTACCATTACTTATATTGTTATGATTATTATTATCATCATTTTTATGAATACATAAGGAACTTAATTGGTACTCATCTCATTTTACTATTTCTTACTTAATTCACATGATTTTATACATTAGACACTCTTCGATCAAACATTTTTTCATACTTATTAAACGCGTTATTGGCTATCGAAACTCAATAACTCAATGAGCAACATACTGTCATTTTTAAACGATAGATACTATGATTGAGTCTCATTTTATGAATATTGATACTAATATGTAGGTACATCAAGTTGATGAGTCTTAAATTGGACGAAAACTACATTCTGAATTCATTTGCTAGCCAATTTTATTATCATTGAATGAATTGAATAATATTAAATTGTTTTCTGCTGTGAATTTAAGATTAAACATTAGTTAGTGAAATAATGTGATCGAGTTATATTGATCGCTAACGTAAAAATAACATTGAAAACAAGCGTATTATTATAATACCTCTAAATGTTTTAAGTTCTTTAATAGTGGTTAGTGATTCTGCCTAAAATAAAACCGTATGAAAAGTTTCAATGTGCTCATGATTCAATTTTATTTATCAATTAAGCTCATCGGAAAATATTTAGTGATTTATATCGAATTGATACATTTATGAAATGATTAAAATGTAATTGGCGATTGTAGTGTACAATTTTCAAGGTTATATCAATGAACTAACCATCATGGGGTAAATAAATAATCATTTGAATTGATAAATGATAAATGTACTAATAAATGATTGAATGTGACAAAAATCAACATTTTGAAAGCATCATTTAGTCGATTGTCTATGATGTATTTTGATTAAAACTGTATGTTTATCTTTAAGACATTACAACAAAATCTCTTGTTCAGAAATATACACACTTATTTATAATGGAAAGTGTTATCATTGTTCCCATATTCAAATCATATGAGTAATTCGACTAACTTAATTATGATCGATTCAAGTTACAGGTTTGTTTATTTGATTGTAAGATGAGCTAATCATTGACATTGATTTCGGTGAATCATTAAAATATTACTGGAAAGATATTTACTAAGGAGGAATTTTACTTTTAATTTGTATTTACGAAGATGAAGTTACTGTGTAAGAAACCCGTTAGTTAATTAACTATAGACTGATTTATAATAAAGATAGTTTAATTTATGATAAAAATTTGAGGAATAGTAGTTCTCGTCTTACCTTCACTGTATAAATACTCTAGATTATTCTCTCTACAATAATTATTATTCAAGATTCTATGGATGGAGGTGGGAAGTAGTAATTTCTTTACACATTGTTCTTCTTTCTACACAAAACTGTTAAACATAATTTTGTACACACACACACACAGCGATATTGTTCTGATATGGAAATGAATGAAAGTCACTGTTCGGGGGATTTCCACCTCTGTGTTAGCCACTTGATTCACAATGACAATCTCCACACTATTATATGTTGGGAAATTAAAACAAGCTGTGTACAACTTATGACTCGTACATGCTTATTTTTTTTGCCAGTCATTATCTTTTCCTGACCTCTTATTTTCCTTCATCATCACCGTCTAGGGTGAATGGTATTACCATATAGTTTTTCATTAACTTCTATGTTCCATTTATATACAATATGCTTCTCCATTTTTCAAGTGTGAAGTACGTTTTAACTCACTGGACCATATCTTATTCACTCATTCATTCAATTAAGTTATTTATTGCCCGTGTAATACAAAAAAAATTATTATAATAATAACAATATTTTTCTCCTGATAGTTGTGTTTTAATTCCTCCTTCCTCTCTCTCTCTCTCCCTCCCTCCCATTCTTCTATTTATCCAAAGTTTTTGATAAATGGCTTTTTTCCTCACTTTCCCTTTTTGTCTTGTTTTCTGTATAAATATAATGTTTGTTTGTGTGATTAGATGCTTGTCCTATGTGAGCGTAGTGAATATTTATCGAAATTCAAACGTTTTTTTTACCACTATGACCCACGTGGTTTTGAGGTGAACTAGACTCTATATATCAGACAAAAAACTATTGCTCATCTGTGTACAGAACACTCATACATGTACATACTTCAGATGATCATCCTGCATATAATTCCACACGCTAGATGAGTATTTATCATTGTATTTGTGTGTGTGTGTGTACATCTGAAGAAATCACGAATTTGTTAATAACGATTCTGACTAATTAGGAAGACTGACGATCCCATAGGTGATGACATTTACAAAACTTAAATGATAATAATGATACTCGACAATGTAGGTAAGCAAATAAGCAGGTGTGAATAAGTTAACAAGTCAAGTAACAATATGTATTTATATAGATATCTAGGTTTATGAGTAAGGGCAGGATGTCGGGATAAATTCCGAGTTTAAAAAAAAATAATGAAATATAGGAATAAGTGAGAGTGTGTGAGTAAACAGTACATAAGACATGTTAACTGGGTTGGCATTAGATGAATATAGATATCAAGAAATAATAATAAACATAACAACGATAACATTAATTAAATATTCAAATATTGTAGAGGTGAAAAAATTATCAGTAATGACATTCCACCTTATTTATTTCCCTCTTCCTTATATTTTGTATTCCCTTAACGAAACAATAACAAAACCACGAATAAAAATAGGAAGGATCACAATAAAAGCATAAATTTGAGTAATTAGTAATAATAATAATAATAATAATAATTATTATTATTATTATTATTATTATTATTAGTATTAGTATTAGTATTATACGGATCTCTTTAATTGTGTGTGTCTACATATATGTGACATTTGTTCAACACTATCTCAGCTTCTCTCTGTCTCTATTAGTTCCAATGATCTCTGAATTTATAGTGATCTAGGTATGTGTTGATTTTTTTATTTAACCAAATAACAAAATTTTGCAGAAATGATTAATACTAAATAATTAGGAAACGATCAAGGGAATTAGAGCTCATTTGATAGTAAAGGGTGGGTAGTGCAAAAGTCCGTGGCAAAGTAAATATAACATATGAATATCATCATTAATGAAATGTAATTGTGATATGCAAACCAAAGTATGTGTGCATATATATATGAAGAGGTTAGTTGTTTTTAAAAATGATATCCATTTATTTAACATTGGTTATCACAGAATTTAAATGAAACCAGTTCAAACTAGGAAACACTGATCAGTTGTTCCATCATAATATGTGACTCCTTAGAAGTGTTTAACCACGACTTCATAAGGGATCTCAGATAGGAACTTCAAGCTTAGTAGTGAGTTTTTAACCTTCAGATTACTTTATGCAAACTTTCGTTCTGATTACAGCGCCTAATTAATTTATGAATACCCTCTGAAAAGGAGTTTATTACTAGTATGAAACAATCGTCCAGTTCCTTGAGGTTCCCAATCGTTGTCTAACTAGAATTAATCCAGTATGTGAACTATTAAATTCAGCAGTCTAACATTAACGGAAATATTTGTAGTGAGGTTACCTAAAGTCGTAGTGTTTTTTTATCGTGTAGTTACTTGTATCTATCCAGCTTTCTTATTCTCTGTTCTTATTGGTTAAGATACAAATTATCGTTTCTAATGAACTATTTGGTATTATCTGGATTCCAATATGAATTATGTGATTCTGTTCACATAAATGACTTTTGTAAGGCATTTAAAACTTTCGTATGAACAGACTCAACTTCTTGTAGGTATCATTACCAAGGTCTGACTTGATAATTCCCAATAAATTGAGCATTGGGTAGATTGCTATAAATAAATAATATATTTGTAATATCCCAATGAGTAGAAAAATTAGATTTTATGACGTTTCGTAAACCACTTCAGAGAATAAATAGACTCAACATTTGTCTTGTTGTATCACATTTTTGAAGCGCTATTTATCCTGTACTTTGCTTTATATTCAATCAGTTCGACTTAGTAACTGACAGAGGCTTCCATTTACTTGCACAATCATCTTTACAGGGTGAATAGTATGTAAGAAGCTGTTTTGTCAAATTCGAATAAATGTGATGAATAGAGGAAATCTACAGAAAATTCATAATATAGGTTTTGTGCTATTTGACACTCATCAGCAAGGTGTATCTATATTCTTGAGAGAACCGACACCCTATAGCGGAACCTTCCAGGTTAAAACTTGGAGATGTTACCACTGAGCCAATCAGGAAGCAACTGACCTACTATAGGACTGAGATGTATTAAAAATTAATTGGTACCAATCAGTGAATAATCATTTCTAAATAAATGTGTAAATACATATATGTGTGTATATAATGATGAGATAAATGGTCAAATAAACTATTTAAACACTCAGAATGGCCTCATTTACATCAATCAGTCTTGGAATAGCATGTAATCTGTCCGGGTTTGTTTTTCCTATCAGACTGTAACTCCGTCAAACCTGGGACCTTATTAGCACTTGATTTGTATTATCTTCAGTATGGATGATAGTAATTTGACTAAATATATACCTATTTATAATAATAACTAACGGATCAATGCAGATCTTCAAATAACATACGAATCGGGTTGACTTTACAGAAAGGAATGAAAATAAGTAAGAATGGATATGAGTCGAGAAAAAGCGAAACAACATAACAAACATAACACAATAAATATATTCTAAATTTATCAAAATATCTGTGCTGTTCAGGTTGATTCTGACCTGTTTCATAGGAATTCCCACAGAACAAACCAAACAAATGGTCAAAGACTTTATGCACCGATTTCATATTTTTGTATTCAATGGCCTGTAGTCTTTTCTTTAAACATCTATTTAGTTCAGTTCCCACAAGTCGAATCTGACAATCAAATCCGATCTTAGATAATCCAAGCCCATAAAGATGACTAATAGATCAAATTTCTGTTTTTCATTTGATTTCAATACTCATTCATAATATGTATCGATAACCGATTGGAAATTATTATCATAGTCGAAATTATCAATTCAGGACAACACAAACATAGATGTTGGCATTAGAGTTACTCTAACAACTACAAAATGCACCATCTTTCATGATCGAGATGTGTTAGGGGAGTCTCAAAATATCCCTCGTCAAAGTCTCTAGAATCCCAGAAATGCCGGAAAATATTTTATCTAATCAGTGTTGAATAGAAGCATTTATAAAATGAAGAACTACATGCCAAGATTTTGATTGGGTATCTACCTATATTGCTACTATAATTTATATAATTACAGGAATTTTCGTAAACCCAAGGACATGTATAACCCTATAAACATCCTCGTTTTTTTTACGTAAACTAACCTTAGAGCAAAGTTCCTACTCGGAAATCTCACCTTCTCTCAATCGTTCCAGTTGAGGTGTAGAAATAGTTTAGGTTATAGGAGTTGGCTAAGAAGACAGTTTAGGCATATCGGTAGGGTTAGTGAGTTTTCAGTAAATACATACCATAATTATTGTTCTCTAAGAGTTTAGATAAAACACTCAAAATTCTTTTCAAGAAACTATTGGACAGAAATAGCATACTGTTTGTAACTTAGTGTACTTCTAGGAAAGTCTCACTTTGTTAAGTTGTTTTTGTCAATAACTGACACTTCTTACTTGGAAGAATTATCCTGATAAAACTTCTTTAATTCATGTTTTCACACTGGCCTTTTTTATCATTTTTTCTCACTTTTACTTGGCTTACGTTTTTGTGTTCCATGGTCGTTGACTGTTGAAATGGACATCTCTCTCGTCCTCGTTTGTCATCAGTGAATAGGGTTGTCAGGTTATCTTCGCGTGAAAAATTTTTCGACTCTGTTTCACACACACAACCATTTTTCTCCACTGAATCCTATAATTTACACATGAATTCCATTATAGTTGCATTCTATTTCCCATAAGAACAGATAAAAAAATGTCTACCAACTATGATGTCAGTCCTAATTTAATTTGTCTCAGTAATCGGTTTCATTAATAAGTGCTGTAAGCTACTTATTATGTATGTACTTGGGCAATTACCTCAGTTACCGCCTATCATGGACCAGTTAAAACACATATGTGAAAAGGAAAATTTGTCATGATATCTTCATAGTTAAAATTTTGATTGAAGGGTGATGTATGTGACAAGAGTTTGAATAAGTCTCCTAGAAAAAACTAACCAATTGATTTAGATGCCCAGGTGAAATTTGTAAACTCACTGAAGTATACGACTAAATTCCATGATGTTTCGCTACTAAAATACAACATAATTCATTTTATTTTTCGACAAACCAAATTAAACGGTCGGCAATATCGTGGACTGATTGAACTTAGACATTAACACTGTTGAATGCCGGATCAGTGGTTTAGGAGTTGCGCGTTCGAGTGCGAGACCGAAGGTCCTGTGGTTCGGGCCCCGCATGGGTGATAATAGATACTGTTGAGGGGTATCGTACTAGGACGAAGCAGTCGGCCAATGCATCCAGGTTTTCCATGGTGGTCTAGATTAAATCGACTCATGAATTCACCTATTAAATTATGTTAATCTATGAATCAGTTCAGATATGATTACAAAACAGGAAAAAAAGTGATATTCGAATATATCGTCTTGAAATATGCAGACATCATCTATTCTGTTGGAACAGAAGCAAATATCAATCAGATATTCAGTATTCATTTATATTAGTTTAAAATATGGGAAGATTCTTTACAGTTAACTTTGTACGTAAACTATTGTTGACATGTTGCCTTAGACTACTTGTAAGTAGTTTGTATTGTTTATAAAATATTTATGACGATTTTAGAATCAGTATATAACGAATTAAGGGGATTTTTAAACTGTTATGATAACGTTGATGTAGATTACAATATTTAGTAAAAATAATTAAAACTCAAAACATTTTCGCTTTAATATTAAGACCAGAGTAAGTTGATCAAATCTCAATAAAATCCCAGTTAGCTTAGGATTAATTTGTGCACTAAAGTTCCCTATATATCCCAAGATTAACTCAACCTGTAGCTCTTGTAGAGTTACTGCCAGTCCCAAGTTCGGGTTAAGGAGTGGGGTTGGGCATGGGGTCGGCAACCGCATCCTGTAGAAAACAACCTCACTTGGTTCGAGTCCCGTAGTGAACACCAACTCTAGGGTGCAAGTACATCTAGCTGACAAGTCCCAAATAGGACGAAACCCTCGTCCTGAACTCCACTGCTAACCACCATCCATCTCTGCTTATAATGCTTGTGACTCAAGGTAATATCGAGGCAATCCGGACAGGATGCACATATGACAATAAGGGTTGATCAGTCGCAGTCCTAAACATGTGAATATTCAAACAACCAATACAAAGATGACCAAAATGTTCGAGGGGCCGCCACAGAGACAGTTGGTATCCATGTTTTGTGCATATAAATCCAAGCTTATCAAGCACATGTGCTCATATGCCACCTCAGCTCCAAACGATCGATGAGAAATGATAAACAAGATATGTCACTAGTTGAGTCCGATTGGGCACCTAACCAGGGGACTTAACTGATAAATCCTTGTCTAAGCCAGAACGACAAATGTATATACAACAATGATTTGTGTACATTTTATTCCGTTTTTTTTACAGCTTCTAGTCATTTCTAATCTCACTCGTATAGCAGCTTAGGCAAACGTTTATAAAGCATATATCTATCTATCTATCGTTGAATCGAACAACCGTAGAATGTTGTAACAAAAATATAATGTGTTGATAAATGCTGACCAATATAGCAAAACTGTCCCCATCCCTCCTGTCCAATTATCGTCCTGAACTAACTCAATCAGAACGAAAAATCTCCCGACAATATGGAAATCTCTACATAAGAACAATGATCCACAATTTTCCCCAATTCATAGTGACCACATAAACATAATTACTCAGAGAAATGAAAGTTCATTTTGGTTTAAGGAATTACTATTAGTAGTAGTAGGAAGAAATATTTTCGATCTGTCAACTAGGTCTCATAGTTGTCACTATCACCTCCTTCTCTCTCTCACACACATACATGCATGCACCACCGATGTACCAGTAAATGGACAACGGTCAATTATATACTCGTTGCCTGACTGAATAATCATCACAATCAGATGTGTGTATGCACGACTAACGTAACAATGTTAGTACATGATATATTCTAATGATGAATCTTCTCAGTTTTATATACGAAGGTTACTATTTCTCACCTTAATTAATCTATGACTATCTTAGATATATCCCTTTCCATTTCAACGGTGGAATAGGGTGGAGCACGAGAAATGTGGTGAAAAAACTTTACCATCTCTATGTATTCACTTGAATGAAAGAATCCAAAATATCCCCAAATCATCTTTGCAGTAAATCTAAATCAAAATGTCTAGATATAACTGCGAGCAGATTTAATATCAAGATATCCCCACCCAATTTAAGGATAAAGTACACTGAGTACTTATGAGTACATATATATATATATATATATATATATATATATATATATATATACTGTGTGGTCTGTCGATGCAGAATACATATGTACAAGTTGATATTTTGTATACCTGATATAGCTCACAGCTAATAATCTCAAGGACAAGTATTTTATATGTGTTCTTATTGACAGACACGACACTGGTAACAAATATTTCATTAAACATGACAATTATTATTTGATACTAGTCAAAATCTTAGATCACTTTGTTCCCAATCTACGTATCACAAGTTTAAGTCGATCTCAATCGATGCTGTATGGACAGTCAATCAGGTAGCATGGCATTAGCCAACACATGAAGCTTGTACGCAGTAAAATATACTGTACCCTTGTAAATATCATTCTGTCATAATTGATACAGTGGGTTTGTTGATAAGATAATTCAGTTCGATATGATCGCAGATGTCATGTAAGTCAATGAAAGTGACAAGTGCTTTCTGTCAACAAATGTTTTTTTAATGTTTGTTTTTAAACAAACATCGTCCATCTGGAAAATAAGAGTGAAGTCGATTTCATGATGAGAAATTCTTGATATCCATTGTTTTATGCAAAATTTTCCCAGGGAGATCTAATTAATAATTTAACATCTTGTAAACTCGGGTTGTTAAATCAAAATACAAATTCATTACATTGAATTTGATTTATGGTGTGAACAGAAACTCACCAAAGAGATTAAATAGTTATCTTTGTTCACTGCTCCTACCTTCATCATACGTCTAGAATTCTCCGTACCAAACAAACGTATTCAGCGTTTACTTCTACTATGATCTTAATCTCTAGTGTTTTACAGACATCTGAATGCAAAAATTCTCCACAACTTTGTTGATCTGATACCGTCTAGTAAAAACTTATTTGAGTTGCCGTATTATTTCTAACTATATTTCATTTGAATGATGGGTAACAACCTCACACCCCATAAACACCTGAACTTCACTGATCACGCTTTCTCACTAGAATTACTGAACTAACTTCTCGAGATTAGTCACTAGTGGTTTTCAGTGAATGTTTAACTTGGGTCAGTTCGTGATTTCAATTACATCCAATCCCATCTACAAATCTCCCTAATTGATATTTTTGATTGTCATTATGAAAGTAAAAAACTGTAAACATTTGTGATTGAACAGTTTTGGAGAGTGTGGATTTTGCAAAATTCGATTTCTCCACTGAATTATTCTTTCTCACTTACCATTTAGTTATATCGGATTTCAAAATCCAATGTTAGATTTATTCATATCAACATTCATGGAAAAACACTTTCATCATCACATTTTTTATTGAACACATTGGACAACTGCTCAACACATGTTCAGAAAACAACTAATAATTAGTGTGACTGACTAACTACAATGTTTTTCTGTAAAGTGTTGATCAGTAACTTTAATCGTAAACTGTATTTGTTTTCCTTTCCTCTCATGATCTTAGTTGCACGTTTGATCGCTATTATGGTGTAATCAATATTCTGACTAGTATTCTCATGACTGTATTCAATTAATTGACCAATCCATACAGTTGATTCAGTTCGTCGAATTTCATTAGTAAGCATTTATACTACGTGGTGGAGATTCTCTGGTTACCACTTCTGTCTACACTTTTTTGGTTGTGAATAAAATGTCTAATGGATGAAGCATCGGTTATGAATATGTAAGTTAGGTGGGAGAAAATACGAAGGGATAAATTAATCTGCGAAGCATTTAACAAGACCAAAAGAACATATTATTTTTAGTTAAGTAAGTACTCAGCTGAAACCATCTGGACCAACTCCTGAAAACCTAACTTATGTATCCATAATAGGTATACCCAACCTCTATATTTACTTCCGTCCACAACTGGAGCACTAATCACCTACAGTGGATATTATAAACCTCTTACCCATCACCCTTTCCAATTCCTTTTGTGTTTATATCTTTCTTAATATACATAATCATCTTTTTCAATTCACGTGAATATTTTATCATAATTACCTTGACAACACTTCTCTTATTACACATTACATCCACACAGCATTATTATTATTGTTATTATTATTATTACCTCGAATGTTGCGCTGGTAGCTAGAAAGGGCATAAACCTCATGACTTCCGAAGAATCTCAGCTTTCATCATGAGGCGTCATAATTTTTCATCCATCTTGGAGGGTAGAGTTTTAATTTGTTTAATCTGGTTGGCGTTTTTAGAAAGGTTGTTTCCAACGAAATGGGTTGCCGACCCGATGTCCAACCCTCCTCCTTTGTGTGGGCTTGGGACCGGCGATGGCCCTAGAATTGTTGGGGAGAAGTTTTCAGACATACAGAGGAGTCGTCATCTATCTCGTCTAGATAAATTTTTTGGAACTTGATAAGAAACAGAGGAAGCTTTGTCTATTTTGATATGATGTTCATGTAGGGCTAGTGAAATTTCATTGAGCCCTAGCCAAATCATCCAGCAGTTGGGTCACTGAATATCGAATAAATCATCGATCCTCGTCAAGGCCAAGGACAACTAGCGCGCATCAGTTAATCGTACGCCATGGACTGGCCCATGCGGTGGTGATCTTACTTTCGCTTGTATCTACCTTAACTAATATATTTCTGTAATAACGTCCTCTGTGTTGTACAGTCTTTAAAGCATCTATAGTACTTTGATACGTCAATGGGGCAGTCCAAGTAAGGTCCTGACCACAAGGCGTGACTTTAAGGTTAGCTGGTTTTTCACGCCATTCCCGTCTAACTCAAGTAGGTCTCCAATCATTCGACATAGATCATCTACGTTTGTGATCTACATTCACTATCTACCAAATAGGAAAGAATGGCGCTGTTTATAGATTTAGTGATTTTTTTTCCAAACATGCTGTTACATATCCACGAGAACAAAAGGATAAAGCCCTTTGAGTATAGTTTATGTAACTTGCTTAACCGGAGCGGTTGAATCAGTATACACACATGGAGGAGCAAATCATAGGTAACCTATCCTTGATATATTGTGTAAGTACTGGTTTGGTCGAGGAGATTACATGTAACTTGGAGGCATGAAATGTCCTTTCAACAGACTTTTGTGTTTACTTATTCAAATATCACCCACTTTGTCCCCCCTTAAAATCCAGTTTCAGATAGTGGATTTTCTTGCTAACCGAATCAGAGTTTGTTCTATTATTAATTTATGATAGAAATTTCCTGAAAAACTATCTGAATAGCCATTACTTCTTAATGTGTTCTTTAGTTTGGCTATTTCTCTATCTACACTATCCTCAGAACATGACAGTTTGATTCTTTGTCCGAGACATTTGACCAAATTTTGTGTTGAGAGGTGTAAAACTATAGAAATGGGTATACTGGCCCGTCCAGGAATTCTTTTTAGATACGTTTTTTCTATGGGACCGTTTTTCGTTCTAGAAAGTGGGACATTAGAGAAAGCTAAATTATAATCATTCGCCAAGTTCTATATTAATTACTTACCTACCTACGCCTGTTACTCCCAATGGAGCATAGGCCGCAGACCAACATTCTCCAACCCACTTTGGCCCACTCTGTCTTCCTTTCCAGTTCTATCTAATTGTTGTTCATTTTTATCATGTCTATCTCCATTTTCTGGCGTAATGTGTTCTTTGATCTTCCTATCCCCATTTGACCTTGAAGATTCCATGTGAGGGATTGTCTTGTGGCGCAGTTGGGTGCTTTCCTTAATATGTGTCCTATCCACCTCTAGCACTTCTTCCTCATTTCTCCCTCCACTGGGATCTGGTTTGTTCTCTCCCACAGTAGGTTGTTGCTGATAGTGTCCGGCCAACGGATCCGAAGTATTTTGCATAGACAACTGTTAATAAACACTTGTATCTTATGGATGATGGTTTTCGTTGTTCTCCAGGTTTCTGCCCCATACAGTAGAACTGTCTTGACATTTATATTGAGAATCCTGACCTTGGTGTTGGTTGACAGTTGTTTCGAGTTCCAGATGTTCTTCAGTTGTGAATATACTGCCCTTGCTTTGCTGATCCGTGCCTTCACATCTGCATCAGATTCACCGTGTTCATCAATGATGCTGCCCAAATATTTAAAGGTTTTTACATCTTCCAAATTTTCTCCGTCAATTGTGACTGGATTGGTGCATGTTGTGTTGAATCGGAGAATCTTGCTTTTCCCTTTGTGTATATTGAGACCTACTGCTGCTGAGGCTGCTGCTACACTGGTCGTCTTTTCTTGCATTTGTTGTTGCGATTGCGATGGAAGAGCCAGATCATCTGCGAAGTCTAGATCGTCCAGCTGCATCCTAGATGTCCATTGTATCCCGCGTTTCCCTTCAGATGTTGACGTCTTCATGATCCAGTCGATCACCAGGAGAAAGAGAAAGGGTGAGAGTAAGCAACCTTGCCTGACACCGGTCTTTACCTCGAACGAGTTTGTCAACTGTCCTCCATGCACGATTTTGCAGTTTAATCCATCATACGAATTCCGTATGATATTGACTATCTTCTGAGGCACGCCGTAGTGTCGAAGAAGTTTCCATAGTGTTGTTCTGTCCACGCTATCAAATGCCTTTTCGTAGTCAATGAAGTTGATGTAGAGTGATGAATTCCATTCAATTGATTGTTCCACAATGATCCGTAGAGTTGCGATTTGGTCTGTACACGATCTATCCTTACGGAATCCTGCCTGTTGGTCACGAAGTTGGGCGTCTACGCAGTCCTTCATCCTGTTTAACAATACCCTGTTGAAGACTTTTCCCGGTATTGAGAGAAGAGTGATGCCCCTGTAGTTATCACACTTGCTGAGATCGCCTTTCTTCGGTATTTTGATCAGAAGTCCTTCTTTCCAGTCTGGTGGTACTTGTTCCTCATCCCAAATCTTATTGAAGAGAATGTGGAGTATCCTTGCAGTTGCCGCTACGTCTGCTTTTAGTGCCTCTGCTGGAATGTTGTCCGGTCCTGCTGCTTTGCCACTCTTGATTTGTCTGATGGCCATGCTGATTTCTTCAATTGTTGGTGGGCCAACATTGATTGGGAGGTCCGTGGGTGCTGCTTCGATGTTGGGTGGGTTCAGTGGAGCTGGTCGATTCAAGAGTTCTTTGAAGTGTTCTACCCACCTGTTTTGTTGCTCTTCAATGTTGGTGATTACCTCGCCTTCCTTGCTTTTCACTGGTCGTTCTGGTTTGCGGCGATTTCCAGAGAGTTTCTTTGTCGTGTCATACAGTTGTCTCATGTTTCCTTCTCTTGCAGCCTTTTCCGCCGTCGTTGCTAAATCTTCCACATATTTACGTTTGTCGGTTCTGATGCTCCTCTTCACTTGTTTGTTTACTTCTGTGTATTCAGCTTGTGCCTTGGCTTCTTCTGCTCTTGTTCGACTGGTATTGATTGCTGCCTTCTTGTTCCTCCTTTCTTGAATCTTATCCAGTGTATCAACAGTGATCCATTCCTTGTGATGGTGCTTCTTGTGACCCAGGACCTCATGACATGTTGAAGTGATTGCCTCTTTGATCCCCTTCCAGTTGCTCTCCACAGTAGTTCCTTCTCCATTGAGTAGATCATGAAAGGCCTGGAACTTGTTGCTGAGGACTATCTTGAATTTGTTGAGTTTGTTAGTATCCTGAAGAAAGGCCGTATTGAACTTTTGTGATATTGTCCGCCCGTTGTCCAGTGCTTCTTGAGTTTCAATTTCATCTTGGCGACCAGCAAGTGATGATCTGATGCTATATCAGCTCCTCTCTTGGTTCTCACGTCCTCTATAGTCCTCCTGAACGTTTTGTTGATGCAAATATGGTCGATTTGGT
This sequence comes from Schistosoma mattheei, assembly GCA_944470405.2. Taxonomy (NCBI): domain Eukaryota; kingdom Metazoa; phylum Platyhelminthes; class Trematoda; order Strigeidida; family Schistosomatidae; genus Schistosoma; species Schistosoma mattheei. Next base: position 36,004,643 of record OX103945.1, read on the forward strand.
TTTCGTGGTGTAATCCGGTGAAGTCCATGTGGTTTTGTGTATGCGTTTATGTGGGAATATGGTGCCGCCTATGACCAGTTTATTGAAGGCACATAGGTTTGCAAATCTCTCACCATTTTCGTTCCTTTCTCCCAGTCCGTGTCGTCCCATGATGTCTTCATATCCAGTGTTGTCCGTTCCAACCTTGGCGTTGAAATCTCCCATCAGAATGGTCAGGTCCTTTGTTGGGCACTTCTCGACGATTGACTGCAGCCTATTGTAGAATTGATCTTTAGCGTCTTCATTGTAGTCGTTGGTAGGCGCATAGCATTGGATGATGTTCATTGAAATGCCCTCTTTCTTTGTTTTGAACGAGGCTTTGATGATCCTTGGTCCATGAGATTCCCATCCTATAAGTGCATTTTGTGCTTGTTTGGACAGCATCAATGCAACTCCTTGTGTATGTGGTGCATTTTCTTCTTCATGGCCGGAGTATAACAGGAGCTCTCCTGAAGTTAGTCGTTGTTGTCCAACTTGTGTCCAATGTGTTTCACTGATCCCAAGTACCTCTAGGTTGTATCTTCTCATTTCTGCAGCAATTTGGAAGGCTCTTCCGGTGTCCCACATTGTACGAACATTCCATGTACCTAAATAAATGGTTGCTCTGGTTGTCAGAAGGGGCATCGGCCTCGTAACTTCCGAAGGAATTCGGCTTTCATCATGAGGCGTCATAATTCTTCTAAATGAAGACCTTCTGACTCCCAGGGCAGAGTTTAAAAGGTTTGAATAATTTTTTCTGGTTAGCGTTTTTTTAGCGAGTTAGTTTTCTACGGGATGGGGACGCTAACCCCATACCCAACCCTCCTCCTTTATCCGGGCTTGGGACCGGCAGTAGCCCCGGAGTTAAGTTTTATATAATCCCAACCAAACCAGTACTTACACAACAAATCAAGTATAGATTACCGATGACTAGCTCCTCCATATTTTAATACCAATTCAACTGTGCCTGTTGAGCTGGTTAAATAAGCCATACTCAGAAGGCACACAGAGAACACCCACCAAATAATTCTTGATGGAGAATTTCTGGAAGTGATGGAAGCCTTTATATGGCTGGACAGCATAATTAACAAAGAAGGTTCATCTGATGCAAATGTAAAGGAACACTGACAAAGCAAAAACAGAACTCAAAACAACCGTTAAACAATATTAAAGTCGGAATCACCAATATAAATTTAAAGATAGATCTATTGTGCATGGTTGAAACTTGGAGAACTACCGCTATCATCACCAAAAGAGTACAGGTAATCATACGTAGCTGTCATCTCGAGATCCATTGGCCAGAGACCATCAGAAATAATCGACAAATCAGCTTTCAGGTAAGGAGGGATCAGAAAATTAGAGAGGGGAGCGTAGAACACACTCTGCAGAAATAATCAAAATGCACCATATAATAAAATTGAAATTCTTAAGGTAAGGAGGAAGGAGCCAGACCAAAGAATAAATTGCTCCGGAAATTGTAGGCAGACATCGAAAGTATGAATAGAACTTAGCAACAACTGGAAAGGAGATGCCAGGATAGGGTTAGCTGTAAATCTCTAGCCGACGGTCAATGGTTCAAGAATGGTAACCGAAGAATCCTGACTAACACCGTGAAACTTTATAACTCTTCTAAATACAGAAACTTCAACTCCCTAAACAGAATTTCAAGTAGCTTGAATGATTATTTCTGGTTAGCTTGTTTTGACACGGTTGTTTCCATGGAATAGGATTGTTGACCTTGCACATAGCCATCCTCATTTACACGGGCCTGAAACAGACAGTAACACTAGAATTGATCTAGGCGCAGTTGGTTTGAAAACAAGAGTACGACTTTGACATTATGCACTATAAACTATGATTACTGCCGTAAGTCGAACATATATGTATTCTGTAATTCAGTCAATACATCAACACAATTCATATATTCACTTCGATTCGTACAAATATAAATAAGTAGACCATTTATTTTTTAACCGAGTAAGGATTATTCAGTGACCAATGAATTTTCTGAATTGAGAAGATTACACAAAGTGAGGAGGCCAGTGGATACCGGATGTGGCCATATGGGTTACGAGGTGGCGTAATCCCGTAATTCCACATCCCAAAGTGATAGTATGATGATCCTAGGTTATTTGGGTTATCGTAATCTATGTGACGTGGTGCAGTTACATATGTGTTCGACATTCAACACACTCCCAGTTTCTCAGCATGAAATATAATACACTCGGTTTCTACATATAAATAGATAAAATAAGTGAATCCAGTAGGACGGAATCTAGTGAATTTATCTCTTTGCTTCACAATTGATTATGATAGTAGAAAGAATCTATTCATACTATGAATGAGCAATACCTTTTTCGAAGAACTCGCCTCAAGTTGCATAGTTATCAATACAAATCAATAATTCAAATGAGTGGATGACAGACTGTGTAATTTGATACCTCGATAAGTTGAATTTAAAGGTTCGCTTTGATTTGATGTTGCACAGTTGGATGAATTGTTTCTAGCTGATAGTTCAGACAGTATGTTGACCGATTTTCTCAAGGAGGACTATACATTCTGCTGTTAACATTGAATTGATGAGGTGCGAAGATGACAGCTTATTGACAATATCATCAATTCATCATACTACTCACATTTAGTCAGTACTGTGAACGTGGTAGTGAGATGTCAAGTGGTTTGCACAATATTCGACGTTGTTTCGTTTCCTTAGTACTTTGACAGGTGTGCAAATAGATAATGAAAATAATTGAAGGTGAACAGTAGATAATGTGTGGTTCCTGTTAGACACACACTCACGAATCTGTTAATGCACATACAGTGGATGCACACATACACTCACATGCTAAACAAACTGCACAACAATTAACCGACTGAAGTAACAAATCCGACATCTCAATGCAACCAAGACTGTTCACGTGGTAAACTTCAGCAAACACCGTAGTCCGATTTCACACAACTAGCTCGAGAGTCTCACATACTGTGTAAATGTTGTAAGGATTGTTTAGACTATTGAACATGAGCAATGAAATCCAGTTTCCCTCTACTCTGTGACATGTATTCAGATTGAACACAGGGTGGTGATGATGGTGCTGAAGTGAACACGTAATTGGCTACATCATCTCACCATTTCACTCCATTTCGAGTGATTTTCCGACTCTTAAATCTCGACCCGCAGGATATTCTCTCAGAAGAAAGGGAACAGAATGGCGTTCACATCGTTCTTTTGCACCGTTGTTAACTTCCTCAAATTACAATTTTCTGTCGGCCAAAAAAAGCTCACAAGAAATTGAGTCACGTCTTCATCAGAATGTCTGATGAGAGTGATCTCGTCTGACTAATTTGACAATATTTGTTCAGCGTAGTAGAAATTATTCTTCCTGAAATAGGGTTTGTTGATTCCGAGTCCATCTGGCCAAACGGGATGAAGGATTCAGCACTTCGGATTGTATTATGTACTTAAATGACCAGATTTTTATTGCTCCCTCATCACGTGGATCTGTACACCACAATCTGTATGATAGATATTTGAATATTAGAGAAATGACATCTTCGTCAAATGTTGGTGGTCGGACATAATTGTGGATGCATGTCGAACAGCAAACGATTGAGAAAGATATCATAAATCGCATATTCACTCGTACAAGCGGAATCCGTGGTCAGTATAGTTTGAGGAATTTCGAAGAATTCAATCAGGTTACTGTGATACAGTTATCATCAGATATTGTTCACTTGCTGTCATTAGTCCATCTGCTAAGTAGTCTGAATTATTGTTGACGATTTTACTAAATGATGACTTCACAATCGAGATATTGGGAGATGTGTTCAGTCGGTGAGTGTTGTTTATGTTATTAGTTACACACGATGATTCACACTGCATTACAGATGCACTCACCACCTGGTCGATTGTTATGCTGTGCTAGTATCTACTCAGTACTCTCAAGAATCCGTGTTTTAGTGGTCGGACACAAAATTTTGTGAAGTTGAAAACTGTCATTAATCCGATTAGTGCAACAAAATTTGACGAACTAGAGAGGTGAGTGTATGGAGCAGGTTGATCTTTTCCGAGTTCTGTTATCTACGCTGATGATGATGAGTATATTAATTGTAATATAGAGTGCATATGCAGACAAATATTCGACCAACGTACAGAGAAGACGTGCAATGTACTATTGAAATCTAGGTGTGCAGGTAAGTTGTGAAAGTTGTGGTGTATGTGGTATTTAGTGATACGTTCGATCGGTATTGCAGACCTATTCCGAATTTCAAACAATGCAACAGCTTCCAGTGTGCTCACTGATTTCGGTATGAATTGAATAGTGGTTCGTTGATGAATACAACAGTAAGAAATGGATGATGCTGAGAAGAAACACTAGTGAGCATATTGATTTGACCACTTCTACTTATCATGCATACTACATTATTGGTTGCTCTGGTTGTCACACGGTGTAGTGGTTTGTGAGTGCCGGTTAAAATTATGAGGCGTGATAACTCTTATACATGACGATTCTTCAACCCATGTCACGTACTCCAGTAATTGCAATAATGAATATGATTTAGAATGGTTGTACCGTCTGATAGATTTCGATGTTGTGATGAGAAGATGAAGTTTATCAGAACTTTTTGAAATATTATTTCAATGAATTTCAAACAGTTTGGTCACATGTTACCTGGTTAATGCATTCATGTGAGTTTGTGGATGAGTAGTTAGGTGAATGAGTTGGAAATTTTGCTTGAAGTGAGGTGAAATACCTAATGATTTTGTAGTTGGAAAGGTTGAATTTTGTTTTACAATTACAGCTCTAATTAAAATTTACGTGTTTGTGAATAAGATTTTAACGCAGATCTCGTGCCGGTGTGGTTGGTTGGTGTACGCGGTGGCGTGTTCCACCAGGCATCACCGTATACTGAATTACCGGAGAACTGGGTTAGGTACTGCCATTCCAGCCTCAATGCCAGTGGCTACCCTAGTATCTGGCCGGTGCACAATACACTTTTCACAGCTACTTGCTTTAATTAACTCGGTAACAACAACAAAGAGTTAAATTGGAATTTGAACTGCAACTTCTTATCCTCACTCACTTACTTTCTGTACCCATCAGGATAAATTATGATACAACTTCATGATTAGAATTCACTTGATTATCACTGCGCTAAGATCACATGAGAAGTTGTGTACGGGCTAACCAGGAAGTACAAATCAGTCACAATCAGTGAATTGCATGAGAATTACGATAGGCTGAAATCGGGACTATAATAATTCTATTTGTGCTCATCGAGTTCTGTGTGACCGAAATTGCACTATTGTGGGAACTCTAAGTTAACACATCTATTCGACAACTTCTAATTTTCACAGACATGCAATCGTATGTGTGAAGACCGGAGTTGCACGGTGTAAATGTCTTGTCAAGTGAACGAAGATTCGATTGGAAATTGAGTGTTGAGATGTGATGATCAGTGGAATTCATACTCATACTACTCATAATTATTACGTAGTATAGATATGGCAAGATTAAAAGTGGGTAGCAGTGTATGTGACTTGTCGAGATTGACACATTTAGTTTTGACACCATGATCTGATTTGTTCTCCTCACAACCATTGAATAGGTGAAATGGGAAGACGAAGATTCACTGTACAATATTCGACGTTTTTACTTAACTCTTAATATTCATATATTATACCTCCATTACTGTTCATCAAATGAATAATAAACGATATAATCGTGTTACATGGAACACTGATAAATACATCAGGAGAATATAGAACGGAACTGTGTAACTGCAATCCATGACGTAGATAGGTGATTTGGGACTTCTAAATTGGGCACCGTATCAGTCTAGAATGTGATTCTGGATTTTACGCCACTGCGTAACCCACGTGGCTACATCCGTGATACCACTAACTTGCTATTTTCTATCATAAATGCCAAACCGTTTATTAATGCAACAAACTAAACAGCATAAATTCATGCTTCTTGATGAAAATTGGTTATCATTTTAATGTTAGTAGCAAAAAACTAACAATATGCCATTATTGTAACGGAAATATACAACAAGACACATCATACAGCACATTCAATTGAATATGTATCCATGAAATTGTGATATTTAATACCATCGTGTTGTGGAGACTGTTCAATGTGTAACATGCACATCACTGTTTTCCGGCTTTGTCATCTAGATCTAGATCTAGAGGTTCACACGCGGAACCGAAGATCCTGGTTCTGATCCTAGATGATAGGATCATGAACTGCCACTTTGAGTCTTCCCATGTTAGTATGAATTAGTAGTCCAGTTCAATAAGTTTCAATGGTTATCTGGTTTGAATCAATATCGGAGTTATTAGTATCCTAATCTCGGCAATTAAAAGATCGTCAACACATTGAATAAACGGGCACATTACTTAATATCAGGAAAAGCGTAGAAGTTGTCTTTCCATCCATCTCATATTTGTTCTTTTTGATGATGGAGAGTAAATATTTTATCACTGAAACATCGGCAACTGAGCAAAAAACCATTGTGTGTATTTATTTGCTTCGGTAGATGTTTAGTGTTGAGCATTGTGAATATGCCTTCGACTGTGTTGTGGTTTTTGATAGAAGTGTTTGAAATGAGGTAAAATATCTAGTGACTCCCTAGTTATGTGGAGAAGGGGGAAAGTTTGATTTTGTGAATACTGCGATGACTGCTTCAATCGAAATGCGCGTACGTGTAAATAGGTGTGTGGTTGTTAAGATCTATGCAGTTGAATGGTGCACGTGTTGGTTGGTTACCTTGAGCAACACCGTACATCGAGTTCCGGGATGATTATGGGGAGTAATATAGTGCTAGCCTAGCATACGACAAACTTTCCAAATTTACTTATTTTAATCAACTAATTAATCGATGTCAATGATACGATCCATAATATTTATCTGGAATATAATATACTGAGAGGTGAGGGAGTAATTTGTAGAATCAATTTTTGTTTTATTTACATGTAGGGAATGAGGTGTTGATAAGAAGACCAGAATATTTTGGCTTTTGTGACTGGATTTTCACTTCGATTACGAGTATATCCACTGACAACACTATCATATGATTTGGTTTGGCCAAATATAATTCTTTCCCCATTCTGTCTACTTTCTATCGAGCGGTCGGTCTCGTAACCAGGAAGATTGTGAATCAGCATGGAATCTCAGACACGATATGTCACCACAAAGTCACAGAAATTCTCTGCTTAGATTCACGTCGAATCAATGCAACTGTCTCTAAAATACGAGAAAGAGAGAACTTTGAAGAGAATTGAAACTCACCATTCAATTGGAAAACACATAATTTCACACGAGAAATCAATGTAACAATTAGAAGTCAGAATGGTAGTAGAAGTAGTAGTACTAGTAGTGGTTGTTGTTGTTGTTGTAATCACTGATGGAGAATATTATGACATAAACGAATAATTTTCTTACTGTTGTGTCCCATAAGATGAATACTATTATTTTGAAGCATTCATTGTTATTCATTAAAATGTTAACACAGTGTTCATCAAGTGGAAATATCTTCAATGTTCAGAATGCAGATCAGTCAATTTGAGATACGGGAATATTCTGAAGTCCATTTTACAACATCGCAACACACAAGATGAATCTGGTCTGTCATTCTGGTGAGAACGCTACTCAGTCAATAACACTACATCATTCAATCGAATCTTATGACTTTTGTGAATCTTACCGATGAGAAATTTTGAATAAATGCTATGGTATTACCAAACAAAGTAATTTTGTAACTTGGAACATTGATAAGTACATCAAGAGTATAATGAAATGAGGAGTAAGTATGTCGATATAGTGTTCATCAACGAATATTTCTACAATGTTTGCTATGGAAATTCTCTTGAACAGCTTTGTTTGAAATCGCTTTGTTGAATTAACTTCGGTCCGTTATTCGTTACGCGTTATGTATAGCATATGAGTGTGTGTGTACATCCAATGTATGTGCATTAAGAGATTTGTGAATTTGTATCTAACAGACAACACTCGTTGTCTACATTTAACTGTCAATTATTTCAATGTCTGTTTGCTTGCTTGCTAACTTACGCCTGTCGTCTCTCGTGGTGGAGCATGGGCCACCCACCAGCATTCTCCAACAAACTCTGTTCTGGAAAATCCTTTCCCGTTGTTTTTAATCGCTATTCATTCTCTGAAGTCTGCTTTCAGTTCTTGATGCAATTTGTCCCTTTGTCCCTCACTTTACAGCTCCTCTTCAGGGTTCCAAGTTAGCGTATTCCTCGTGATGCACTTTGGTGATCTCCACAATATTTGTTCCATCAACTCCCGATGTCTTTCCTTAATTTCCTCCTCAAATGAATGCTGGTGTAGGGGCTTGTGATATGTCCAGCCAACATACCAAATGATCTATCTGGAGTCAGATTTAGGGCTACTAAAATGGTCAGTCCGTTGACGATTAACCTATGCAGCAAACTACGATGATGAAGTATCTTCCGCACTTCATACTTTCGACGGACGAACTCAGCGAAGCCACCTCAATTGATAAGCAACTCAGTTTTCAACCATACGATCAAACAAGAATGATCATGGCACCATTAGAGTGGTAAGCTTAATTTCGAACTAAAAGCACCTGCAAATCAACACAGACGGTGAACATCTCGGACTCTACGCGTCCAATAAACGAATGAAATGGCTGACTTGGTCGACAAGCAACCGAAACGACTCAATTTCTAACCCAACGCATCAAGCGAATCCAGTACTGCAGCGACATGGACATGCTCAAATCGTATTATCTTATTGACACTGTCCTCGTGTCAATTCTGCCCATTGAATTATTTGGTGGGTCCTTCCATTTTGATAACAATAATTATCATATTTCCTTTATCACATTATTGTCAAATCATCACACCGTGAATCATTATTGCTGTTCGTGTCGACATTAAATTATGACGTTTACGCACTCATATCATTCACTGAACAAATTATATTTTATGAATATTCCATTCACGTTAAGACATTTGAAACTCACTGGACTATTTTTTTATTATTCAATAACGTAAAATTTTCCTTCCTTAATTGAGTCCGGTCAATTCTTTTCATGTAATTTCTTCCCTATTTTTACACTCATTTACATAGTCGAGGTCATTTTTATGTTATCATACCACACATTTTTCGTTTCGTATCATCTACTATTATGTCCGTGATGCCTTTAATTCCAATAAGCCTTTCGCTGGGATTGATAATCTTTATTTTGTCCTTGATCATTTATCAAATCAATGGCTTAATTATTATCGTTCATTTTTGTGAATATATGGCTATCACATGTCACATAGTTCCGACGTCTCTACTAGCTGCTCGTACACAGAACAACCTGCAACCTGTTATGTAAATTGGCGGTCTATCGACACGCGCATGCACACAAATCATCAGTCTAAGCAGTCGAGTGAACCTCATTCAAGCTGATAACGGTATGCTCGCAACTAACCAACGCTGGCAACGGTTAGAAACTCTATCATAGATATAAGATTGGAGTCATACTTCCAATAGTAGGAACTTATGTTCTCGAGATGAAATTAATGTTCATTCATCTTACTGATATGCATCAGTCGTCGTTTTTCCACTTTTTCAACGACAATCCCATCCGAAATTCTGCCATTTTTCGTTCAGTCGATGATCCTTACTTTAATGTCTATACACACATCAAGTATTCGACGCCTCATTACTAACCGATTAGTTACGACTAAGTTTATCTTATCTATTCGTTCACATGTATACATGCATGTTACATCATCTATTACCCTGTGGTGGTCGGTATTCGATATAATCTTTAAACTTCGTATACAGCTCGTCTTGATAACCGTTCTATATAACGTCCCAACGGTATATTAATCAGAAGGCAAATACGAAGTGTTGATTACGTTTATTGCGAGATCACACACATATATCCAAATGTACAGATGCGTTAAACAAGCATAGAAGAGTTGTGCCGAAAGGCAAGCAAGCGAGCGGGAGCGATAGCAAGGGCGAGACGAGAGTGTGTGAGTGAGTGAGTGAGTGAGTGAGTGAGTGAGTGAGTGAGTGAGTGAGTGAGTGAGTGAGTGAGTGAGTGAGTGAGTGAGTGAGTGAGTGAGTGAGTGAGTGAGTGAGTGAGTGAGTGAGTGAGTGAGTGAGTGAGTGAGTGAGTGAGTGAGTGAGTGAGTGAGTGAGTGAGTGAGTGAGTGAGTGAGTGAGTGAGTGAGTGAGTGAGTGAGTGAGTGAGTGAGTGAGTGAGTGAGTGAGTGAGTGAGTGAGTGAGTGAGTGAGTGAGTGAGTGAGTGAGTGAGTGAGTGAGTGAGTGAGTGAGTGAGTGAGTGAGTGAGTGAGTGAGTGAGTGAGTGAGTGAGTGAGTGAGTGAGTATGAATAACATGGACATATATATAGCATGTGAAATGAATGAGTAATCGAATCAAATAAGCAGTTAGTAGTAAGACTAGCAGAGTGAATAAATGCGTAGGCCGTAATCAATATTCAAGCATACGTATTTCATACAAGCACAAAATAATGAGGATACAATAAATTGTTATAGTGCGGATGACTTTGTCCGCTAAATGAATTAGCAAAAGGGCTTAACTGAGTTAAATGAGAATAAACCCGATTGCACGTTAGTCGCTATAACCCATAAACATTATTTGACTACTGCAATTAATATTCTATTCCAGCCATAATGCAGTCAGAACATAGAGTTTAGGGCTGGTCTCTCAAAGATATACTCTTGTTCGTCACATTCAAATCAGTCTCACTCGCTGTCGTGTCTTAGTGCGGCTTCTTAGCAAACGAGGTCGAGCCCCTCTCTCCCAAACCACGCTAGACTTCAAGACCAAAAACGAGATACAAATACGCTTATCTCGCCTCCGTGGTCACTATTCTGTTCCTCTGATCATCCTACCAATGCATATTTAACGATAACTCGACGCATCTGGTCACAACGCCAACGACGACGTACACTGACTTCGCATTTTACGATCATCATCAATCGCAGTATAGCAATGAATATCACCTGTCGATGGAGTTACCATTTCACGGCTTGATGGGTCTTATCCTACGAACATAAAATCCATGTATGTAAATTCGAATCCATTAATCGGCAATCGACACTATATACTCTACTGTGGCTTATCATAACGTGTCCATATTTCACTGTTCCTTATCCTTATTTTCAGTCGGCACCACAGACGAATTTGTTATATTCTACCTAACTGATTTCCACAACTTATCTCGCTCTCATACCCATAAACGATTCATAACTCTTTTCACGGTATTTTGAATCTCTGATACTATCGCGTTACTTTATCGTTCGGACAATCATGACATAAATGCATGTTAATTTTTTGTACGCTCACTTGTTCGCTAGAAATCACATCCTAACATTTCATTTTTGTCCGCGTCTTTACGATATTCACGTACTTTGTAAACATAAATGACACTTGCCTATTATACACTCACCTCTCACTTGATACTGTACTTTATTAGGTATGAAATACATTTTGTCCCTAATTATTGTTAACGTTAACCACATACCACCTCAGTGATATTTTCGAGAGCAGACATTTTGCAAATTAATGTTCTATTTTCTACAGTGGGGCTTGATAGGAGTTGGTACTATGTCAAGCTCACATAGGATATTCTAGATTCTGAACCGATCAGTCTATTCATTCAAATCAAGCCACATTTTTACCATGTCACTTATTCACTCATCAACCTTGACTGTATTCATGTGAGCGTATGTGTGTGCCTTTCTTATCTTACTCAACACATGTCTGTAACTTATTTTTGTCTGGTTATGAATGTCGATCCACGCTTGGTTAAATAGAGTTGGCTCACTCGCCTTCTCCAGTGCGAATCATTTCTATTCGTTTCTTCGATCGTTTGTCCGGATCAATGATTGTACGAAATATACTTTTTCGAAACCCATTCTCTTATTCGACTTATTCAATCCCTTCATTGACTAACCCGATCTACGTCGATGATTGCATACGAGGAAAGCTGACAAGTATGTTTCGATAAGAAGCAGCAAACGATCTACCTGCAGTCAGATCATATGGCCACAAAAGTGGTTTGTTCTCTCCTACAGTAGGCTCTTGCTGATGATATCCGGCCAACAGGCATTTTGCATTTTGCATAGGAAATTGTTGTCAATTGACAACCTGAGTTTCAATCTCGTGGGCTGTGGGATCGTGGATGCGCAATACTGAGTAGTCCCATACTAGGATGAAACGGCAGTACAGTGTTTCCAGGCTTTCCATAGTGGTCTACCTTCAATTGCCTCATGATTTCGATCAGTGATATTTACACACCTATCAAAATATTAAACGTAACGAAAAAAAATCAAATATTGTGCAAACAACTCAACATCTCACCAACACATTCTCAGTACTAACTAAATGTGAGTAGTATGGTGAACTGATGAAAATTTTGTCAACGAATTGACGTCTACGCACTCCCATGATTCAATGTTAACAGAACAATCCAGGGTCCTCCTACACTACAATTAAACAATACACTGTCTCGACAAACAACTGGAAACAGTTCATCTAACCGTGCAACGTCAAACCGAAACCAAAACTGGAATTCATCTTACGAATCTGTCAAAAATGTGAATTTACCATAAAGTCTTCTGAAATATTTATTATTATAATAATCTTATGTTTCATCATCAAATGTTTAGTATAGCATGTTAAATAAGTAACGATGTTATGAGTATGAAAATCATGTGTAACTGTGATGCACTATCTAGATGGACGCCCGGTAGATCCAGACGGCTCACATTGTCAATGTAGGATGAGATTTTGGGGATTATGCCACTGCGTAACCCACATGGCCACATCCACATATCAGCCAAGGCAATAAATCTAACCACATAATATCTTGCTTCTTCAACGTTACAAACAGATCTTATTAGAAATAAGTGCCGTGGATGATTTCTCCCATATCTCCATGTGGCTCTTGATAAATACACCTACTTTATTCACACAATCACAGAATCACTCCACAGTATTCATGTTAGGATTTTCAAGAATCAATGCGTGATTACATAATACTGGTAAACTGAACTCATAAATTGCTAATCATGCTGACAGATATACAAAGTGTAAAACTGCAGTCTGATGTGAAGTGCCTTCCAGAAGAAGATTGGAATGAAGAGAAGAGGGAAGAAAACTGAAAGTAATCACAATAACAACAGGAATGTAGGAACGATGAAGTTTGTAAGAGACAACTTAAATAAGTGTGTAAATGATGTATTAAATGCATGAACTTCACATCTAACCAGTGCACAGTGAGATTTCGCATTGAACGGTAAATCGGTTATCCCACCCAGTTCTCGTTCACTTATTTAAAAGCATGCCATTCGAATAAAATGCGTTTGTCGTGTCGTTCGTTGACTTCGAGTTGTTAGACGTTTATGAGTTACAGTGACATTAATACATGCATGCTCATCTGTAAAAATGATGAACTCAGTATGAATAAACTGTAAATCATGAGAGTATCACAGTTTGTCAACCACTTTCGAATTCTTATAAACGCTTTCCTGAAACCCATATAATCTCCCTATACCATATCGAAAAATCAACTCCACTTGTATCTCTTATAGAGTTACTGACAGTAACAAGCTGACACAAGGGGGTAGAGTTGCTAAAAATATCTAACCAAATTAAACAAATTAAACCATTTTAACTCTGTCCTCCAACTTCAAGAAACAATTATCAAGTCTCATGATGAAAGTCGAGATTTGTCGGAAATCACGAGGCAGATGTCCCTTCTAATAACTCCAGCAACAAGTAATATAGGTGCATGAAACTTCGAGATAATATGGGAGAGCAGAAGGGCCAACCAAATAGCAACAGAAAAAAAGGCGATACAACATAACAGTACTCAGAATCAGTGAAAGCCATTGAACTCGAGTTGGACAGCGAATGATGCTGTATTCCGGTCTAAAAGAGGAAAATGCTCCATACACTCAACGAATCTCTCTGATGTTGTCCAAACAAACACGAAATGCACTCATTGAGCAGGAATCTCATGCACCCTAAATCATCAATGCATCCTTCAAAACACAGGAGGAGGCAATCATAATGAATGTTATCCAATGTTGTGCACTCAACAATGATAACGATGACGACGATAAAGATCAGTTCAACGAGAGGCTGCAATCGATCATAGTGAAGTGTCTATGGTAGTAGCTGATTATCCTGATGGGAGGGAGACCTAAACACCAATGTCGGAATGGACACTAACGGTTGTGGGGATATCATGAGACGATATGTAATGTGGAGTGTGAGAAAGGAAGGAGAATGGTGATAAATTTGCATATCTATGTGCATTCAACAAAGTGGTTGTAGGTGGCACAATATTCACACACAAACGCATGCACAAGGCTAATTCGGTCTCACCAGACCACACCATGGATAACCAGATAGATCATATTTGCTTCCGTAAAACATTCGCAAGTACAATGGAAGTGTTGGGACGCCTTCCGATAACTACAGAGGACCTAAGGGGGACAAAGAGTTTCCATACAATCAGAACATGATGAAGCCTTCTAGAATATTGACGTGTTATGCTACTACTGAACCGTTGCATAACACGCCTCTCTGCAGATTGGCTGAATTATAATATTGCTACAAAAAACATTAATATACATATAAATATCCATGATTTTCTGTACATTTTTATTCTTGACCAATAAGCACTTCTCCAGTCTTCTTCTGTCTTCTTATTTACGACTGTTGGGCGTTCTATACGTTCGAGTATCGTAGTTATATGTCGTATTCTACGTTAATCAAGTAGCGGACTTAACAGGAAGACGTAAGAACGAGGAGAAGATATGACATAGCTTTATATCACTACCTAGTTGTGGCCAAGATGAAACTGAAGCTAATAAAACGCTGGACAACTTGAGAAACCAAATTACAGAAGTTCAATATAACCTTCTCTGAAGTGAACGGTACTGGGTCCAAGTCTCAGGGTGATCATCAACTCTGAAATGCAGGTTCATACAGCTGATGAGTCATAAATAGGTCTAAATGCGTGTCCTGGATTCCACTGCTTGCCACCATCCGTCTTTGTTTATAAAGCTTATGACTTAAGGCAATATCGAGGCAGTCCTCACAGGATGCACATATGCCAACAAGAAACTGACCAATTGCAGTCCTAAACAACAATGGGAAGATACAAGCAAATAATACCAAGTGAAATAAACAATGTTGTTTGCTCATTTTGTGTATTTATCGGACAATGCACATTTTCAAATTGTGTCGATAACTCTTCATACCATGAAAGGATATTTAAAAACAATTTAGTGAAGTAATGTTTCTTTTCGGTGATATCACCTATTGATATTGTA
The DNA here is from genome assembly GCA_944470405.2 of Schistosoma mattheei. Classification (NCBI taxonomy): domain Eukaryota; kingdom Metazoa; phylum Platyhelminthes; class Trematoda; order Strigeidida; family Schistosomatidae; genus Schistosoma; species Schistosoma mattheei. The sequence goes on from OX103945.1 coordinate 36,020,028, forward strand.
CAACAATATTGATTGTAACTTAGTAAACAGAAAAACAATTGGAGAGTGCATTCACCAAACGGTATGTAAGAGTATTCAAATGTGAGTAAGGGACTGTTACGTAATAATTTGTAAGTCAATGAGAAAAATCAAGATGAAAATAATCATTCACAGATTTGAAATCTGATAATTATCTGGCAGACATCGAGAAAAAATGGAGGAGTAAATGTTGTCGTCCGAAAATGTAGGTTATTGTCGCAAACTAACATCGTCTGGAAAAGTAGTGAGTGGATAGGTACATAGTTTATCTATTGTGCAGTCATCAGTCGAGTTCAAATTGAACAGGTGACCAATCTCCATCATTTGTAATAATTATCTAATTTATGTTAGCATATAATGACAAAATAACTTCAAATAACTAGAAGTCGATTAGAGGTGTTTGAACATGAGAATGATGTCGTCAACCGAACTGAATGATGATCATCATCGCAGTAAATGCCACGATAAATAGATGAATATTTTAAAAGTTGTTGTACTCTCCACCTGCTCACTTATTAAACATTTTCATAATTTCTAATGACAAATTTGAGTAACATTTGACAGTATTACTTGCTGGTATGCAATATCATATGTGAAGGAAGGAGAAACACTCATTTGAAGACAAAATCGATGTGGTGAATCTGTGTGATATCACAGACAAATGATGTGATATTATCTGCTTATCAACATCTTACATATATAAACACATAGATCAGGAGAGAGAGATGAATGATCCGATCAAAATACTCCATAAGTATAATCACACTTATCTGTAGATGATTTTGAGTATTTGACTATTTGTTATAAAATATCTTCATCAAATTATAGAATAAATGGAATTATAGACAATATTATTTGAGAATATTTTCTATAGATATTTAATCGATGATTAATAAATCTCAAATATTTCACTGTATTTCAAATAATGAAGGAGCTCTGATAATGATAATAATAATAATAATCATAATAATAATAATAATATGTATTCTGAATTTAATATTTACAGGATACGGCCTCTTGATCTCGAAGTTGGGCGTCTACTGAGTCCTTCATCCGGTTCAGCAACACTATGTTGAAAACGTTTCCTGGCACTGACAATAGTGTAATTCCTCTATAGTTCTCACATTTGCTCAGATCTCCTTTCCTTGGTATCTTGATGAAGTGTGCTTTTTTCCAGTCTGTCGACAGTTTTTCCTTCTCCCAAATCTTCCTGAATAGAATGTGGACCATATTTGCAGCTACTTCAATGTCTGACTTCAGTGCTTCAGCTGGTATATTGTCAGGTCCTGCATCTTTCCTGCTCTTCATTTGTCTGATGTCCATCCTGATTTCTTCCGTCGTTGGTGGAGTGGCATCAATAGGAAAATGTGTGTGTATGTGCTGCTTCAGTGTTCAGTGAATTCAGTGGAACTGTTTAATTCAAGAGTTCCTCGAATTGTTCTACCCATCCGTTACTCTGTTCATGAATCTTGACGATTGCCTTGTCTTCGTTATCGTTGACCGGTCTCTCTGATTTATTATATTTCTCTGGCAGTTTCCTGGTTGTGACATATGTTTGCCTCACATTTACTCCTCGTGCAGCTTTTTCTGCTGTCTTTGATGGCTCTTCCACATATTTCTGCATGTCTGCTCTAGTGCTTTTCTTCATTTGCTTGTATGCTTCGGTGTATTCAGATTGTTCCTTGACTTTCTCCGTTCTTGTTCGGTTGTTTTTAACACCTGTCCTCTTGTTCTTCCATTTTTGAGCCTTTTTCATGGTTTCCATAGAGATCCGTTCATAGAGATGGTGCTTATTGAGGACCAGAAACTCCTGCTACATAAAAGTCAGTGCTTCTTTGGAACCTTTCCAACTGTTCTCCATAGTAGTTTTATCTCATTGAGTAGATTTTGTATGGCTTGAAACGAGTTGTTGAGAGTTATCTTGAATTCGTTGAGTTTGTTAGTATGTTGAAAGAAGGCTGTATTGAACATTTGTAATACTGTCTGTCCGGTTGTCCTGTGTTTCTTTGGCTTTAGTTTCAATCTTGGTGACAACCAGGTGGTGATCTGAAGCTATGTCAGCTCCTTTCCTGGTTCTCACATCTTCCATTGCCCTCCTGACATTCTTACTGATGCAAATATGATCTATCTGGTTATCCATGGTGTGGTCTGGTGAGACCGGATTAGCCTTGTGCATGCGTTTGTGTGTGAATATTGTGCCACCTACAACCACTTTGTTGAATGCACATAGATATGCAAATTTATCACCATTCTCCTTCCTTTCTCACACTCCACATTACATATCGTCCCATGATATCTCCATAACCGTTGTTGTCCATTCCGACATTGGTGTTTAGGTCTCCCTCCCATCAGGATAATCAGCTACTACCATAGACACTTCACTATGATCGATTGCAGCCTCTCGTTGAACTGATCTTTATCGTCGTCATCGTTATCATTGTTGAGTGCACAACATTGGATAACATTCATTATGATTGCCTCCTCCTGTGTTTTGAAGGATGCATTGATGATTTAGGATGCATGAGATTCCCGCTCAATGAGTGCATTTCGTGTTTGTTTGGACAACATCAGAGAGATTCGTTGAGTGTATGGAGCATTTTCCTCTTTTAGACCGGAATACAGCATCATTTGCTGTCCAACTCGAGTTCAATGGTTTTCACTGATTCTGAGTACTGTTATGTTGTATCGCCTTTTTTCTGTTGCTATTTGGTTGGCCCTTCTGCTCTCCCATATTATCTCGAAGTTTCATGCACCTATATTACTTGTTGCTGGAGTTATTAGAAGGGACATCTGCCTCGTGATTTCCGACAAATCTCGACTTTCATCATGAGACTTGATAATTGTTTCTTGAAGTTGGAGGACAGAGTTAAAATGGTTTAATTTGTTTAATTTGGTTAGATATTTTTAGCAACTCTACCCCCTTGTGTCAGCTTGTTACTGTCAGTAACTCTATAAGAGATACAAGTGGAGTTGATTTTTCGATATGGTATAGGGAGATTATATGGGTTTCAGGAAAGCGTTTATAAGAATTCGAAAGTGGTTGACAAACTGTGATACTCCCATGATTTACAGTTTATTCATACTGAGTTCATCATTTTTACAGATGAGCATGCATGTATTAATGTCACTGTAACTCATAAACGTCTAACAACTCGAAGTCAACGAACGACACGACAAACGCATTTTATTCGAATGATATACTTTTAAATAAGTGAACGAGAACTGGGTGGGATAACCGATTTACCGTTCAATGCGAAATCTCACTGTGCACTGGTTAGATGTGAAGTTCATGCATTTAATACATCATTTACACACTTATTTAAGTTGTCTCTTACAAAATCCATCGTTCCTACATTCCTGTTGTTATTGTGATTACTTTCAGTTTTCTTCCCTCTTCTCTTCATTCCAATCTTCTTCTGGAAGGCACTTCTATGGTGACATATATTCAGTGATTTTTGTAACAACAAAAATAGAAACCACATTTTTTCTCTAATTTGTCACACTTTATTTGTAACCACATTTTTATTCAATATCTTTTGTTTTGCTGTATCACTTGTTAAAAAAGACGATAATTTTTGTTTCGGTGAATGATATACACTTCTACTACCGGGTTGTTTAAAATATAGAACTGTAACAGTATCGAAAGTCATTACGTGTAACTTTATTAATGCAGGTTTGTTTTCCTTATTGCAGGACAACAGAAAGTGAACGTATTAGAAGAAGAAGAACAAAGCTTGCGCAAACTAAACCTGCTGGATGATGAGTAAAACTATTTTGTAACAGACTTCTCTTTTTGTACAAAAACCGCGTATTTCAATTTCTAATATATCTCTGTTGTGCTCGCACGCCGTGTTCTCACTTGAGTGGCATCTGCCAGTCCTGACTGTTGTGTTGTGTTTCAGATTGCTCCTGCCTCCAGGTAAACGATAAGAAAACGTGCTACAAGTGGTGATGGAGGTGTTTATGTCAAAACATGATGAACCCCCAGCCATCCCTGGCAAGTTAACAGTCAACACAACCCCTCGCCAACCGCCACTGTTAGGCGTCTCATCAGACTATGACATCTGGAAAATTAGAGTAATGACGTGCCTACGTCGAGTTCCAACTTCGGAACACTTCGACTACCTTCTGTCCTACTTAGATGACGAAGCAGCGAAACGAGCGACAGCTAACGGCTTTACTGCGTGCAATTCACCATCTCAAAATTGGAAGATTTTAGATGAATGTTTTTCGTTGAAGGTGGATACCCAGCAGTCAGCCATCCAATTTTTGTCTCGCCACCAGAAACCTCATGAAAGCCCCATCGACTATCTTCACTCATTACAGCAGATAGCAACCCAGGCATTCCCTAGCCTAGACATCTTGGGGCGAGAAGAAATTACACGCTCCCGTTTTATTGAAGGACTGCTGCCAGGTGCACTGCGAGAACATCTACTTCGAGTGCCACCGGCTGACACAGCCGACTTGAAACGAACGGCACTTCGATTTTTGACTGCTGAAAGACTGTCAGTTCCATTGGCGACCTATCGACCAACCGTGATGACTATCGATGAAGCCACCGAACCTAATCTACAAGATAGCTTTCAAAGTGCCGCGGCTATTAGAGAGTTCCCTGACCGGAATAGTAGACGAGGGCAGCCGACTTCCACATGGAACGGACGGTCGTCAAGAGACAACTATCGAGGCCAGCAAACAGAATGCTTCTACTGCAGACGTTTCGGCAAAAATGCCAAGAAATGCGGTCATAACCGCGTGAAAAACAGAGGTAAGCAGTGTCGTTTGCATATATCGTCTTGCTATGTTAAACATTTGTGCCCTGTTACTATTAAGGGTAGAGTGCAAAGTACTGAGATTAATATACTATTAGATACAGGAGCTTCAGTATCCTTGATCAAGGAAGACCTCTTGCAGAAACTTAACCACAGCACTCAGCGTAAACAATGCTCTTCTACCTTAATTACCGCGAGCGGAGAACCCTTGAAAGCGTGTTCTAAGATAGGGTTAGAGCTGACGGTTGACAAGAAGCCTTTTCAACATGAATTCTGGGTTTGCCCCACACTGACTTGGGACATGATTCTCGGGGTCGACTTCATGTTAAAATACCAGGTCTCTATACACATGAATAAGTCAGAAGCGAGTATTGGTGGAGTTGTCGTGCAAATACAACACCATGAAATACCAACTAAGTCCGTAGCCCAGGTGGGAATTTCAGAAATTGTACGTCAGGTACAAGATAATAAAATAATAATTGAAAAAGACCGTCGAGCAACCACTGCTGTACTCCAACAATTCAGTTCCGTTTTCTCTGAGAATATCTCTGGAAATCGGACGACCACTGTACAGCACTCCATCCTCACAGGTGATCACACGCCATTACGTCAACCACCTCGCCGAGTACCAGTACATTACCAGCCTCAATTAGAATCTATGGTAAAAGATATGCTGGAGAAAAAGATCATTGTACCATCTTCATCACCATGGGCATCGCCTATCGTTTTAGTGAAAAAGAAAGACTCTTCCCTACGACTATGCGTAGACTACCGCCGCCTTAACGCTATAACTAAACGTGATTCTTTCCCACTTCCACGTATAGACGCTACATTAGATGCCATGAAAGGCGCTCGTTGGTTCTCGACTTTAGACTTAGCATCAGGGTATTGGCAAGTGGAAGTCCGACCTCAAGATAGAAAAAAGACTGCATTCACAGTACCCAATGGTCTATATGAGTTTCAAGTAATGCCGTTTGGGTTAACTAATGCCCCAGCCACTTTCCAACGATTAATGCAGACAGTTCTACATGGTCTCGTACCACACCAGTGTTTAATTTACCTTGATGATATTATTGTGTATGGCAGAACGCCGGAACAGCATAATGCCAATTTGAAGGCAGTCCTACAACGAATTAAGCAGCATAACCTAAAAGTTAAACCATCTAAATGTCGACTATTGCAAAAAGAAGTGCTCTTTCTAGGGCATCGCATTACAGAAGATGGAGTAGCAACAGATCAGGGAAAAACGAGCGCCATTATTAACTGGCCACAACCGAAATCTGCCGAGGATGTTCGCAGCTTCCTGGGACTCGCTTCTTATTATAGACGTTTCGTACGGGATTTCGCATCCCTGGCAGCACCTCTGCATCGCCTGACGCACAAAGGACGAACATTTTTGTGGACCACAGAGTGTCAACAAGCATTTAGCACTTTGAAGTCGTGTCTTGCTGCTCCACCCGTACTAGCTTTTCCGGACACTTCTGCTAAAGCGGGTGAGTTTATACTCGATACAGATGCTAGTTCATCAGCTATTGGAGCAGTCCTGTCTCAAATAGCAGTAGATGGACAGGAGCGGGTCATTGCCTACGCTAGTCGGCGGTTAGATAAGAGGGAGACAAGGTATTCTACGACGCGCCGAGAGATGCTGGCTTTGGTAAAATTTTCGCAACATTTTCGTCACTATCTTTTAGGACGACCCTTTCGTGTACGCACAGACCACCGTGCACTACAGTGGCTTCGTTCGTTCCGTGAACCAGAAGGTCAGGTAGCGCGCTGGCAGGAGAGGTTGCAGGAGTTTGATTTTACCTGTGAATACCGACCCGGAAGCCGACACACAAACGCTGATTCTCTATCTCGTATACCTTATTCTCCTGATACCATTAGTGCCGTCCTTAGCACAGCCCCCGAGATCGACTGGCCGTCTCTTCAAGCAGAAGACCCAGATCTGCGATTTATTTATCAGAGGCAACTACATGGCAATAATAAACCATCTATGGCAGAGTTAAAGGATCATTCCTTGGCAACGCGCCGTCTTTGTGCCAAGTGGGGCGGTCTAAGATTGTATGAAGACACGCTATTTATAGTCAGTGAATCAAAACAACCACTACTGATAGTACCACGTATACAAGTTCAGAATATTATGGAGCAGGTACACCGAGAACTGGGGCACTCAGGAACACGGAAGACTGAACATGCTATCTGCGGAAGGTTTTGGTGGCCATCCATCCACGAAGACGTTGCAGAATTCTGCAAAAATTGTAGCACGTGCTATGCTATCAAGTCACCCCGACAAATACCCCGCGCACCCTTAGTTCCAATGACGACAGAAGGTCCGCATCAGCGAGTTGGCATCGATATTATGGGGCCACTCACAACGTCGAAGAACGGAAACCGTTATTTACTGGTTATGGTAGACTATTTCAGCAAATGGTGTGAAGCTGTGCCTATACCACAACAAGATGCCCTCACAGTTACTCGGGCTTTCATTGATCATTGGGTATCCCGGTACGGCGCTCCCCTCTCACTCCATTCTGACCAAGGTTCAGCTTTTGAAAGTCATCTCGTCGCCCAGGTATGTCGATTATTGGGAATCCGGAAAACACACACTACCGCATATCATCCAGAAGGTAACGGCTTAGTAGAAAGAACCAACAGGACTATCAAAGCTCTCCTTCAATCGTTTATCAATAAGTCGTCGACGGAAGGTTGGGATGACGTGATACCACAATGTCTGTTAGCTTACCGCTCATCAGTGCACGGATCTACAGGATTTTCACCGGCGACCCTACTTTTTGGGCATGAATTGCGCCTACCCGTTGAGCTGCAAATACCGCTGTTACCATGCGAGATCCAAGATCATGTAGTATACATCCGTAATCTTCGCAGCCGCCTAGCCGACGCCTATCGCTTAGTGAAGATCAACCTACAAAATGCCAGCAAGCACCAAAAGGACGTGTACGATCGCAAGACGAACGGACCTGTGTATAAACCCGGAGATCGCGTGTGGCTGCACCGCCCTTTGGCTCCACCGGGGACATGCAGCAAGTTCCATCACCCTTGGCAAGGACCTTACGAAGTTGTGTTTATGCGGTCCCCCACTACATTCGTCTTACGTAACCTCCAACGACCCCAAGACGATGTTATAACAGTACACTACAATCAATTAAAGCCAGACAAGACAACGGTGCACTTAGATACCCCGTTTGTCAACCCCCCGACTGCCGTCAGCCATTATGAAGTGCCACCAGAAGGAGGGGTAGCATACCCATGTCCAGCACCAGGCACTGAGGACAGTGCCTCATGAAGAGAGGGGATAGTGTAACAGTATCGAAAGTCATTACGTGTAACTTTATTAATGCAGGTTTGTTTTCCTTATTGCAGGACAACAGAAAGTGAACGTATTAGAAGAAGAAGAACAAAGCTTGCGCAAACTAAACCTGCTGGATGATGAGTAAAACTATTTTGTAACAGACTTCTCTTTTTGTACAAAAACCGCGTATTTCAATTTCTAATATATCTCTGTTGTGCTCGCACGCCGTGTTCTCACTTGAGTGGCATCTGCCAGTCCTGACTGTTGTGTTGTGTTTCAGATTGCTCCTGCCTCCAGGTAAACGATAAGAAAACGTGCTACAGAACACTATCTACGCCGTTGTTCTTCTGTTTTATTGGCCACCGTTTTGATTGAAGACTATAATAGTATTATAACATCATTATAGGCCTTCCGACTCAACGTTGGACTTTTGGCGCGGTTTACTATTGTATAATACTATTGGACTCCGTCTTCCTCATTACGTCTTTGGTGCAGTCACTTGCAGGGGAACACCTGTCAACCAAGTGAACTCAGTTTGTGGTCGTTGTCCTCACGAGGCAGTTAACAAGTAACATTCATTCTATAGTAACTGTTAGCGTCTGTTTGTTTAATATACCTTTTGTATTGCTAACGGTATTTTATTACCTTTGTTTTTACTAACGGACAGACATCTAGGTTTCTTAACCATTAATTTGTTTTGGTATATCATTGTTAACCTAGTGTATCAATATATCTTGTGTAAGCTCCTTTTGTTTGGGGACCACCACAAATTTGGTGAGCCCGTAAAATTTTTTTTTCTCTCTCTCAACTACTTTTGAGTTCACTTACAGACATTACGGCGTTATTTTACCCTTGGTAGTATTTAAATTTTCGTATATTTGTAATGTACTCATCCGAAACTGAAGGCATTAGCCAGGATAACATTTCAGCAGAGCTACACGCTCTAAATTTGATAAATGTGCCCCCATTCAGCCGATTAAATCCTCGCATTTGGTTTGCGCAAGTAGAAGTACAATTTCAGCGTCGCAACATACGCTCACAGGCATCTAAATACTCTTTTGTGCTTGGATTACTACCCACTGAAGTTGCATCTGAGGTGTCAGATTTGATAGATAATATTCCTGCACCTAATCCATATGATCAATTGAAGCAGGCAATTATTCAACGTACCTCATTATCTGATGAAAAGAGATTACAGCAATTACTGCACCATTGTGAGCTAGGCGACAAATCACCGTCTCAATTATTACGACACATGAGACAATTAGCTGGCCCATATAAATTTGATGACGCCTTCCTCAAGGAGATTTGGCTACAACGTTTGCCAACAGTAGTTAGGCAAATTCTTTGTGCCTCTAGCCAAACATCAGATTTAGAGAGTCTTGCTAACATGGCCGATAAAATTTTAGAAGTTACACCCGGTACAACACCTTACGTACAGGCAATATTAGAAACTTCGAACGATAAGCAAACTCCCACCATGGCATCGTTAACTGCTGAGCTAGGCGAACTGCGAGCACATCATGAACGAACTGTCGCTAGTCTTGAAAATAAACTGGATGCACTACAATTATTAATCTCCAATTTCACATCTACAAGACCTCGTTCTTGTTCTCGAGGGAGTAAGAATCGAGATAACTCAAAAGGAAACAAAAACGACGACAACATATGTTGGTACCATAAAAAATATGGTGACAAAGCTAGGAAATGTGTTACGTCTTGTAAATTTTTCAAGTCATTTTCCTCACCAAAACGTGTCAACCAAACCATGGTAGCGACAAATGTTTCTGGTCGTGCGCCTACTCGTCTTTTCCACGTTCTTGATAAAACTTCAGGCTACAAATTCTTAGTAGATACTGGAGCTGAAGTTAGTGTCATCCCAGTTACCTTAGCCAATAAACCTATTGCTAAGAGTGGAAAATATACCCTAAGGGCAGCTAATAAAACCGAAATAAAGACATTTGGTGAACAATTTCTAACATTAGACTTGGGAATTAGACGTAATTTAACCTGGGTGTTTATTATTGCGGATGTCCGTCACCCTATACTAGGTGCAGATTTTCTAAGTTTCTACAACCTACTAGTTGACGTTAAGAGAAGAAAACTTATTGATTCCTGCACGAACCTTCAAATCCAGGGAATTCAGTCGGACTACCACATACATAGTATTAAAATTGACACCCCAGGAAACGACATATTCGCCACCATTCTATCTAAATTTCCCAAAATAACGAAACCAGACTACAGTGAAAACACTGTCCAACATTCTGTAGTACACCGGATCATCACAAAAGGTCAACCAACTTCGGCACGTCCACGCCGATTACCACCAGACAAACTGAATGTTGCAAAAGCTGAGTTTGATCATATGATGCAGCTAGGTATAATACGTCCGTCAAGTAGCCCCTGGGCATCCCCACTCCACATGGTGCCCAAGCGAGACCAAGATTGGCGACCCTGTGGTGATTATAGATCATTGAACAACCTGACATTACCGGATCGCTACCCAATCCCTCATTTACATGATTTTTCTCTCACTTTACATGGCAAGCAAATTTTTTCTAAAATCGATCTTGTGCGAGCGTACCACCAGATACCAGTAGCATCCGAGGACATTGCAAAAACAGCCATCATTACTCCATTTGGTTTGTTTGAATTTCTAAGAATGCCTTTTGGATTAAAGAACGCCGCACAAACATTTCAACGATTTATGGATGAGGTCACTAAAGGCCTAGATTTTGTTTTCGTGTATATTGATGATGTCTTAATAGCTAGCAGTTCGATCCATGAACACGCTGATCACCTACATCAATTATTCGAAAGATTTCAGAAATATGGCATAGTGATTAACCCATCCAAATGTATTTTCGGAGTTGAGAGTTTAGAGTTTTTAGGTCACTTGATCGACAAACGTGGAATTAAACCTTTGGATACAAAAATAGAAGCCATCAAGAATTTTCCAGAACCAGACTCATGGAATAAACTTCGACGTTTTTTGGGGATGATAAATTTTTATCGTCGCTTTATTCCACATTGCTCAGCCATCCTACAACCTTTGACGGAGGTGTTAAAAGGTAAAGTCAAAAAGTTCACATTACCCTCCCAAGCGAAAGATGCCTTTTCTGCAGCTAAAACAGCAATCGCTTCTACTACCATGCTGACCTACTTAAGCCCTGATCCGGAAGCAACACTAATTCTGTGTACAGATGCATCACAGGCAGCAGTAGGTGCAGTACTACAACAGCGAGTTAATAATGAGGTCAAACCACTTGCCTTCTTTTCAAAGAAGCTAGAACCAACCCAAACTCGATATAGCACTTTCGGTAGAGAACTATTGGCTATTTATCTAGCTGTTAAACATTTTAACCATTTACTGCAAGGCAGAGACTTTGTGATACTCACTGATCACAAACCTTTAACCTATGCCTTTAACGCGAAAAGTGACCGTTATTCCCCTAGAGAAATGCGACAATTGGATTATATTTCCCAATTTTCGACCAACATACAGTTTATAAAAGGTGAGTCAAATGTTGTTGCGGATACTTTGTCACGTTTCAACGTCGATGCAATTTCCTTCACCAAAGGAATCGATTTATTAGATATGGCACGTTTGCAGACAGATGATCCTGACCTTGATGCTTGTAAACAAAGTTCGAGCTTGTCCTTAAAAAGTGTTCCTATACCGCATTCTGACTCTACTATCATTTGTGATACTTCTACTGGAACGCACAGACCTTTTGTGCCAATAGTGTACAGAAAAGAGTTTTTGATTGTCTTCACTCACTATCCCATCCAGGGATTCGTGCTACTGTGAAACTGATTGCCGAAAGATTTGTCTGGCCAAAGATGAATGCAAATATAAAACTATGGACCAGGACTTGTGTACAATGTCAACGTAGTAAAATACATAGACATACGATTACAACACCGTCAGCATTTAGTCTACCCGACCATCGTTTTCAACATGTTCATGTTGATTTAGTTGGTCCTCTGCCTCCATCTAATGGATTCACTTACATTTTTACTGCAGTGGACCGTTTCACTAGATGGCCAATTGCATGCCCAATAAAAGATATCTCCGCGGAAAATGTTGCTGCTGTATTCCTCGACAGATGGATCGCTAATTTCGGTGTACCTTCTACAGTTACTTCTGACAGAGGTTCACAGTTCCAATCTCACCTCTTCAATGAATTTACCCGCATTTTAGGAATCCATCACATCACTACAACAGCATACCATCCAGCAGCGAATGGACTAGTGGAACGATTCCACAGACAACTAAAAAGCTCATTGATGGTACAGCCTGATGTTTCTAGATGGAGTGAATCTCTACCTCTTATTTTACTAAGCATACGTTCCACAATTAAAGAAGACCTACAATGTACTCCGGCACAGCTCGTCTATGGAGCTAATTTAACCTTACCGGGGCAGCTAGTGACGCATAATGGCAAACCCGTATGTACGGATCCCACTTCTTTTTGCGAAAGACTAATGAGCCATATGAATAACATTAAGCCTGTTGCACCTCGGCCAGTTGTCTTAAAAGAGCAAGTTAGCAAGCATCTAAATACGTGTAAATTTGTGTTTGTTCGTGTTGACTCCGTAAGACGCCCTCTACAACATCCTTATGAAGGACCATTTGAAGTAGTTGAGAGGCAAACAAAATATTTCACAATCAATAAGAACGGAAAAAAAGAAACAGTTTCGATCGACAGGATAAAACCTGCTTTTATAGAATCTGAAACACATGACAGCCGAAAGCCGTCTAAAGACAGCGGCGATCACACAACGCAGCTTCCAGTGTTTCCAAATAATTCTTCACCAACTCCGACGAAATCAATATTCGGCAAAACAGACAGTTCTAAGGTTACAGTTCCCACAAATTTAAATCCTAGTTCCGACACTTTAACTTCTACGAAAACAACTCGTTCAGGAAGACATGTACATTTTCCTAAACGTTATGTTGAATTCATTACTTAATCTTTATTCTGTCATTACCTGTAATATGATTAAATATCTATGTTAGCAGAGTTACTAATACCATTTTTTTTGCAAGCATTTTTTTTTCTAAAAAAAATTCTTGTGTACTACTAATATTGATAAATTCATTGTGTTTCTCTCTACATGTGTATGCGTTTTATATGATGTTTATTATTAATTGTGCAGACATATACAATTTCGTTGGACTCGTTCAGTTTATCACTAATTGTTTACACAATTTATACATGTATTTACACTTTTCGGTGAACTCTCAATTTAATTACCGTTATTACTAATGATACTATTATTATTATTATTATTATTATTATTATTATTATACACTCCGTATTGTTGTTAAAATTTTTATATACATTAAAGTCTCTTTACTACAAGACAAACATTTTGTTCTTAAATATGTATACACGTATGATTTTTTTTTTAAATAACATTTGTTTACCCTTTTCGTTCTGTAATTTTCTCCTCCCTCCAAAGCATTTAGAGTTTTACGTCGGGCATACTTTCACTGACGCATGCCCTAGGGGGGGAGTTATATGGTGACATATATTCAGTGATTTTTGTAACAACAAAAATAGAAACCACATTTTTTCTCTAATTTGTCACACTTTATTTGTAACCACATTTTTATTCAATATCTGTTGTTTTGCTGTATCACTTGTTAAAAAGACGATAATTTTTGTTTCGATGAATGATATACACTTCTACTACCGGGTTGTTTAAAATATAGAACACTATCTACGCCGTTGTTCTTCTGTTTTATTGGCCACCGTTTTGATTGAAGACTATAATAGTATTATAACATCATTATAGGCCTTCCGACTCAACGTTGGACTTTTGGCGCGGTTTACTATTGTATAATACTATTGGACTCCGTCTTCCTCATTACGTCTTTGGTGCAGTCACTTGCAGGGGAACACCTGTCAACCAAGTGAACTCAGTTTGTGGTCGTTGTCCTCACGAGGCAGTTAACAAGTAACATTCATTCTATAGTAACTGTTAGCGTCTGTTTGTTTAATATACCTTTTGTATTGCTAACGGTATTTTATTACCTTTGTTTTTACTAACGGAAAGACATCTAGGTTTCTTAACCATTAATTTGTTTTGGTATATCATTGTTAACCTAGTGTATCAATATATCTTGTGTAAGCTCCTTTTGTTTGGGGACCACCACACTTCATATCAGACTGCAGTTTTACACTTTGTATATCTGTCAGCATGATTAGCAATTTATGAGTTCAGTTTACCGGTATTATGTAATCACGCATTGATTCTTGAAAATCCTAACATGAATACTGTGGAGTGATTCTGTGATTGTGTGAATAAAGTAGGTGTATTTATCAAGAGCCACATGTAGATATGGGAGAAATCATCCACGGCACTTATTTCTAATAAGATCTGTTTGTAACGTTGAAGAAGCAAGATATTATGTGATTAGATTTATTGCCTTGGCTGATATGTGGATGTGGCCATGTGGGTTACGCAGTGGCATAATCCCCAAAATCTCATCCTACATTGACAATGTGAGCCATCTAGATCTACCAGGTGCCTATCTAGATAGTGCATCACAGTTACACACAATTTTCATACTCATAACATCGTTACTTATTTAACATGCTATACTAAACATTTGATGATGAAACATGGGATTATTATAATAATAAATATTTCAGAAGACTTTATGATAAATTCACGTTTCTGACAGATTCGTAAGATGAATTCCAGTTTTGGTTTCGGTTTGACGTTGCACGGTTAGATGAACTGTTTCCAGTTGTTTGTCGAGACAGTGTATTGTTTAATTGTAGTGTAGGAGGACCCTGGATTGTTCTGTTAACATTGAATCATGGAAGTGCGTAGACGTCAATTCATTGACAAAATTTTCATCAATTCACCATACTACTCACATTTAGTTAGTACTGAGAATGTGTTGGTGAGATGTTGAGTTGTTTGCCCAATATTTGATTTTGTTTCCGTTTCACTTTCAGTTTGGGAAGTATAGGAGGCTCGATGGGCTATTTTATTCCGGGCAATGGTGGTATCTCAGTAGATCCAACTTTCTTTTGAAAGAGTCGACGGATAGAGCCTCAACCACGTGCTGATATAGTGAATTCCACTCGTTGATGATTCGATGGGAAAGTCGATATTCAGCTGACAAGTAATTTGTTCTCGGCTTATGAACTTTTGTGGAATGTCCTCGTAAATTCTCTGATTTGGAAGACAAGAAAAATGAAGGCATATCAGGTGCAAATTTGGCACTAAGCAATTTTAAAACTGTAATCAAGTTGACTCTAGTTCTTCGATATGACAACGGGAAAAGGTTCAGCATGGCCAGTCGAGATTCATACGGAAGCTTCGCTATTCCGGGAATCAGCTTAGTCGCCGTTCTCTGAACCTTTTCCGGAAACTCACTGTCTTTTTTAAGCAGGGGCTGGACGCTTGTATGCAGTGCTCAAGTTTAGGACGAACGAACACTGTATACAAAGTCAAAAACGTCTTAGCGTCGACATGACTAATAGCCCTACGTATTGGCCATAAGGTTCTAAAACCTTTGGCGGCTATTGCACGAGAGTGTGCAGTAGTCTTTAAGTCTTGGCTAACGATGACTCCTTAGTCATTATATGTCTGGACGACAGGTAGCTCAGTGTTATTCATCGTGTATGTATCTGTACCTTGATGACCGATATGCATCACAACACACTTAGAAGTATTTATCGGCAACTGCCATGTTTGAGACCATTCAGATAATTTCTTCAGGTCATTTCGGAGTTCTAAGCTATCATCCTTACATCGTATCGTTCTCCATATCTTGACATCGTCAGCATATAGCAAGACCGATGATGATAGGAGACGAGGACAGTCATTTACATACAAGAGGAATAGCGCTGGCCCCAAAACTGTACCCTGAGGCACTCCACTAAGCACAGTTTCCCAGATAGATAACTTTGAGTTCACCTTTACTCTTTGTTGACGCGTAACTAAGAAGTCGTTTGTCCACATAAATAGATCGCCTCCAATCCCGACTTTTCTTAACTTATATAACAGCGGGTTGTGCGGAACTTTGTCAAAAGCTTTAATGAAATCAATGAAGGCTACGTCTACAGGTAGCTTTTGGTCCTTAAGAACGCACCAGATTTCACGAGCCACTAATAAGTTAGTGAGACAAGAATGACCTATTCTGAAGCCGTGCTGCTTCTCCGAGAGGATCCGGTTTTTATCGAGATACTTAAACAGCTCCTTCCGAATAATCTTTTCTAAGATTTTAACAACCACACTAGCTAGGCTAACGGTGCGGTACTTCTTAGGTTTGTGTTTCATACCTGTTTTGAAGACAGGACTTACTATGGCGTTTTTCCAGTCTTTTGGTAAACGACCCTGCGTAACAGATAGGTTAAAGCATGTACTTAAAGGGCTTGCAACGAAGTTAGATAATTCCTTCAGTAGCCTAGGATGTAATTCATCGGGCCCCGTGGATTTACCTATGTCAAGCTTATTTAGCAGACTCAACAGAATGACAGACCAGATTCATCTTGTGTGTTGCGATGTTGTAAAATGGATTTCAGAATGTTCCCGTATCTCAAATTGACTAATCTGCATTCTGAACATTGAAGATATTTGCACTTGATGAACACTGTGCTAACATTTTAATGAATAACAATGAATGTTTCACAATAGTAGTATTCATCTTATGGAACACAACAGTAAGAAAATTATTCGTTTATGTCATAAATATTCCCCATCAGTGATTACAACAACAACAACAACAACAACAACAACAACAACAACTACTACTACTACTACTACTACTACTACTACTACTACTACTACTACTACTACTACTACTACTACTACTACTACTACTACTACTACTACTACTACTACTACTACTACTACTACTACTACTACTACTACTACTACTACTACTACTACTACTACTACTACTACTACTACTACTACTACTACTACTACTACTACTACTACTACTACTACTACTACTACTACTACTACTACTACTACTACTACTACTACTACTACTACTACTACTACTACTACTACTACTACTACTACTACTACTACTACTACTACTACTACTACTACTACTACTACTACTACTACTACTACTACTACTACTACTACTACTACTACTACTACTACTACTACTACTACTACTACTACTACTACTACTACTACTACTACTACTACTACTACTACTACTACTACTACTACTACTACTACTACTACTACTACTACTACTACTACTACTACTACTACTACTACTACTACTACTACTACTACTACTACTACTACTACTACTACTACTACTACTACTACTACTACTACTACTACTACTACTACTACTACTACTACTACTACTACTACTACTACTACTACTACTACTACTACTACTACTACTACTACTACTACTACTACTACTACTACTACTACTACTACTACTACTACTACTACTACTACTACTACTACTACTACTACTACTACTACTACTACTACTACTACTACTACTACTACTATACTACTACTACTACTACTACTACTACTACTACTACTACTACTACTACTACTACTACTACTACTACTACTACTACTACTACTACTACTACTACTACTACTACTACTACTACTACTACTACTACTACTACTACTACTACTACTACTACTACTACTACTACTACTACTACTACTACTACTACTACTACTACTACTACTACTACTACTACTACTACTACTACTACTACTACTACTACTACTACTACTACTACTACTACTACTACTACTACTACTACTACTACTACTACTACTACTACTACTACTACTACTACTACTACTACTACTACTACTACTACTACTACTACTACTACTACTACTACTACTACTACTACTACTACTACTACTACTACTACTACTACTACTACTACTACTACTACTACTACTACTACTACTACTACTACTACTACTACTACTACTACTACTACTACTACTACTACTACTACTACTACTACTACTACTACTACTACTACTACTACTACTACTACTACTACTACTACTACTACTACTACTACTACTACTACTACTACTACTACTACTACTACTACTACTACTACTACTACTACTACTACTACTACTACTACTACTACTACTACTACTACTACTACTACTACTACTACTACTACTACTACTACTACTACTACTACTACTACTACTACTACTACTACTACTACTACTACTACTACTACTACTACTACTACTACTACTACTACTACTACTACTACTACTACTACTACTACTACTACTACTACTACTACTACTACTACTACTACTACTACTACTACTACTACTACTACTACTACTACTACTACTACTACTACTACTACTACTACTACTACTACTACTACTACTACTACTACTACTACTACTACTACTACTACTACTACTACTACTACTACTACTACTACTACTACTACTACTACTACTACTACTACTACTACTACTACTACTACTACTACTACTACTACTACTACTACTACTACTACTACTACTACTACTACTACTACTACTACTACTACTACTACTACTACTACTACTACTACTACTACTACTACTACTACTACTACTACTACTACTACTACTACTACTACTACTACTACTACTACTACTACTACTACTACTACTACTACTACTACTACTACTACTACTACTACTACTACTACTACTACTACTACTACTACTACTACTACTACTACTACTACTACTACTACTACTACTACTACTACTACTACTACTACTACTACTACTACTACTACTACTACTACTACTACTACTACTACTACTACTACTACTACTACTACTACTACTACTACTACTACTACTACTACTACTACTACTACTACTACTACTACTACTACTACTACTACTACTACTACTACTACTACTACTACTACTACTACTACTACTACTACTACTACTACTACTACTACTACTACTACTACTACTACTACTACTACTACTACTACTACTACTACTACTACTACTACTACTACTACTACTACTACTACTACTACTACTACTACTACTACTACTACTACTACTACTACTACTACTACTACTACTACTACTACTACTACTACTACTACTACTACTACTACTACTACTACTACTACTACTACTACTACTACTACTACTACTACTACTACTACTACTACTACTACTACTACTACTACTACTACTACTACTACTACTACTACTACTACTACTACTACTACTACTACTACTACTACTACTACTACTACTACTACTACTACTACTACTACTACTACTACTACTACTACTACTACTACTACTACTACTACTACTACTACTACTACTACTACTACTACTACTACTACTACTACTACTACTACTACTACTACTACTACTACTACTACTACTACTACTACTACTACTACTACTACTACTACTACTACTACTACTACTACTACTACTACTACTACTACTACTACTACTACTACTACTACTACTACTACTACTACTACTACTACTACTACTACTACTACTACTACTACTACTACTACTACTACTACTACTACTACTACTACTACTACTACTACTACTACTACTACTACTACTACTACTACTACTACTACTACTACTACTACTACTACTACTACTACTACTACTACTACTACTACTACTACTACTACTACTACTACTACTACTACTACTACTACTACTACTACTACTACTACTACTACTACTACTACTACTACTACTACTACTACTACTACTACTACTACTACTACTACTACTACTACTACTACTACTACTACTACTACTACTACTACTACTACTACTACTACTACTACTACTACTACTACTACTACTACTACTACTACTACTACTACTACTACTACTACTACTACTACTACTACTACTACTACTACTACTACTACTACTACTACTACTACTACTACTACTACTACTACTACTACTACTACTACTACTACTACTACTACTACTACTACTACTACTACTACTACTACTACTACTACTACTACTACTACTACTACTACTACTACTACTACTACTACTACTACTACTACTACTACTACTACTACTACTACTACTACTACTACTACTACTACTACTACTACTACTACTACTACTACTACTACTACTACTACTACTACTACTACTACTACTACTACTACTACTACTACTACTACTACTACTACTACTACTACTACTACTACTACTACTACTACTACTACTACTACTACTACTACTACTACTACTACTACTACTACTACTACTACTACTACTACTACTACTACTACTACTACTACTACTACTACTACTACTACTACTACTACTACTACTACTACTACTACTACTACTACTACTACTACTACTACTACTACTACTACTACTACTACTACTACTACTACTACTACTACTACTACTACTACTACTACTACTACTACTACTACTACTACTACTACTACTACTACTACTACTACTACTACTACTACTACTACTACTACTACTACTACTACTACTACTACTACTACTACTACTACTACTACTACTACTACTACTACTACTACTACTACTACTACTACTACTACTACTACTACTACTACTACTACTACTACTACTACTACTACTACTACTACTACTACTACTACTACTACTACTACTACTACTACTACTACTACTACTACTACTACTACTACTACTACTACTACTACTACTACTACTACTACTACTACTACTACTACTACTACTACTACTACTACTACTACTACTACTACTACTACTACTACTACTACTACTACTACTACTACTACTACTACTACTACTACTACTACTACTACTACTACTACTACTACTACTACTACTACTACTACTACTACTACTACTACTACTACTACTACTACTACTACTACTACTACTACTACTACTACTACTACTACTACTACTACTACTACTACTACTACTACTACTACTACTACTACTACTACTACTACTACTACTACTACTACTACTACTACTACTACTACTACTACTACTACTACTACAACTTCTACTACCATTCTCACTTCTAATTGTCACATTGATTTCTCGTGTGAAATTATGTGTTTTCCAACTGAATGGTGAGTTTCGATTCTTTTCAAAGTTCTCTCTTTCTCGTATTTTAGAGACAGTTGCATTGATTCGACGTGAATCTAAGCAGAGAATTTCTGTGACTTTGTGGAGACATATCGTGTGTGAGATTCCATGCTGATTCACAATCGTCCTGGTTACGAGATCCACCACTCTATAGAAAGTAGACAGAATGGGGAAAGAATTATATTTGGCCAAACCAAATCATATGATAGTGTTGTCAGTGGATATACTCGTAATCGAAGTGAAAATCCAGTCACAAAAGCCAAAATATTCTGGTCTTCCTATCAACACCTCATTCCCTACATGTAAATAAAACAAAAACAGATTCGACAAATTAATCCCTCATCTCTCAGTATATTGAATTCCAGATAAATATGATGGATATGATGAGATTCTAGAGATTATGCCACTGCGTAACCCACATGGCCACATCCACATATCAGCCAAGGCAATAAATCTAATCACATAATATCTTGCTTCTTCAACGTTACAAACAGATCTTATTAGAAATAAATGCTGTGGATGATTCCTCCTCACAATAACAACAGGAATGTAGGAACGATGAAGTTTGTAAGCGACAACTTAAATAAGTGTGTAAATGATATATTAAATGCATGAACTTCACATCTAACCAGTGCACAGTGAGATTTCGCATTGAACGGTAAATCGGTTATCCCACCCAGTTCTCGTTCACTTATTTAAAAGTATATCATTCGAATAAAATGCGTTTGTCGTGTCGTTCGTTGACTTCGAGTTGTTAGACGTTTATGAGTTACAGTGACATTAATACATGCATGCTCATCTGTAAAAATGATGAACTCAGTATGAATAAACTGTAAATCATGGGAGTATCACAGTTTGTCAACCACTTTCGAATTCTTATAAACGCTTTCCTGAAACCCATATAATCTCCCTATACCATATCGAAAAATCAACTCCACTTGTATCTCTTATAGAGTTACTGACAGTAACAAGCTGACACAAGGGGGTAGAGTTGCTAAAAATATCTAACCAAATTAAACAAATTAAACCATTTTAACTCTGTCCTCCAACTTCAAGAAACAATTATCAAGTCTCATGATGAAAGTCGAGATTTGTCGGAAATCACGAGGCAGATGTCCCTTCTAATAACTCCAGCAACAAGTAATATAGGTGCATGAAACTTCGAGATAATATGGGAGAGCAGAAGGGCCAACCAAATAGCAACAGAAAAAAGGCGATACAACATAACAGTACTCAGAATCAGTGAAAACCATTGAACTCGAGTTGGACAGCAAATGATGCTGTATTCCGGTCTAAAAGAGGAAAATGCTCCATACACTCAACGAATCTCTCTGATGTTGTCCAAACAAACACGAAATGCACTCATTGAGCGGGAATCTCATGCATCCTAAATCATCAATGCATCCTTCAAAACACAGGAGGAGGCAATCATAATGAATGTTATCCAATGTTGTGCACTCAACAATGATAACGATGACGACGATAAAGATCAGTTCAACGAGAGGCTGCAATCGATCATAGTGAAGTGTCTATGGTAGTAGCTGATTATCCTGATGGGAGGGAGACCTAAACACCAATGTCGGAATGGACAACAACGGTTATGGAGATATCATGGGACGATATGTAATGTGGAGTGTGAGAAAGGAAGGAGAATGGTGATAAATTTGCATATCTATGTGCATTCAACAAAGTGGTTGTAGGTGGCACAATATTCACACACAAACGCATGCACAAGGCTAATCCGGTCTCACCAGACCACACCATGGATAACCAGATAGATCATATTTGCATCAGTAAGAATGTCAGGAGGGCAATGGAAGATGTGAGAACCAGGAAAGGAGCTGACATAGCTTCAGATCACCACCTGGTTGTCACCAAGATTGAAACTAAAGCCAAAGAAACACAGGACAACCGGACAGACAGTATTACAAATGTTCAATACAGCCTTCTTTCAACATACTAACAAACTCAACGAATTCAAGATAACTCTCAACAACTCGTTTCAAGCCATACAAAATCTACTCAATGAGATAAAACTACTATGGAGAACAGTTGGAAAGGTTCCAAAGAAGCACTGACTTTTATGTAGCAGGAGTTTCTGGTCCTCAATAAGCACCATCTCTATGAACGGATCTCTATGGAAACCATGAAAAAGGCTCAAAAATGGAAGAACAAGAGGACAGGTGTTAAAAACAACCGAACAAGAACGGAGAAAGTCAAGGAACAATCTGAATACACCGAAGCATACAAGCAAATGAAGAAAAGCACTAGAGCAGACATGCAGAAATATGTGGAAGAGCCATCAAAGACAGCAGAAAAAGCTGCACGAGGAGTAAATGTGAGGCAAACATATGTCACAACCAGGAAACTGCCAGAGAAATATAATAAATCAGAGAGACCGGTCAACGATAACGAAGACAAGGCAATCGTCAAGATTCATGAACAGAGTAACGGATGGGTAGAACAATTCGAGGAACTCTTGAATTAAACAGTTCCACTGAATTCACTGAACACTGAAGCAGCACATACACACACATTTTCCTATTGATGCCACTCCACCAACGACGGAAGAAATCAGGATGGACATCAGACAAATGAAGAGCAGGAAAGATGCAGGACCTGACAATATACCAGCTGAAGCACTGAAGTCAGACATTGAAGTAGCTGCAAATATGGTCCACATTCTATTCAGGAAGATTTGGGAGAAGGAAAAACTGTCGACAGACTGGAAAAAAGCACACTTCATCAAGATACCAAGGAAAGGAGATCTGAGCAAATGTGAGAACTATAGAGGAATTACACTATTGTCAGTGCCAGGAAACGTTTTCAACATAGTGTTGCTGAACCGGATGAAGGACTCAGTAGACGCCCAACTTCGAGATCAAGAGGCCGTATTCTGTAAAGATTGGTCGTTCACAAACCAAATCGTGACACTACGGACCATCGTTGAGCAACCAGTTGAATGGAATTCGTCACTATACATCAACTTCATTGATTATGAGAAAACGTTTGACAATGTGGATATGAGGACATTATGGGACCTTATTAGACGCTATGGAGTGAGTAGCTGAGACGATCTCCAATATCGTCCGGAATTCATACGACGGACTATATTGCACGATGGCGCATGGAGGACAACTGACAGACGCATTTCAAATGAGGAAGGGAGTCAGATAAGGCTGCTCACTCTTCCTCTTTCTTTTGGTGATCGACTGTATTATGAAGATCTTGACATCTGGGTGGGAGCGCGGAATATAATGGACAACTCGGAATCGATTAGAAGATTTCGACGTCGCATATGAAATGGCCCTCCTGTCCCATACATACGAACAAATGCATATGAAGATAACTAGTTTAGCAGCAGCTTCTGCATTCTGAATTCTGTTTTTGCTTTGCCGCTTTATGCCTTCATTGTGCATCAGATGCACCTTCTTTACCAATTGTGCTGTCCAGTCAAGTAAAGGCTTCCATCAGTTCTAGATCTTTGCTGTCAAGAATGATGTGGTGGGTGCTCATTATTTTGTATTTCAGAATTTTATTTCTCTCCTTGTGATTACTAGGGTCCACTTCTAGTTGTCTTCATCTACGTTCATTTTACCAACTATATAATTACAAAACTAAGTAATTGAACAATATTAAATTCATTACAGTCTAGGCAACTGACCATTCATTAGTAAAGTTAGTGTGATAAACTTGAGTGTATTAGTTGAGGAAGTCTAGACAATTGATTCAAGTTTTTGATCATTTTATTAGAATGTTTTTACAAATTATAAGTTTTCAGTTTACATAAGCTATGATACGAGTTTTAAACAAAGTGAAAACATCAATTATTCAATGGTTCAAAATGTTTTATCAGCTGTTTCGATCACCTAACAATTAGATATTGTTGCCTGTGAAGGATAATGAAATATTAAGGAAATTTGTCAAGATTCGATAAAATGTGAGATCATATTTTAATTCTGTTGAGAAGAAAACAAATGTATAGTGTCAGTGATGAATTATATTTCTCTGCTTAAACAATTAATTTATTAATTTTGTAAATTATACAAACACATTAAGTTATTCACTTATTAATGTCGATTACTGCTCTATTATCATATTCAGATTTATTTACTGATTGAACATTTAAACGAGTATACCTATTTCATGAATATTTTCTGTGTCAGATTAATTTTTGTTTGGTTACTTAGAGTTCAGAGATAATATGGTCCTGTGTGGTGAAGACTTAATAAAATTTAGAGACTTCTGACCACATCAAGCAAAAATGCAAACATGTTTGAGATGCAATTCTTTACCTTGAAATGTAAAATGGTGTATCAAGACTGGTATACTTCCACATCTGGAATAATGATAAGCAGTTTGGTAGTTGAACGTGTTGATAACTCCACTTATCTAGGAAGTCCCACCAGACTTAGTGAGTCGGTACTTGACCAAATCTCGGTGCCAATTCAGAAGGTTTTTGCCGAATTGTGTCACTTGTGACATAGGCGAGATATACGTATTCCAACCAAACGACGAGTTTACTGTGCAGCAGTTTGCTCAGTCCTACTTCATAGGTGTGGAACGTGATCATCATGGGTGGAGGATGTTCGTAGGTTACTGGTATTCGATCATAGGTTTCTTCGAATTACTGCTCATGTTTCACGGAACCGTCGAGTCAGCGACTCTGAAGTGAGAAACAGAGTGCTAGGTTTTGGACACATGCGCTACGATGACTGGTGTGGTAGTTGGTTAGAAGAAAGCTAGAGTCAGCCAAATCAAGATATGACATCAGTTCACGAAGACCGTGACTTTTGGATCGAGCCATGTAAGCAGGTGTAGACTACCTGGTTGGGATCTACCTGATTATCATAACTAATAGTTAGGAACTTAAGATGAAATGGTTCAGGATTGTTCACAATTACCCAGATGTACTTAATTCGTATCTACTCTTAGATTCTTACTTTCTGAATCCCTGATGTGTATTTTTTATTTCACTAATTTTTCAGTTCTCGAATCCTAATCTCTATATCCAATCTCTTCTTTTACTAATAATACTGTTATTACTTTTATTACTCTGGGATTCGATCTAACAGTTGCATCTCGTCGTACTAATGGAGTATGGTAACCTGAACAGATGCATATTTCTCCCAGGTTCTAAGATGTGAATGGTTGACTGACAAATAAATCAGTCTGCTTCTACAGTCTCGTTCTCTTCCTTGAGTCGGCATAGTAGTTTTGTTTCATTATAACAACTAGCTAGTAGCGATTACTTCGCTGTCATCACAAACACCTATATTATTAGCAGTAATAACCATTTTATGTTCAAGTCACAATAGATTTAGAGTGATATTTATTAAGCACAGCATTCGTTTCATCTTTGCTTCAATATACTATTTGTGATATATTTCTTAAATAGAAAATTGAACGCTCATTGATGTTGATTCAGAGAAGGTTCACTTTTATGTTTCCAGTGTGCTTTCACATTCACTTATGTATGTCTTGGCTCTTCTAATGCTACATTTTGTGTCTGGTCGTCGCTGATTGTTATGTTGAAAACGCTTATCACTTATACTCGGAAAGGGGGACCTCTGCAATTCCCACGATGCGAAAGTAAGAACGCAAAGACTGGTATAAGTGATGATTTGTTAACCCCCAAAACATGACGACAACGATTCTAGTAGAAAATACACTCATTTATATCTTGATTGTAAACCCATTTTGATTAATAATTAGAATGTAATCACAGAACAGGTCTCGAAACAGACCTTACAGTCCCAATGTCTTGTGGGTTGCATAATTCATAACCTCTATAACAACGAGTCACGTATTTAGATATACAAAGTATGTCTTCGACCACTCTTAGAATACTGCACGTTTATTCTTAGTAGTGTTCGCATAAAGGAAAAATTGATGAGATGATTTACACTTCGGATTCTTGGAACTGATTGTACGTTGGATTATAAATCCAGATGTAACAAATTTGGACTCGACCCTTCATGGAAGAGGAGACTCAAACTAAACCTAGTCTTCTTCTTATTCTTCTTGAAAATACTTAAAAGACTATCTCCTAAAACCAGACAAGTAATTGAATATGCAGAAATTTCTTATTACAACATCCGTAACTCCTTGTCATTAGTGAAACAAACACGTTCTAAATCATCTCTCCATATGAATTAATTTACCAGCAAATTTTACAGACTCCGGAGTAATCTACCACAATCTATCCATGGGATAAAATCATTTCCATCCTTTGTTCGCTTCATCGATGCTTACTTCGCTTTTGAAAATCCATCAAATGTTTTTACACCTGTATGTGTATCTTATTCCACAAGTGAGATTATAGGAACTTCAAATGTTTAGTCATCTTTATTACTGAATACACATGGTAAACCTACCTACCTGCTGTTACTTTACACTTACACCATTCCCGATAACGTGAAATAATTTGAATATTATCTAATACAAATAGTATATCATAAAATAACCTGACATATGTATTATGGTAGACCTGAGTAACCTATCGTAGTAATTATTGCCTTTTATGTTCCGTGCTCTCTCCTTCCGTTTTATATTCTTTACTTGTAGATAATTATAATCAATTGGTTATGGCTTAGGAAATCACTTTAAATGCACCGTTCATACATCAACAGAATGTCCAATTAAAAAGAATGAAAAGTTCCCAGCTAATGTCTTTCATTACTGTAATACATATGAAAAGTGTACTACCTAGACAATTTTTGAACTAGAACACTTAAAACAGTCTTATATCACATGTTTGTTCTCTACATTCATATTACTATCTATAATGCATGTTAACTGGCACGAATCCTGTAAATATTAAATTCAGAATACATATTATTATTATTATTATTATTATTATTATTATCATTATCAGAGCTCCTTCATTATTTGAAATACAGTGAAATATTTGAGATTTATTAATCATCGATTAAATATCTATAGAAAATGTTCTCAAATAATATTGTCTATAATTCCATTTATTCTATAATTTGATGAAGATATTTTATAACAACATCTAATGTAGCGTCTATACGTGGAAGTGGGAAAGAATCACGTTTAGTTATAGCGTTAAGGCGGCGGTAGTCTACGCATAGTCGTAGGGAAGAGTCTTTCTTTTTTACTAAAACGATAGGCGATGCCCATGGTGATGAAGATGGTACAATGATCTTTTTCTCCAGCATATCTTTTACCATAGATTCTAATTGAGGCTGGTAATGTACTGGTACTCGGCGAGGTGGTTGACGTAATGGCGTGTGATCACCTGTGAGGATGGAGTGCTGTACAGTGGTCGTCCGATTTCCAGAGATATTCTCAGAGAAAACGGAACTGAATTGTTGGAGTACAGCAGTGGTTGCTCGACGGTCTTTTTCAATTATTATTTTATTATCTTGTACCTGACGTACAATTTCTGAAATTCCCACCTGGGCTACGGACTTAGTTGGTATTTCATGGTGTTGTATTTGCACGACAACTCCACCAATACTCGCTTCTGACTTATTCATGTGTATAGAGACCTGGTATTTTAACATGAAGTCGACCCCGAGAATCATGTCCCAAGTCAGTGTGTGGCAAACCCAGAATTCATGTTGAAAAGGCTTCTTGTCAACCGTCAGCTCTAACCCTATCTTAGAACACGCTTTCAAGGGTTCTCCGCTCGCGGTAATTAAGGTAGAAGAGCATTGTTTACGCTGAGTGCTGTGGTTAAGTTTCTGCAAGAGGTCTTCCTTGATCAAGGATACTGAAGCTCCTGTATCTAATAGTATATTAATCTCAGTACTTTGCACTCTACCCTTAATAGTAACAGGGCACAAATGTTTAACATAGCAAGACGATATATGCAAACGACACTGCTTACCTCTGTTTTTCACGCGGTTATGACCGCATTTCTTGGCATTTTTGCCGAAACGTCTGCAGTAGAAGCATTCTGTTTGCTGGCCTCGATAGTTGTCTCTTGACGACCGTCCGTTCCATGTGGAAGTCGGCTGCCCTCGTCTACTATTCCGGTCAGGGAACTCTCTAATAGCCGCGGCACTTTGAAAGCTATCTTGTAGATTAGGTTCGGTGGCTTCATCGATAGTCATCACGGTTGGTCGATAGGTCGCCAATGGAACTGACAGTCTTTCAGCAGTCAAAAATCGAAGTGCCGTTCGTTTCAAGTCGGCTGTGTCAGCCGGTGGCACTCGAAGTAGATGTTCTCGCAGTGCACCTGGCAGCAGTCCTTCAATAAAACGGGAGCGTGTAATTTCTTCTCGCCCCAAGATGTCTAGGCTAGGGAATGCCTGGGTTGCTATCTGCTGTAATGAGTGAAGATAGTCGATGGGGCTTTCATGAGGTTTCTGGTGGCGAGACAAAAATTGGATGGCTGACTGCTGGGTATCCACCTTCAACGAAAAACATTCATCTAAAATCTTCCAATTTTGAGATGGTGAATTGCACGCAGTAAAGCCGTTAGCTGTCGCTCGTTTCGCTGCTTCGTCATCTAAGTAGGACAGAAGGTAGTCGAAGTGTTCCGAAGTTGGAACTCGACGTAGGCACGTCATTACTCTAATTTTCCAGATGTCATATTCTGATGAGACGCCTAACAGTGGCGGTTGGCGAGGGGTTGTGTTGACTGTTAACTTGCCAGGGATGGCTGGGGGTTCATCATGTTTTGACATAAACACCTCCATCACCACTTGTAGCACGTTTTCTTAGCGTTTACCTGCAGGCAGGAGCGATCTGAAACACAACACGACAGTCAGGACTGGCAGATGTCACTCAAATGAGAACACGGCGTGCGAGCACAACAGAGATATATTAGAAATTGAATTACGCGGTTTAGGTACAAAAAGGGAAGTCTATTACAAAATAGTTTTACTCATCATCCAGCAGGTTTAGTTTGCGCAAGCTTTGTTCTTCTTCTTCTAGTACGTTCACTTTCTGTTGTCCTGCAATAAGAAAAACAAACCTACATTAGTAAAATCACACGTAATGATTTTTGATATTGTTACACTTTCCCCTCTCTTCATGAGGCACTGTCCTCAGTGCCTGGTGCTGGACATGGGTATGCTACCTCTCCTTCTGGTGGCATTTTATAATGGCTGACGGCAGTCAGGGGGTTGACAAACGGGGTATCTAAGTGCACCGTTGTCCTGTCTGGCTTTAATTGATTGTAGTGTGCTGTTATAACATCGTCTTGGGGTCGTAGGTGGTTACGTAAGACGAATGTAGTGGGAGACCGCGTAAACACAACTTCGTAAGGTCCTTGCCAAGGGTGATGGAACTTGCTCCATGTCCCCGGTGGGGCCAAAGGGCGGTGCAGCCACACACGATCTCCAGGTTTATACACAGGTCCGTTCGCCTTGCGATCGTACACGTCCTTTTGGTGCTTGCTGGCATTTTGTAGGTTGATCTTCACTTAGCGACAAGCGTCGGCTAGGCGGCTGCGAAGGTCACGGATGTATACTACATGATCTTGGATCTCGCATGGTAACAGCGGTATTTGCAGCTCAACGGGTAGGCGCAATTCATGCCCAAAAAGTAGGGTCGCCGGTGAAAATCCTGTAGATCCGTGCACTGATGAGCGGTAAGCTAACAGACATTGTGGTATCACGTCATCCCAACCTTCCGTCGACGACTTATTGATAAACGATTGAAGGAGAGCTTTGATAGTCCTGTTGGTTCTTTCTACTAAGCCGTTACCTTCTGGATGATATGCGGTAGTGTGTGTTTTCCGGATTCCCAATAATCGACATACCTGGGCGACGAGATGACTTTCAAAAGCTGAACCTTGGTCAGAATGGAGTGAGAGGGGAGCGCCGTACCGGGATACCCAATGATCAATGAAAGCCCGAGTAACTGTGAGGGCATCTTGTTGTGGTATAGGCACAGCTTCACACCATTTGCTGAAATAGTCTACCATAACCAGTAAATAACGGTTTCCGTTCTTCGACGTTGTGAGTGGCCCCATAATATCGATGCCAACTCGCTGATGCGGACCTTCTGTCGTCATTGGAACTAAGGGTGCGCGGGGTATTTGTCGGGGTGACTTGATAGCATAGCACGTGCTACAATTTTTGCAAAATTCTGCAACGTCTTCATGGATGGATGGCCACCAAAACCTCCGGCAGATAGCATGTTCAGTCTTCCGTTTTCCTGAGTGCCCCAGTTCTTGATGTAGCTGCTCCATAACATTATGAACTTGTACACATGGTACTACCAATAGTGGTTGTTTTGATTCACTGACTATAAATAGCGTGTCTTCATACAATCTTAGACTGCCCCACTTGGCACAAAGACGGCGCGTCGCCAAGGAATGATCCTTTAACTCTGCCATAGATGGTTTATTATTGCCATGTAGTTGCCTCTGATAAATAAATCGCAGATCTGGGTCTTCTGCTTGAAGAGACGGCCAGTCGATCTCGGGGGCTGTGCTAAGGACGGCACTAATGGTATCAGGAGAATAAGGTATACGAGATAGAGAATCAGCGTTTGTGTGTCGGCTTCCGGGTCGGTATTCACAGGTAAAATCAAACTCCTGCAACCTCTCCTGCCAGCGCGCTACCTGACCTTCTGGTTCACGGAACGAACGAAGCCACTGTAGTGCACGGTGGTCTGTGCGTACACGAAAGGGTCGTCCTAAAAGATAGTGACGAAAATGTTGCGAAAATTTTACCAAAGCCAGCATCTCTCGGCGCGTCGTAGAATACCTTGTCTCCCTCTTATCTAACCGCCGACTAGCGTAGGCAATGACCCGCTCCTGTCCATCTACTGCTATTTGAGACAGGACTGCTCCAATAGCTGATGAACTAGCATCTGTATCGAGTATAAACTCACCCGCTTTAGCAGAAGTGTCCGGAAAAGCTAGTACGGGTGGAGCAGCAAGACACGACTTCAAAGTGCTAAATGCTTGTTGACACTCTGTGGTCCACAAAAATGTTCGTCCTTTGTGCGTCAGGCGATGCAGAGGTGCTGCCAGGGATGCGAAATCCCGTACGAAACGTCTATAATAAGAAGCGAGTCCCAGGAAGCTGCGAACATCCTCGGCAGATTTCGGTTGTGGCCAGTTAATAATGGCGCTCGTTTTTCCCTGATCTGTTGCTACTCCATCTTCTGTAATGCGATGCCCTAGAAAGAGCACTTCTTTTTGCAATAGTCGACATTTAGATGGTTTAACTTTTAGGTTATGCTGCTTAATTCGTTGTAGGACTGCCTTCAAATTGGCATTATGCTGTTCCGGCGTTCTGCCATACACAATAATATCATCAAGGTAAATTAAACACTGGTGTGGTACGAGACCATGTAGAACTGTCTGCATTAATCGTTGGAAAGTGGCTGGGGCATTAGTTAACCCAAACGGCATTACTTGAAACTCATATAGACCATTGGGTACTGTGAATGCAGTCTTTTTTCTATCTTGAGGTCGGACTTCCACTTGCCAATACCCTGATGCTAAGTCTAAAGTCGAGAACCAACGAGCGCCTTTCATGGCATCTAATGTAGCGTCTATACGTGGAAGTGGGAAAGAATCACGTTTAGTTATAGCGTTAAGGCGGCGGTAGTCTACGCATAGTCGTAGGGAAGAGTCTTTCTTTTTCACTAAAACGATAGGCGATGCCCATGGTGATGAAGATGGTACAATGATCTTTTTCTCCAGCATATCTTTTACCATAGATTCTAATTGAGGCTGGTAATGTACTGGTACTCGGCGAGGTGGTTGACGTAATGGCGTGTGATCACCTGTGAGGATGGAGTGCTGTACAGTGGTCGTCCGATTTCCAGAGATATTCTCAGAGAAAACGGAACTGAATTGTTGGAGTACAGCAGTGGTTGCTCGACGGTCTTTTTCAATTATTATTTTATTATCTTGTACCTGACGTACAATTTCTGAAATTCCCACCTGGGCTACGGACTTAGTTGGTATTTCATGGTGTTGTATTTGCACGACAACTCCACCAATACTCGCTTCTGACTTATTCATGTGTATAGAGACCTGGTATTTTAACATGAAGTCGACCCCGAGAATCATGTCCCAAGTCAGTGTGGGGCAAACCCAGAATTCATGTTGAAAAGGCTTCTTGTCAACCGTCAGCTCTAACCCTATCTTAGAACACGCTTTCAAGGGTTCTCCGCTCGCGGTAATTAAGGTAGAAGAGCATTGTTTACGCTGAGTGCTGTGGTTAAGTTTCTGCAAGAGGTCTTCCTTGATCAAGGATACTGAAGCTCCTGTATCTAATAGTATATTAATCTCAGTACTTTGCACTCTACCCTTAATAGTAACAGGGCACAAATGTTTAACATAGCAAGACGATATATGCAAACGACACTGCTTACCTCTGTTTTTCACGCGGTTATGACCGCATTTCTTGGCATTTTTGCCGAAACGTCTGCAGTAGAAGCATTCTGTTTGCTGGCCTCGATAGTTGTCTCTTGACGACCGTCCGTTCCATGTGGAAGTCGGCTGCCCTCGTCTACTATTCCGGTCAGGGAACTCTCTAATAGCCGCGGCACTTTGAAAGCTATCTTGTAGATTAGGTTCGGTGGCTTCATCGATAGTCATCACGGTTGGTCGATAGGTCGCCAATGGAACTGACAGTCTTTCAGCAGTCAAAAATCGAAGTGCCGTTCGTTTCAAGTCGGCTGTGTCAGCCGGTGGCACTCGAAGTAGATGTTCTCGCAGTGCACCTGGCAGCAGTCCTTCAATAAAACGGGAGCGTGTAATTTCTTCTCGCCCCAAGATGTCTAGGCTAGGGAATGCCTGGGTTGCTATCTGCTGTAATGAGTGAAGATAGTCGATGGGGCTTTCATGAGGTTTCTGGTGGCGAGACAAAAATTGGATGGCTGACTGCTGGGTATCCACCTTCAACGAAAAACATTCATCTAAAATCTTCCAATTTTGAGATGGTGAATTGCACGCAGTAAAGCCGTTAGCTGTCGCTCGTTTCGCTGCTTCGTCATCTAAGTAGGACAGAAGGTAGTCGAAGTGTTCCGAAGTTGGAACTCGACGTAGGCACGTCATTACTCTAATTTTCCAGATGTCATAGTCTGATGAGACGCCTAACAGTGGCGGTTGGCGAGGGGTTGTGTTGACTGTTAACTTGCCAGGGATGGCTGGGGGTTCATCATGTTTTGACATAAACACCTCCATCACCACTTGTAGCACGTTTTCTTATCGTTTACCTGGAGGCAGGAGCAATCTGAAACACAACACAACAGTCAGGACTGGCAGATGCCACTCAAGTGAGAACACGGCGTGCGAGCACAACAGAGATATATTAGAAATTGAAATACGCGGTTTTTGTACAAAAAGAGAAGTCTGTTACAAAATAGTTTTACTCATCATCCAGCAGGTTTAGTTTGCGCAAGCTTTGTTCTTCTTCTTCTAATACGTTCACTTTCTGTTGTCCTGCAATAAGGAAAACAAACCTGCATTAATAAAGTTACACGTAATGACTTTCGATACTGTTACATAGTTCTATATTTTAAACAACCCGGTAGTAGAAGTGTATATCATTCACCGAAACAAAAATTATCGTCTTTTTTAACAAGTGATACAGCAAAACAAAAGATATTGAATAAAAATGTGGTTACAAATAAAGTGTGACAAATTAGAGAAAAAATGTGGTTTCTATTTTTGTTGTTACAAAAATCACTGAATATATGTCACCATAGAAGTGCCTTCCAGAAGAAGATTGGAATGAAGAGAAGAGGGAAGAAAACTGAAAGTAATCACAATAACAACAGGAATGTAGGAACGATGGATTTTGTAAGAGACAACTTAAATAAGTGTGTAAATGATGTATTAAATGCATGAACTTCACATCTAACCAGTGCACAGTGAGATTTCGCATTGAACGGTAAATCGGTTATCCCACCCAGTTCTCGTTCACTTATTTAAAAGTATATCATTCGAATAAAATGCGTTTGTCGTGTCGTTCGTTGACTTCGAGTTGTTAGACGTTTATGAGTTACAGTGACATTAATACATGCATGCTCATCTGTAAAAATGATGAACTCAGTATGAATAAACTGTAAATCATGGGAGTATCACAGTTTGTCAACCACTTTCGAATTCTTATAAACGCTTTCCTGAAACCCATATAATCTCCCTATACCATATCGAAAAATCAACTCCACTTGTATCTCTTATAGAGTTACTGACAGTAACAAGCTGACACAAGGGGGTAGAGTTGCTAAAAATATCTAACCAAATTAAACAAATTAAACCATTTTAACTCTGTCCTCCAACTTCAAGAAACAATTATCAAGTCTCATGATGAAAGTCGAGATTTGTCGGAAATCACGAGGCAGATGTCCCTTCTAATAACTCCAGCAACAAGTAATATAGGTGCATGAAACTTCGAGATAATATGGGAGAGCGGAAGGGCCAACCAAATAGCAACAGAAAAAAGGCGATACAACATAACAGTACTCAGAATCAGTGAAAACCATTGAACTCGAGTTGGACAGCAAATGATGCTGTATTCCGGTCTAAAAGAGGAAAATGCTCCATACACTCAACGAATCTCTCTGATGTTGTCCAAACAAACACGAAATGCACTCATTGAGCGGGAATCTCATGCATCCTAAATCATCAATGCATCCTTCAAAACACAGGAGGAGGCAATCATAATGAATGTTATCCAATGTTGTGCACTCAACAATGATAACGATGACGACGATAAAGATCAGTTCAACGAGAGGCTGCAATCGATCATAGTGAAGTGTCTATGGTAGTAGCTGATTATCCTGATGGGAGGGAGACCTAAACACCAATGTCGGAATGGACAACAACGGTTATGGAGATATCATGGGACGATATGTAATGTGGAGTGTGAGAAAGGAAGGAGAATGGTGATAAATTTGCATATCTATGTGCATTCAACAAAGTGGTTGTAGGTGGCACAATATTCACACACAAACGCATGCACAAGGCTAATCCGGTCTCACCAGACCACACCATGGATAACCAGATAGATCATATTTGCATCAGTAAGAATGTCAGGAGGGCAATGGAAGATGTGAGAACCAGGAAAGGAGCTGACATAGCTTCAGATCACCACCTGGTTGTCACCAAGATTGAAACTAAAGCCAAAGAAACACAGGACAACCGGACAGACAGTATTACAAATGTTCAATACAGCCTTCTTTCAACATACTAACAAACTCAACGAATTCAAGATAACTCTCAACAACTCGTTTCAAGCCATACAAAATCTACTCAATGAGATAAAACTACTATGGAGAACAGTTGGAAAGGTTCCAAAGAAGCACTGACTTTTATGTAGCAGGAGTTTCTGGTCCTCAATAAGCACCATCTCTATGAACGGATCTCTATGGAAACCATGAAAAAGGCTCAAAAATGGAAGAACAAGAGGACAGGTGTTAAAAACAACCGAACAAGAACGGAGAAAGTCAAGGAACAATCTGAATACACCGAAGCATACAAGCAAATGAAGAAAAGCACTAGAGCAGACATGCAGAAATATGTGGAAGAGCCATCAAAGACAGCAGAAAAAGCTGCACGAGGAGTAAATGTGAGGCAAACATATGTCACAACCAGGAAACTGCCAGAGAAATATAATAAATCAGAGAGACCGGTCAACGATAACGAAGACAAGGCAATCGTCAAGATTCATGAACAGAGTAACGGATGGGTAGAACAATTCGAGGAACTCTTGAATTAAACAGTTCCACTGAATTCACTGAACACTGAAGCAGCACATACACACACATTTTCCTATTGATGCCACTCCACCAACGACGGAAGAAATCAGGATGGACATCAGACAAATGAAGAGCAGGAAAGATGCAGGACCTGACAATATACCAGCTGAAGCACTGAAGTCAGACATTGAAGTAGCTGCAAATATGGTCCACATTCTATTCAGGAAGATTTGGGAGAAGGAAAAACTGTCGACAGACTGGAAAAAAGCACACTTCATCAAGATACCAAGGAAAGGAGATCTGAGCAAATGTGAGAACTATAGAGGAATTACACTATTGTCAGTGCCAGGAAACGTTTTCAACATAGTGTTGCTGAACCGGATGAAGGACTCAGTAGACGCCCAACTTCGAGATCAAGAGGCCGTATCCTGTAAATATTAAATTCAGAATACATATTATTATTATTATTATGATTATTATTATTATTATCATTATCAGAGCTCCTTCATTATTTGAAATACAGTGAAATATTTGAGATTTATTAATCATCGATTAAATATCTATAGAAAATATTCTCAAATAATATTGTCTATAATTCCATTTATTCTATAATTTGATGAAGATATTTTATAACAAATAGTCAAATACTCAAAATCATCTACAGATAAGTGTGATTATACTTATGGAGTATTTTGATCGGATCATTCATCTCTCTCTCCTGATCTATGTGTTTATATATGTAAGATGTTGATAAGCAGATAATATCACATCATTTGTCTGTGATATCACACAGATTCACCACATCGATTTTGTCTTCAAATGAGTGTTTCTCCTTCCTTCACATATGATATTGCATACCAGCAAGTAATACTGTCAAATGTTACTCAAATTTGTCATTAGAAATTATGAAAATGTTTAATAAGTGAGCAGGTGGAGAGTACAACAACTTTTAAAATATTCATCTATTTATCGTGGCATTTACTGCGATGATGATCATCATTCAGTTCGGTTGACGACATCATTCTCATGTTCAAACACCTCTAATCGACTTCTAGTTATTTGAAGTTATTTTGTCATTATATGCTAACATAAATTAGATAATTATTACAAATGATGGAGATTGGTCACCTGTTCAATTTGAACTCGACTGATGACTGCACAATAGATAAACTATGTACCTATCCACTCACTACTTTTCCAGACGATGTTAGTTTGCGACAATAACCTACATTTTCGGACGACAACATTTACTCCTCCATTTTTTCTCGATGTCTGCCAGATAATTATCAGATTTCAAATCTGTGAATGATTATTTTCATCTTGATTTTTCTCATTGACTTACAAATTATTACGTAACAGTCCCTTACTCACATTTGAATACTCTTACATACCGTTTGGTGAATGCACTCTCCAATTGTTTTTCTGTTTACTAAGTTACAATCAATATTGTTGTACAATATCAATAGGTGATATCACCGAAAAGAAACATTACTTCACTAAATTGTTTTTAAATATCCTTTCATGGTATGAAGAGTTATCGACACAATTTGAAAATGTGCATTGTCCGATAAATACACAAAATGAGCAAACAACATTGTTTATTTCACTTGGTATTATTTGCTTGTATCTTCCCATTGTTGTTTAGGACTGCAATTGGTCAGTTTCTTGTTGGCATATGTGCATCCTGTGAGGACTGCCTCGATATTGCCTTAAGTCATAAGCTTTATAAACAAAGACGGATGGTGGCAAGCAGTGGAATCCAGGACACGCATTTAGACCTATTTATGACTCATCAGCTGTATGAACCTGCATTTCAGAGTTGATGATCACCCTGAGACTTGGACCCAGTACCGTTCACTTCAGAGAAGGTTATATTGAACTTCTGTAATTTGGTTTCTCAAGTTGTCCAGCGTTTTATTAGCTTCAGTTTCATCTTGGCCACAACTAGGTAGTGATATAAAGCTATGTCATATCTTCTCCTCGTTCTTACGTCTTCCTGTTAAGTCCGCTACTTGATTAACGTAGAATACGACATATAACTACGATACTCGAACGTATAGAACGCCCAACAGTCGTAAATAAGAAGACAGAAGAAGACTGGAGAAGTGCTTATTGGTCAAGAATAAAAATGTACAGAAAATCATGGATATTTATATGTATATTAATGTTTTTTGTAGCAATATTATAATTCAGCCAATCTGCAGAGAGGCGTGTTATGCAACGGTTCAGTAGTAGCATAACACGTCAATATTCTAGAAGGCTTCATCATGTTCTGATTGTATGGAAACTCTTTGTCCCCCTTAGGTCCTCTGTAGTTATCGGAAGGCGTCCCAACACTTCCATTGTACTTGCGAATGTTTTACGGAAGCAAATATGATCTATCTGGTTATCCATGGTGTGGTCTGGTGAGACCGAATTAGCCTTGTGCATGCGTTTGTGTGTGAATATTGTGCCACCTACAACCACTTTGTTGAATGCACATAGATATGCAAATTTATCACCATTCTCCTTCCTTTCTCACACTCCACATTACATATCGTCTCATGATATCCCCACAACCGTTAGTGTCCATTCCGACATTGGTGTTTAGGTCTCCCTCCCATCAGGATAATCAGCTACTACCATAGACACTTCACTATGATCGATTGCAGCCTCTCGTTGAACTGATCTTTATCGTCGTCATCGTTATCATTGTTGAGTGCACAACATTGGATAACATTCATTATGATTGCCTCCTCCTGTGTTTTGAAGGATGCATTGATGATTTAGGGTGCATGAGATTCCTGCTCAATGAGTGCATTTCGTGTTTGTTTGGACAACATCAGAGAGATTCGTTGAGTGTATGGAGCATTTTCCTCTTTTAGACCGGAATACAGCATCATTCGCTGTCCAACTCGAGTTCAATGGCTTTCACTGATTCTGAGTACTGTTATGTTGTATCGCCTTTTTTCTGTTGCTATTTGGTTGGCCCTTCTGCTCTCCCATATTATCTCGAAGTTTCATGCACCTATATTACTTGTTGCTGGAGTTATTAGAAGGGACATCTGCCTCGTGATTTCCGACAAATCTCGACTTTCATCATGAGACTTGATAATTGTTTCTTGAAGTTGGAGGACAGAGTTAAAATGGTTTAATTTGTTTAATTTGGTTAGATATTTTTAGCAACTCTACCCCCTTGTGTCAGCTTGTTACTGTCAGTAACTCTATAAGAGATACAAGTGGAGTTGATTTTTCGATATGGTATAGGGAGATTATATGGGTTTCAGGAAAGCGTTTATAAGAATTCGAAAGTGGTTGACAAACTGTGATACTCCCATGATTTACAGTTTATTCATACTGAGTTCATCATTTTTACAGATGAGCATGCATGTATTAATGTCACTGTAACTCATAAACGTCTAACAACTCGAAGTCAACGAACGACACGACAAACGCATTTTATTCGAATGATATACTTTTAAATAAGTGAACGAGAACTGGGTGGGATAACCGATTTACCGTTCAATGCGAAATCTCACTGTGCACTGGTTAGATGTGAAGTTCATGCATTTAATACATCATTTACACACTTATTTAAGTTGTCTCTTACAAACTTCATCGTTCCTA
This sequence comes from Schistosoma mattheei, assembly GCA_944470405.2. Taxonomy (NCBI): domain Eukaryota; kingdom Metazoa; phylum Platyhelminthes; class Trematoda; order Strigeidida; family Schistosomatidae; genus Schistosoma; species Schistosoma mattheei. Next base: position 36,060,555 of record OX103945.1, read on the forward strand.
CATTCCTGTTGTTATTGTGATTACTTTCAGTTTTCTTCCCTCTTCTCTTCATTCCAATCTTCTTCTGGAAGGCACTTCACATCAGACTGCAGTTTTACACTTTGTATATCTGTCAGCATGATTAGCAATTTATGAGTTCAGTTTACCAGTATTATGTAATCACGCATTGATTCTTGAAAATCCTAACATGAATACTGTGGAGTGATTCTGTGATTGTGTGAATAAAGTAGGTGTATTTATCAAGAGCCACATGGAGATATGGGAGAAATCATCCACGGCACTTATTTCTAATAAGATCTGTTTGTAACGTTGAAGAAGCAAGATATTATGTGATTAGATTTATTGCCTTGGCTGATATGTGGATGTGGCCATGTGGGTTACGCAGTGGCATAATCCCCAAAATCTCATCCTACATTGACAATGTGAGCCATCTAGATCTACCAGGTGCCTATCTAGATAGTGCATCACAGTTACACACAATTTTCATACTCATAACATCGTTACTTATTTAACATGCTATACTAAACATTTGATGATGAAACATAAGATTATTATAATAATAAATATTTCAGAAGACTTTATGGTAAATTCACATTTTTGACAGATTCGTAAGATGAATTCCAGTTTTGGTTTCGGTTTGATGTTGCACGGTTAGATGAACTGTTTCCAGTTGTTTGTCGAGACAGTGTATTGTTTAATTGTAGTGTAGGAGGACCCTGGATTGTTCTGTTAACATTGAATCATGGAAGTGCGTAGACGTCAATTCGTTGACAAAATTTTCATCAATTCACCATACTACTCACATTTAGTTAGTACTGAGAATGTGTTGGTGAGATGTTGAGTTGTTTGCACAATATTTGATTTTGTTTCGTTACGTTTAATATTTTGATAGGTGTGTAAATATCACTGATAGAAATCACGAGTCAGTTAAAGCTGGCGAGATATATATATTCCATCAGTGACACTGTTAAGAAGATTGTATTTTTTATAATGTTATCTTGACTTATGTTGTGATTCTCTGATGACCATAACCTTTTACAAATGACCTAGATAGTCATTAGATTTAATCATGTTCATTTCGTCCTTTTTATTCTGGATGTGAAAATCTATTATTTTGTGTCATCCACTTTCTACTATATGCTCCGACACATGTAAGAAAATTAGCATAGCGACGTAAAACAACAAATATTTTCCAAGTTGGTTTTGATAGAAAATCACACAATTTCTTTGGAAGAGGATGTGATAGGAAGTGGTGGAATTATAAATCAATAAATTAGGTTGTTTTCTGATTAAACATTTATTTTTCTATACCAAATATTCATTGTGGTCGAAATAATTTTAGTGGATAATTTCTTCTGTATTTGGATCACCAATATAAGACATTTAATCTTTTTTTTTTCACTATAATTCGTCCTCTCTGATTTCATCAGGCTAAGCTACACCACGACATATTCGTCCAAGGCTTCGTGGTTTTCAATAATTCTTCCTGATTAATACCTATCTATTAAGGAAGCTATTTTCATGTTCAACCTGTCTTCGAAAATGGCTTCTTTAAATAGTAGTTTTATATTTAAAGTAAAGAAAACTAAATAGTTGGAATTCGGTTGAGAATAATAATCAAAAGTGTATTAAACTTGAGTCTCCAGTCGAAGTAAAATATTCTTGGTAATATACCTGAACACCGTTTGAAAAAATCAATTCGGGAAACAGTGTCATGGAGCAAATTTCTACATAATCTATAATAGTATTTGGCTTGTATACTTCCGGATAAAGGATAAGCTACTAAGACTGACCAGTTTAGTGTATATGAAGCAGTTTACCTAGTTCTGTCAGTCGTCCGGGTGACTTCGTCACTAAGTTCAGAAGTAGCTCCTAGCCTAAATTACTCACGAACGACGTACATCAATCCCATTCTCTTTTTCTTAACACATGTTAAGTTCAGTCTTAAGTTAGCCGACGAATATTATTAAAAAAATCCGATCGAAAACCAAAAAAGCATTTACTCCTAAAACTACTGAATACTCTAGAAGCTTGAATCAACCATACCTGATATATATAGTGATTCAGTCAGATAGATAGATAGATAGATAGATAGATAGATAGATAGATAGATAGATAGATAGATAGATAGATAGATAGATAGATAGATAGATAGATAGATAGATAGATAGATAGATAGATAGATAGATAGATAGATAGATAGATAGATAGATAGATAGATAGATAGATAGATAGATAGATAGATAGATAGATAGATAGATAGATAGATAGATAGATAGATAGATAGATAGATAGATAGATAGATAGATAGATAGATAGATAGATAGATAGATAGATAGATAGATAGATAGATAGATAGATAGATAGATAGATAGATAGATAGATAGATAGATAGATAGATAGATAGATAGATAGATAGATAGATAGATAGATAGATAGATAGATAGATAGATAGATAGATAGATAGATAGATAGATAGATAGATAGATAGATAGATAGATAGATAGATAGATAGATAGATAGATAGATAGATAGATAGATAGATAGATAGATAGATAGATAGATAGATAGATAGATAGATAGATAGATAGATAGATAGATAGATAGATAGATAGATAGATAGATAGATAGATAGATAGATAGATAGATAGATAGATAGATAGATAGATAGATAGATAGATAGATAGATAGATAGATAGATAGATAGATAGATAGATAGATAGATAGATAGATAGATAGATAGATAGATAGATAGATAGATAGATAGATAGATAGATAGATAGATAGATAGATAGATAGATAGATAGATAGATAGATGTTAAATTCATATACGCGTACAAAGTATCAAATAAATTCCGTGTATACTTTTTATTATCTGAAGTTATGTAACATGCTACCCGTCATTATCGTTATTATTATTGCCAATACTATTATTCAGTTAATAATTTGAGTGGATAGTTTTTTATGGTCCGATGAGAACTGTATTTGCTACGAATCAGCAGACTGATAGAATTCAATGTTGACTGGAAAATATATGTTCAACTATATTCAAAACTTAAACGATCCGCTTAAATTATAACGGTAATAAAGATTGTTATTATGCTTGTAGATTAAAATTTACAAAACATTTTCCTCACTGTCAAGAAGGTTTACTTCGTCAGAATATTACGATTAGGTCACCAAGCTTTCGATTTATTATGCTTAATACATTTCTAATGCACTTCATTGATAATGAATAGAAAAGAAGTCAATCTACTAATCATGAATTAAAAATCCACTTGTTCAAGTAACATAGTAAAAGGGAATGAGATAAGTTGACTAGTTAAGTCGGGAGTATGTAATGTAGATAGCAAAATGTGACATAGTTTGGACCGTAAATCGCATAATAACACAATATTAGCACCAAATATATTTATTTTTAAGTACTGTTGTTTCATACTGCAACTCTATAACACAATAGTTTAAATTTCAATGTAATCAACAATAAAGACAACTATAGAAAAAAGTGTTTATTTCGTGGTAAACATGTTTACATACATCATAAAGTGTTGTTTACCTTGTAATTTGAGTGTTTATTCAATTACCAGTGAGTAACAGACATATTCAATTATTCTTGATATGAAATTCAAAATATAACGTGACGGCATTAAGTTTTACCATTTCCCTTTTTAACATTCAGAACTATAACTGAACAATCCTTGTTAACATATATACATCTTAATTAGATTGATTTGGTACAGGTATTCGTTACAAGATTTAATGTTTTTGAACGAACTAAGATCCAGGTAAAGCCAACTAACGAATGCTGACTAGGATGAAACACGTGTCCTGGATTCCAATTTAAATATATTGGAACATGTGACTAAAATGCTAGATCGAGGCAATCCATTTAGAAGGCATATACAGTAACAGAGATTAATTAATCGCAGTCCTATATATTAACAACGAGGAACTAAAGGCTCTTACCAATAACTTCATACCCGTTGGAAAAGCCATTAGTTCTGTGATTTTAGTAATTTAATGGAAAACATACTATCGTTTGAAGATGTAGAGACTTGGGTTCAAGTATCAAAACAGGGATGTATTACATTCATCTGAAGAGTCGTGAATGAAACAAAAGTCTAATCATCAATTCCTTTATTAGCCACAATTCTAATTTACTATAAGTAAACAATGTTACAAATTTAGTATCTATCATTGCTGATTCGTTTCTGTGTGACATTCTTACATTATATCAAACTAACTAAAAAACTACATGGATCATATTATATGGTTTATAGTTGTAACTGTTAAGAAGTTTATTATAAACATCGTGTTTTTCTGCTTTAAAAATCGATCACTTTTGATCATGAGTTTGTTATAGTTTAAAAGCGGATTGTCAAAATTATTTAAAATACCAATTAATAAAGACATGGACGAATGTAAAACGATCACCTGATAACTGGTTAACGATCCGAACAAAATAAAAATATTAGATAGCAAAGAAACTGTTTCTAAGACTTCTTTTAGTGGACAGGTTTTGTACGGTAAAGTTTAATTCTTGAATAATTAATAGATTGCAATTTTGATTTTTATAGGAGAAAACATATTGTGTTGAAGATAAAAAGAGTGTTCCCCCTCTTTGGTAACCTAAGTGGCTGATACGTCCCAAGGAAGTGTTTACGTCTGTTGTGTAGGTGAAACTAGACGATAGCTGGTTGAAATTAACAAACGGGTGTATCGATAGCCAGATATATGTGACTTGTAGTGTGAAATTTTTCCAGTACCCTGTACTTCCCATGATATACGTGTAAGTCAAACTGACATATGGTACATTAGTCATTACCTTGGTATCTGATACAGCATATCATTATATACGGAATAGCTTCATTTCATTATTTGCCTTTAGAAATCCTGCATAACATTTGTGTTCCAGGAAAAAATATAACATTGCTTCGCTATCCTCTTTCTTTTCTCTTCATTTTTAGTATGAACCGACCTTCTCTTTCAAGTAAAACACTTACTAAAAATGCTCAGAATCTTACCATACGTAGACTATTTATGAATAATAATAAACAATGAAATGATCCATTGTTCAATGACCTTAATTATCAACTAAATCATTCAGTAAATGAATGATTGAATAAATGAAAATTCCATTAAGTCAATTTGATTCAGTAAAAATTTTAAATTCACCGCCTACTCAAAGTATTCAGAAAACTTTTTACCAGTACGTAAATAATATCTAATGTGAATTCAGTAAAAATAAATTGAAACACAATTTTTATTACCACTAAATGCAGCATATTAAGGAGAAGAAAGAAAAGTGGTTACTCAACATCATGAATTGGTTAGAGTTAGACGTTAACACCGTTGGATGCTAGCTCAGTGATCAAGAGAGTTGAAGTGAGACCGAAGGTTTTGGGTTTGAGTCCAATGTCCCGGTTCGTGAATGAGCGATGCTGAGGAGTCCCATACTAGGATGAAAATGTCGTTCAATGCTTCCAGGTTTTCAATGATGGCACAACATTGATCGGTTCATGATTTCAACGAAAAAAATGCTTCTTGACAATCATGAAATGAAAAGATGAAAATAATTCATTGTGACAATTTTGAAGTCAGAAAATTCTTTTATACTATTCAATTGAACTTTGATAAATGACCAGTCGTTTTGTCATTATAAAGTAGATGATAATTTGTCTGCTTAGTTTTTTGAAATTTGTAAGTTTTTAAGAGCAGAAGAATACAAAATTAGTTAATCTGAAATCATTTTTTCATGTCGTGTTCAATCAACTATTAATTACATATTATTTTAATGATCGAGATTTAATTAGATGAAGGTCGTTCATTCAATGGGAAACAAATTCAAGATAAATGAAACTAACGGGGGGAAAATGTAGGAAGATATTCATTTGTTCACAAAAAGAATACGTCTGGCGAATGATAATGATAATAATAATAATAATAATAATAATAATAATAATAATAATAATAATAATAATAGCAACATACTTCTGTTATATTTGCAAAATCCTGACACGTTTCTAACAATGAGATATCTCTATAGTATCAAGTAAACTCAACCTGGAGCCCTTCTGAAGCTATTGTCAGTCCCATGCCTGGATAAAGGAGTAGGGTCGAGCATAAAGTTAGTGGTCCTATCCCGCAGACAACAACCTTGTTTTTAAGAAAATGTTTGGCAGAAAAAAACCATTTTAACTATTTAGACTCTGACCTGGGAGTTGAAGAGTCTTCAGTTAGAAAAGTCATGATGTCTGATAATGAAATTCTATATTCTTTGGAATTTACAAGGTTGATGCCCCTTTGGCAAACCAGAATAACATAGAAAGTAATCACATTGATTTTAGCAAGTGAAATTGTGACAATAACTATCTCTTTTCAATTTTTACTAAGTGTGATATCTAGCATTTTCGAGCATTTTTTTCCATTTAATCATTGTGCGAGTGCTCATATAAGAATGTGATTTTTTTATTAAGGACTTCATATAAGTCATCTAAAACTATCTACATATGACTTTAATCTACATATCGCTGTAGTGGGTCCCAAATTGTAGGATGAAAAATACAATTAATATGAAAGTTATATCTTGAAATGAAGTCTCCTAGCAAGAATTATACTTTTATAGTCAGTATACACTTGTCAAATGAACAAAAATGGTATTAGATATTAAAATTATATTGAATATTTAAAAGTAAGTACCCGACAAATTTACGAATATATATAATGTTCTTAAGTGAAATAAACTAACATTGTTATACATGAAATGAATTTCATGTTAAATAAATAAGCAAACTATTGTTGAGCACACCAGATATACAGTTATGCAATCATCATTGGAATCATTATTCGAGCAATTATAATTTAATAAATGGTAGGTATACTATAAAACCATATTAAATAAATCATGCACACCAATTATTATTATTATTATTATCATAGACCACCTGAACGATCTAATGTACAGTAATATTTCTCTTGCATTAATCATGTTATCATGTTAACTTCGAGTCAGTGATGTGAAATTTTTTTATGTTGAATAAAATCACTTGCAAATTGTTTATTTACCTAACTAGGAATTTACACGATAATCAGTATGATACATTAATTCTGAGTAAACAGACTAAATTGTTACGTAATTAAACTAAACATTATATATATATATATATATATATATATATATATATATATATATATATATATATATATATATATATATATATATATATATATATATATATAGTTTCAACCAGGTCTGTTGTGAGATATCAGCTCACTGAAGACAATGGTGTACGGTGGCGCAACTTCGTGGATTGGTTGAAGTTAGACATTAACACCGTCGGATGCCTGCTCAGTGGTCTAGTTGGTTAGGCGCCTGGCGCGAGACTGATAAGTCCTGGGTTCGAATCTCACGGGGAGCGGGATCGTGGATGCGCACTGCTGAGGAGTCCCGTACTAGGACGAAACGGCCGTCCAGTGCTCCCAGGCTTTCCATGGTGGTCTATTTTCAATTGACTCATGATTTCAACCAGTAAAATTTCTAAAAAATCTCCACAAAACCCATTCTGACAAGAAATACATAGTTCGATTAGGCAGGATGATATGTAGCTCATGAGATGGTCAACTCTGCTACTAAACTTCGGTTTAGTTGAACAATATCTTGATCAATTCGGCTGAATGATACGTTATACATTTAAGCCTATAATTAATTGTCCCTACAGTTTTGATGCATTTTCATTTACGGTGGTGTTCCAGCCAGATTGGTTGGTAGAGTATTTTCTGGTGAAGCTTGTGTAGGCCCTTCTAGAATGGATTTCGTGTTTTCAAGGCTCACAAACTCACCGCGTTGATGTGATTTTGTGGGGAACCATAACCCCGCAGGTCTTTACTTGTATCTCGGCATCACAAGAAGAGCAAGTAAGGGATTTTTAAAGTTTTTACTTACCCTGGATAAATATAGTCTACGTGCATACTAGGTAACATATGGACTTTTATCTGAGTATTCCTTGATATACATACACTGTGAGCAAATATACACCAGTAACACACAGGTTTTATCCCATGCATCCTACAGCATACATATAAGTATATTCACCCACTTGGGAGGGCGAATATTCACTATTTCCTTAGAAACATATGTGTTGCACCAGACTGTCTCTTACACATTACATGCATACCATTCAGCCCATGGCTACCGCCGCGGTACTTCCTGACAAACAAATAAACATAAGCATTCTCTTAGGGAATGTTTCTGGTAGCCTCTCCTTAATATTTGCCATTATATATTTTTATTGTGTCTTCGACCTGATAGATTAGGCTGCTGGTTTTATTAGATATAGGGCAGACAATATTTCAGCTAAAGTTTCCTTTACACGACACCATAAGTACACCCTTTGTATATACCTACATACATGAACTACATAGGCCCGAGGACTTCTGCAATTCTTATACAAAAGATACACGTCAGGTGACCCGGTGCAGTTGGGTGAACCCTGAGTTAGAACCCGAGTTGATCAAGGATACAACAGAGTCGGTGATCAATCCGATCTATGTCGACCGCCCAAGTTTACTAGCAAGGTTGTCCCTACTATCCAGGGGCGCCGGAAGGAGGCCTTAGGTATTTAAGTTGAGTAAAAATAGTTCTCAGTATGGGTTTGCACGGATTGTAGAATTTCGAGGGTTTTCATACTGAGACGAAACGGCCGTCAAGTACTCCTAGGTTTCCAATGGTGGTTTAACTTAGATCGATTCGTGATTTCTGTGGGAAATTTTTCTTTAGTTTACCTAGATTTGGTGTTTATCCCGGAACTCGAACACTATACCGGTACTTGGTTCGAAACGCACGTCCTGTATTCCACTGCCAGTCACTATTCATCTCTGTTTAGTTGTACTAAAGTTATTCTATACATAATAGTCTATGATAAAATAGTAAATTCTTACGTCATTAACAAAGCTACCAAATGTTTAGGTTCATATCGTAGTTATTTAGTAGTCAACAGGTAATAGGAATGAAAATAATATATAGAAGAGGGATGTGAAAAGTAGTTATCCACTTGACAAAAAGAATAATAGTAACTATGATAAGGTAAAGGATCAGACATAAAGATCAAGTTTGAATTGGTGATTCAACTAACCCCCAACGATCCATAATTTTTTTCACAAATATTGTTTCTAATAAATTCCTCCAACTATATTGTATAAAATATATACAGAAGGATATAGAAGGTATTTTTGTAACTACATCATCTAAATACATAGGTGAATACTGACCTGATATACTGCATAATTTGAATCAGCTATAAATGTATGTTTCTAATGCACGATCAACGTGGACGATGAACTTTATCGGTGAAATGATCTGTCATAATTGTTTTCAACTTACAACACACACAACCTTTATAATGTGTTGTGTGATTTATTAAGCATTATTTCTTAATCAGTACAATGAATCATACACAATGTATGGTATTCTTTGTGTGATTTTAAATAAGTTTTAAGAAAATGCCTATTTCATATTTTACTGATTGTTATCAGAATTTTATTTAGGTATTATATGCATTTTTAATGTGATTACGTATACGCTAATCACCGTCATATTATAATGGAATAAAGACTTATCTGTCTCAATTGATTGATCACTGGGTGGTGATCAATGTCATGTGTGTCAAGTCCTCATTAGTGCAGATCGAATGCTATCGATCGTGTTGCAATGTGGCCACCAGTCTAGGTGACTGGACACTGCGTGCATTATATTTTGAGATTAGATGTTTGTTGAAGGTAATAGACAGGAAACCCTGGACCCAGGTTTCGTGCTACTTGGCACTCGTAAGCAAGGTGTACCTGTAATGTTGAGGGAACTGGTGCTTTCTGGAGTATTCGATCCCGTGCCACATTGCAACATGGTCGATAGCATTCAATCTGCACTAAATAGGGACTTGACATACATGACATTGATCATCACCCGGTGATCAAACAATTGTAATTACATCTCAGTCCTACAGGACGTCGGTCGAGGCCCGGATAGCTAAGTGGTAACGTCTCTGACTGTGAAGCTAGGTGAGCACGGGATCGAGTCCTCCAGGGAGCGCCAGTCCCTCAACATTACAGGTACACCTTGCTGACGAGTGCCAGGTAGCATGAAACCCGTGTCCAGGGTTTCCTGTCGACTACCTTCAACCACCATCTGATCACAACTTATCTGTCTATTTGTTATAATCGTGAAACAACTAATACTTGGTACTTGATATAGCTGAACAAACCACTGATATATCTTAACTCAAGGAAGAAGACAATACTAGAGATAGGGATTTGATTAAGAACTTTAAAAAAGAAAACACTGAGTTAAGTATGAATTATTTATCTGGACAATAGTTGCATTTTGAATATTACTGAACTGAGCATTTTTAGATATGAATGGATCAATCACTTAACGCTTGTAATACAATTGATAATAACATTAGATTACACTGTTTTAATTAGAAAATATAAATCAATTAATGAGTTACATATTTTACTCCTTCTCAACACTTTCCTACGTAGAAATTATACATTTAATTTAATGCAATTGGAAAGAAGCGATTGAGGGATTTAGATTTATAATTATGTTGATTATTGGTTAGATTTTCAATAAGCAGTCAATAATTTAGCATATTAAATATATTTTACTGACATAGGAAGATTTGAAATCGTACAACCAATAATAGAAGGCTCTTGGATTATTTCTTACTGACTATTAGCTCATTGAAGATTACAGGTTTCCTTTACTGATACTTAAGTCAATCCAAGTTTCTCACCAAATATCTCAAATCAACTTAAATCAATTTCCTTTGATCAGCAAAATCAAAAACATTTCTCCATATTTTTCTACTCTGTCAATTTATTAGCTTTAGAATACAATCCCTGAAATTCTGGTAAGAAGCAGTAGTCTCATTCTAAGAAAAACTAGCTGTCCACTGCTCCCTAGCTTTGAATGGTAGTTCAACTAGGATCAGTTCATAATTTAAAACTATGAAAAATATTTTATAATAATTCTTTTTGGTAGTTGGTACCAATCCGGCTGTTTTCATTCTGGATCAGTAATTAAGATAGATTTTATTCACTTAATAATCCCGATAATAATAATGGTAATAATAATCGTTGTTTGATTATTTTTTGGCAAAATAATTAGCAATGTCAACAAGAAGAGAAAACAATATATTTCAGTATTATTGACTAAAATGATTTTGTAATATCATACAAATAATTCCTTTGATAAACAAGAATAACGTATATTATAGAATGAAGTGAATGCATTTCATATCATGTTCTTTTAGTTATTTACATATGTACTGCTTTATATAAATAAATGAAATGATTTACAAATGTCATTTTATGCATAACATGTCAAAAAATATTCGGCGAGACTATAATTTATGGACGAAACAATCAAATTTAGGATAACAGAACTCAGATTTTAGTGCAAAATTCATTCACCCATTTGGCTAAATAGCGTCTTAACATTTTAGCTGATGTCAATTTGTTATGAAAAACATTAATTTAATTTCTAAACTTAACCATTAATTGTAAATCATAGTCCTTATTCTTCAAATTGCTATATAACCCTCATTTAGCCTTAGTATGTAGGTGGACATTCTCAAGGTCACTTTAGCGTCACTCAAAGGTTGGCCATAAATTATAGTTACACTAAATGTTCATTTAGTTTAATGGTGAAAACAGTTAATTATCAATATTTTCGAGATCCGCAAAAGTTCAATATATAGATGAATAGGTTAAACGAGGGAGATAGAGACCATGACGTAGTCAGATATAGTAAACATGTACAATTTTATATGATAACAGTAGACAATATGATGAATGTGATAGTAATTACCTTGACAACAACAAAAAATACAGTACTGAGTTAATTATAGTAGCGGTCATAATAATATTTAGCGAGGAATTAAGAAAACGGATGTAGATGTCTAAATTGATAAAGGGTTAAATACTTTGTAATACAAAAAATAATAAGGTCAGTTATAAATAATAATCATAAATTTGAAATGAAAACTGAATTAAGATGAACATTTTAAATCTTCTGACTAAATAGTACTGAGATCAAGTAAATAAAAATCAAGAAAATAAAAGAAGGGAAACACAACTGTGAACTAGCTACCATAATGGCATCAAGTGAACTGCAAGTGCATTTTTGAATAACCAAGTTGGGATTTAAACAACAAATAGAGACTGGGTTTTTATAACGTAAAATTCTGTTGTTATTCTGTTTATTTACTACTCACAAGGCAGCACCAGGATACAATGAAGGATTCACGTCTAACAGATGTTTGCTTGTGGTACTACTAGTTAATTGTACCTTAGTGAACATAGACTCAGATGGGGAATACCGGTCTATTTACTTTGTAAAATTTCTTTGGTAAAATGTGAAAATCATACCTTGAATACTTCATTTGCACATCCTTCACCAATCGCCCTTTAGATCCTTCAGGATTCTTCTAATTCTCAATTCCTATATGTTTCCCTTTCTGTTCTCTTCAGTTCAATCTTCTCGTCCTTCTGCTGCCAGACACTCCTTTTCGGATTAGTGTTACATACTACTTATGTCTGTCGACATAAGTAACATACACGACAGTACATATTACACATAAAATACCATTGTAAAACATTTGATTGAATTGTACAAATCAGTGGGAGTGTGGGAATGACATGGAACACACGAAACGGGATGAATTCACCATATTCTGAAATGTTTAATTTTTCCTTGTAGAAGATTTTGTAATAGTCGACAATTTTATATTTTCAATGGTTAAGATCATGAGTCAGTTGAAGCCAGACCACCATGGAAAACCTGGAATCGCTGGACGGTCATCTCGTCCTATTGTGAGACTCCTCAGTAGTGCGCATCCACGACCTCGCCCCTTGCGATATTCGAACCCATGACCTATCAGTCTCGTGTGCGAGCACTTAATCACTAGACCACTCAGACACTTAATATTACCTGAGTGAGAATCGAAATTAACATGATATAGTTGATGGTTGAATGATTCAGAATAACAGTAGTAGCAAATTGTGGTTAAAAAAAACCCAAATTACTACTATTTAGGTTTTCATTCTTTATGTTTTCATGTGTACACGATTACTGTATAAGTTTAATTGTAAGTAATAGTTCATTTCTGTAACTACAGTTGTAAAATAAACAATATCATCTCGTTTAATAAATAAGAGCTTTAAATTCAAGCATACTTAATTAAAGCTTGCTGTGTCAACAATGAAGAGTAAAATCTTTGAAGGGTACTATTTTCACAGTTCTTTTGTAATGGTAAGGAGGAAAATACAGACAGTTTTATTTGTTATCATCATTATTATTGATATATCTGATGTCTGTAATGAAACATTGATCAGTGACAACCATTATTGGAAATCACTTCGATAGAAATATGTTTTTGTTTTAAGCAAAGAACTTTCATGCAGAAAATTCTGTATGCACATAAGTGTGTGCTGTTGCTTAGGACACGAAATTCTGATAATATTCGTTTGATAACTGGTTGTTTCCGTTTGGTCTCATTTGCAAGAGATACCCCTTCTCTCTTTACTGATAAATATTCATCCTCTCTAAAATCTATAATATACATTTCTATTGGATTTATGTAACAATGAATATGATTCCATTACATAGACCATGCTTTTTTAAAGATTGTGCTATGTTGAAAAATTTAACAATGACATTAATTAGGTCATGAAACTTTCTGTCTGAAGAGCATTATTGACAGTGCTTTATGAATTTTTTACTATTTTATTTATTATTAGCTTTATTCAATATTATATTTTTGGTACAATATAGAATTCTCAGCACAAAGTGTTTCAGCAAGTTTACGTTTCTTATTTTTAGATCGATATTGACAATAAATATTGAGTGATCTCCGGTTAGATATTAGCATTTCAGAAGTCGACATCTGAATAATATTCATTCTTTTCAGGGCATATTGCCAGCCATCATGATATCTCTGATTGTACATTTTTGTAATTTTTACAACGAAATGTCGTAAACTTTCCACAAACGCACCTGAATAGTCTATACAATTAATTGATATAATGATCTGTTAAAAAAATACAGGGAAACAGATAATTTGTTGAAATATCTAGATGGCAGGAACAGATAGCCCAGATATTCAAGCAAGTCTTTTGGAACAATTATTTTATACTGCATATGTGAATTTTATGCAGACATTATGGAGCAAGTCTTTCTAATGAAACAATAATTATTGAAAAGTGTCATAACATTGGATGTATACCAGTCAACTGTGAACATTAGTAATGAACAAATTAACCATAAAATGAATCATAGAAAACATATGGATACAATGATTACAACAAAAAGCTAAAATAGTCCAAATTTGTTAAAATCAAGACAAGATTTTAAGAAATAATTAATACGAATATGGTTTAATGCTCGTAATGGATTTCAGAAGTGGTTATGTACTCATTAGTACAGTCAGGATGAGAGATAAAAAGGAAGATTGATTGACTACCTCCAACCACCATCTAAAGATTGATTTGTAGCTACAGTAGTGTTAGGTTGTTGTTTATAGTCGATGAAGATCCTGGATGTATGTTTCGTGCTAGTTGTCAACCGTTAGTAAAGCGCATCTGTAATATCGAGGGAACTAATACTCATTATCGGATACGAATTCTCATCACCTAGTTTCGTAAATTAAGATGCTACTATTAAACTACTTGAACAGTAACTGACCTCTTGCAGATCTAAGATATTTACAACCGACTGATAACTACTCACTGACCAATCAATGTCTGTCTATTCTTGAATACTGATTGAGTTCTATCGATCAAATTATAATGTGACCATTAGTTTCAGTAATTTAAAACTGCCTACATTGTTTTGGAATTGTATACTTACGAAAACCAATAATCCTCAAAACTGGCCATATATTCAAGCGTACGTATAAAAACTATAGGCTGATGTGTAACAATCTATTATTAGTCATTTTAATATCTACCGAAAATAACCAATAGAATTGTGATGACTCATTTATAGTTTTTAAATATTTTCTAATTTCTAACCTGTACACAATCATACTTTATAAGTTCACTTCACAATTGATTTCTTTTAAGATAAAGTTCATTGAAATCTGAAGTAAACCTCCTGTTATCAGATTGATATGCTAAGGTGAAAAGTGTTAACGTCGAATTTCTATCAACGTTTCTATTGTAAGTACATTTTGCGTAAAATAAGTATATACCACCTTATCTAGTGAGTTTATTGGTTTTAATAGTAGTGTTTATTATTTCAGTAATATTGATTAATATGAATCTTGATTGAATTCTATATCATCAGAAGGGGTTTTGTGGAGATTTTAGAAATTTCAATTGTTGAAATCATGAGTCAATTGAAAATAGATCACCATGGAAAAACCTGGAATCACTGGACGACCGTTTCTTCCTAGTATGGGACTCCTCAGCAGTGCGCGTCCACGAACCCACCCCGCGTGAGATTTGAATCTATGACCTATCAGTCTCGTGCGCGAGCGCTTAGTCATTAGACTATTGAGCAGGCATCCAACGGTATTAATGTCTAACTTCAACCGATCCACGAAATTACGCCACCGTCTACCATTGTCTTCAGTGAGCTGATATCTCACAACAGACCTGGTTGAACTCCATTGGTCACGGCTTCTCACTAGAACTCCAGGAAATACCTCTTGAAGTCAGTCACTAGTGAGCAGGGATTGGGATTGTGGATGCACACTGCCGAAGAGTCCCATACTAGGACGAAACGGTCGTCCAGTGTTTCCGTGGTGGTCTATTTTCAGTTGACTCATGATTTCAACCAGCGAATTCCATATCATTTATTAATTACTGATATAAAACATAGTTCATACACTTGTGTAAGAAAGGTTTATCTTAGTTTCTGTGACCATATTCTGAATTAATTTCGCTTAAAATGGAATAAGAACCTACAATAGTGAAATTTATAAGCGCCTCAGTAACACAGAACATAAAATAGTTACATTGAAAACTCATGTATGTATGAGCCGAAAAAATTATATCCAAAATTCATCATGAACTTAAAGAATTTGAAATTCAAATTATTTACGTGCAGCTTCAGCTCAGATAGAACTTTGGACTACTGAACAGTTTTGAGTCACACTGAGTTTAAGCGACATTTCATTCATAGTCTACTCCCATAAATAGGGAGTTTACTACACAGAAAAATGTCGAATGCTTTAAGCATCCGGTCATCACTGCACTTTAAAGAATCATAAAGTTTGATAAATGTTAACTTCAACATCTGAAAATTGGTTGGATTCTATTTATTCAGATAATAGAAGCCTCACTCATATTCATTCACATCTCCCTAATATGTTAATAGCAGTCGGAAATTTGTTTGGCAATAAAATTTATCTGTACTGAGAATTTGTTTGTATGTTGGAACATTTACATGACTAATTTCTGATAAATCCGAAGAGTGATTCTTGATTTATTTTGAAACTTCTGTCATGTTATATAAGAACATCGGATAAAGGAATAATGAAATACAGGAAGTGATTTACTCTAATATAAAACTTCTCAGTAATCAGTATTCATAACACCCTACACCAAAAGTGATAAACACTAAGATGCTTCTACCTTACATCATCATTGATACTTCAAAGTTATCTTTTTCTAATATCATTCAGACTAAGATAAACCTTAATACTTATTCAATGTCATCAGTGAATAACCGATTTCATTCATTTCAATCTTACTAATTTTATTGTTTATAAGTTTTTCACTGTAACCAATTCAATAGCAAATACATTGAAGATCGAATATGTTGAACAAAAAATCAACAATATAAACCAATAGATCAAAGATATTGTTCTTATTGTCATATCTCATAGTTACATATTTATACTGTTACCATCCTCAGTTTTATTACCAGTTCCTAGTAAGAATTCCATTCAATTTTCCTTTTCAATTAAAGTAAAAACTAATTTAGTAAAAGTTTATAGAATATTAACCGAGATCATTTTATGAATCACACAACAAGTGAATGATGTTTCAATTATTTGAATCATCATAATAATGCGTGTTAATATTGTGTAATTGACATAGTTCTAGACGTTGAAATGACCTTGAAAAATTTACTTTATACAATTACTACTATAATAATGAGGTATTGTATTGCATACCATTATATTTAATTTGTTTCGCCTCAGAAGACAATCTAATAAGTGATAATAATAATAATGATGATAATGATGTCATACGATTTCACCATAACCTCAAATTTTCAAGCAAACAAAAAAAACATATCAAGATAAAAGATGATCATCATTTTTTTGCGTGATAGATCATCTAGCTATAGATAACCTCGTCTCTATTATTAATATTATTATTATTATCACCGTTACATTTATATCACCATCGTCATCATCATCATCAATACCCCTATATACCATAGATTAAAGGTATTCATGCATGCATACAATTAATAAATAAATAGACAATCATGTGTGCATAGAATCAGAGTCCAAGTAGATGATTTGTGAACAATTTGTTTAATATTAGAAGGCCGGTGTTAGTTAGGCAGACATATTATAGATAGACAATTATACTTTGATTAGCACCATTAAGAGTCATATTCACATGATTATCTTTTTGAGTTAATAATGCACAAACATTTTATTTGTTTATCGAGTACACCGAATTCACTATAAATTCACTAAATGAATATGATCTGAATCCATTTCTTTTCTTAATATACTACTTACATTTGTATATTTTATTCAATTACTTGTGAATAAGTGTAAGTGCCATTAAGAAAAGAAGAAGAATATCATACTTCGAAAGTGAAACATCAATTATACAAATACGTGAATAACAATATGTACGATCAAACTGAAGTGGAATTCCTTGTTAATTTAATTATTAGTACACAAAAATCAGAAAAATCATTTTCTCCTTATGAATATGACTATCATTCATTAAATACTATTTCACAATTTCCTACAGCATCTACAACACTTTCATCGCCTGTATCATCTTTAAAATCATTTTCAAGTAAGTTGTTGGTTTTATTTTATTATTATAATGTAATGTATTTTTGTCAAATATGATCATTTGATCCTAGATAACATAACACCTTGTTATTTTACTGATCGGATCAGATTTTATCTATTGAATATAAATTCATTTAGAGAAAATCTAAATATTGCCTCTCTTACAAATAATTATTTCCGAATTAGTGATTTGATGAATTATGATGGTTTGCAAAACTTAACTATTTGACAGTTTTCTTATTTCACTTAAATAATTTATGTGATGCGCCTCGCTTTTCCAATGATATATTTTGTTAAATTAAAGTTTAGTTCAATAAATCTTCTTGGTATTGATCATAGATCAAATTCATAGTAACAAGTAACACTGCATTAAAAATAAATTATAATTACAAGAAATGGTCCTAACTTGTAAGGTGAAGACTACCTCGTTGGAGGTTGTGCGATTATTATGATCAATAGTTGGGGGAGTTAGTTAACATGACTCAGAATCGGTCCTAAGTTTTAAAATTATTTCATACATTTTTTCCCCACTTATTCATTTTCTTTCCTCCCAACTTATATTCATTGTTCTTAGTCTTTCTTACCGTCACTTATACTACTTCTACTACATTGTTTTTCACCTCGATAATGTCTTTACACTATGCTCTCAACTTGATCCGATGTACAACAAAACTTGACTTTAAATTGCATACAACTGATTGACCGTTTAAAAATATGAAGATTTACTAGTGTTGAAAGATGATCAAAATACATTTTTCGATCTATTTTTTGTTATTGATAAAAATTAATTTCTTTGTAAACCTCTTACAGATGCGGTTATATTCAAAGTTGAAATCATTGATAAATTTATTGAATACCTGATTAGTGTGTTGATTAGACGAAAGATAGCTTTCAACTAGGTATCTCTAGGGCATCAGTTCACTAATAGAAAGTATGAATTATCTTTAGTCTCCAATGGTTTAAAAAGAATGCAATAATCTTTATGATAGTTGTAACAGTAGTAGCACCAATAGTCGTAGTAAAAGTAGTAATTCCATGCACAAACTAACATTATTGCCTTAAAGTCAGAGTATTTTTAAACTACTTGTTTTAAAGCATAACTGAAATACGGCTCACACCTGTGACAGTAATTGGAATACTGATTCATTTTAGTTAAACCCTATCAAGTCATAGGGTTAAGTCATACTTAAAATGTTTTGATCTTGATGATAAGATTAACCATATTCAATCAAACTATTTGTTAACGGATCCCATCAGCCAAGTGATGCAGTATACATACATTCATGTTAGTGATTCTAAAGGGTTAGATTAGTTACTATACATCTATCATTGTCAGTTCATACAGTCACTGAAAACATCATTTGGTATAAACATACAACTGGTTAATCTTCCTAATTCTCCTTTAACCAATCAGCGACCAGATCTTATAATATAATTAATTACCAGATAAGCTTTAATCTGACGTTTGAACAGATGATCACCATATCCATGTCTCTCTATCTCTAAGTTCATTAACCATTATAATGTATATGCATATCCTTAGTTTGTAATATATTCCATAGTTTAGACTGTTCAAATCTTCACTCCATCAATTAGGGCTCCAAATTACGATGAAATATATATATATACACACACACCATGAATAAAATATTTTGGTTAAATCGAAATTCTATTTTGCATACACTAACAATAATATTATCTATCAAGGTTACAACCAGATCAGACTATTTCTTCTGCAAAAGTGTATCCAATTTTTTTATTAAAAAAACATATGAATTATTTCTTATCGTTCATAGTTAGTTAACTAATTAGTTGACCAGTTAAGAACGTGTTGACTGTCGTTTGAAGTTGACTGTCGCTTCAAATGTTTATCTCAATCTTCTTTTCTTTTTCTTTCGTTTCTGTTACTTTTTTTTCCTAATTTAGACTCCGTTTTTGTTTTCATCCGTTGAATATTAGTCTATTTCTTCGGTATTTACGTGTGGTTCATTTTGTCGAAATCTTTTGTATTTCATTGTTTTTATTTTATGTATCTTCTTAAAGTTACTTTTATTTTAAACCACGCGTGAGATAATATCTAACCATTAATTATTATCATTACTGTTGTTCTTGTTATACCTAGATCATTGTATGTATGAGAAATACTGACTGTTTATTACAAATCTCATTTTTACGAATCAACCTGTTTCGACTGCTGGGAATAGTATTGTGTTATTAGTTTACAACTCATTTATCAAGTACATGTTTGTGTACTGAAGTTTGAATGATGTGAGGGCTAGTTATATCAGGTAACTGATTAAAGCGGAGTAGTTTGAGAATGTGAAATACTATAGTTGCTACCCAATCTTATACACACATTCACTTAGTCAATCAGAACAGTCGAAAAAAATTTCAAAACTATTCAAGTCATTGACTATTGATGCATGTAATTATACTTTGAATCCTTCTCATTATTCGAATCCTATGGATGATGATACGTCTCTCAAATAGTAATATATTAAGGGATAATATTTAAAATTTTGTTTTAATGATTAAAAGTATTGAATACACTGAATACCTAGGACATCATTATATATGTAAAACTGTGGAGAAGAATTGTAGCTCAGATCAATAAGAACCAATCAACATCGAGGTGCATAGAACAAGTTGTGAAACACATATGGAGAAATTCGAACACTTCACTTCTATCTGAAGTTTGTGCTGATAATGTCGTTTAGAAGAACGATGAAAGCTCCACGACCAAACCACCTAGCTCAAAGAACAAAACTCCATCAAAATATGTAAAACTGTACTGAAGAAAATCTACGATACAATTTATTAACCTGTATGATAATATTCAAATAACACGGTCAATGAAACCAGTTAAAAAATCGATAAATTCAAATGAAACCATTTTATCTATCTATTTAAGTTGTTTAGATTATGAACTTAGACACAATAAAATAGAGGAGATGAGTCATTAAAAAAAAAATGAAGGTCATGCATAATAACAATCAGCATTGGGTTTGGGGGACATTTAGGTTGACACTATTTCTATTTGTTTGTGTCTTATATAGACATATGAATGTGACCTTGAATAAATTAAATATAAAGTTGATACAATCAGTATTTAGACAAAACTATTTGAGAAAGGGTAAAACAAATTTTAAATAAAAAACAACCTAGTTTTTAGCAGGATAATAATCACGTTTATATAACATGTGAATTATGTTGTTAAACAATTCTGTCATAATAGATTTTCTGAGATGGTAAAGAGGATGTTTAACATAGTAAATATAGTAGAAAGTTAGTTCTCATCACTAACTGAAGAGCTAACGATTTGAAATTAAAACTATGATGAATAAAGTGTAATTCTTTAATCTTTGATAGACGATTTGAATATTCATCTAGATCAAGGTCTTGTTTATTGTATCGAAGCGTAATTTTCTATACTTCATTGAATTATTGATTCATATCATTGTCTTGAAAGCATTGAGTGTTATTATATAGTGTCATGAAGATTGTTGAATTTAAAGTTTCACGTAATACACCGACTGTGGTTAGATAACTACTGACAATCTGATGTAAATGAACAGTGAGATACGCGAACATACAAGTGATATATGACCCAGAATCCCCAAGCCTAATTTTGAGCATCTGACCTTCAGACCACAGTTGGGGTTCAATAGTTCATATTTCTAACTTCAGTCAATTTGCGATATTTTGTGTCCATTATCCACTACTATTGATGATATTTGTATCACTTCTGATGGTTGAACGTCACTGGTTACGGCTTTTCTTTAGAACAATGTTCAAATATCTTGGTTCTGATACCCGATGGGGTTTAGGATGTGCACTGTTAAGGATTTCTATATTAGGATGAAACATCTACCCAGTACTTCATAGTTTTCACTGGTTGTTTAATTAAAATAAATTAGTGATATCAAACTGTAAACAGTGACTGTTTTGTTACTATCAACAATTTGAATTTAGTGAATGAAATATTAAGTAGGTAATTACGGTTACAATTACCTTTAACCATACTCTTAATAACACATGTCCCAACCATTTCATTAAATGAGCTAGTTGGTATATGTGTTACGTATGCCCAACCACCTCCTACTTTGACGGACGATGATCGTTAGTGCAGTAGTAGATTATAAGAAGGCTAGGGATGACCGAATTGACAGTTGTTTTGAGTTCCAGATGTTCTTCAATTGTAGAACGTCATGCCGAACTAAGATGTGGCACCAGTTCATGAATTAATTGAAAACTGAACTATACCATGCTAATAGGTGTACACTACCTGATTAGAGTCCGTGTGGGTTATAGTAACCAGCAGTTATAAACTTTAGTTGATACGGCTCAGAATCGATTGCAATGGCCCAGGTGTGTTCACTCGTTGGTTTACTCTTGAACATGTGTCCTAAAATCACCTTACACCATACAACTTTGTGATGTCTTAAAATAATCTAATCTCCATGTATCAATGTGATAAGGCAATTTAAACCGAAATACATATTTGTCACATCTTACGTTGCATACAATTAACTAATGACACCATTTGTATTTCTTTAGTCTAAACATTCTTATTAATGTCTGTGCATCTTAATTAGTGAGTATATCTCTTATGAGAAGTTGAAATTCGGTTAATAGTTTTGATCTTACAAAATAAGTTTACTAATTATTAAGTCTTTTGAGTACATAGATAGGTTGTTAATTATTCCTAATACCTATGTTATTAAACTCGACATTGACAGTAACAAACTAGTGTGATTTTTTCCATATATTGCGTGTAAATTATCACCTACCCCATAGTGCACAATATTATTGAGAAGACACATTTGCTTTCTAAATAGGTTATTCTCAGTAAATATTCTAGATATGGTTGTTTCTATAATATAAAGAGTGTAATTAACTCAATTATTTAAAAAAAGGAATAGTAACGTGTTCTTACTAGTACACAACCATACATAATTAAATGTTCCAGGGTAACATTTTTTCTTATTTCATAAACAATACTGTACAGTTTTGTTATTTATGACTGTGAACACAATTAAATTGATGTCAGTTAACCAGGACAAACAAAGAAGCATCAGAATAAGAAGGAATGAGATCACCAAAATTGTAAATACAATGTTGATCATTTTTAGTGACATGCTGTCCAAAAGTTGGATAGTTACAATAAAGTTCAGTCTGTTTAACTATATGTGTATGATATCAGATGATTCTTTGCTACTGTTTATCACAAGAGTACCTAGAAATTTATCGATAAAGAATAATTGTTTAATTAACAAATGAATATATGGAATAACTCATTAGTATAGTTTGAACCACTAATCACTCTATTATATTGTGTCACCTTTCACTTTTAAATGATAGTAACAAGAATAGTAAAATAAATGGTGTTCTCGTTTACTAACTTGAAAGTTGGTATTACTTAATAAGGATGGTTGTATCATCAAGTCAGGGTGAGCATTATTAATGCATGTAGTTTTAATGTATCAGAGTGTTGGAGATAACTGCCTAAACGATAGAATGTTTCTAAATCTTGATATTGTGGTTTGTTCTAAAGTATTTGTAATCATTAAGATAACTTTGGTGATCTATTCGATTAACTCTAAGAATCAAATAAAATGGTTATTTCTCAATGGTAATTGATGTTCATTAGTTTAATAAGTGTATCTGCGCTGATTAGATTTTTATTAACGCTTAACAATAATCACAATAGTCATCACAACTTTATAAAGATCATACATTCAATCTGTTCCCATCCTCACTATCCTATAACAGTCTTGATGTTAAAATAAAGTCAACAATCGAATGAGCTCTGTTACTTTTGTACAGAGTCCAATAGATTCTTTGCTTCAGTTTTTTTCTTTCTTAGTTGACAATGACAGAAACCTGTGATTCTTATAAAGCTTAAAAATCATTCAAAATCATATCCGGGCTCATTAGTTCAGAAGTTAAGCATTCGTGCTAGAGACCGAAGGCCGTGAGTTCGATTCCCGGTAACGAGCTTGTGAGTGAGCACTGATAAGGAGTTACACATTAAGAATAAACGGGGTCTAGTGTCTCTAGGTTTTAAATGATTTTCTAGCATTGATGGGTTCATGATCTCAATAAAATTCAATAAGCTCCACAACCTGAAATGCCATTCTGTTTGTCTAACTTTCTTTCCGAGAATAAACCATTTTTAAATGTTATGAATTTGTGTGGCGTATGCTTAATCACTACTTGCCTCAAAGTATGATGTTGTCTACGATGTCGAGTGTCAGATTAGAAGAAATCTATGAGTGGTAAGACCAATATGTGATGTCAGTTCATGAAGTCAGTGATTGTTAGACTAAACAGTGTAGGTAGGCACAGATTATCTGGTTGGGGTGCGCGTTATTATCGTAACCAATGGCTAAAGATTTGGGATGATGTGACTCAGAATTAGTCGAGATGAAAAAAGATGCATTCACTCTTATCTTTCATTGGACCTTGAGTTTTAAAATTATCTAATGCCTTCTTTCTTCTCGTATCATATTGTCGGTGTTTAGTGTTTTCTAACATCGTTGATATTGTTACGACTTCTACCAATATGACATTTGTTTTAATAATTTAGTATCACTGTACTGACACCATGTGAAATTATTGCCAATTGGCTCGAAGTGTAATCTGAACTTATCAGGAAATGAAAGAAAAGACTGTCAATTTTCAATAGAATAACTGAAAATCAATGATATTTTAATAGATTTCTTCACTTTTAAGTAAACACACAAACACACTGCATAACATTTAGTTTATTTATATAGATTTATTGATATATGCATACCTACACCCCAACAGAGGTCATGATTATGAAATTATAAAGTTGGGGGTAATCAATAGTCGATATATTATGATTATTTGCTTTTCCATATATCAGGCTAACAGTTGTCACTATGACATGTACATGCATATGTAGCAACGTATGTATGTATGCATGTACGTATGTGTATATAAAGGCACCATATCATTGATAAAAAGTCATGATCACTGTTGATAATTTGTAGAAATTTTTTATCATCATAATTTAACATAAAAAAAAGGCTACTGATTCATTGTTTCATTCTAATTTGAAGTTATCTCAACAGTATTGACTTATTACTTATTCAATGGAATAGAATTTTAAACTCTCATAACCTGTGGCAAACATGTAGCAGCTGTCATTCCTTTTCTGATAGAGTTTATAATCGCCTGTGATTTACGAATTGTCAATGTCTAACATAGATTCACTTGACTTATCATAGTTTCGTCGTCATCAGTATAGAGAGCTTGTGTAGATTGTTGAATTTTCATAGTTTAGTGCTTCGAAGACAGCTATGATCTCATGCTAGTAACCTGTGAATGTCCACTATTCTTAATGACCAGGTTTCCCATCTCTAAAATAGAACGGAGCAAACTGCTGAGCAGTAAATTCATCGTTTGGAATGACATTATTTTGACGAACATGGGAAACCCGAACTCGCTGGATGTGTCTCGTCCTGATAGGGGAGACCTTAGCTGTACATATCCGCGAGTGTGAGGAAGTTCCCCGCCAATGACATCGAGAGATCCTTAAATAATATCTCAAATTGATGGATGTTAGAAATCAGACCACTACATGGTGACTCAGTGGTATAAATGTTAAGATAACTTCACAAAACCCATGGTAGCATGATCTAGGTACACAACTGAGGAGTCTAATGACAGGGTGAAACAACTATCCAGTGCTTCCTGATTTCCAATGGTGGTATTGTTGAAATCAGCTCGTGATGTAAACTAAAATTCCAGTCAGTGAATAAATTCAGATTAATGAAAGTGATGAATGCATGTAGTAAACAATTAATCCGTGTAGTTCTGTATCATCTAGATTATATTTAGGAAAGTATGAACAACTTCCATCGTTCGAAATTTCAAGCTTGAGGTTACCGGTAATTAACGTTTCAATGATTCATTAGCTTTTAGTGGCCCGTGGATCTGACTCCAAGATCGTATAAATGTTTGCTATCGCCTATTCTCGTATATCATCGTCGACTTGAATCGCGTTAGTCAATAACGGAATTAAATAAGTCGAATAACGAGAATTGACTTGAGAATATATATATTTCGTATATGGAGCGAATGAAACAGAACAGAGCAAAATGACACGCAGGAAAGATGGCTGGGAAGCCAACTCCATCTTTGTCAACCGTTACTCAATATTTATAGTCGGACAAAATAAAGCTACAGACATGTGATTAATGGAATAAGAAGGGCACACACATATACGCTCATATAAAAACAGTCTAGATTGATAAGCGAATAAATAACAAGTTCAAAGTATGGCTCGAGTAGAATGAATAAAATGGGATGTGCGAAAGCTAGAATAAGGTATATGGGCTTGGCATAATAACTGACACTACAAGCTATCATATTCCATGTGAAACTAAATTTATTCTTACAGAATAATATAAATTAATGGATAGTTATTATTTTTCTTCATATAACTATGTAACTTATTATTTTTTCTTTATCTATGCATATTCGTTCTTATTTCTTTTGTGTGTAGATTATCGTCCCCGTCAAAAAATTCTTATTTGTGGATTACCAGATGATATATCCCCTTGTTTAGACTATGCAATGATAGCGAAACCTGGAATGATTGACTATTCATCTCTAATTATTGCCAGTACTGATGTAAGTTTACACAATTACTAAAATGCGTTTATTAATGAGCTTATTTATGAGTGATGATGAATTGTCGATAATGATTAGTGTGTTTTCGAGATGTCTTCACATTATGGAACACTTGCCATTACTGTATTACAAGTTTGAACCACTCAGGCATCATCAATTTTTTGAATATTACATGTATGCCTTTCTAACAATTATCAACTAACACGAAACTTAGACAGAATTTCCCGCCAACTATCTCCAACCAACTAACGGTTCAGTTCTATGTGCATCTTCTGTATATTACTACTAATCCCCATCAACTGAAGTGTAATTTGTGGCTGTTATGGTTTATTCATATGGCGCACTAATTCCAAGTTGGCTATCTCAGTTAATGACTTCATTTAATAGTTGATAGCCCAAGAAATATCTATAACCCTTTTACTAAGCTGATAACAATAACTCCAGAAAGATCGTACCATTTAAACTTAAGTCAGTCAGTTAGTCACAATGTAGAACCTAGCACGTATGTACATCGGTTCAAGTTGTCATATCCCATTGGCACACAGAAATGAAATTGTCAGATCAAACTCCATAATAGTAGAGGTAGTAACAGTATCAGTGGACATAGAAAATATTACTCATTGAACATACAACTCGACAAGAAAATATAAATTAATGAAATAAAAACACAAAAAGTTATGATGAATTCACAACTCAGAGTCTGAGGAAAGACACAGAATGCATCCATCTGCACCACTGCGAACGATTTTGAGCCATATCATTCAAAACCTCTGACCACTGGTTATGATAATGACGTGGACCCCAACCAGGTAGTATACTGCTACTGTCATTACTCAGTTCAATTGTCATTGACTTGATGAACTGATGTAATGTTTTGATTTGGCTGCCCCTAACTTCCTTATAGTTTACTCCTACACCAAACAACATCACTCATCGAAGTAGACAGTGGTTAGGCACACGTAACGCACACCTCAAACACCTCAGTTGATGAGGTTCTGCTACCTCATCAGTCGACTTGCTATCTTTACCTAGTACCCTATTCCTAACCCAGAAACTGTTTACTCCATGGTCCAAAAATACATGATCAATGCTTTGAAGACAGCTATAATCTCATGCTAGTAACCTGTGAATGCCCACTATTCTTAATGACCAGGTTTCCCATCTCTAAAATAGAACGGAGCAAACTGCTGAGCAGTAAATTCATCGTTTGGTTGTCAGACAGTTATCTCGCCTACGCCACAAGTTGCCAAAAGTCAATCGAATATTCTTAATCCGTTCTTAGATTTTGTCAGACTTTCAAACTTATGTGGTTGTAGACGTGAAATATAAAATCATAACATCCTGAAGTTATGCATAATAATCGTTCAACTGATTGATCCACACGTAATCAATAACATTGTAGTTTATTAGTCGTTGAGAGCAAAAGTACAACCTTAATGATATTCTTTCCACATCTAATGTTATCAAAGGAGATTCACTTTATCCAATTGTCGAGACATCCTGAAATTTATTTCTATTCAAATGATTTACCATGAAATTCCCCCTTTCAACAAATTTAACATCATTATAAATTAAAATTTTATCCATATTATGCACTCGGATTGCATGATCAGTGAATTCAACAAACTATGAGACAGATGCCACTTGATATTTATCTAACTTCATGCATTCTAATGCATTTAAATCACATGGACAACTATCAGTTAGGTACCGACACTTATGTATAGATCTATGAGGAGGTGCATCACGATATACAGTCACGTTTTCACTTTTCTAACTTTTTTTTCACATATACATCACTGAAAAATTTGTAATGAATAAACTCATGAATGGTGTGAAAAATATAACGAAATAAAATATAATTTGTCAGAAAAAATAAGGTAATTAAATATTACACCAATGTGTATTATCATTGCCACCAACCCATGAAGAGACAAATCATGTAAATGAATGATCACCGATTAGTTTCTAAGTATGTTTAGATGCATGTAGGTAGGTAAGCAGGCAGGTAGGTAGATTGGTTGGTTTATGCATTCCACTAATCGACTCTATTTTTAATTGGTATTTCAAACTTCTCTCGACATCTGAAACTTGTGTAACTTATATATGACTTACATTTTGTAATGCTTAATAATTGATTGGAGATATGAGTATAGTCAGACAGATCAAATCGATTTAGAAACAGTACAAATTTTTCTGTTGTACGAAAAAGATCTCTTCTGTTGATAGGCTATGGTGAATCGAAAATCACGTATTTTATTGTTATACTTTAGAATTTCTCATTAAGGTGAATGAACACAATTTTGGTGAAGTTTCAGTCTCTGAGTTGTATGGTTTAATCATGAAGCTTTTTCATCGACTCATTTAAAAATAAATAACTATGAAGTGAAGAATTAAGTCAATTTAGGAGGAAACAATGAGAATTAATGTGCAGATAATGACAAGTGGCAACAACCAATCAAATATAGTGTTAATAAAATGAGCTTTTTGTTATCTTAGTATCGGGAATTTGTGAAGATTGTAGTATTTTCACCGTTATAATCACTAACTGATCTTAGCCAGACCACCATTAAAAACCTAGAAACACTGGATGTCCGTTTTATCCTAATATGAGTCTATTCGTCAGAAGTGTGCATCCACGACTTCGCACGCGGAAATCAAACGGCTAACCATTAGACCACTGAGCTGACATCCAACGATGTTAGTGTCTAACTTCGAATAACTCACTTCTATCTAAATTTTGTGTTAATGATGTTGTTTAGGAAGACATTTAAGGATTCATGATTAAGCTACCGAGCTAAGACAGCACAACACCGACACCAAAATCATCCAACTGAGCTGCGAATCTTCTCCACTATACTTGAAGTTATAAAGATAAGTGATTAAACAGTTAAGTGCGAATTCAACGACTAACTTCAATAAATTTTATGATATTGGTACAAACATCATTCTATGTTATCACGTCGAGTAACTGCGCTTCATTTTTGACTTAAGTTCTTAAGCAATGATAACTTTGCCATTAGGTGGGGGAGAACACACAACATAAAAGCTAGCTAGAACTAATGAATAGCAGATGATTTCTATTTAAAATTTAATGTACTCCTGAGAAAAATTAGTTTTAATCAAATACTGATAAATGTTAATTCACTTCAGAATTTGATATGCCTTATCAACCATGACAATAGATAATTAACATTCGTGTTACATTTGATTATGTTAAACTAACCGGGTATTTTATAATTTACGTCATGGACTGACATTACTTAAATGTTGCCACTGGAAGCCAGGAAGCAGTGTTTTGTACCTGATATGGGACTCTTCGGCTGTGTACATCCACGACTCCACTGGGGGCTGAACTCAGGACCTTCGGGTCTCGAAGTGAATCTCTAACCTTCAGGACATTGAGTGAACATTCAATCAAAACCATACTTGGCTGTTCTGGGTTTGGTCTGCATTGGGGGTCTCATACAAAGACAAAATGCTGTGAGATGCATCCTGGTATGTGACGGTTGTCTAACTAAGATATATCCGTGGTAAAAACTATAAGATTCAATAATCTCCAAGATCTTTTCATTAAACTATCATGATACGAAAGTAATACTGAATATTATTGTGTAAGTTAATGCAGTTCCGTTGTTCATGATAAATCAGTCAAAAAAGTAATATTTCGATTACTTAATTCTGTCTTATTTAAAGATTTTCATCAAAAAAGAGTAACTATCTACTTATTTACCTGTCAAGGCATCGGTTCAAGGTGTCTATACACCAACAATGTTTAGTACAATTTGATTAGACTATTTAAATCTTGGTATATTTGGAGTTATTTGAAAAAAAAAAAACAATTTAACGGAATATATCATACGTTCAAATATATAACGATAATCGTTATCGAATAACGAAACATATATCATTTTGTATTAATCTCATAAGTATTTCGCTTCGAATAAAAAAAACAATGACACCATGTGAAAATGCAAATTCTTTAACAATATATATAATCTACCAGGTCACTCATATGACTATCTCATCAATCAATACATTTAGATAATATAATCATACCAAAATATATCTATTAGACATAGGTAAATATTCATGTTAAGATAGAAAGTGAATTGTTATTAGGATACAAAACGATATGATGACAGTTACACGATGGGATCAGATACCTCCAAATGCCCTGGTACGGCCAAGGGTGGGGAGAGTTCGTTCTCCTCGAAATGCTCACACATGGCCACGCGTATACAGCTACTGTCAGGGAAGTCCTACTCACTGCCTTCTCGTGGCGGGGGTGTTGTTTACGAAATTGAGAGGACGAAAGGCGAATGTCCGGCACTTCAACCGGGTTGGTGAACACGGAGAGTTCACCTAGGGGAGTTGGAAAACCCTGATTCCAAACCAATGGTGCACATGGGCTCCAGGGTCCTGAAGGAACAAATGACGTATGAACTTATTGTTGGTCATCGGCTACCATGGGACTACATCTCCTAAAGTTGCTCCACTGCCTTGTGGATTAATACTTTAGGTCGAAGGATCCGGGTGTGGCCCCCTAGGAGAACCATCTGCTTCGGTCTGGGCACCCAGGGAGTATCATAGCCCACACACAAATCAAGTGACTTGTGTGGCTTATATGTATTCGATGCCCCTTTGTACCAATATTTATTTGTTCAAATAAATAAATAAATATATATAAAATCAAATGATTTCTAATCCCTTCTACTTAATACTGTGATTTATTCCATTGTTTATTACTTCGTTAAATAACTATTTCGTTCGAAACTTCTCGATAGTTTCATAGATATTTATTACAGTAAACACTTTGAGCATTAGTCTTGCGTAGAAATAACTTATCCCTATATATTCGTAATCAGCCAATTAGTGAATAATTCTCAATAGTTATATCAGTATGATGGTGAATCATCGGTTGGGCAACAATTGGAGTAACATTCTATTCTTGAAACGTGTTGTGATGCAACACATTGTACTGTAATGTCACAGTAATAAAACCCAGACATAATCTTGATGTAAATCGAAGATAAATTGTCAGCTTCATTGTGACCAATAATCAATATACCAATGAAATCATTTAGTTATACCAGTTGGGTAAACAAGACTCTAATAACAAGATTTTTTCATAAATTCATTCGTGAACGATAATGAAGAACTGTTATATAGCCCTGACAAAAGATAAATGTAACTCATTAACGAAACAAAATCACTTCTATACTATTTGAAAAGTTACATAAATATATTGTCCTACAGCCCCTTCAAAATATCACGTGACAAGATCTCTAATCAGAACACCGACTTATACGACCTTAGCCCTATGCCAAACCAATAACGCGTTAATCAACACGAACAGCCTAGAGTCAACTCAGTTCTTATTGGTTCTTCTAGCCTTGTCCTGCCCGTTCAGTCCAGAACACAATCTCAGCTACTACTTCAAGAATCATATATTTCAGATATACGCAGTTTATGTACAAGCAAATCAGACCACATCACACCATAAAATAAAAAATGACAATTATACAAGATCAAACTAAAAATATCTGTGAGTGAGAGACTGTAACTAATAGATTGGGAATGACTTAAGAATAGTAAATCGTATCGCAATAGCCAATAGGTAGAATGAAATGAATACGAATATATATAATTCTCTCGTACTGTTTATCTGAACAAGATTACGATTATTTGTATAAATTTCAGTATGATAAGTACATATATTTCCATACATTTCTCAAAAAGAAACCATGTGATTTGAACTTTTTTTAAGAGGCTAGAAACAGTGATACAGTGGGTGGTACATATTAAATTTTTAGGTAATAATATGTATATACATAGATTATCATAAGTAAATTACGTGCTTACACAAATATCAATGTTATGTTATTTTTCTTTATTCTAATTCAATCATGAATCTATGACTGGATTATGTTAGGGTATTTTAACAACATTCATTGTATTTATTTTCGTAGTTATCACAGAGTGATATTTTTTTTATTACGATCCAGTGTTCTGTTAACAATGGCTACCTAAATTGTAATAAATAGTTATTTAAATGGTAATTTTTAGGTTGTGGGGAGGGAGGATAATAATAGCTTATCGCTAATACACTGAGTTAAAAGATTAATATATTCCACTATGTGGACCAACTTTGATTCTCATTCTTAGATAGACATATCTTAATGTTGTTGAGTTCTCTAACATAAGTAGTTTAACTGAGGAACTTTCTTTACCGTTTTCGACATCATCGAGGTTTAATTCATGTAGAAGTGAACCTCTTTTGTAGGTATTAAAAAAACCATTCACAAGGAAAACCGTAAGAGTGAACTAATTTAACTCTATTGAAATAACTAAGAGGATCACTTCTGTAAGAAGTAAGTACCGATAATGTTATTCAGAATGACAATAAAATTTTCGTAATTAATTCATCCAGCTCATAGAAACTGAATAACATCAAAAGTATCCAAATGAGCTGCAAATTGTCTTCACCAGTTTAGATATCTCCATTTCCATCTATGAAAAAGAGTGGTTTAGTGGTTTAAGAGTACCTGTCTATTCGCTATTTGGTTGTAAGTTGAAACACCAACCCATATAACTTTGTAAGCAAAGAGAGATGGTGATTAGCAGTGGAATCCATGACGTGCGTTTCGTTCTGTCTGTGACTCGTCAGCTGGACGTACCTGCATCCGAGTTGATGGTCACTCCTGTGCTCGAACCCAGTACCGTACGCTTCAAACGCATCACGATATCTACTTAGTTAATGAGTCCAGATAGTCACTAGCTTATACAATGGGGTGAAGTTTAAATTCACTTTTGTATTGCTTGCTTGAATCTTCCCACTGATGTTTAGGACTGCAACTGATCAGTCTCTTATTGGCATATGTGCATCCTGTAGGGATTGCCTTTGGTTTGGTCATGTATAAACAAACCAACTTTTAGTTATCTATCTTAGTTATATTGAAACTCTGAAACGAACAATTTTTTCGTAACTTAATAATCATTGGATAGTAGTCTACAATAGTTTAGAGTCACTAGTTGAACGGCTGTAAAAGTTAATTGGTATTGTATTTCTCAAACTATATTTCTCAGTGTTTAAAGTGTTCACTAGTAGTAATTTATACGTTTCTCAATAATTTTAAATCATTGTGACTAACAATGAACATAATTAATGGGATAAAGGTAGCATAGACTGTACAAAACGATGATTGATTGAACTATTCACTTATTTACATATCCTCTTTACTACCTTTTTTCAGTGTAAATACTTGTTATATTTTATAGTTTACATCATACACTAGATTTAGTTAGATAACCGTCGGAAACTAAGAAGTACTGGACAAGTAAGAGTTATTGGCAGATCATAGATTCACAACTCCATAGGAGATTGGACTTGAGACCTTTAGATCTCGATACAAGAAATTACTCGTAATGTAAACTATAGAATCTAACAATCTTCACACTTTCTCCCCCCCTCTCTGCACCAATACTTATTAGACTGTTATTTAATTTCACATCTAGAGAATTGTGGTCTGTTTCGGTATTAGTATTACTCTTATAATAGACCTAGTCCCAAAATTGTAGATTTGCCATGATGTGACTACCTAATCTATAAGATCTTACGTGGAAGTCACGTCATAGTTTACACTCACTCGTCCTATCGTGACGATCAGCAATATGCCGTTTAACACTTCTGAAGAACATATTTGGGATGGGTAGAGATTAATGTATTCAATATAAAAAGACGAGAGGTTACATAGAGTGATCATGCCTGCATGACCGAGTCATGTCTCTGAGTGTTACATGTTGAATGTAAATCTTTTCAGTAATTATATGCTCAGCTTCAAAGATTGTGTGCTTAGGAACCAATATCACTACACACCTTATCTGTTTTACATTGTTTCATTTAATTTTTCATCTTCCTTATTTATTTTTTTATTCGCTATGTAGATTGACGAATTAATTGTAAATTATTTTGGAAAAATTAAAATTCATCTTGTCAATTGGGATGAAACAGACTACGAAGAGATGTTAATTGAACGTGTACGACCGAGATCAGATAATTTTGTTATTCCGTTAGTGATTGAATTTCAACCAACTATTAGACGAATGAAACGAATTAGAGAATTATTAGAAAAGGTAAGAAATAATAATATGATAGATAATGGAGTATTTAAAGATTACATACTTTCTCTCTTTGTTTGTGTGTGTCCCTTGATTTCGATTAACAAAATTTGATGTTTTGTGTTCTTACGAGTAGTTTAATAAGAGGTAAATTTGAATAGAGGTTAGTTCTCCCGTGGATTACATTGATAACATGGACTTTTGTCTAAATGATAATATCAGGATAATCATGTTAGAATGTACACATGCTAATAGCAGTTGATCAATTGAAATCTTTGATATTAACAATGGGAAAATATCAAATTTTTACCAATTCACTGCATACTGGCCTTAGAAGTTAATGACTGTTTTAACTGAATAGTTTCATGGACAACACATTTGGTTCAAGTTCGAATGAGTGACCACTATTACATTACGCTGTAGGTACATCCAACTGACAAGTCTCAAACAGGACGGACTGTATATCCTAGATTCAACTGGTAACCCCAATCTATCTATTCTATAACATTATGACAATTGAAAGTTTTTGTATATAATGCAGAAATGTGTTATTTTCTTTGGAATTAAATAATAAACCCGTCATTATCATCATGATGATCTACATTAACGTGTACTTAGGTTGGCATTTTATACCTCATTACTATTGATTATAAGAAGCACAATATGAGTTGTGTATGTAGCTCTTGTTCTCTCTCTCTCTCTCTGTCATTTGTTTTTTCCAAAGAATACATTTTTAATGTTAATCATAAACACGAATAGAATAAACAATTTATTGTTAAAAATTCTTATAACTCAAAGAAAATTAACCGTAAACACAAGACTGAAATATGTGCTCAACTATGTGATGTATTGGAGATTGCCTTATCTCTTTCTGTTTCCTCATTGAGATTCAATAAACTTTGAAGAAAAACAGAATGATACATTTTTTCCCATTTAATTGGTACCAATATATATATATATATATATATATATATATATATATATATATATATATATATATATATATACTGTTATTTTTTAATCATTAGTAGGGGAGGGTTGATGTAGACCAATAATAAAGGTATGTAAATTAAATTCACACATAGACTAATCACGACTAGTGTGTAGTGAAAATACGTGATCATTTGGATCACAGGATGTGTGTGTGAGTAAAAAGCGATATATATATACAATGTTGTCAGCTTAAATTCAATAGATATTTTCTCTTAATTTATGGTTAGTTATACAGTATGAAGGATATTAAGGTCTATTACAAGTTGTGAATGATATCCTGCTTTATTTTGTAGTTCATTAGAAAATTAACACAGGTTATTGATTCATTGTGAACTGTAGATTTATCAGCTAGTAAATAGTTTGTGTTAGTTCTTTCTAGACGATCATAGAATATACACGACTAGTTTAAGCTCGGATACTGTTACATTATATCAGTTGCAATTAAGGTTTTTACAACTACAGAGAAAATAGGAACCAACTATTATAATCTGCCTGGAACAATTTTGAAAATTGTCACATCTTTTATTGTTACTGTATCGATTCAAGTTGTCGCATACTTCTAACGTGCAAACAGAAAGGAAATAATTTGCTTAGAAACAAAACACAGTTCATTTGTATCAGTCTAATTAGCGTTATCATCTGTAAATTCCTATTGAACAATGTCATATCTTGTAATAACTAATAAAGCAATGTACATTCGTAGATGCGCACTGCTGAGGAGTCCCATAGTAGGACAAAACGGCTGTCCAGTGTTTTCCATGGTGGTCTAGCTTCAATTGACTCATGATTTCAATCAGTGAAACATATGTAAAACTTATTGGTGTGTGTATTTTCTCACTAACAATTCTGGTATCTATCATAGTTATATTATTTTCATTATAAACTTAACGATCCATCTTAAATGAACGTTAATACCAAATTCTACGTACATTTTAAGTAGTTCACAATAAAAACAGACGTGTTTCTACGTGAAAAATATTATGTTAAACACCACATACATACATATATACGTCTGGTATGGTTTCCAAAATACAGGATCAATAACAAATATAAAGTGAGTTAGTTAAGAACAAAAATCAAGGTCTCAAGACTGTCTGATGAATTACTGAGCATTATTTTAATGCTCATTCAATACTTAACAACCGCTTGTGTCATTCACATAAGAACTATCCTGTTACAAGTGGATACTTCAAGCTGATAGACGGGAACACATATAAATTTTGTTGGCTAAAATGTGAAACATGGATATAAAAATACTGGGAAATGTATTAGTTTCCAAAAATCGCCAAAAGCGAGATTTTTTAAAAAGAAATAATCACTACATGGAGTTTTAAAATCACGGTTTTGGCATTGGAACAGGCTCTACGGAATTATTACCCTGATTAGCCAATAATTGAGGACACATTGAAGAAGATTAAAACAATTCTCCATGTATCACTGTCAATCAAACCAAGGGAACAAATCTTTTGTTTCCTTTCATCTTTTCAATAGTTATCGGGTACGGACTGAATTAAGAGTTATTAGTACAAGTTCGGCTGAAACATATTTGTGTCGAGTTCACTCATTTTGTTAAATTCTCTCATTAATACTTCGATTTATATATCTGGCATCATTCATAACAAAATAGCCCATCTCAAATATATGTAGTATCAACTGTAGAACAGGGAAATGATTATAGTAAGACTTTTTACTTGTTATCTTGGGAGTTTTGTTCTCTGAGGTGGATGTTCTGGTTGTGGAGCTTTCATCGTTCTTTTGAACAACACCATATCAGAGCCTGAAATGTGTGCTGCTGATGTTGTTAAAAAAACGATGAAAGCTCCACGACCAAACCATCCAGCTCAGAGAACAAAACACCAAAATCATTCAACTGAGCAACAAATCACCATATTTGTTATCGTATATTATCACAAAAAATTACTCATTCTATACTTTTCTCTCTCTTTAATCCATAACAGAATGGTACATTAGTAATACCAAGTGAGAATCCTGAATGGCGGATACGATATACAAATTTAATGAATAGTTTTACAGAAAACAATGGAACACTCATTAAATTAGCTGAAAATGTCTTCGACGCTGGATTTACACGTCAAATTGATCATTTACTTGGGAGAAGACATATGCATTCACGTATCTATTTCGGCTATGAAAAACCAATTGAATCACCACAGAAATTTATTGACTAAACGGAAACGAAACACCATATATATAAAAATTCCATTACAGCTCCCGATGAATATATCAATGGTATACTAATCCTTATCCAATAAGATATAAACAACTTTATTCTCATATGCCTGTTCGCCTTTCACAATCGATTCTCTTTTTTTTTGTATAATCGACCACATCTTTACTGTATCTTGCTCATTCTTAATTGTTATTGTGTATAAAATTAATCCAACTACAAAAGAATAACACTCAATTTACTCTATTTGCATGAAGAAAAACAGAATACTCGGTAGCACTATCAAATTAAAAGCCGAGATAATGGCAGGGACTTGAATAATGATGAAATAATATAAGACTGTAAAAAGACAAACTTATACGTATATATCATTCTCCGCCTATCTATATATTGTACACACTTTATAGCAAATGTGCATATTACTTATACACTACCAAGTAGCTTATTTCTTATATATAAAATTATTTTTTACATTACAAATAACATGATACGCACTCATTCCATAAACACATATATACAGAAATAGTGATGTATGTATGTGAAAAAGAACACAAGAAAAGACAATGTCTTTCGTTACTTCATTTAAATTGTATTTTTTGTTCGGAAATTATTTAATTCATCGGAGATATTGTCTTCATCATCATCATCATCATTATCATCCTCATCATCATCACCACCATGATTATTATTATTATAATCACCGTCACCATCGTCTTCTGTGTAGCATTGTTCCTTTTTTATCTTGATGTCTATATGGTTTTCGAGTTTTTTAAATTGATTTATATTGTCTGTTAGTTTTTTCTTTAATCGCATTTCGTATAAATCTTTTTCATTTTCTAATTGCTTGATTTTTTCCCATTTCATTCTAAATATGGTAGAAATAAAAAAAAACGGTAAGAACATCAAAAAAATACTGGATAAGTAGTTAGTAGATGTTAAAAAGTTGTGAGTTCAAAGAAATTTCACTCATGAATCTGTTTATCTGAATAAGCAGACGAAAATAAGAAAAAAAACAGTGGATTAATCTTGGAACCAAGACAAATGATAAACTATTGACCTTTTCACAGTCAATCAGTTATAAACGACCTTAAGTAGGATTTAATTTACCAGACTACATCAATGAGTACAGAAAACAAATAGTACTAATGATGGTGAGAATTAAACACAAATGGATATAATTACGGAATAATTAGTATGAAATAGAATTAATATTTGAAGGGAGATACAAAAAAATGTGAATGTATATATGATCTTGTGATCGATTTGAGCTACATAGGCCTTCTAGCATAGATCACAGAGTACAGGTTGGAATTCAATTGATAAATTTGTACATTTTAACGTGATTCAGTTCAATGGCTTCACGGATTAATTGTATGTTTACGTTTGATCACCCCTAGGCCTGTCTTATTCCGACCTACTTCTCTTGTAGCTACGAACTCACATCAGAGAAGTCAGTAGCTGAAGATAAGCAACACATGCTACATCTACTTAGGTCAATATCTACATTCTTATCAACTGACTTATCACTTTTTAACTATAACTACGGTCCCAACTTGACATTAGTAAATTCATGCTTCCATTATATGTGAGCATGTTTCGAAGTTATCTACAATCTGTTGGAAAATGCACTACCCCACTGAAGATTTGACTCAAATTAGTCGAGATAGGCTGTTATTAATCTTCAAACCGCTTGCATGCAAATCAGCAATAACAAATTCGGCCACATCTACAATGACTAACTCTTAAGAATACCCTGAAAAATCCTATAAATACGCTTCCTTCCCATAAGTAATCGTCATTTTGAATGGCAGTAAAGCGTCTCCTTTTCTATGTCTCTTCAATAATTGGGTACTGGGTTAAGAGTAGTGGGGGGGGGTAGTGAAAGTTTAGTTGAGGGTTATTTTGCGTTTTATCCACTGTTGAGTTGTTATTCCGAATATGATCAGACACGAGAAATCTAACCATATTGTCTGCCTCCAAAATTAGTTTTATCGGTTAAAAATTCTAAACAACTAATGGCTTCAGGAAATATTCACTCTTAAATAGACAGACATATTACCTGTGCTACAGGTAGCCTAACATGACTGAAACCCATAATTTAGACAGGATTTAGATAAAATATGTCAGTTAAATAAATGAATAAGAATGACATAACATATAGTATAAATCAGAAAACAGTGACATGACTCTGTCCGATGAGAACACCAACGATCAACGATAATAGAGTTCTATGTTCCGAAATGACACAAGTCATCCAAAATAAACAAAAGCTAAGAGTAATTAGACGGATAAATGAGTAAGAAATATTGTTATCTTGTAGTTACAGTTACTAAACACCTCTGTGGAATGTCGTTTCATACGTATAACAAGTACATTATAATGTAGTCGATAACATGATTAACCTAAGAGATTTCACGATCTCTGTTTTGTCGAGGTCACTCAAACCTAATGAAATCAAACAATAAGTTAATCGATTGTTTTCTAAGACACCAAGTGAACTAAACTAAATGCAAATTAATGACAAAAAAATATGTATTTCTACACTTTTAATCAGTAATCGATCTATTATTAGTCGTACATAGAGTTATTAAGAAGGATCTACTTGAAGAGAGGAAACTTTTAAAAATGTACTTAGGTGTTGACTCATCATAGTGTTTATGGTCAAGATGTGCTACGTGTGCCTAACCACTGTCTACTTCGATGAGTGATGTTGTTTGGTGTAGGAGTAAACTATAAGGAAGTTAGGGGCAGCCAAATCAAAACATTACATCAGTTCATCAAGTCAATGACAACTGAACTGAGTAATGACAGTAGCAGTATACTACCTGGTTGGGGTCCACGTCATTATCATAACCAGTGGTCAGAGGTTTTGAATGATATGGCTCAAAATCGTTCGCAGTGGTGCAGATGGATGCATTCTGTGTCTTTCCTCAGACTCTGAGTTGTGAATTCATCATAACTTTTTGTGTTTTTATTTCACTAATTTATATTTTCTTGTCGCGTTGTATGTTCAATGAGTAATATTTTCTATGTCCACTGATACTGTTACTACCTCTACTATTATGGAGTTTGATCTGACAATTTCATCTCTGTGTGCCAATGGGATATGACAACTTGAACCGATGTATATACGTCCCAGGTTTTATGTTACAACTAACTGAATGACTTAGCATTTATGTACTAAAGCGAAGTCAGTGTTTTCTTTTTTCGAAACACTTCAATTCATCCCATAAAATTCTTTTGTAATGACGCCATAGGTGACTTTCTTTATGAGGTTATAATCATTAATTATTATGTTGAGACTTTGGACTACGTTGTTTGAAGGACAAGATAAATTATTCATTTTAAGTGAATGATTCTCTTGATAAATTTTAAATGAACCGATTTACAATAGTGGTTACATATATTTGGATATTTGATACATAAAATCAAGGGTCGTTTATGAATTGTATCTCTAGTATCACTTGAGTCAATACTCACCCAACGATAATGGATTCAAGAAAAACAAACCTCATGAATTGTAACTACTTATTAGTAATATAAAGGATTTAAAGAAAAACAAGTAGGTCATGACACTTGTAATAGATTGTTTGGTGATATTGTGGTGTATGTAACACCAATCGGAAGTGGAAATCATGACAGTAGAAGGTTAAGAAGATCAAGTTGGAGAGGGTGAAAAGAGAAATAGAAAGGAATTGCAATTAGGAAGAATCATACAGAATGTGAAGGACAAATGATAGAAACCTGCAAATGAAGTATTCAATGTATGGTTCTCATATTTTACCAAAATATTCTGTAATTTCGTATTAAAACACAGTTGGCTGTCTCCACCTGTATTCTCGTTCACAAATATATGACTCGGAATCAATTATAATAACTCAGATGAATTTTCTATTTCTCTCCCCTTATATCATGAATTAAAAATTATTTCATACTCTTCATTCGGTGAATTTACTCCTTCTTCTCGGATCTCATTGTTTATGCCGAATGTTTTTTATTAACTTTGATATTTTCACTATTTCTACTACCCTGACATTTATTTTCATAATTTCATTTCACTATGCTAATATAGTGTGGTGGCAACTTAAACCAGTGCACATAAGTACCACGCATGACTGATCCATGGAATCTGATCTTTTCGAAAGGTAGAATAACTATTTAGTATTAAATGTCACCAAACAGAAATGTGATCCGTTAGAAATCAGGGTACATTATGATTTGATCCTAACAGATTTTGGTAGCAGATAACGTTGAAATCTGTGATAAACTATGAACTATATTGTTTAAAAAAAGGAAATTTAGAGACCCAGGTGCTATTACTTAACACGTTTCAAAAAATATAATAACTTCTGATAAGCGATAGTAACCGGTTGCCAAAATTGAAGTAAGCGGGGTGGGGTTCGGACCTGAGACTTAATGATTAAACACCGAATACTTCAATCGCGGAGCCATTCACCTGCTTGTGGAGTCACGATCAGAGAAAATGGTCGTAAATTGATGATCTCAGTAATTAGTCATCAACAACATAGGACCAGGCACATATATGCATCGGTCCAATTCGCCATACATCATTAACACAAGATGAAAACAAAATTCATAGAAGTTACTTCACTGGTGGCAATGTATAAAAAAGATTGCATATAAGGATATGATACAGGGAGAAAGAACTAGTTCGTAGAAACGAAAGGCAAAAAGTAATTTTAATCTCATAATGTAAGGGAAGACAGAGAGTGTATACACCGACGCTATTGTGATCGGTTCTCAGTCATGTCAACCAGAATCTCCAATCACTGGTTACGATAGTCACACGGAACCCAACCAAGTAGTCTCCATCTACAAATATGGCTCAGACCAGAAGTTAGTGACTTCAAGCACTGATGCCACGTTTTGGTTTGGCCGCCCCTAACTTTCAACAATACCAAACACCGGTTAGCATTTCACGTCGTGGTAATCGGTGTTCAGGCATACGTAACACGTGGCCCAACCATCTCAGTCGATGAAGATTTAGAACTTAATCAACTAATTTACCATCATTCCGTAATATCCTGTGTCTAGCCTCACTATTACTTACCCGGTGATCCCAGCAGATGCCAGAAATATTTCTAAGACATCTGTGGTCAAATACTAGTAGCTTACGAGTACCTTCTACTCTTAATGGCCGTGTTTCGCTGCCGTAAAGTAAAACAGAACGAACTGCCGCACAGTATACTCGTCCATTAATTGATAGACGGATATTTCGCCTTCGCCATAGGTGACGCAAGTTGGCAAAAGCCAAACGAGCTTTCGAATCCGTGCTGGGATTTCGTCAGGTACCAACCCATTACTGCTGATCAGGCTTCTAAGGTAAGTGAAGTTGTCAACGCACTCGACTACTTCACTCGCTATCCTTAGTTCAGGTGTTGACGCAGACCATTCTGAAGCAATAACTTGCGTTTCGAGGGAGGAAACACGTTCCAAACATCTTGGCATTGTTGCTTAGTGCTACCAAAAGACTGCATTTTATCAGCGTCTTCACCAAACAGGACTATGTCATATCTCCAGCGATGACTAATAACGTTTAATTAACTTTTCTAAGAAATAATTCAACAATGCAATTTTTGTTGTGAAAACAAGTTGGCTTACATTTGTTCATTTATTTCAGCCAAATTTCGTTCAGATACTGATGCTTCACTTTCTTTTTCCATGATTTCTTCTGAGTGCTGAGAAAATATTCACTTATCAGTAGTTAAGGTAATCAATAATAATAACAATAATAATAATAATAATAATAATAATAATAATAATAATAATAGAAATATTCAGTTCTTGATACGTATCAAAATTTGAAGCATGCGAATATAGTTTTATTAAGTTTTTTTGTCTCTCGTAACTTAGAACAGAAGAAGGAAGGGGATTTCGATTGTGAACAAGGTGACCTCGAGTGCTGTTAGAGGTATGAGGGGGGTTGTTACTTCCCGATTGTCCACACACTGAAAAAATGCTTTTTCTTGAGAAATCTGAACAATAAATTTGGTTAAGGATGATCTTGACGACCCGAAAGTGTGGCTGGATTGATTAATGGAGATCTATCTGGGGCAGACAGCATTGGTCTTTTTAAAATAGTTTTTGATGCGTTAGCCATAAGACTTTATGTTATATCCGAGTGAAGATTAAATCACGAGTAACTTCTGAGACATATTAATTGACTAATATTATCTATACATTCTCATGGTATAAATATTCAGTAACTAGAACACATTGCGTCGGATAATAGAAACAGATATGAAAAGGATGAATTACAACTGGACGGAGCTGGAAAGGATTGCCCAGGACAGGGTTGGATGGAGAATGCTGGTGAGTGGCCTATGCTCCTTC
Organism: Schistosoma mattheei; assembly: GCA_944470405.2. NCBI lineage: Eukaryota > Metazoa > Platyhelminthes > Trematoda > Strigeidida > Schistosomatidae > Schistosoma > Schistosoma mattheei. The sequence goes on from OX103945.1 coordinate 36,104,925, forward strand.
ACGAGGAGTAACAGGCGTAAGTAAGTAAGTAAGTAAGATTATGTATATCTATATTCCCCTTGTTATAAGATTTATTTTGACCTATAATTTATTATTGTACGATTTACTGTTCTGAAGCTATGCTCAGTTTATTAACTACTACCCCCCACGTTCACAGCCACTTTTTGGCTTTATTGTGTACAAATGTTATTTCCTATTTTATGGTGCGTTGAGGTCTGTTTGGTAGATATATAAACCCAGTATGTCTGAAATAAATGATTCGATTCGCATAGTGGAAGCTGGTACAGTAGGTTTTTATAATAATTAACGACACAAACATAATTTCCGTATTATTTGTCAGACAGTATGGGATCAAGGGTTGGAGGGGAAGACAGTGAAGTAGATACCAGTCACCAGACAGATAAACGTACATTGTCAAATTTCATGATAAAAATTAGAATGCACATAAAACAGAATATCAACAACACAAAGTTTTAATAATCTATAAAATTGATAAGACTGGTGAGTATGAAATCATCACGATCCTGCGTTCACACGCCATTTTAAGGTCAAACGGTAGACAAGGTCTTATAAACAAACCACACCATTGGAGGAATTTGACCACACACTCACTCAAACTTTCAGCCTACATGTTCTTGTCCAAGTCAGAAGGATATATATATATATATTTTTTTTCTTCCTTGCACGATATATTGCTGTACTACAATAATATATGCTGAGCGGATGACCGAGTTTATATATATATATATATATATATATATATATATATATATATATATATATATATATATATATATATATATATATATATATATATATATATATATATATATATATATATATGGTCTCTAACACTAAAGAATAAACGATATCTCAATTATCATCACAATAAAATTCGAGAGTATTCCATGAATTCGATATATAGTAATGAAAGTATGATTAGTTGCTGATTGTGGGCAAAGAGGCACTCAACTCACTGACTACTAAATATGCGATTTCCTTTCCTCTTATTCACTTTTACTCCGGAGTCACTGAGTGACTGTCTGTAATTGTGTAGAATAAAATATTAGTTAGTCTATGTTTTAGTGTTCTATATTTAGCCGTGGATCGGGTATCTGACATGATATGGTCTAGTATGCGTACAGCGGATCATTCGAGTACCAAATCTAGCGGTATTATAAACTCGGTCATCCGCTCAGCATATATTATTGTAGTACAGCAATATATCGTGCAAGGAAAAAAATATGTTCTATCCTCCCAATACATAAGAAGTTAATAAGGGTGAGAAACTGATTATCTCAATGATTTCAGTACTAGACTTATAGACAATACGTTATAATCTTGAAACGATGGCTTAGGAATTAAAGCGGTAAACTACCGGATTAGGGTTAAAATCTTACTCTATATAACTTATGCTGTGGACCCCAGCAATAATAACCCTTGCCAAACAGTAAGTGCAGCTCATATGTGAGCACACAAACTCATATTTGTAGAGTTGGATTTATTATGGATGAGTAGATATCACAGTGAAAAGTATCGAATTACCTTTTCCAGAGCAATCATTTCTTTTTGAAAAAGTTCCAACTCTTCTGCCATTTTATCCTTATATGGAACACATCGAACCTATAAAACAAAAAAGAAGTGGAATTGTCGCCATGAAAAATCATTATATTATAGTGTCATACTTTTGCATCCTTATATCGGTCATCAAAAAAACCTTCTGGGAGTTGAGATTGCGATTCTACTTTTTTCTCTGCAGGATTTTTTTCACATATTTTTTCACTGGGAATTAACGTTGGTAAGTTGTTGTGTTGGTTAGCATCCGAATCTTTCTCGTCTGACTTAACCTGTACATATGGAAATATACATCACAGAAATTCCCACACACCTACTTCGTTTTCAATTTTCGCCGATTTACAGGTTACCTCGTCAATTGCTTTGGCTCCTGTAGTAGGACGTTTAATGGGCAATTGGATTCCACGTAGTTCGTTCTATAGTAATTTTAGAAAAAAAAGACAAAAGCTCAGCACATACTTGTTTATGCGACTTGCTGAGTATATGTGCAGTCCAAGCAAATTCTGATTTGATTTGCACACCACATAAAATGCATGATATCCGACCGAGTTGATTATATCTCACATGAGGATGATCAATAGTCCGTTGAGCTTGTGGCTTTGTGACTCTAATCAATTGACGAATATCTGATTTAGGAATGATACTAACATCATTTGATCTTTTATTATTCATTGAAGAAAGGGAGAGCTGTAGTTACATGTGTTTTTTTTTCAAAAAAAAGAGAAACAAGGGGTTAGAACAATTTGAGCTAAAGGTGATTTAGGTAATTACGAATTATTTGTGAATACTTGTTGCTGGATAACCAACTTAACGTTGACTAAACACCCATTTACGAGTTGCGAACTATGCATTTATTGTGATCTGAATTTTCGTTTTTGAATAATGTCTTAAGATGTCAACAGTATAGTAACTAGTGTGACAACTGTACAACTTGGTGTTCCATTTATTTCATTCCATCTAATTTCTATTAAATGGCTTAACTAGAGATATATGACATTATAACAAATGTTTAGTCACGTTTTTTAGTTGTGTAAAGTTTGTACTATAATTTCTAAGGGGAATAATGCATGCAACGAGAACGTTAGTAGTCTAAAATAAAGAAAAAAAAGGTGGTATAAATGAAGGCAGTACACAAGAGTACGGATGTTGTGGTCGTAAAACCGTTGTCTGATTTCACGAACAGGTTGAAGAAAATTACTTATCATAAATCAATGTTACGTGACATATATTTCACCTCAACAGATGAGAAATAGTTACACATTTTGTATTGATCTTAAAGAGACATAAACGAACGATATATTACTCAGTGAGGTTAGTCAAAGGAAAACAAATTTAGTTTTTCAGTGTAATTGGTACCATAGTGAACATTGAAAAAGTTTTTGAGGGATTTATTAAATAGTGAGAATACCTCCTTCCCTGATTGAAGTCCTTAGCTAAGAGACAAACAATCTAAGTTTGTGCATAATTTGGAGTAATTCTCTATATATTTAACACGATAATCTTTCTTCAAGAGTTGTTACAGAATGAAACTTGGGATTTATTTATTGTGGGAAGAAGAGCTATAAGGAATATGAAAGACAAAACCAGGGTTCTTCTCTGCTGGACTTGGTAATCACTCATGAGACTGAGGATACTGTCGACTTAAATATTCTCCCACCGTTAGTGAACAGCGATCACGCTGTTTTGTCATTCGCGTTTAGAACTAGGGACATGTTATACGATCAGGTTACACCTCGCCCAAATGTATGGAAAGCTAACATATCAGCCATTCAGGAATGCGCTGCTAAGATAGATTGGTTAGTAGATACTAGCATATCAGTTAAAGATTTATTTATTTTAACACACAGATATTGGCACAAGGGGGCACCAAATACATATGCGCCACACAAATCTCATTCGATATGTGTGAGGGCTGTGATACTGCCCGGGTGCCCAAACCGAAGCATGGTCTGTATTTAAAGGTAAATTTAGACTAGTTACGTCCCCGTTCATACCATACCTGGTACCGCGAAGACCGAATAATAGTCCACCATGGATAACTAAAACGGTCAGGAAACTCCTTAGAAAAAGGAAGAATCACTGGAATATGTTCATCTCTACTGGCTTAGAACAATACAGATCCAGTTATTGTAAGATTAGGAATGCCTGTAAAGCGTTAATAAGTAAGACTAGACTATCATACGAAAAACAATTGGTTAGGGATTCTAGATATAGTCCGAAACGGTTATTCTCGTATATAAAAAGGCGAACTAAGAGAAGCGATGGAATTCCATCACTTTTGATACGAGAAATCCGTTAATCTTAGCAGAGAATGATGCCGAAAAAGCTGAAGCTTTATCGGAATATTTTAGTAAAGTGTTTTCTATCGGTAATGAGGAACGACCAATGATTCATCGCGACCGTGACGGCTCGCTGATGGATCCTGTAGTCATTGAGAAAGATACTGTTTTAAGGCTACTTCAGCATCTCAAACCTGATAAGTCCAGTGGTCCTGATGATATTCATCCTAGGATTATGAAAGCCATATCAGATGAAATTGCTGAACCATTAGCGATACTATTCGACATGTCTCTGAGACAGTCCAGACTTCCTAGAGACTGGAAAGACGCCATAATAAGTCCGGTGTATAAGGCTGGGAGTAGGGATTTAGTTAGTAACTATAGACCCGTTAGCTTAACTAGTGCAGTTGTAAAACTGATGGAGAAAATCATTCGGATAGCTGTTATAAACTATGTTGAAGGGCAAAATCTTTTCTCCAGGGCACAACATGGTTTTCGGAAAGGCCTATCTTGCTTGACAAATCTTCTCATTGCACGAGAAGATTGGGCTGCGGCAAAGGATCGGAATGCTCCTGTGGATGTGATTTTCATAGATCTAAGTAAAGCCTTTGATAAGGTTTCCCACTCTGGTCTTAAATTCAAACTGAAACGTTTTGGAATCCATTATACAGTCGTCGATTGGATAAGTAACTTTCTCCATGACAGGAGACAAAGGGTAAGGGTTAATGGGGCTCTCTCCTCGTGGGTACCTGTAAAAAGTGGGGTTCCCCAAGGTACAATCCTAGGTCCTCTTCTCTTTTTACTTTATGTAAATGAATTGCCAACTGTAGCAAAATCATCCGTTCTACTCTTCGCTGATGACATAAAGATTTGGAGACCCATACATAGTATGTCGGATAGAATAGTATTACAGGACGATCTTAGCTCATTGGTGGCATGGTTAGACAGGTGGTCACTAGAAGTAAATCCTAATAAGAGTGTAGTGATGCAGTTAAATAACTCTGATGAATCGTATGACTATACACTACGTGGATTCGTGCTACCCAAAGCAAGAAACTATAAAGATTTAGGAGTCATATTAAGCAATGATCTCAAAACGACTAGTCACTGTAAGGCTGCTGCTGCAAAAGGCTATAGGGTATTATGGTCAATTCGTAGGTCTTTCCAGTATTTAGATGATGAAATGTTTAGATTACTATACCCGATTTATGTGCGACCACATTTAGAATACGGGATTCAAGCAGCGTGTCCTTGTTTCAAATATGAAGCAGATATGCTAGAAAGAGTCCAACGACGAGCTACTAAGATGGTACAAGGTCTATCTGGCCTATCTTATGAAGACAGACTGAGACACCTTAACTTATTTCCGTTATCTTACCGTAGAATACGAGGTGATCTAATATTGGCCTATCGTATACTGAACGATGACCTTGGTATTAACATGTCTTATCTTTTGCTTCCGTCTAGAACCGATCATTTGAGAGGACATTCGAAGAAAGTTCAAAAACCGAGATCAAACCGTTTACGTCTGGAGTTCCGTTTCTCGCACCGAGTAGTGAATTACTGGAATTCTCTACCGGAACACGTAATATCAGCACCGTCTGTTAATATATTCAAAACGAGATTGGACCTCCACAGTATTACAAACTGCAAGGATTAATATAGGTCGATAGACCTACTATCCTTATTACTGAAGACTGGTGTGTTATACACGGACAACTCCCATTCGTTCATTATCTACTAGAACGAGAAGAAAGGTTAGTAGTGACGCTCAAAAGAAAACGAAAATTCACACCTTGTTCATGTGTTTAAAAACAGATAGGGAGTGAGGTTTTTCAAAAACTTTACTAGTTAGACGATACAGAACTGTCTAAAACAATATAGGGTCAATAACTAAGAAAACTATACAAGCCATTGTTCAAGTGCAGACTAATGGTGGCAGAGATTGGCATCTCATGAATAGCAGTGCGCTTCGAGTTGAGTGCTAGTTTGAGCCGTATGAGATCTAGTTACGCATTTTTACATGACATAACAATGAAACTAAATTTATGCACGTCCTCATAGCGACATCAAAGTAAGCTAGAGCATGCACACACAATCTCGCGGTTTTAAGGAAATCTGGAAAAATTTCGGGTTTTTATTTCGTATGCCCATAATATTTTGTTGAATCAGCACCGAAATTGGTACATTTTTTCCCTGGAATTGGCTATCCACATTCTAAGGTCAAACGAGAATTATAAACTACTCTGAGCTATTACGATTATTTTAAACAGCTAGATGTTAGGGTCAGGACTAAGGGTTTCACCATGAAATGACATCAACTATAACACAGCGAGACTATAATTTCTGAACGAACCAATTGGTTGATCAATCAGGTACAAAACAACAGGTTTCGAATTTTCGCGCGAAATTCACTCATCATTCGTACGAACAGAGTTTTGGCATTATAGATGATGTCGGTTCGTAATGAAAACACTAAATCTAATTTCTAACCTAAACCATCAAATGTTAACCATAATTCTAAGTCCTCACACAGGTTTATAACCTTCATTTGGTCCCAGTTGTTAGGTGGGCACTCTCAAGGTTAAGTTGGTATCACTCGGAGGTCGTCCATAATTTATAGTCTCACCAAACGAACTAGAACGTCAAATATGTGAAGATAATCCTAAAAGACCTTGACGTACGGCTTAGATTCATATTTCGCGCTACTTCAGTGAATATTGAGGGGATCAGAACTGAATTATGAGTAGCTTCTCATATTTATTCGATCTTCGGTGACATAATCACCTCATTTTGCGCCTAAAATCATAGTTGAGCTTCAAAAATGATATGCAGATGGATTTAAATCTGACTACCGTTCTATGATTGTTGATATAACATGTAAGATGTATTTAATGTACAGGATTTTTGATCTTCTAAGGACTTGAAAATAATCCATTGTTGACAAGCTTTGAATCAATTCATATTCAACTTATTTGAAACCCGAAACGCTTTGTCTTGGGTATTAGTTGCCAAAATACTCGTCCCCCATAATTTTGATTGTACCGGGGTTGTTATCATTCAATTTTTCTCACTACTGGTGAACAGATGTGAAATTGCATTATGTTCTACATCTGGGAAATTTTACTATCAATGTGAATGTATGAGACCATAAATCAGGTATCTTTCCTTGTCAACACATTTGTCGGTAAAAATTATTCCGCCAGGGTAACAGATTTGGAGTCTGGGGTACTTTCACATATTTATCTTATGTATATTTGGATTCTGGCAAGTGTCTCAAGATTTACTATAATCGCGCTTTGTGTCTTCTTTACATGTCACGCCTATTACGTTGGTTTTATCTAGGACCTGTGAGACCAGACTTTGACATCCATCATTCTCCTTCGACTAAATACTCACTTTTCGACTTCCGTTAAGATTCTCCCTCGCTATTCTTTGTTGCTATATTTCCAACTTGACCACCAACAATAATGCCTCGTTTGACTCTATTCGAGGTTACAGTGTGGAGCGATGGCTTCATATCGCTCTTAGGCAGTCTTGTGAAAGTGTCTGTTATTTGGCTTAATCTGTGGTATTATGGTCTACTATGATATTAGTACTGCTCGAATAATAGACCTAATCCTAAAATGGTAGATTTGTCATGATATAACTGCCGTTTGTTCGGATTGATTCCTTTTGTTGCACATTTTGCTAGTCTCTAATTCCATTTGAGTTGGTAATATTTGTATTTTATTATAGTTTTCATTTTTCTAAGGCCTTCACTAAAATTTCATTTTTTTTCACTGAACTGTATTCATGTTGTTTAAATTGACACTTAGTCTTGGCGACAACCATATTGGTTTTGTTCCTCCTTTTGATTGTGTTGCTTGTATTGACTAGAAGTGTGCATTTTTGATCGTGAATTGAAGCACTCTTCCAGAATTGGAAAAACTCTGTTATAAAGCAACTAAATATTATGTTCTAAACGAATCTGTGTGTGGTCTATCCAGACAGGATAGAATAACAGTTATTCGTCGCGACTAGTAATTCTCTCGCATCGTTTATCAAGTTCCTCATTTATTGTAATTTAGATTCGATTAGTTGAACAATTGGGTGGTCATATTTGCTTAGGTAACAATGTACATTTAAATTTATGATGAATATTAGAACCATCATTTTACCCAATTACTTTGTTTTGGCAATAGATACAGCACGTTTCTCCTGGTACCGTTCTACGTAAAAGACCTTCGGTGGCAGCTCTAGGATCAACGGTCGCTTCCTGCTCTGCCAACACTTTCGTCCTACAATCGCATGTTTGCCGATCATTCCCACGAACGAAACCGCTACGTAACGAATGTGTCGACCATTTCTAGCGGGGGGCTCCTGTAGTGACATACTTTTATCATGAAAACGCGATTGTTGTAGTGGAAACAGTTATTGTTATGACGAATTATACCAGTGATTGTTTTACTGCACTTGTTTGTTTAACTGTACTAAAGACATTCTTTCTTTGATTATGACCTTGGACGAATTTGTATACGCTCAGTAACAGCACTTGTAATCCTTTGGCACAATCTCGGTATTCTTTCGATACCACGAGATCGCCAACAAATACATCTCGACTACAGCCATCAACTGCCTGCTGATATTTGGCTTACGGGGGACCTTATCGGTTAACTGGCAAGTAGTCTTCCTGTAGTGGTGATCATAGTCAAACACGACTCGACGCCGCACTACAAGTTCTCCGAAGTTGCTCGTAATTTAATCTTCACTAGGATATAAAAGCTACCAGCATCAATAATAAATGAATGGAACTTGCTTGTGTTAGCAACTAACTTTTGCATCAAATGTGAAGTGCTGGTGTGGACGATAATAAGAGGTGACGAATGTACCCATCTATACAAAAATGCTAGTCTTGACCAACCATCGTTCAGTGACATAATAGTGAACAACTTGGAACATTTACAATCATAATATGTCAAGATATTCAACTAGATACAATCAGTGACTCGAAGTTGAAGCACGTAATATGAGTTTGTCCTCTATTTTTATGGTAGCTTTAAATACAAAATTATATATTTAACTATACGCCATGCGTATTGGTTATCAATCACTCAACTTGTAGAACATGAGGGCTTGTTCTTAATTTAAAACAATTAGTCCCTTTGATAAATGTTGATAATGCAATAAGAAGACGTAGTTTATCAGAATTATGTGATATATTTGCGCAATACATTTCGAACAATCTGATCACACATATACTTGTTAAGAACATTTATATATGAAAAATTAAAAGGTCAACTAGACAGGTTGAGGGTAAGTCATAACAATGGAAAAATATTTAAGTACAAAAAGCAAATGTGATTAACACTCTGGATAGTAAATCAGTACTACCAGGGTAGGTTAAGTGTAAACACAATTTTTTTTGAACACATAAAGAGGGTTCCAACTTTCGTACAGCTTTCGTGCCTTAAAGTAACCCTCGTGCTATTGATAGAAGAAACCAAACAAGTAGTGAATAGGTCTTTATTTCGATCTTAGCGCGGTCACAGTGGAGCATGGGATTATCTGTTCAGACAAACAAAGGCTTTCAACATTCAGTATAAGATAATAGGGAATATAACGCTTATACAAAACAAGGAAGTGAGTGAATACTTGAACAATACTGTTTCGGCATATACTTGGTTGTTTGGGGTCAACTCTTAACCAACCAACCTAAGCTGTTACACAGCCAATGCTTCAATAAACCTTGGTAAACGTCCTTGAAGGCCTTTGTACAACAAAACAAATTCTGATTTGATACCAACCTTATGACTCGTCTCGATCAAATGTTTCGCAATGGATGATGATGTCTGTCTATCCTGTGATCTGATTTGACCATTGGAATTCATCTTAATTGTCAATCATGGTCAGCGGCTAACTGCAAATACGATACGAAAGTCAATACGTAGCGTTACAGGGTTGCAATCATTTCACAGAACGTTTGAATGACTTCATCGAGATGTGGATAAAATCCGCCACTTACATTACCCAGGATACTGCTTCCAAGTACATGTGTCGTGTTAGCCATTCTTAAAGGTGCCATAGATATTTAGGGTATGAGGATATATTTGTCCGTAACACCATAATCGATGAATAGCAATCCATTCAAAGCAGAGGTCAGAGGTAAAGGAGTTTGAGAACATTTTTGTAAAAATTATCGATTTAATAAGAAGCGCTTGATCTAAGCTGGATATTAGTGTGTAGCACAAGGGATGTTTGTAATTAAGTATCCATTCATGATTCAGATTCGGATTAGTGTATTAAGTACAGAAGGCCTACAGTTTATTTCAGTACCCCTCTAGTATGCTTCTCTGGGTATCTAACCATCTATTGAATGAGTCGATTGAAGGCACAGACACCACTGCTTCGAGCAACAGGTTCCAAGACCTGACGACTCGGTGTGAAAACCCGTATACCACGAGTATCTTTTTCGTTCTTGGTTCTACTCGCTCATTATAACCTCTGAGTTGTTTCTGTCCGGTAGAAAGAAACAAAGTCAATTGTCCCGTATTCAGTAGAGGCTGCAGGTACGATCGCCTTTAGGTTTGCTTTTCATATGTTAGAACGACCCGGTGCAATTGTTTGACGGGCCATCCTAGCCATGAACTTTTATAAGATGACAGCATAATCACTTCTCCTTAGAGGTAGGAGGAAAGTTGGTCGACTGACATCACGTAGATGGAAAGCTAGACCTTAATACAAAGCAAGAGTAAATTGTATGCTCACTGCAGATTTCAATCGAGACGACGTACCAAAAGACTTTACCACTATAGACGCGGAAAAGTCAACAGGTCTTGACGAACTACACCCCAAAATCTTGGAAAGATTGCGACAAGGGGGATCAAGAACAAACAAGATACCCGTGGTATACAGGTTTTCTTAAAGACCAAAAGTTACTTGTAGACGTAGCCTTCATTGATTTCATCAAAGCTTTTGACAAGGTTCCTCACAACCCGCTGTTATATAAGTTAAGAAATGTCGGAATTGGAGGCGATCTATTTATGTGGATAAAAGACTTCTTAGTTGGGCGTCAACAAAGATTTCGGGTGAACTCAAAGTTATCTAGCTGGGAAACTGTGCTTAGTGGAGTGCCTCAGGGTACAGTTTTGGGGCCAGCGCTATTCCTCTTGTATGTAAATGACTGTCCTCGTCTCCTATCATCATCGGTCTTGCTATATGCTGACGATGTCAAGATATGGAGAACGATACGATGTAAGGATGATAGCTTAGAACTCCGAAATGACCTGAAGAAATTATCTGAATGGTCTCAAACATGGCAGTTGCCGATAAATACTTCTAAGTGTGTTGTGATGCATATCGGTCATCAAGGTACAGATACATACACGATGAATAACACTGAGCTACCTGTCGTCCAGACATATAATGACTAAGGAGTCATCGTTAGCCAAGACTTAAAGACTACTGCACACTCTCGTGCAATAGCCGCCAAAGGTTTTAGAACCTTATGGCCAATACGTAGGGCTATTAGTCATGTCGACGCTAAGACGTTTTTGACTTTGTATACAGTGTTCGTTCGTCCTAAACTTGAGCACTGCATACAAGCGTCCAGCCCCTGCTTAAAAAAGACAGTGAGTTTCCGGAAAAGGTTCAGAGAACGGCGACTAAGCTGATTCCCGGAATAGCGAAGCTTCCGTATGAATCTCGACTGGCCATGCTGAACCTTTTCCCGTTGTCATATCGCAGAACTAGAGTCAACTTGATTACAGTTTTCAAATTGCTTAGTGCCAAATTTGCACCTGATATGCCCTCATTTTTCTTGTCTTCCAAATCAGAGAATTTACGAGGACATTCCACAAAAGTTCATAAGCCGAGAACAAATTACTTGTCAGCTGAATATCGACTTTCCCATCGAATCATCAACGAGTGGAATTCACTACATCAGCACGTGGTTGAGGCTCCATCCGTCGATTCTTTCAAAAGAAAGTTGGATCAACTGAGGGACCACCATTGCCAGGACTAACACAGGCCATCAGGCCTCCTGTCCTTCCCAAACTGAAACTGAAACTTTTCACACCGAGTCATCAGGTCTTGGAACCTGTTGCTCGAAGCAGTGGTGTCTGTGCCTTCAATCGACTCATTCAATAGATGGTTAGATACCCAGAGAAGCATACTAGAGGGGTACTGAAATAAGCTGCAGGCCTTCTGTACTTGATACACTAATCCGAATCTGGAAGTAAATCATCTCTGATGAATGTGCCTTTTTGGCATTCGGTTGCGCTGTATTTGGTTTTTAACGTTACTTCCTTAGCTGTGTTCAGCGTAACGGACACCGGTAAGACTTAAACTATGGACAGTAGATCGGTTTAGATAAGTGGAAACTAGTTTCAAATTTGTCATTATTCAAGCTAAATAGGTTTGGTGATAGTTCTTCTAGGTGCTGTAAAATCTATATCATAATCACATTACCCTGAACTAGTTCAGGGTAGTCACAGACGAATTATTCACATCGGAAAGCTTTATTCGTTATAATCTCTTAATTTCTAGATGACTCACCAATTATCCTCAGACGTTGTGACCATTATATAAGTTTGGTATGGCTTTTCGTTTATGTTAAAATTGCTTGCGTTCGTGAATGACACTTGTAAACATTGGTTTGTAAGACGCTAACAGAATTCATTTGCAATGTATATGTGTGCAGATAACTAAAGTCCAGTAGTTTTTTTGGTCATAATAGTGACCTGGGTCGTCTCGAACTTAAATAACATTAAAAGGAGTAGTTTTTAGACATTATAGCCTTTTAGCTTAAACTAGTCCTAACAGTACAGAGATATGTTTTTCTCTACCTTCAAAGTTGTGTAGTTTATTTAGACATTCTTCTTAGATAAGACTTCATGTTATGTTATTAATTTAAACATACTATCAACTAGACATTGTCACTCGAGCCTGGCTTGGATGTGTACCTATCCAAGCAGATATACTTTACGTCAGAACAGGTCCACTGCGGTTCTAGTACCTGTGAAGTTGCGCCACAGGATTAAGCCGTATTTTCCAGGCTGCAGTGTTAGGCACAGGATAGTGTCTAGTTCTCCTGAAAACCAATGTGAAATTATCCTCTTCCAATACAATATATTTATATGATTGTCGGTGGCCCCAGAATAGACGGGTACGCCCGAGGATGGGGAGAGTTTGCTCTCCCTTCCAAAATGCCTACAATTGAAAACACGCATATAAGCACTGCCAGGGTACGGTTGCTGTATATGAAATTGGTAGGACGAAAAGCAAATTTACTGGGATTGGTGGGCGGGGAAGATGAACATAAGTCCGCCGGAAAGCCCTACTTTCAAACCAGTCGTGCACATAGGCTTCAGGATCGTGAAGGAACAAATGACGTATGAACATAATCTCGGTCACCAGCCACCATGGGACTGCATCTCGACGTTGCTCCACTGTCTTTTGGATTAGACCTCTAGATCGAAGGCTCGGGGACTAACCCACACACAAATTTGATGGTAACCACTCTGTGCTGCGTACAAATATTTTGACGGCCTCTTTGTGCCAATGTTCAGTCCTTTAAATAAATAAGTTAATTCAGGACAGCGGTAGGAAATTAGAAGTATAAGAACACAAAAACCGTTGCTTCAAAATGAAATAAAGGTACAAACATGGAATTTTATTCTAAAGTACTATCAGGCCAGGCTTAAAACCACATTTGGGACAATTCGTTGTCCCAGAGTCGAAGCTTTACATCGTCTGTATTGCGATTTGGTTTACCTATCGACAGTTTGATAGGTAAACGTCCTTACCTAGTTTTAAATCTCAGATGGTCGTATACACCTGTTACTTTAGTCGACTAACTTACGACCGCACTTATAAATCGGTGGCTAATTACCCCTTTTAATATGTCATGTATTCACTATACAGAAATACTCATGAATATTCATCCTCATGTCACTTGAACTCGCAGTTTTTCCTTACTTGGTATTTAACTTTGTGTAGCATTATTCTATGTCTATTTGATTGCGGATATCACTGGTTATTTATTTCCTACACCGACCACATTACTCCATGTTTATGCGAAGCGTGACATATATCCGGTATATCATGACTATATATGTCACTTAGAAGTCACAAACCATTGGTTTTTATGATTCATTAGAGTGTATATATTCTGGTTGGATGTTAAGATGTCTGAAATTAATCCTCAAAAATCAATACAACTGTGCTTATCCTATCTTTTAAAACCCCGACGTTTTGCCTTTCACGTCAACACGTATCTAAGAGGTTTTAATTGTACTTGTCAGAGTAAATGTGAGGTATTCTGTTCATTAATACTTGAAAATGTTTTGTCCGATTCTCTATTTTTTTAAGACATGGTGACAATCAATCATGAAAGGTATGACAGGTCTCCTTTCATGGAGTCACGAAATTCCAGTCCTACTCGAAGATCTTATGGTGAAAATGCAGTTAGACATAATGCCGATTCCACACACAGAGGTTATGAAGTTAGTCGGCATTCTTACAAGGATAAACATGATCTTAGTGAAAGTTATTCCAAATCAAAATCTCCATCTTTGTCAATTAGTCATAAAAATGAAGGTCGTCATCGTAAAACCAATGAATTTAATCATCATCAAACGCCAGAATTTTGGGAGCGACGTCGTAAAATGCGTGAGCGCGCTGGTGCTTCTGTAAACACAAAGATATGGGAGTCAAACCCACCTAAAGAGGATTCTGATTCAGATAACGACCAGCATACAATTTCTGGACAGCTTTCGGACCTAGTCTTCCAACAGATTTCAAAATACCAGACAACCGTGATATTTCTTATTCTCATAAAAAGCTCAAGCATAAGAACCACAGCAATCATCATCATCGGTCACATAAACACTCCAAAAGGCATAAAAAAGAAACAAAAAAGAGCAATAAACTCAAAAAACAAAAGCGGAAGAATAAACATGCTAGTCGCACATCCTCTTCCTCATCATCTTCAGAATCTGAAGTAGATAGTGAAGATGAAAAGAAACAATTTATTAAACAAATGAAGGATAAGAAACGTGAATTAGAACGTAAACGTGCACAAGAGGAAGAGGAAGTAGAGGCTGTCGGCCCAATGTTACCTACTGCTGAACATTCCAGCTTAATTCCGTTAGACTATGGCCGAGCATTATTACCGGGCGAAGGTGCAGCAATGGCAGCTTATATTGCCGAAGGTAAACGTATACCACGACGTGGTGAAATCGGCCTAACCCCAGAAGAGATTGAATCGTTTGAAAAAGAGGGTTATGTCATGTCAGGTAGTCGTCATCGTCGTATGGAAGCTGTTCGTTTGCGTAAAGAGAACCAGATATACTCAGCCGATGAGAAACGTGCTTTAGAACATTTTAACCATGCTGAGCGTGCTAAACGTGAAGCAAAATTGCAGGCTCAATTTAAGGCATTGATTAAACGAAAGTTAGAAGACAAACAAGCTGCTCCTCCGCCAAGTTAAGAAAAGAATAAATTTTTCGATAACTGCTAACATATTTCAATTTCAGAGAGTTTTTTTAAATCAATGTCTTGTATATAATTTAATTTCATGTACACTATAAAGTAGTTTCCTTGATCAACTAAGGAATTCAGCTGAATTGGACGATTACGGTTGTCATTCCATATGAACGTTATTTTTCATATTGGTAACTTTTTTAGTATGCAATTTGACAATCAAATTGTCAGTAATGATGTACATAAACTGAACTAATCAATTTCCTTGTCGTGTATATAGTAGAAATGTACTATATATTTTCAATCTAAATAGCTTTGACTTGCTTACTATTTATGCAAAGTTTCTTGAAATTACTTGGTATTGGATTTGGGATATCCTTAATAAAGTAGACTGTGATGTGTATACAAATTTACTAGTCACAATAATAAAAGAAAGCAATGAGATTTGTAAAATGATCCTAATATCAAAGATGGTAAGACCGAAAATTGAAAATCTATTAATAATATAGTACAATCAAAATCGAAAAATATAAAGTTTGAAATAGTAGTTACTTAAGATTTATGTGGAGATAGAAAACGAATGCAATTACGCCAGTGAAAGTGATTTGAATAATAATGACTCAAACCAACAGCCAATGATTCCGTGAATTGATGGCATGTGTCAGTTTACCAATCTGTAATCATCTTCCAAATTGCTCCTGTGCATATCTGAGTAGGCAATAAATGCACGTGTTAGGTAACTCTCAGTTACCTCAATCACTTATATTATTATAATTCACTTCACAACTAATGACGTAATATAATATGGTTATAGTTGCTGGGCTGATTGTGTTGACCATATTTGTACAACTTGTGATCATTTTCTAGATAGAGACCTGAAGCTTATTGCCTACAAAATAACCAATAACTTTTAATTTATGTGGAGCGTTAATGTGAGGAATGTTTGTAGTGTACCTCCTGTGTATATTTGGAATAAATCTTGGTTTAATCAGTATGATTAAATCTGGCACAAGCTTATGGTTGACCTCTCCTTAATATTTCTGTAGAATACATGATATATATATGCGACTAGAGTCTCCAACCACCCTTTTTTTATTATGCGAGGGAAGTGTTACAAAGATTGGTTCTACAGATACCACACTAGTAGGTTTATACAGTCTCTATAGTACTAATAAACACTTAGAAACTCACTCTAGTGGGAACAAAATATGGAGGTGATAGAGTGGGATTCAATTGTGAGGCAATATAGAATAGGTAGAGGCGATTTATAGCAGTAGGTCAGATTTAGTGAGCGGATAACCTTACCAGAAATCAACTCATCAAGCGACTATTATAATGGTGGTCAGAATACTGAGAGAGACGACTAAGTAGTTTTTCTTCTTGGTTTTTTAGTGGTAATTCGCAAGATACACGCGTTATATCTTCTGATTTCTGCTTATGTTGGTCGACACAAGGCGTAACTTACCAGCTGAATTCCTGGTTAATGTGGCATTTTAGTCTTCGCTCAACTATCGCCGTAGTATCCTTACAATCAAAGCTAGCGGTTATCAGCCTTTTAATAGTTCACCATCTGAACTTCTTACGAGTGCATCTGGACACCTGTTATCTTGATTTCAGTTAAGTGTTGAACGTTTACCTCAGGTTTTAAAAATAGACGTATATATTCCTGTTCTGGAATATAATACTTGATACCATTCTGTTACTTGTTGATTAAGCAATTAAATATTCATTTTTGGAACATGTCACAACCAATTAGTAGAATCTCAAAACTCTGATGTAGTTGTGAGTTCTTCAATTTGTTGGTGCCGTACAGACAAACTGTCCTTGTATCTGTTTCTTTACCATTATGGATTTGGATAAACTATTAACATGATAGCAAAATTTTTTCTTAGTAGTGAACGTTCTTTAAATGACCATCCTTGGTTCTAAGATGACTAACATGAGTAAACAGAATACATGCAGTGAGGGATGTTGGTTAGGCTAAATACAAATATTTTTTAAGAATTGTGGGTTTTTAAGTTAATGTATATTACAGATTTAGAGTGATGGGAGGGAGATGTTTAATTTATACGATAAACTAAAGTTCTTACCGATACTTGAGTTGAGGCGTATATATGCTACACAAACGATAAAATACAAAACATGTGAGCTGTGATTATTCCATAGTCACTGGACATGTACTACTTTGCAGTTTCTAATATTTAATTACGTAAGGGCTATTCAAGATCATACTGTTATTCATGCAATCCCCTTCAAGGAAAGCGTACTCTGTGTAGAACAAACTCAGTAGAATGTAGTGGATAAACGCAGTTAAAACTGGGAATAAACTTACTAGCCGTTAAATAAACTGACAATCATAACCGAATAACTTTTAAATAATCAAATAAATTCATTTAGTAGGATAATAACACTATGATCAGAAGAAAAAACGATCACAAAGATTTCCAGTTTTTTATATATTATCTCGTGAAAATTTAGCTTTCGATAATTTTGAAAATTTAGTCTTTTTATGAAAAACTTTCAAAGGAATATTCTTCGAGGATTTCATTTGATTACCACCTTGAATTCTCTTTCGTTTCTGTCTTCCCATGCCAACTTCTCTCAAAAGACGCCGACGTTCAAGTGGCGTTACTCTTTGACTGATTGAATTGTTTGATTTACCGATGCCAGCTCCAAGTGGAACAAACGCAAAAGGTTCTGGCATACCAGGTCGCTTCATATCACCTTTTGCTTTGCTTGATGCGTAGATACGACCAGGTATTGGAATAGTTCTCTTTTTTCTATGTTTAACATCGTTTTTATTCACACAGGAAGTCGACTGTATGTTAGCATCATTATCGTCATCACCATCAAGATCCCATTCTGCTAATTCAAGAAAAATAAATATCGCAACCTATTTTGAATGTGAAAGCGATTTTAGTTTACAATAGGCTCTCACGTAAACCGATCAGACTTACAAACATATCATTACTGTCCTAGAACGTATTCATATTCAGTCGAGCCGCTTTAAAAAAAGTCTTACGGTCTTAGTTTTGTATTTGAAAAGATATCCGATAATTATATTGCGTCTTAAACGACTTGTTTAAAATACGAGGCGGAGAATAGCGTCCTTAACTCTTCTGAACCTTACATAGTCGTTTCATCTCAACCAGTGCTGTCACGTATATACAATATGCGACCTAGCATATAAATGCATCAGTTCGAATTGCCACAATATATTGCTTCTAATTTTCTTAAAAACAATTAAATGCAGTATCAGTTAGCCACAACGTAGAACCAGGCACATATGTACATCGGTCCAAGTTGCCATGCCACATTAGCACAAGATGAACAACGAATCCATAGAAGTAGCTAATTAAGTGGTAATATATAAAAGAAAGATTGCATATAAGGATATAGTACAGGAAGAAAGAATTAGATCGTAGAAAGAAAGACATAAAGCGATTTTAATCACTCAGTTTAAGAGAAGACCAAGAGTGTATACACCTACACCATTGTGATCGGTTCTCAGTCATGTCAACCAGAATCTTCAATAACTGGTTACGACAGTCACACGGAACCCAACCAAGTAGTCTCCATCTACAAATATGGCTCAGACCAGAAGTTAGTGACTTCAAGCACTGATGCCACGTTTTGGTTTGGCCGCCCCTAACTTTCAACAATACCAAACACCGGTTAGCATTTCACGTCGTGGTAATCGGTGTTCAGGCATACGTAACACGTGGCCCAACCATCTCAGTCGATGAAGATTTAGAACTTAATCAACTAATTTACCATCATTCCGTAATATCCTGTGTCTAGCCTCACTATTACTTACCCGGTGATCCCAGCAGATGCCAGAAATATTTCTAAGACATCTGTGGTCAAATACTAGTAGCTTACGAGTACCTTCTACTCTTAATGGCCGTGTTTCGCTGCCGTAAAGTAAAACAGAACGAACTGCCGCACAGTATACTCGTCCATTAATTGATAGACGGATATTTCGCCTTCGCCATAGGTGACGCAAGTTGGCAAAAGCCAAACGAGCTTTCCGAATCCGTGCTGGGATTTCGTCAGGTACCAACCCATTACTGCTGATCAGGCTTCTAAGGTAAGTGAAGTTGTCAACGCACTCGACTACTTCACTCGCTATCCTTAGTTCAGGTGTTGACGCAGACCATTCCTGAAGCAATAACTTGCGTTTAGAGGGGAGGAAACACGTTCCAAACATCTTGGCATTGTTGCTTAGTGCTACCAAAAGACTGCATTTTATTAGCGTCTTCACCAAACAGGACTATGTCATCTGTGTGTTCTGAGTCGATAAGTGGACTTCCTGGTAGGGGACCAATCCATGAAAACTCAGACGACGAGAGCGTTATTTCCATCAGTAGGTGTATGAAGAAGTTAGACAAAAATGGAGAAAGTGGACAGCCTTGACGGACACCACTTGAAGTTGCAAAAGCAGATGACAGTTCGCCATAAGCCCTGACTCGACTAGTACTGTTCGAGTAAAAACGCTTCACAAGGTTTATGTACATCTGAGATACAACTCTCAATAACAGACACTGACACAGAATCTCGCGATCTACAGAGTCATGCTGCTTTAAATTCAAGAATGGCTACCATTATCGGACACCGATAAGGATACCTGTATTCTAGAACCTGACGAATGGTGAATATGTGGTCGATGCAGCCACGAACAGGTCTGAAGCCAGCTTGATTCTCTCGTGTTTGCAGTTCACGAGCCTTAGTTAGGAGTCCAATAATTATCGAGGCTAGTATTTTAGATACTATATTAGTTAAACTAATCCCTCTATGGTTGTCACAGGATGATTTTAACCCTTTCTTATATATTGGGACAATCAGTGGTTGTGACCAGTCAGATGGGATTACGTCCAACTCCCAGATTTTAGCTAAAATATTAGTTACCTTAATCGCTAAAAATGGACCATTATCCCTAAATACCTCTGGAGTTAATCCATCTGGACCAGTGATATGGTGAGCCAATCAGAAGTGACCTAAAGGACAAGTGCATTTCACTGGCTAAGAAATGAGTCAATGTCCTAAAGACACAGTGGTATATATATATGGATGAGCATCTGTGCATTTTATTCGGTAGTCCAATACACTTTCTCACCACTGTTTTGTTCTCGATCAAGTGGTCAGTTGAGGGGGGGAGTAGCGCGTAGCACACGGTTCATCAGTATCAGATTTCGGACACCGCAAGTCACAACAACCAGCTGCTATTCCTCGTTTCAGATTAGCTATAGCCTTTTAAACTTCAATTAAATTCAGAGGGTCTATTTCAATGTTCCATTCAGCCTATTTGGAAATGGTGGGTAGTCGTAGAATATGTTTCTATCCTTCCAAGTTTTTACGGAGCCGTTTAGCCAATGGTTCGGTATTTTAGGGTTTTAGCCAAGGAGGCCTGCTAGCTGATTTGACGTAGGGCGTGTACGTTGAAGGCTCCAATGTGTAGTTTGGAGCAAGGCTTCAGTAGACCTGGGACAGTATTTCGCGCACTAGAATCGTTGACCATGGTGATTCGAGGGTAAATCGAAGAAACAACTTCAGGTTTGATAATCGAGGTAGGAAAGATAATAGAAATGGTAGAGGTAATTTGGTTATGAATACAGTGGCCTTGGGTGCTGTTCGAGATGTGGGGGCGGTTATCACTTCCGGTCGCCCACACCGTGGAAGGGTTCTTCTAGAGGTATCTGAAAATGAAATTGGGTTAGAGGTGGTCTTAGTGACCTGAGAGCGTGACCGCAGTGCTCAAGGGACAACTGCTCGAAGTCGGTCACACACGACCTTTTTGTGGGTAATTTTCGTGTTAGCTCCGTAATTATTGAAACCTTACTGCCGGAGACGGACATCCGTGGGATAAAGCGAGGTGTGCATTTTTAGGGTTGACCTTTTCTAACCCCACCTCTCCCTGTGGGAAGGTAGCATCGCTGTTATGCTGGTTTTCTGAGGGAAACACCTTACTGTTGTCACACCTCTGTACAGTCAGCAGTACGACTTTGCCCTCGAACCTTGGGTTTTCCGCTTTTATTCCTACCGCTCTTCAACCGACCTGCCTGTCATGGTAGGACCTTGATGGATGATTGTTCCAGCCAGTATAGCTCGACTGGTTCATTACGATAGGCGAGCCCGACCACCACATGAAGGTAGTAGCAGCAACGGTCGGGCAGTGTAGTAACAATTAAATCAATCATCTTGTTCGTTTCGGTTAAAATATGCAGTACTTACCCAACATAATTTATTTGAAGGACTAATTACATTCACGTGTTAATTTTAAAACATGCTGCTAATTATAATGCTTGTTGGGGAAGGATATGCGGACAGTTGTGCAATTATACTAGTTATTTTGATGGCTAATCGGATATCTAGATTGTAAATATTGATAAGACATAGTTTTATAACGGGTAATTGGCTATTATTTTTTCCCTCATGTATGTACGACACAATTTAGTAGGCTATTGAGTTTATCAAGTAACTAAGCGGCACTTAACTATTTATTGTATATAGCCAGGATATCATCCATATATCTCTTAACAAGCGCTACCTCATCATATTGTCAACATATAACAAACATACTTCAGTTGACAGATGTCCACTGCGTCCACCGTGTTCATTGATAGCCTGGGCTATTCGCTACTGTATTTTATGACCTATAGTAGTGTGATAATTTTGTATTATTTACATATTATGTTAATTTTATTCTCATCTTTATTTACAGTTATCACTTCATGTTTATTTATTTAATTGACCTTGATTAATTTTCATATAAAATGCTTTGACTAGCGTATGTGTGACTAGATAATGTACACAAATACATAACACTTTTCAAATTAAATTCATCTTTTCACTGTACTGTCAAAAAGTATTCTATCATCAAATTAGCACAGTACAACTACAACATACTTACTTGAATGATCTTTTTTAGTCAGCATTAATTGATTTTCATCAGTTGTACTACCACTAATAACAATTTTCCCATTAACAATAGGAAAAGGTTGATTATTATGTTTAGTAGTTGATTGCGAAGCAGATAATTTTGATTGTTCAGCCAATGAATTCTGAAAAATGTTAACCATAGCTTTTGCTGTCATACCATCCGGTGCAAAAGCTGTATGACGAGCGAGTGATTTAGGATCAGATAAATCTAAAATTTCTGAACTGTCAGGATTTTCTACAAGCCATAGATCTGAATCATTCGAAGGCTGATGACGTGATGATGCAGTGGTTACTGCTGATAATGATGTATGTCGCGACACCTGACTACGAGTTTTTGATGTATGACTAATTGTATCAGTGGCAAAACGAACTTGATGTCTAGATTTAAATGGATGTTTACATAAGGCTTTATTAATCTCTTCATCGTCGTCATCATCATCTTCACTATAGGCACCTATATCAATATCCATATTGTCTATCATATTATTGGAAGATCCATTTTCAGTTAAATTTCTACGTGAACGTCTACACAATCCAGCAGTAAGTTTGGCATTTTCCAATTCTTCTACTAATGATTTTGTATGTTTTAATGATAAACTGTCACAAGGTGATGATTTAGTTTGATTCCGATTAGATTTAGCGTGTAAATGGATTGAAGGACGATCATCATCTTCACTTGAAGAGGTGGCTAACAGTTCATCCATCCTTGAATACAAAATGATAAAAAGAAGCCGAAGGGATAATATGAGAAAAAAACACTAGATTGTCGGGCATATGAAATAGATGTACAACTGATTATCTTAAGTGTATTTTTTGAACTATACAGGAGTATCGATTGATAATAATTTAGTGTTAGCGGGGCAGGGAAGAAGATAGTGGCATCGGTTTCGTTAACTTTATTGAAGCTAGAGTTGAGAGGAAATTAGCACGCAAACATATCAATATGTGCACTTTGATCATAATAATCGTTAATATTATTTGAAAATGGAATTGTTCATAGATTCTATAGGATTTGATAGCGTATTCCTATACTACATGAGAGCTATGCTTTATGATTATCCTAGAAGCTAGAATAAATACGAATGATAACTTAATTTCTCTTTGATGGGATTCATTAACATTAAGCGCGAATTCACACATTTCTTGCAAGATATTATTTCTGTGTAAACACTAGCTGATAGCTTAGTTCTGATAAACAATTTTTTTTTACAATGTTTATATCTTGTATTCACCAACAAGAGAACGATCAATCAATTATGTACAGTAAAACTAGCCTATTCACAATTATGAAGTAACACCACATTCAATTTGAGTCACTCAATAAGTCAGTCATCTATAACGTGTGACCAATGACATATATATTTCGGTCCAAGTTGCCATACCTCATTAGCAAAACGAGATGAACTGTAAATTCATAGAAGCGGTTACTTCAATGGTAGTAATATATAAAAATATTGTATATGGTACGGGGAGAAAGAATTACCTCGTAGAAAGAAAGGTATGAAGTAAGTTTAATCTCACAGTTTAAGGGGAGACAAAAAGTATGTTAAGTCTCTTCTATGTTCTGTCCTTACTCACTTCCCTTCAACTTTTGTGTACTATTTTATACTACTTATTACTACTCAGTAAATATAAATAAAAATAATTTATTTGTAATTTTATTTATAACAATCAACCCAATGCTCAATTTATTCGAAATTATCAAATCAAACCTTGGTAATGATACCTATATTCAGTAAATAGTTGTATTCACAGCAATTTTTACGCCCATACTCAAACGCGAGTTTGTCGTGTACTATTCTGAAATATTTACATATAACATTCATCGTATTCATCATTATAATTACTTTAACCTCACTATTACTTATCCGGTGATCCTAGCGGATGCGAGCAATATTTTTAAGACATCTGTGATCAAATACTAGTAGCTTACGAGTACCTTCTACTCTTAATGACCACATTACAATATAAACCATCACTGTGTGACACGGGAATATCAACATTAAACGATAAATTCAAGATTGCTGGCCTCGAGTTAACCCAAGTCATTACTTTAAAAAAACGCGTAGAATTATTACACATAGATTGGAAAGAGATAAACAAAACATACCGAGCAATATGTACACGTTTTGGCAGAGATAATGATGATGGTTTACTGTGAATAGATGAACGAATACTTTTAATATCATTGGATATTGATCGCCTTGAATTATGGTCCGAGTCAATGTCGGATATTTGTTGGCGAGTAGATCCACTAATCAGTGACAACGATGATGGTGTTGTCTTTGAAGTTGACTGTTCAAGCATTTTAGATTTACGTTCACGACGAGCTATTAGTTTAACTGAATTGCGTACCATTTTTTGATGTTCAACACTCAACAAACCCTGAATAGCTTGACGTCTGTAAAACAATAACATAGTAATAAAAAGCGTAATCTTGATTTTTATAATATGATACATAAAAAAATTAGTCATCACATATTACTCTCTTGACTGATAAACATGAATCCTAAATACTGTCATATTGGATGAACAAATGTATACTTAAATCATACAAACTGAGGCTTTATAAACCTTAAACTTCAACTCCTGGGAATTCAGATGAGGAAAGTGTTATCTCTAAAAGCACATCAATGACAAAGTTAAACAAGAATGGAGAGAGTTGACAGCCCTGACAAATACCACTTGAGGTAATCAATTCTGATGACAGTTCACCATAAGCTCTCACTCTACCAGTTGTGTTTGAGTAGAGAGCCTTTACAAGGTTAATGTACTCCTTTGGTACTCATTTCAGTGACAGACACTGACAGATATTCACACTACGTCAGGTCCTAGAAAATAGACACACATTCAGACGTCCCACAATCGTAGTATTTTTCGACGTTAAGGCGGCATTTGACTCTGTCGGTCGTGAAATTCTATGGAAATGTCTGTCACTGAAATGAGTACCAAAGAAGTACATTAACCTTGTAAAGGCTCTCTACTCAAACACAACTGGTAGAGTGAGAGCTTATGGTGAACTGTCATCAGAATTGATTACCTCAAGTGGTATTTGTCAGGGCTGTCAACTCTCTCCATTCTTGTTTAACTTTGTCATTGATGTGCATTTAGAATCTGAATTACCAGGAGTTGGACTTTTACTAGGAGATTCGCTTGTTGACTTAGAATATGCCGATGACATAGTTCTATTTGGTGAAGATGCTGACAAAATGCAGAGGCTTCTGACCACTCTAAGCAACAATGCAGGCATGTTCGGGATGCGATCCCCCCTCAAAATGCAAAATGTAGCTTCAGGATTGGTTTGCATCGACACCCGAACTAATGACAGGGAGTGTGAAGTAGTTGTGTCGGCTGCCCCACACACCTGGGAAGTCTCATCAGCCTTTGTGGTCTGATGTTCCTGGGTTCCAGTGACGGTAAAACGAAGATGTGGCACCAACTGAAAACTGGACTGTACCATGTAAATAGATATAGACTAATTGGCTTGGGTAAGCAGGTTTATCGTAACCAATAGTTATTGACAGTAAGTGACATGGTTCAAAATTGTTCGCAATGTTTCAGGCGCATTCACTACCTATCTTTCTTTGGATCCCAAGTTTCTAAATTTATCAAAAGAGACTTTTCGTAATAATTGCCGAAAAGCATCTCCCATACTTAATCTTTTCTATTAACATTAATACTTCTATTATCTCTGCGACTCAAGAATTTGCTCTGAAAATTTAATCTCGTTGCGCTTATGTGGTACAGAAACTTGGAACGATGTACATGTACTTCAGGTTCAACGTTGTTTGACTGATTGTATAATTCACTGTGCTTATTTTAGCTACAACTACATAGTTATTGATCACTAAATACTGCACAAAATTATCAGATTATTTACGTGGCGTAACTTTTACGAAGAGAACCACAAGGATAACAAAACACTTCTAAAATATGGACGAGGGGTGGCGGTAATGCTAATTTATATAGTCACATTTTAAAGTATAATTTTCATTAACAAGAGGAAAAAGTGATTGGTCAGTGACATACCCAAACTTTTTGACCATTTTTTCTAATATGGATTTCACAACAAAACGTAAAGGTCGTTTACACGATGAATGAATGGACTGTAAAGTCTCAAGCTGTAAATGATGATATGAAAATATGAACATGGGGATAATAAAAGTGCCATATTTTTCAATAATAATGTAGAAAAGAAACAGATATTCCAAGATAAAATTATCACAAACAAATAAGAAAATAAAGTAAATGTATGTTTAATTAATTAGTGAGAAACATTTACTTAATATGTGTAATAATTACATTCCCAAAAACTGCTGCTACTACCTTCATGTGGTGGTCGGGCTCGCCTATCGTAATGAACCAGTCGAGCTATACTGGCTGGAACAATCATCCATCAAGGTCCTACCATGACAGGCAGGTCGGTTGAAGAGCGGTAGGAATAAAAGCGGAAAACCCAAGGTTCGAGGGCAAAGTCGTACTGCTGACTGTACAGAGGTGTGACAACAGTAAGGTGTTTCCCTCAGAAAACCAGCATAACAGCGATGCTACCTTCCCACAGGGAGAGGTGGGGTTAGAAAAGGTCAACCCTAAAAATGCACACCTCGCTTTATCCCACGGATGTCCGTCTCCGGCAGTAAGGTTTCAATAATTACGGAGCTAACACGAAAATTACCCACAAAAAGGTCGTGTGTGACCGACTTCGAGCAGTTGTCCCTTGAGCACTGCGGTCACGCTCTCAGGTCACTAAGACCACCTCTAACCCAATTTCATTTTCAGATACCTCTAGAAGAACCCTTCCACGGTGTGGGCGACCGGGAAGTGATAACCGCCCCCACATCTCGAACAGCACCCAAGGCCACTGTATTCATAACCAAATTACCTCTACCATTTCTATTATCTTTCCTACCTCGATTATCAAACCTGAAGTTGTTTCTTCGATTTACCCTCGAATCACCATGGTCAACGATTCTAGTGCGCGAAATACTGTCCCAGGTCTACTGAAGCCTTGCTCCAAACTACACATTGGAGCCTTCAACGTACACGCCCTACGTCAAATCAGCTAGCAGGCCTCCTTGGCTAAAACCCTAAAATACCGAACCATTGGCTAAACGGCTCCGTAAAAACTTGGAAGGATAGAAACATATTCTACGACTACCCACCATTTCCAAATAGGCTGAATGGAACATTGAAATAGACCCTCTGAATTTAATTGAAGTTTAAAAGGCTATAGCTAATCTGAAACGAGGAATAGCAGCTGGTTGTTGTGACTTGCGGTGTCCGAAATCTGATACTGATGAACCGTGTGCTACGCGCTACTCCCCCCCTCAACTGACCACTTGATCGAGAACAAAACAGTGGTGAGAAAGTGTATTGGACTACCGAATAAAATGCACAGATGCTCATCCATATATATATACCACTGTGTCTTTAGGACATTGACTCATTTCTTAGCCAGTGAAATGCACTTGTCCTTTAGGTCACTTCTGATTGGCTCACCATATCACTGGTCCAGATGGATTAACTCCAGAGGTATTTAGGGATAATGGTCCATTTTTAGCGATTAAGGTAACTAATATTTTAGCTAAAATCTGGGAGTTGGACGTAATCCCATCTGACTGGTCACAACCACTGATTGTCCCAATATATAAGAAAGGGTTAAAATCATCCTGTGACAACCATAGAGGGATTAGTTTAACTAATATAGTATCTAAAATACTAGCCTCGATAATTATTGGACTCCTAACTAAGGCTCGTGAACTGCAAACACGAGAGAATCAAGCTGGCTTCAGACCTGTTCGTGGCTGCATCGACCACATATTCACCATTCGTCAGGTTCTAGAATACAGGTATCCTTATCGGTGTCCGATAATGGTAGCCATTCTTGAATTTAAAGCAGCATGACTCTGTAGATCGCGAGATTCTGTGTCAGTGTCTGTTATTGAGAGTTGTATCTCAGATGTACATAAACCTTGTGAAGCGTTTTTACTCGAACAGTACTAGTCGAGTCAGGGCTTATGGCGAACTGTCATCTGCTTTTGCAACTTCAAGTGGTGTCCGTCAAGGCTGTCCACTTTCTCCATTTTTGTCTAACTTCTTCATACACCTACTGATGGAAATAACGCTCTCGTCGTCTGAGTTTTCATGGATTGGTCCCCTACCAGGAAGTCCACTTATCGACTCAGAACACACAGATGACATAGTCCTGTTTGGTGAAGACGCTAATAAAATGCAGTCTTTTGGTAGCACTAAGCAACAATGCCAAGATGTTTGGAACGTGTTTCCTCCCCTCTAAACGCAAGTTATTGCTTCAGGAATGGTCTGCGTCAACACCTGAACTAAGGATAGCGAGTGAAGTAGTCGAGTGCGTTGACAACTTCACTTACCTTAGAAGCCTGATCAGCAGTAATGGGTTGGTACCTGACGAAATCCCAGCACGGATTCGGAAAGCTCGTTTGGCTTTTGCCAACTTGCGTCACCTATGGCGAAGGCGAAATATCCGTCTATCAATTAATGGACGAGTATACTGTGCGGCAGTTCGTTCTGTTTTACTTTACGGCAGCGAAACACGGCCATTAAGAGTAGAAGGTACTCGTAAGCTACTAGTATTTGACCACAGATGTCTTAGAAATATTTCTGGCATCTGCTGGGATCACCGGGTAAGTAATAGTGAGGCTAGACACAGGATATTACGGAATGATGGTAAATTAGTTGATTAAGTTCTAAATCTTCATCGACTGAGATGGTTGGGCCACGTGTTACGTATGCCTGAACACCGATTACCACGACGTGAAATGCTTTATTTATTTATTTGGAAACATGAATATTGGTACAAGAGAGCGCCAATATATATGCGCCACACAAAACAATGAAAATTCGAGAGGAATACAAAGAAAAAAAACTCTAAGGAGCGCAAAAAAAAAAGAGAGAACAATAACGAAGAGATTGGTGTAAGGTGATGTGCTAGTAATCAGGGAACGCAAAGGTACAATCGGAAGAAATCTTTCAGGTAAGGGAGACACAACCACTTTTTATGAAGAAAGTAAAAGAAGGTTACAGCAGGATCGCCACTGGCTTCTATTCTGAGCCATATCTGATAACGTCTCTAGCCACTGTGTAGCACCATCTCTCGGACCCCAACCAGGGAGTCGTGAAGGACAAACACAAGCCAGTCCTTTGCAGCTTTCTTTCATGCCACGACACCATGTCATGCACTGACCACCTCTCCGCTTCTTCCAACCAGTCCCAGAGTCGGCAAATAATGCACGACGTGGAATTCTCTGGGACGACATTCGGAGAACATGTCCAAGCCACCGAAGTCGGTGTTTCAAGATGGTGACACCAATTGAATTATCATCTCTGTGCCCGAACACACGATGCCGAACCTCTGCATTACTGACATGGTGTTGCCACTGAATGTCAGCAATCCTTCGGAGACAGCGATGATCGAACACAGAGAGTCGTCTAACGTCCTCAACTCGGAGAGGCCAGGTTTCACAAGCATAGAGCAAAACTGCTCTCACCGACGCGTTGTAGATCCGACCTTTTACAGCCAGACTAACATCACGAAGGCGCCAAAGGTGGCCCAGATTGGCATAAGCCGCTCTGGCTTTCACTATACGTGCATTGATCTCATCACTCACACCCCCACCAGCACTTATGCAGCTACCCAGATACACGAACTTCTCGACTACGTCTATCTGCTCACCATCCAGGGTGAGTACAGGATTGGAATCCTGCCAGTCTTGTAGAAGTACTTTGCACTTCGAAGGTGCAAAGCACATACCATACCTACGGACACTGATTGCCAACTGATTAAGTGCGGATTGCATGCCTTGGGCATTATCGCACAGTAAGACAATATCGTCCGCATACTCAAGGTCGAGAAGTCTTTCTCCAGGCAACAGATCCACACCACCATTACTTACATTCATCAGAGCTGTTTCCAGAATGTCATCGATGGCAAAGTTGAAGAGGAATGGTGAGATTGGGCAACCCTGCCTAACCCCACTGCTCGAATGGAACAATGGAGAGAGGTGGTTGTATGCCCTCACTCTGCCTGAGGTGTTTTATATAGGGCTTTTAGGATGTTAATAAACTTCTCAGGCACACCCTTCTTCAATAGACAATCCCAGAGAACAGTCCTGTCCAACGAATCGAAGGCAGCCCTGATGTCAAGAAACACTACGATTGTTGGCCTTTGATAAGTATGGCGGTGTTCTAACATTTGGCGGAGGGTGAAGATATGATCAATACATCCTCGACCAGAACGAAACCCAGCCTGCTCCTCGCGAGTCAATCTTTCTCGGGTTTTGAACAACCTACGAAGTATGACGGAAGCCAATAGCTTGGACGCAATCGGAAGTAGACTTATCCCCCGATAGTTGTTACAGGAACGACGTGAACCCTTTTTAAAGATAGGGACAACTATCGACTCATTCCATGACGTTGGTACACTCTCTAGTTCCCAAACCTTTGTAAACAACGTCGTCAATTCCTTAGTCAAAAAGTCACCACCATCTTTAAAAAGAGCCGGAGGTAAGTCATCTGGGCCAGGTGATTTGTAACGCTTCAAGAGTTGGAGTTCCTTGCGGACTTCCTCCTCGTTTGGTGGATCAGTCGTCACCGGCCATGGAGGGCAGGACAGTCTGACCGATGTTGCCGGAGCAGCAGGCCAGTTGAACTGCCCTTCGAAAAATTCTGCCCATCGTCCAAGACGTCGATGGATGTTAGTGATTGGCATCCCATCATCCTCGCAGATTGTTTCACTCACACCAGACTTCTTGCTGCCAGTGGCTCGGATGAGCTGGAAGAGCTTCCGGTAGTTACCAGATGCAGCTGCTGCTTCCAGCTCATTAACATCCTTCGTTTATGGTCAAACTCACGGTCACCCGGAGTAGACCGAGGGGCTTCAATGAGTTGTAAGGAACCAGAAGAAACCCAGTGCTTAAAAGCGGGACGTTTCGCAAACCCATAACTGACTGTTCCCGCCATTTTCATGGCGTCATGCAATTGCAACCAATGCTCATCTATACTTTTCGGTGGAGTGGTAGCTAGCCTAGAGGCTAGCTCGGTTCGATACTTATTTGCAACAGAAGTTGCAACCAGCTTGCTAATATCAATCTTTTGCTGGCGGCCACTTCGTTGTCCACTGAAAAGTAAGGTAAGATTGGCGCAGACCAAGGCATAGTCAGAGTCCAGATAGGTACTCCAAAAGGAGCGGCAGTCTTTTACACAACCACGCCAGCGGTAGCTGATCGCGATGTGATCAATCTGAGTCCAGGCTTGGGATGCAGAGGGAGGACGCCAGGTGGCACATCGGCGATGACTGTGCCGAAAGTTAGTGCTATCCAGAAACAGGTTGTGGTCTGTGCACAGTTGCAGTAGACGGTCGCCGTTATCTGACCTGCGACCAACGAGTCCCCATCGGCCACCTAAACGACTCTCTTCTGTGCCTAGACGCCCGACCTGAGCATTCAAGTCTCCGGCTAGTACTACAATATCTGTCGAACGCACTTTCTGGAGAAGAACAGATAACTGGTGGTAAAACTATTCCTTGATTGCATCCGGGCTGCAATCTGTCGGGGCATAGGCGTAGATGACGAAAAGAAATCGTTTCTCACGCCGATTTCTCACTTTGATGGAACTTTCTAATCTAACAGCACGTGAAATGCTAACCGGTGTTTGGTATTGTTGAAAGTTAGGGGCGGCCAAACCAAAACGTGGCATCAGTGCTTGAAGTCACTAACTTCTGGTCTGAGCCATATTTGTAGATGGAGACTACTTGGTTGGGTTCCGTGTGACTATCGTAACCAGTGATTGGAGATTCTGATTGACATGACTGAGAACTGATCACAATGGCGTCGGTGTATACACTCTCTGTCTTCCCCTACATTATGAGATTAAAATTACTTTTTGCCTTTCGTTTCTACAAACTAGTTTTTTCCCCTTATATGCACTCTATTTTTTAACATATTATTATCATTGAGCTAACTGCTTGTAAGAATGTGGTGTTCATTTTGATATGCTAATGAGGTGTGGCAATTTGGATCGATGGATATATATGCTTGGCCCTACGTTGTATCTGACTGACTGAATATTTATATGGTACATAGCTTCACTGATAATACCTAATTAGCCAAACTGTAAATTAAATGGAACTTTTTTCAATTGGAATTCTAACATTCATGTACTAGTCATCTAATTAGTGATATGGTAGAAATCAGTTCATTTCCATCTCCAAATAGTTGCTATTGGAGAGTGAGATGTGGCAGTATAGTCACTAATAATCTCTTATTTGCAATTTATTTTCACTTAATTTTAATGTGTAGTGCCTATTTTGAAGAATTCAGTTTAGATTAAGTGATATTTTGTAGTTATGATTCAGTGTGTATTCAACTTTGAAATTATCGGGTTTTTAAGTAAATGTAGTAAGTGATAAATGACATAAATAATACAAGTTTGCGTAGTAGACTACTAGATACATTTGTTTTTCATGTGTTTGTGGTATAGGGACATTTCAAGGTTTAAGGTAATGGCCCATACATTAATACCCACAAATAAGTAAACACCTCACTGTATAAAAGTTATTAACAACAATCTCATTATGTGAAATCTCATAAACCAACTGGCTTTATTAAGCGATTAAACACTTATTTAGTTAATTAACGTCTACAGTATTTCAGTATCGATTAAACAAACAATAGACATTTTACATGGGACTTACCACAGAAGCTAAACTAATAGAACCTTCTTTAATGAATATTATTAATGATCGAGCAAGTTGTAAACCTAAACGAATTAATTTACGTTGATTTGATTGAACTAAACATTGACTAATTAAATTCACTTCAGATAATAATGTAGACACTAATTGAGAGATTAAATTTGATTCGGAATTAATATTCAAAATAAGCGCTTGTCTGAAACGCCAATGTCTCATGAGTAAACAGATTGCACGTGCCGACGATTGTTGTAGAGATAATTCAATTGAATTTGTAGCAGGACGATTATGTGGTGGTAGACATGGCCATAAACGTGATAAAACTAAGTTTAAAGCACGACATATCTAAGAATAAAAAACGTGCATTGATGAAAAAATTTTTAATTTGGAATATGGGTTATACATACCTCTAAGGTGAAATACTGAAATTCGCAATATCAGTAGTATTACTCATGACAATCAATGGAAACTTAAAACTAACTGTAACTATCAGGGTTTTAATGTTATTATAACTATATACTCACTTGCGACATGGAAAAATAAAAAAGAACACAATTCAATAAGTTGTGGAATACTTCAAAGTTTATTACATGTGATATGAAGCTTGATTTAAAGGGAAACGAGACCACAATTTTACTTAGATGTAAATTTTTGATTTTTATATAATTCAAAGTTGTTAAGCATAAATTTTTTTAAACTGAAGTGTATTTCTCAATGGCAATTTCAGAGTCAATTAATTTGTGTACAGACTATTATTCAAAGTTTATGATTTAAGTGTGACCAGATTGTGTGACCAGATTGTTCGAAATGTATTGCGCTAATATATCACATAGTTCTGATAATCTTCGTCTTCTCATTGCATTATCGTAAGTGTTAATAGTTTGAATTCGTGTTGTGGATGAAAATGTTCTTTGAGAAAAGAAAATCTGTAAACTAATTACTTGGAGAAAGAAGGTTATACCTTACCGTGTTTTACCATGTTCCGACTCAAAACTATTCGATTCACGGATAAATAACACCAGTTTAAAAAAAGCGGTCAGAAATTCTTCTCTCTAGATTTATACTGTTAGTGGAAATTAGTAATTTAAAGTCAGTGGCTACTGGATTTAGTGGTTCAATGAATAAAGTGTTCGTGTTTGAAGAGAAAGATACTGGATGGTTCATATCTGCATGTTAACGTTAACACTTGGATACAAATACATACAATTTTACAACTAGTATGACAGTGTAATGTACAAACAGACAAGTTCAGATAGAATATATATACCTACTTAGAAGGAAAACAGATTATTTATGAAATATGTGCACTTAGTCTTCAATCTTCCATTTTCATGTATTGGTTCCGTAACTCAGGTTGGTTGTAGACTCTTTTATAGCTTTTCTTATGGCCTCACAAGTATTCAGAAATGGCCGTACTTGTACTTGTGACTTTCTGAGACTCCTGTCTTTGGCTGTCGACTGCAGTAACTCTCATGCGACGATCCGCCACATACTACTTTTAAGCCATATTGTGACTAGCATGTAGCTATTGAAAGTATTGTGTGATACTCAGATCGAGATAATTAATTAACAAGGTTTAAATCATTCACCAATTAATAGGTTAGTATAATTGAGACTTTGAACCAGACGTTCTGTGTGATGGCTAGTGATATTTGCTATATGAATGTCCGGACAGAAATAGTCGGTTGGAGCCAGGGTGATGTGACGAGTAGTCCATAACCGAATAGCATCATCATATACTTACATGTGATATATATATATATATATATATATATATATATATATATCGATTCATGCATAAATAAATACGCTTACTTGTTCAGATATAAGACTACCACGTGGCATAGACTTTGTTGACATAATATCATCATTATCTTCTCCATAAGAATATGTTAAACCTCCCATTAAAGAAGAGTTAGTTGATTTATTGTTGAATTTAACATTATCATCATCTTCGGTATCTGTATCATCATTCATAATATTATTCATTATAGTTGGCGGACGTGAACTTCTACTGTCGAAAGTTAATAGATTATTTTGTGATTGATATATTGATAAAGAGGATTTATTTTTATCCCATACTTGTTGACCAGCAAATGCATAGACAAGGTTGATTAATAAATTTCCAGCTAAATTTCTTACTGTTTGATTTAATTCACATAAACATGTTAATATCTAGAGAAATTAAAAATACATATATACCATAGAATAATAGAAGATGAACGTCACAATTCGAATTAAGCAATGATTTACGAAAAAATTAACGCAACATGAAGGGTATATTTGTGTGTGGAAGGGTTGACTGAACATATTCATTCACTAAATCATGCGAACGAGAAAGGAATCACCACAAAATAGTTACAAAGGTAGAAAACAATATTATCCCACTTCCGAATGAACCTGAGATGCTCTAGTGGATTATCATTGATTTACGAGTCTGGAATAATGAACAATGAATGGCTGCAGTCAAATATTTTCATATGTATAAATAAGCTGAACAGACTTTTTTCTCAAGGTAATGAAGACGAGCTAAACATTTCCACGTTATTGACGTTGAAAATTACGAAGGGGGATGAGTGATTATTAAATAAATCCATATAAAGGAAAACTTACGTAGAATGGTCAGCTGGCAATCTTCCACAGCTAGGTTGTTATTAGTCAAAAAAGAGGAATTTTTAAACGGTTCAGCATGTCGTTCAACACTAATGCTGTAAGAGAATAACTGATTGAAAGGTATCCACAGTGGATTTTCGAAATAATATATAAGACAATTCAGTGGAAGTTCTTAGCGTTTCTTATTCAATGTAGGAAGTTATGGGAACTATTTAGTAATTAAATCATACAAAAACTCACGTTCTATCGCATTGATATAAATAACTAAAAAGTATTTTAGGTAGCATTCGAATTGAAGAAAGAATCTTTGTTTACGTCTCTAACAAAAATAATGCGATTTGACTGATAAATTTTTGATTTCGATATACATACCTTTTGGAAAATTAGATGTAATTAACTGAAATTATCTAACACGAGAAACTCGATACAAAAGTTTAACAACAACAAGCGTGTATGGAATTACCAACTCTTGAATAAGCACCTTGGTGAAAATTGTCACTGAACTGTCAGAATAGATATAGGGGGAATAAGATATTAGCCTGTGATATTGTAAATCTTTATAAATCTACTTATTCCCCTATTAAATGTTAACTTATTTAGTAGGCACAGGTTCGCATACTTAGTTTTGAGCTGCATTCTCAGTATGAGGGGCTAATTGCTAGTAGAATATAAATCGGATTAAAGCACGTTTCATGCGGGACTACGTTGGGGCACGCTGATTGGCTATTCCTTAAATAATCAGCACGGGTGGATACTTGACGAATTCTCTGAAATCTTTTCGTGTAAAAACTATAAATATACTAACATTTTTCTTATTATAATTCCTACTTCCGTCTACCCATGTTATTTGAAATATAAATTCGTTCCTGTTCAATCATGTTCTGATTTGAGGACTTTTCGAGTGAATCGGTGTCCAAGATTAATAAGCAACAGGAATGGCTGGGTCGTAACAAGAGAAATTATAACACTAATCGTCCTAGACGATTACCTTAACCAAAGTAGGTGACAATGGGGTGGGGTTGAAACCTTAGACTAACTGGATGAAAGTTGAACAGCACTAGATAGCTGTTTTATAGTAAATGTAGGTCATCTCAGTAGTAAGCATTTACGACTTCATCAACAATCGAATTTAAAACCTTCATGCATTACACTAATTATTATTCTATATTTTTGAGAAAAAAATAGGAAAAAAACACATAATTAATCTATCTAATATTTACTAAGACAAACATACTTCAGGTAGAAACATATTTGCAAATTCTTTTAAGCGTTCATTATCCATTAAATTTTTCGTTGCCAAATTCTCATCACTGGACTGATTAGTATTGTTAATAGTATTCAATTCATTAGTGACTATACGTTTAAATAAATGTTGAATACATCGTAAAATAGATTTCCATGGTATAAAGAATTGTGATAATTTATTAGGTTTACCAATTTTCATTTCACATACTGATAGTGTAGTTAATTTTTCTTCAATAGTTTCAGTAAGATTATTGTCGATTTTTAATGATTTATCTGTTAATGATGTAATAGTTGTTGAATTATTAGTGCCTGGTTTCCTTGTTAAACTATAAATCATACGAATAACATCATCAAAGTGTAAATTTAAAAATTCATCTGTTTGACTAGTACTTCCAGCACAAATACTCTCCAACACACGACAAACACGTTTTCTTAATGGTTTTGATAATTGAGGATCCTTTAATTTAAAGAATGTTTAAAAAAACATTATTGACAATTATGAGCAGAAATTAAAAAGTGTCATATGTAACAATACCACTTTACAAAATGAACTGGGATGAAGTTTACATAGATTGACTGCCACTTATTATACATATAGAATATTGTCTTAACTTAATTGGTAACGAAAATCAATAAATACATATCTATCATCGATCAATGTAGAAGAATTCTAATGTATCTTTGACTAACTGGAGTATGGCATAACACATAAGTGTTCTTCACGAAGATCTCTCCATAGAATCCATTACAACATATACTCAGCTGATTTGACAACACGAATTCAATTTCCATTTAACTGGTTAAAAAATTACGGAGGATGAACTAGAGATGAGTGATTTATAATCGAATGCAAAACTAACTACAGCAAGTACTTAAATGAATGAGATATTGAGAAGTATTTAAGATAAGTTGATTGACTGAGGAGTACCACAATAGGACGAGACGGCGGTCCAGTGCTTCCAAGTTTTTCATAGTGGTCTAGCTTAAACTGACTCATGATCTCAACCATTGAAAAAATTACTTATCAAAAAAGATAAGAATCAATAGTCAACTCAGTATACAAGCGGTTCATTGAACAAACCGTTTTCAGAAAAAAATCAACAAACAAATTTACATTAATAGGTGAAGCACTGAAGACATTGCTTCATTTTAACAGTTAAAGACATTGAACAAAGAATATTCGGGTCTTATAACGAGCACAACACCACACCCAATCGCTGGGTTGGAATTCAAGCATTTTACAGCTTTACAAACTTCGTAAATGATTTATCGTCACCACTTCATGTATTCGATACCGTGAAACTACAACATTCACATTTAGCGTCCTTTAACGATTAAGCTGCCGCTACTGCACTACTGGTTAATACTATTAATATGTTTATAACCCGACTTAAATGGATAAGTAGGAATTTGAAATGTTACATTGACCAGTAATAATAAAGCAAATGTTTGGTGATTTTTAAATGGATAAACAAGTTGTTTTTTTTCCTGGAAACCAAAAGGAATTAATTCGAAAAAAATGCTTAATATGTAAACACTTACACTTAAGTATTCATTAATTCTTTTTATGATTTGTTCCAATTCTTGTACAGAATTGTAAGCAGTTAAAATTTGAAATATTTCCAAATAAACTGGTCTATATAGAAAAAATAAAAAAACGGTAGATATAAGTAATCAGTCAGTCGGTCAGCTACACAACGTAGGACCAGGCACATTTATGCATCGGTCCAAGTTGCCATACCTCATTAACACAACAAGATGGACACCGGATTCATAAAAGTAGTTAATTCAGAGGTGGTAATATATAAAAGAAAGATTGCAATACGGATATAATACAGAAAGAAAGAATTAGTTCGTAGAAAGAAAGATATGAAGCGATTTTCATCTCTTAGTTTAAGGGAAAACAGAGAGTGTATACACCGGTGTATGCAAATGTGGGAATGTGTATGTATGTTTCAAAAAAAGAAAAGAACGATTAATAATGACTAAGGTATTAAATAAAATTTTATTAGAGATTGTATCAATTAAAACGAATTTTTAAACTATATCACGAGTGATGAGATTGTGTTTCATGAATACGATGGTATTTTACCATTCATAATGCCTATTCGGAATGTCAGTTGAGAGGACAGATCAAAATGTCTTGGAATCCCAAACATCTGTACATTTCGTTGAAACAACAACAACAAACCCTCCAGGACAAGACAGATGGGAACAATGTAGCAGTAAGTAGTTAGGTAACATGCAGAAAAAGTGGAGATTAAAAAGGGAGAATGAACATTCATCTATTTATATAATATATTCGAACAAAAGAACTGCCTGTAAAAAATTCTAATAACCGTCCAACAAGTTCACTGTTAGTTGTCTTTGAAAATGGTATGAAATTTTAAACAAAAATATGTTCAATGAAACAGTTGGTTCAGGTAGTATTGACAGAGGCTGATTACTGGTACCATCTAACACTTCGAGATTGGCATTAAATGGTAAAGAGTAACAATATCGACAATTTCTAATTAGATAGAAAATAAATTCAATAGTCAACACAACCCTATTCACAAACTGCACTAATTATATCTACGTTTCGAGTTAACTTATAGTCTTCTAGGAACACATTCGGAAGTATTTCGTTAAATATCAAAAAGGTTCCTTGACTGATGAGAAATAACTAGATAATCAGTACATAAAACTGGAATATCGGGAGTACGAAGTTGTGAAGTGGTGACTCAATGGTTAAGGTGTTGAATTTAAACCAATAAACCACATGTTCAAACCCACTCATCTGCTTAGATTTAGGTAACAAGATAGCATAATACACTCGCGCTTAAACATAATAGATAGCACACCGCAGTATACAATAAGCCTATGTACTTGGCAAACAATTACAAATAATAAATCAATAACCAACAAAGATTTCGATCATAATCAATGTTAAAATGTAAATTTAGGGATCGTTTTTGTTTCTAATGTTGTCGATTCATTATATTACCGAACTGATAATCAACATGATCAATAATATCAGGATAGGATACTATATTAGTTTTAACATCAACTGATTGATAATAATAACCCAATGAGATAGAGTAAATACCATGTCATTCATTCTTATCAGTTAAAAATAATTAATATTAACAAAATACCGCTTACTCTTTTGTATTTTCAAATTTAATCATAGCAGTTTTTGTCAAAGAGCTAATCATCTGAAATTTCAAAAAAAAAAAAAAACAGGGAAAACAAAACAATTACTTCACTATGTAATTGTGTGTGTGAAGATAAGCAATTTTTATACTTCTGCAAATAAACTCAAATAATTCATATGTATGTATGGATACCAAAATATAATGATGATGGAAGATGTTGTGAACAACAGCTTGGTCACATTTAAGATTATGAGGGAATAATAAGACCAAGTGATATTACTGATATAAGAAGGGTAGATGTAACGCGATTTTAGATAGACCGAACAGCTCTAATACACAATGAAATTTTAACGACAATAACTGTGTGTGGGAATGAGAGAAAAGTGAGGTGGTCTTCAAAGAGAGATATTTGATACCTCGAAAAACATAAAAATACGAATAAACACGATTGTTTATTCATAGTATTAACATGATCTTAAAATAGTATCAAATAAATGGCTTATTAAGTGAAGAATTCAATAGATATTTATGGTTTCTCATCACATTGTTATTTTGATGATTAATATCAGCCAGTAGTCAGTAATTACCAACCTTGCACCTAGAACATTTATGCATCGGTACAAGTTGCTACACCCTACATAAATATAACGAAAGAAGGGGAACAACAAGGTTACAAACATAGAATGGTAAACAACAATGGTAAAACAAAGGAAATTTAAATATGAGAAGGGAACAACATAACACATTACACACATAGAAATAGTCAACGTAAAGATGGAAGGATGAAAAGTGTGGAAACTAGAGTAGTAAATAAGATACTGGTCATAGTACCCCAAGAAAGCTAACACTTAATCATGGTTCTTATCTAGTTTTTTTTACTGCAGTACAACTCAGCAACTTTGTACTGACTTCGAGGTTTGAAACACATCAATGGTGTAGAAGGTCAGTGATAAGCATCAATCGATAGTTTAGAACTAGTTAGATGACGCTTATTTCTGATTTTTTGATTCCATCACTTAGAAATTCAAGAGTTCAAACAACACTTGTAATTTTCTCCTGAACAGATAAGATAACAGTAAAATATTAGCTGAACCTCCCTATAGTTATTTTTACGAAAGTAGTCGATGACAGTTTTATTTTAAAAATAAAATTAACTAATTGAAATACTTACTTTTGATGATAAAATTGGTAGATAATATGATAGGGTCGCTTGTATTTTTTGCTTTAATGAATGTTGTGTGAACGTGTCCAGTGTTTCATACAACGATAACATATTTGGTATAGCTGTTTTAGCACCGCCACGCATAACTGTAATAGCGAGGTCTTTTTTGTGGAGAAAAAAAGAGAGGAATTGTATTTTGAACAGTAGCTACGAAAGTATGGCGGTAATTACATAAGTTATAATGACGATAATAAACATCTCAAGCAACAAGATAAAAATACAACACCAGAACAATCAACACTCGGATATAATTAGGATGGTAGATTGTGTAAAAGTATTACCTTTTTGCTAAAGCTTTATATATATATATATATATATATATATATATATATATATATATATATATATATATATATATATATATAAGTCTAAGCAAAAAATATTTTCTAAGTGGTTTCAACAATTAGATTGTTTGACTTTTAACTAGTGAACTTTACGCTGGAGTTTTAAAGTACTCTGGTTCAGTCAGACTTTTCAGTTCTAAGTATACAATATGAGATCATACTTGGTAAATGAAAGAGACATTGCGTTTATATAGTTGGAAAAAATAGACGAAAAATTAAGATAGACCTTCAATGAGGGATAATCGTTGATTATATGTATTCATGGTTGCATAGTTTCTGAGATATTCAGGTTTTATCCAAATGAGAAGCGAAGATATGCAAACAAGAAAAAACATTGTTTATTTATTATTGTATCTCTTATATCATCGCGTAACCAGTGTAACCCAAACTTGAATACAAAACATGGAATTAGTTAATGAGCTCTGTTAAACTATATATCTCTAAAAAATCCGTCCAAAATGTTTCACAAGGATACACACAACCAGTTAAGCATCAGAAATAACATTAAAAGGATATGTTAATAAGGTTTAACAAGTGAGTAAAAGCAGTTTTATTGAATTTTAAAAATATTTATTATCAAAAATTACTCAAACTACCATTACCAACAGCTAGTTTAGCTAATCGGCGAAATGTATGAAGAATAATTGGTCTTAATGCGGGAGCTGAATTCAATTCCTTAACTAGTCGACATCCTAACCCACCAGTTGATAATTCTGACCAATCTATAGGGCTGTGATGTACATACATGTTTAGTGAGGACCAAAGTTGACAAGCTACTTTAATTGATA
Source organism: Schistosoma mattheei (assembly GCA_944470405.2). Taxonomy (NCBI): domain Eukaryota; kingdom Metazoa; phylum Platyhelminthes; class Trematoda; order Strigeidida; family Schistosomatidae; genus Schistosoma; species Schistosoma mattheei. Next base: position 36,147,253 of record OX103945.1, read on the forward strand.
AAGTTATTAAAGCATTATTTGGAGGCTTTGTTTTATCAGACAAAACAGTCGCTGAAGAATATACACTGGCTACAGCAAGAGCTCTGTCGGCTAACGGAAGGATATGTTTATGAAAGATTGATAATGCAATTGGTTTCTGTGGTACTGCACGTGATAATAACGGCAGAAACCAGGATCTTTGCAGGTCAATTTTACCAGTCTCTCTACAAGTTGAATGAATTAAGGAAATTAAGAAGTTTGATGTCAAAAAATGAAAGTAATCAATTTTACAAAATAAGTAGAGTTTATTTGGGATATCTTGCACATATGATAAGTTTCTTAACCAAACATTTAAGAATAAATGTTATGAGTATTAATAGAAGTATTACGAACTGAAAGGATAGACTTTTGTATGTTATATATAATTTTTAGCAAACTACCAGGATATCAGTAGACTTTGTTAGCTAGACCATGAACTGAAATGAACGCGTTTGATGTTCAAACCAAAAAGATCTTTTCTTTTGCAGTGTACATGAAATTAAGCCTTGAAAGTTTGATCTAACAATGGAGACATTTGAATATGAGCCAATAGACTTGAATTCTACTTAATCCAGTGTAATTGTAGTAGCGAGGTATTAGGTAGTTTGGAAGTGATTAACGAGTAGAGCACTAGTTATAAAAACTCCTTAGACATGATTTACATAATTCAGACATATTACTAAGTTCCCTTAACAAAAATTAAGGCAAATAAAAGTTTGTCAAAAATCATTAGCGATAATGAGCTGACTTTAACCACGTAACTTAAAATATTTTCTGAATAATTTATCCATTGATTAGCAACTGATGTCATGTTGTTCTGGTCCTTAGAGTTAATCTAATCTTATCAGTCAAGTCTCAAGGCGATTAACATTGTAGGTGGTCCCATACCATATAAACTGTGCTTGATGTTATGTTTGGAGGTGATCGATGGGGAACTTTGAACACACTTAATGTTAATTGATATTCGTCAGCAAGACATGCCTGAAATCATGAGTGATGGGTTCTGTATCTATATAAAATGTTCTTCAAAAGTACATGTCACAAAATATAACTCTAGTTCTTTAGTGAAGTTTACTCGTAATAAATGTTTCAGAGAAACAATGAAAACTCCAAGTTAAACAGTCCAATTATGTCGATTGATGAGTAAGCAGATAAATTACTGAGACTTTAGACGGGTCGAAATAAAAACCCATGATCGACTCTTTTTAAATGTGTCTTCGAGTCATCTAATCCACAGAGTATATATATATAGTTTGACCAATAAACACACAAACTAAACAACTAACGTTTTCAATAAAACTTAAGAAAATTTCACAATAACTTTATAAACGTTAAGTGTATATGTAGAGATAACCTAATCAAGAAAAAATGGCTCAGACGTTTAATTGAGGGAAGTGAAGACTATGAGAACGATTAAATTTGAGGATATCCGTCGACCTCCTATGTTAATGAAGACACAAAACGTGCACGGTATCGTCTTATGTTTATCATAGGTCCAGTTCTAATGATCGTTGATTAACTGAATTTGATAAGCTCATCTGTGCGCACAGGATTCTAGCTAAAAATCTATGGTTTTGAAAATTGTGTAAGGAAATTGGTAACGCTATAGTTGAAGACTGTGACTTTTGAGGACTTCTAGGGATGACTTGAATAGTGAAAATATAATAATTGGGGTGCAATAAAGTTTTTTAAATGAAGATTACATATCGAACTCTCCCTCTCTCTCAATATATATATATATATATATATATATATATATATATATATATATATATATAACCAGGTCTTATATAAGTAACTTACAACTCTTCAATAATCATTTCCAAAGAAAATATATTTCCCGGTAGAATTAATTCTGGACCGATATATTCAACGGCCAATAAACAAACACTATCCAATCCATCGATAATTTTCTCACCCAAATCATTTAATCCAATTAGAGGGAAATTCTCCGGATCAACATGGATAAGATTGATTAAACTTTTAGGCCCATCAACTAGACAATCCCGTAGATGCAAAATTACTTTCAATAATTCAACGAGAGAATTTGAATTTAGTGTTGTACCAGAAGGGAACACTTTAGAAATAATCATAATAAATCGACCAATTAAGCACAATATATGGTTCCATATTTCATAGTGTGTATATTGAAGACCAGTAATAAAACTACATAAGACATTAGGAATAAAGTCTGGAAGTAAATCAGCTAATTGACATGATACTAGCTGGGGATCCTAAAATTAGAAGGTAAAGATAATATATCATAATATTTTAAATGTTACATAGAAAACTATGACTGACAGAATATCTTCCAAAGGGATCAACTTGTGGAATACAATTGATAGCTGATGAAAGGTAAAACCGAGTTAAAAATTCCAAATTCATGAGATTTAAGTAGTTGTGAACAATAAAATCGTCTACTTTCAACTAAGTTCCAGGACTTCGTCACAAGATAAGGCAGTATATCGTCTTTGCAGCTTCAAGGAAACATACTCAAAGCAAATGGGACTCAGTAACTACGTGTAGGTAAACATAACTACTGTGTGATGGTCAGTGGCACTAGTTAGTAAACACTACAATATACAGTAGAATTTGAAGACATTAACTTAAACATGGAATGCTGTGAAAGCAAGTGACAAGTTAACAGTTGGGAGTAAGAGTAATGAACATTACATTTTGCTTATTATTCTAGAGATACATAACGTAAAACAACAGTGGAAACGAATTGGAATTATCAGCAATCTTTTTATTAATCACAAATGGCATCGCAATTACCGGTTGGAGACTTTGGGTGACATTTACATTTTGTCAACTGCTAGATTGTGGATTTTAAAATTATTTTGAAAGTTTTAACCCTCGAATTCATCTTATATTCTCGAATCATATACGTTATTTATAACCTTTTTATGAACTACCACTAATGAAAGTACAATTTTGGTGTTCTTTTCGATAACTTTATCTCGATGTGCTGTTATGATGTGGTGGTTCGGGGCGTTTCATATTCGTATTAGGTTTTATGGTGCTTATGAATGACCGGTCAATGTGTTTACTATCAGTTAACTGGGTGATTACAAAACTGACATGGGTGTTGAGAACCCTAAACAGCTAGCATATTAGATAAATATGAAGCAATAATCACTATTAAGATGGCACACAACATTATTTCTAATACAAGCATGTAATATCGTATGAAATCCCCATTACGTTATGAATGGCGCAGAATTTTGAAGTAATAAAATGCAACTGACAATATATAGGTGGATCAACATACTAAGAAACTAATTGCATTTCTCATGTAAAATCGGTTGATATTTTTGTTCTTTCTTCGAAATCTTACGAAAATATTTGGCTATTAGGACAACACTAACAGATCTCATACAAATATCAGCTTCACATAGCAATGAAATCTTTAACGATTAGTTGCATTGAGTTAATCTACCCATTGAAAAGCTTAATTGGGTTGTCTAATAGTCCTATTCAGTAATAAGTTTGTTAAGCAACTGTTTTCTAATACTTTATCAGTTTCATTAGTCTGTTTAAACACAATACTAATCAGCGAATGAATAAAGTCAAACGAAATTTAGATTTCTAGTATTAGACGCTCTTATTCATTATAACAGCCTACCAATTTATTTCCCTTAGTAATAAAAACTTAGGTTGTCATTGTGTAGTGAACAAGAACACGGGTGGGGACAATCGATTGTATTTAGCACAAAGATTACAGACTATCTCAATAAAATGTGAATACCATAAAGTCAATCGTCAATTTGCAAAATATCATTCCATCATATCAAACTGTACTGTTCCCGTTGCAAACACTAATCCATTGTCGCCCATTCCATTGTACATGCGTTTTCTTACAATTCCATTGTGCTCTTGCTCTTCCTTTCTCGATCTTCGCCATCTTCTGCTGCCGGACATTACGTTCTTTTAACGCACGTTATATACTACTTATATCAATATAAGTAGCTCACACCACACTCGTCCCCCCCATAAGGCAGTCGTTCTTGTGGTGGTTCATGCTCGCCGTGCAACATTCTCCGTCTCTGCAGTCTGTGCGACGCTCTCCGTCAAGATGTCGAGTCTGCAGCGCGCTGACTTCCACAGCTCTGTCGACCTGCCGGGGTAACAACAACCAACATCCATCCGGCACCTGGGACGCTTGACATCCGCACTCCACCGGCCTGCTGAGCCATCTACATCCGATGTCCGCCCAGCAGCCGCGCGTCCCGAAGCTCCACTCCGTCGACAGCACCCGCTACAGCCAACGCAGCCCCGCCAGGACACTTCACCAGACGCCACCTCTCCGCACCAGACTGCCCCAACTGGCACCCCAACTCCAGGCCCGCAACGGCGTCCGCAGAACAGCACACTCCTCCTCTCCTGGTTGGCAGCGACACCAAATGTAGTGAACAAGAACACGGGTGGGGACAATCGATTGTATTTAGCACAAAGATTACAGACTATCTCAATAAAATGTGAATACCATAAAGTCAATCGTCAATTTGCAAAATATCATTCCATCATATCAAACTGTACTGTTCCCGTTGCAAACACTAATCCATTGTCGCCCATTCCATTGTACATGCGTTTTCTTACAATTCCATTGTGCTCTTGCTCTTCCTTTCTCGATCTTCGCCATCTTCTGCTGCCGGACATTACGTTCTTTTAACGCACGTTATATACTACTTATATCAATATAAGTAGCTCACACCACAATTGGACAAATGTTATTATCAAAGTACGGAACACTTAAATACCGTTTGTTGCATCCAATTGAACACAATATTGGTATGCCATAACTTTTATACCTCACTAACCAAGTCATTTAATGCACAGTAGCAGCCAGTGACATGTTTTTATCAAGTTATGAATTACAGCGACTGTATGAATAAGCCTTGGAAGTATGTTATCTAGCTACTGAGGATCTTGGGAATTAAAAAATGGAAATGGACAAGGAGATAAGTTATTAATAGGACGTTATGAATTCTGTACTATTAACAAGGACAAAGTAGTAGCTTAGCAATCCGATGATATATATATATATATTTAAAAAGCCTGGACATTCAGAAATAAAATTGCAGATAGTAAGATCTATGAAATGGTTTACTTACAACAATCTCAGTAAAAAGTTGATTTAATTTTTGAGTAACCGGTTCTCTTAATTGTGGAAGTGGGGTAGATATCAACAAGGACATTAATGTCTTAACCAAACGATCTAAGTGTTCATTAGCCAACCGTTGAATACTGAACCGTTCAACATTTTCAATTGTTTTCTTCAACTCATTATCCTCAGTTTTTAAAGCTAACAATGAAAAATCACACAAATATGCACATCCTGAGATGAGAGCTTGTATCCATGAAATTAATGCATCTACTCCAGTACATGTATTGTTTGTAGAAGACATTGTAAAAACGTTTGGATCATTGGGTCGACATGAATACAATGCTGTCAACAGACGTGCAGCTATATCAATAGGTAAAGTTTTTAATGATGGCTTTGAATCAAACATTATTTTAAAGCTATGAAACACTTTGGTTACAACCTAATGAGTAAAAGAAGAGAAACCAAGTATAGTGTGTACAATGGTTAACATAAAAACGAGTTATTTATCAACATGAATAGGTATGGGGTAAAATATGAAAAATAGCTTGTCAACTGACTAGCTTTTATAGTTTGCGATATATGCATTCTGGGTTTCAAAAAGCTTTTCAACTAAGGAAATAGGAAAATTTTTAGGAGCGAATATATAACTCAGTAATCTGGCCATGAATTTCAGGTATCGTATCATTGTTTAATGGTTTGAGACGTTACCGGGCATGGCTCAGAAAAGAAGTCAATAGCGGTCTTGCTGTAACTTTCTTACTTCTTTAACTGGAAGAATTCCTTCTGTTTCTCCTATTATTATTTTTTCACTCTCATACACTAATTCCTACTTATTTGTATTCTTTTTCTATTATGTTCACCTTCCATTTTCTATGCCACTACAATCTCATTTTTACCGTGTGGCGCATATATATTTGTAACCCTTTGGAAAAATGTTTACGTGTTGCAATAAAATATTTGTTTAGTGGTAGATAAGTACAAGTATATTGAAAATAAATAGATTAACTCTGGATTTTATCAGTTTCTACAACTGTCTTTACTAATTTTTATTTTCTTTAGTATTTTTTCCGTAATTTAACCTATTCAGTATCACAATACCTTAAACAAAGTTATGTTGTATAAACCTGTAGTAGAAAAAGCAAGCATTTAGTTAACTAAATGAAGTCCCAGCAGACGATTTTCCTCTATTTTAGTCCTAACAACTAAACACTGAGTATCATCATTTAAGAGTTATTGAAGCGAAATGCATAGCAATAGATAGTTGGGAACATGATGTATTCAAAGTTCGTCAACTTAATCATAACTATAAAAATCTATAACTTAAATGAAATAACTAAGTTTTGAGCCTTAATGACTAGTAAGCTTGTCATGAACAGAAATAACATACGTAATCATACAAATGGTCGCTGAATTTTCATTTTGATTCAGTTCGATTACGAACATTATATAGCGTCTTTACTGGTATGATTAGTTCGGTATTTATTTTCATGAGAATAAACTGAATTTTGTATTTTGATATAGCTTGCTTAATAAAATAAAGCATTTAAAATATTCAGGGGTAAGCAAATTCAAAACGATATACTCACCAGTGGATTTGGGAAGTTCGCTAACTCAAGAACACATTCAAAAGCCAATTTTACATCTTTAGAAGGGAGTAAAGGGACTATTGAAGCTAATAAATTTAGACAATGCAAGAGCCGAGTGCAGTGGACATCCTTTGTATGCAGTGAGGATATTAGTTGTCTAAAAAAATTATTGCTAATTAGTTATATAATTTCTACGGAGTCAATTGGAATATACTGCATATTCCTATTATGAAAAATTGAGAAAAATACGTTAAGTGGAAATATTTATTAGTTTCTCATCAGACGACGTTGTTTACAAAGGTTTGGGAACTAGAGAGTGTACCAACGTCATGGAATGAGTCGATAGTTGTCTCTATCTTTAAAAAGGGTTCACGTCGTTCCTGTAACAACTATCGGGGGATAAGTCTACTTCCGATTGCGTCCATGTTGGCTTCCGTCATACTTCGTAGGCTGTTCAAAACCCGAGAAAGATTGACTCGCGAGGAGCAGGCTGGGTTTTGTTTTGGTCGAGGATGTATTGATCATATCTTCACCCTCCGCCAAATGTTAGAACATCGCCATACTTTCAAAGGCCAACAATCGTAGTATTTCTTGACATCAGGGCTGCCTTCGATTCGTTGGACAGAACTGTTCTCTGGGATGGTCTATTGAAGAAGGGTATGCCTGAGAAGTTTATTAACATCCCAAAAGCCCTATATACAAACACCTCAGGCAGGGTGAGGGCATACAACCACCTTTCTCCATTGTTCTATACGAGCAGTGGGGTTAGGCATGGTTGCTCAATCTCACCATTCCTCTTCAACTTTGCCTTCGATGACATTCTGGAAGCAGCTCTGATGGATGTAAGTAATGGTGGCGTGGATCTGTTGCCTGGAGAAAGACTCCTCGACCTTGAGTATGCGGATAATATTGTCTTACTGTGCGACAATGCCCAAGGCATGCAATCCGCACTTAATCAGTTGGCAATCAGTGTCCGTAGGTATGGTATGTGCTTTGCACCTTCGAAGTGCAAAGTACTCCTACAAGACTGGCAGGATTCTAATCCTGTACTCACCCTGAATGGGGAGCAGATAGAAGTAGTTGAGAAGTTCCTGTATCTGGGTAGCTGCATAAGTGCTGGTGGGGGTGTGAGTGATGAGATTAATGCACGTATAGTGAAAGCCAGAGCGGCTTATGCCAATCTGGGCCACCCTTGGCGCCTTCGTGATGTTGGTCTGGCTGTAAAAGGTCGGATCTACAACGCGTCAGTGAGAGCAGTCTTGCTCTATGCTTGTGAAACCTAGCCTCTCCGAGTTCAGGATGTTAGACGACTCTCTGTGTTCGATCATCGCTGTCTCCGAAGGATTGCTGACATTCAGTGGCAACACCATGTCAGTAATGCAGAGGTTCGGCATCGTGTGCTCGGGCACAGAGATGATAATTCAATTGGTGTCACCATCTTGAAACACCGACTTCGGGGTTTTGGCATGTTCTACGAATGTCGTCCCAGAGAATTCCTCGTCGTGCATTATTTGCCGACGGTAGGACTGGTTGGAAGAAGCGGAGAGGTGGTCAGTGCATGACATGGTGTCGTGGTAGGAAAGAAAGCTGCAAAGGACTGGCTTCTGTCGGTCCTTCGCGACTCCCTGGTTGGGGTCCGAGAGATGGTGCTACACAGTGGCTAGAGACGTTATCAGATATGGCTCAGAATAGAAGCCAGTGGCGATCCTGCTGTAACCTTCTTTTACTTTCTTCATAAAAAGTAGTTGTGTCTCCCTTAACTGAAAGATTTCCTCTGATTGTACCTTTCCGTTCCCTGATTATTACTACACTACCTTACATCAATCTCTTCGTCATTGTTCTCTTTTTTTACGCGCCTTACCTTATTTCTCTCTTTGAATTCTCATTGTTTTGTGTGGCGCATATATACTGGCACTCTCTTGTACCAATATTTATGTGTTCAAACAAAATAAGTCCGTATTAGACAGGTAAGAACACTTTCTAAACTATTCGAACCAGTGATTAGTGCAGTTATAATACATATATATGAATAAGGGGATCAATAGCAATCATTGCCATGGTATATATATATATATATATATATATATATATATATATATTCCAAATTGTAATTAGCAACACGGTTTCGGGACACATCTTTCTTATGGTAGTGCATGGTTCATTAGAAATCAAACTTACAGGGTAGAATGAATGATGGACTTATTACTAAAAGATATGTGAATAGGGCAACAAACAAAAATGAGAACAAAATGAAGTAGTACGAGTAACAATTAAGAAAATATTTATAATTAACGAAGAAACCTGGAGGAAGGAATTTTTATTAATGTGACCCAATAGTTGGTGAAGGTAGAAACGAACCGAATAAAGACTTTTTTACGTACGAATTTGGCTGGAAGATTTTAATCGCTTTTTGGCTCGCTTTTGCACGGTGAACATACACACATAAACCCTAAGAGCTTTATTGCGACTTATTATTTGATGCTAAGTGAATAATTGCGATAAAATTTGGCCGAGATTTTCATAACAATATCTAAATTTCAAAACGAAATTGACAATACAAATTTTACTAGAATATTAAAAGGATACCTTGTCTCTTGACGGATAACAGAGCACAAATGTTCCTGGGTTTGATGGCAAGCGGGATGAAAAACGACATCTCCAGTTAAACTGACGACGTTCAATGAACCCAAGATATCAACAATTGATGAATGACATGATTTACGAATGCTGGGTTTTTCACTATCAACGAAACGCAACACGTGACGATATATATGACGGATGGATTCGGTTGACCAGGAGTCATACGACTGAGCCCGTAAAAGTTTACCGAGGCACGTTAAGACCTACAGATTTGACAAAACGATTTTAAGCATTACGGATTTAATGAGACAAGCATCAGTGCTGATATTGTGGGAAGACAAAAGTTTGATAAGTGTTTTTGCAGCCTCTCCACATGTTTTGCGCAACAGTGAATCCTGGACACTAAAGACTGTGAGATAGGTGACAAACTTACGACTTGCACATGACTAGCTTTAGTAAATAAGCAACAGCCACTTTTTCAGAGGACTCATTGATAAGAGTCAACTAGAATCATGAACTATTACTTATTATCAAATATTACTAACCAAGGCGGCATAGTACTCTGTGGGCGATTCCTTCCCACCGTTATCTTTGATTGTCTTAGTAACAGCTGCAAGTACAGACAGCACATCTCTATGCATTGAGGTATTAGGCCATGGTCGATTTAATGCAGTTTGAAATGTTGGATTGGTGCATTCCGTAGCAGCTGATGCCCATGATACAAAGGAAACATCCGAAATAGCACTGGCCATGTGTGCAACACGTACTACCTTGAAAAATACTCATCAAAGCGTTCAATATCCAAAAAACTTAACTAGTACCTTTCGCACAATCAAGTGCCGTTTTATCAGCCATATTGACATATAACTTATCTAATATGGATTTGGTTGTCAGAAAGTAAGGATGAAACAACAAATTTACGTGCAAGTTACGAACGGGAGGTATTGTCCGAATGTGATTTGTATTTCTCGAAATTGGCTGTATCCTTACGCAACAAAAGTACCTTTTTCATCCAAATAATCTATCCTGAGCTTTGTGTTCGGTAGATTGCTTCCCTTATGAATTTTATGTGAACGAATATTTAACTGTAGTTTTGCATCAGGTTACAACAAAATTTGTGGTTCAGATTTGTATACTGAATTGTTTTCTGGTTAGCGTTTTACATAATTCAGTATACAAACCTGAATGAAAAATTGATGTAAGCCGATGCAAAACTACAGTTAACTATTCATCCGGATAAAACAGAAAGAAGGACTCCATGGACGCCCAGCTTCGAGACCAGCAGGCTGGATTCCGAAAGGATTGATCGTGTACTGACTGAATCGCAACACCTTGGGTCACCATGAAACAATCTATTGAATGGATTTCATCACTCGACACCGAATTCATTGTCTATGGGAACGGATTTGATAGCGTGGAAAGGACAACACTATTGAAGCTTCTTCGACACCACGGCGTGCCAGAGGGACAGTCAATATCATAGAGAATTCCATTAATGGATTAAACTGCAAAATCGTGCATGGAGGACAGCTCACGGACTCGTTCGAAGTAAAGACCAGTGTCAGACAAGGTTGCTTCCCCTTACCATTTCTCTTTCTCCTGGTGATCGATCGGATCATCAAGAAGTCAAAATCTGAGGGAAAGCGTGAGATACAGTGGACATCTAGGATGCGGCTGGAAGATCTAGGCTTTTCGGATGATCTAGCTTTCTATCGCAATGTCAACAACAAATGCAAGAGAAGACGAACAGTGGAGCAGCAGCCTCAGCATCATTCGGGCTCGACATACACAAAGAGAAAAGCAAGATTCTCCGATGCAACACAGCATGCAAAAATTGAATCACACTTGATGGAGAAGATTTGGAGGATGTAAAAAGCGGTGGATGTGGATAGAACACATTTTGAGGAAGGCACCCAACCGCGTCACAAGTCAAGCCCCAACTCAGAATCCTGAAGGTCAAAGGAGGAGAGGAATGCCAAAAAACACATTACGCAGAGGAACGAAGGCAGATATGAAAAAAGTGAACAAAGATTAGATAGAACTGGAACAGAACAGAGAGGGTTGGAGAATGCCGGTCGGCGTCCTATGCTCCATTGTGGGACAACAGGCGTAGGTAATTAAGTAAGATTTGTATATTGTGGACAGAAGACCAACAGCCAATGTCAGCCCGCTCTCAAAAAGCTTCTGAGAGTGACTCGTCTTCTCTTGAATGAGTCAATTGATGGGTTGGACACCAATTCTTCAGGCAAAAGTTTTAAAGAATTAGAGACACAGTAAGAAAATTTATGTCACGGGTTTTTTGTTCGTTCTTGGCTTTTCTACTCCAAAGTCATTTCCTAGTATTATATACGTCAAAATCATATCATCTTTTATTCTAAGGTAAGATAGAGTAAAGAGGTATAGCTTTTCAATCCCTTTTTTATATGTTGCACCTGGTAGTACTGGAATCGCTCGGGTTGCTTCTCTCCGTACATTCCAAAGATATCCGAGGCCCCTTTTGAATGAGCGCTTGCAGCCTGAACTCGGTTTTCAAGTTTGGATCTTACTTAGGTTCTGTATACCGTAGTGAACACACTAGTAGCTAACTCAGTCATATCTGTCTTGAAGTTCATAAGGTCCCAAACCCCTTTGGTTGTCACCTCGCGGTAGCGATTAGCGATCTTAAGGCAACGGTCTTGTGGTATGTTACTAATTACTGGTCTTCAAGGGTAGCATTTGCAATCTATTTTTACTTTCGTCTATGATCTACCAAGAAATTCCTGGTACACATTAGGAGAGGTCTGGCGCTTCCTAAATTTTCCAATTTCAAAGATTGTTGAGAAGGGTACGATAAAAAAATTTCTGGTCGAAGTGGGGAAGGTACCCCAGGACATATGACCAGTAAATTCCTAATGTCTTACAGAGTTACCACCAATCCGGCAGTATCAGCTGCAAAGTCACCAGCTGAGTGTATGTTCGGATGGGAAATTCGGACAGTCTTTACTGGTATGTTTCCGCCCAGAAAGACAAAAAACCCACGAATGAGTATCGTTCGGCCACTCGCCGCTTCCATACTTGTTCGAAAGGGTTCTTGTCAAGGTAATAAAAAGTGAGAACTAGGTGTTATGGAAAGTCGTGAGGGAAATGAACTGTACTTATTTAAGAGAAATGTTGGAACATTTATGAAACAAATAAGTCAAATTCAACGGGACGACAGAACATTGATCATACAAGGCAGAATCCTGTTTCAGTTGCTCATGGATTCATCTCGAGAAAGCCTTAAGTAGTGCGAATGTAGAGATGTAGATGACGCATGGTCAAAGCGATACAACCTTCAAGAGCTATGGATTGCAAGTGGAATGCAGTAACCAAAATTCAGGTTGCTCAAAAGAAAAAGTTTTACACAACAGACTTTAAAGAGGCTAGGTGTGAGGACGGCCCACGGGTGAACTCGAGGAAGCTCTGAGAAGCACATGAAGAGCTGAATATATCCCATCCAGTCATCTTTTGGAATATTCCGGAATCCTTATGCGGAGCTTACATATCGCACAAATGATAATAACCCTCTGTATGCGGATCGTAGGACTGTAGTTATGGTTTCGTTTCTACTAAAAATATAAATACCTGACAGTTATGTACAACAAATTACTCTGTTTAGAATGGCATTCCTTTGAGTTGTCTTCTGTCTTATCATTTCGACTTAGGCGGGTTCTAGCTTTCGAGCGTTCAAATTATACGTGATACATTGATAATCCAAGGTCTAGATAGAACAATTACCGAGATATAAATGAGACAAAAATAAATTTAACACGAAAAACTTACAATAAAAATATCTGTAACGTACATCAAAGACCAAGATAATGTTATTAATCTATCAATTCTAATTTACATACAGTGCATAGAACTGGACTTCTGTCCTTCAATCAAGGGCTCGCCGCTTATTGAACCGTTATTTATCGGTCGTTCGATATACATCAAAATATTTAAGGTCGACTATAACAGTTTATTGCCTTTCGAGCTAACAGAAGAATCCTAAAATCCTCGATTCGTCAGAAGGATAAACTATTAGTGAGATTATGAAAGATTTTAGCTCAGTACAAGCGCTGAACAATTGTTAGATATGTAGTTAACCTATGGTTTGATCATCAAAATCAGAAAGCAGTATAAGTTGGTCTTACCTTTTTACTACACAACATAGAGCGAAAGTGAAACGAGCAACATTGCTACTCAAAATGCGTCAGTATTTCATTGTTTAGTAAGGAGAAATGATTAAACTTACGTTTACACAAGAAAGGGGAGTAAATATCTATCTCATATAAAACGTTTAAGTGTCAACTGGAGTTTATTGGCTGATTTTGAATATTTTGACTCCATTTGTCACTACATCACCCAGAGTAGACGTCAAGTGATAAATATCATGTAAGAGATAAAGACCTGGTGTGATCCTTATTAATTCCCTGACAATAACCTGAAGGGTTCTAGTGAATAATGCACTGGGTAGATTTTATGTAAATGGGGAAAACTATGGAGTAATTGAGAGGCAGATCATCCAAAAGTTATTTATTGACTGAATGCTTTCTTTTTCTTTCTTTGTTTCTGATGTCATGACACTCCTGCCTCTAAAAATACGATTTGTCTATTGGTGTAACACTTCTGACCATGTATATCAACTTTGAATTCACTTTGTTTAGTTCGAGATACCAGATGAACATCGGTTGAACTTACAGTCAGTAAGCTTATAAGACACAACTGATAATTTCTAAGTAATAATTTATTAAAAAATAATGGTTGTGTTTAGGCAAACAAACATGATTTCTTCAAATGAATAAGATATTAGATTTTGACCTTGATCTAAGTAATAACCCATTATGCACATTTCTGAATTTCAGAGGAAATGAAAATATTTAGAAGTCTGGTATGTTTGGTCTTTGTTGACCAGTAAACTTTCAGAGAAGGAAATGCTTTGAGACTGACGATGTAAATGTCGGCGATTTGGTGGTTAAGACCAGACAGAAACATGTAAGCGCATCATAATCATTCTTGATCAAGTAATTCGAATTACACTGTAGCGTCTAATGGCAGTTATATTCGAGGAAATAAATAATCTGGTCGTCCTAAATAAAAGTAAGCGCTTAGCGTTTTGGCGGGATATTTTATTATCTGGTGAACAAATTATTTATGAGATATCGTTCTAACCCACTCTCCCGAGTTTGGGGAAATTTAGGGGAAATCCTCAAGGTCAAATGACCTTCACCAAGGTTGAAGAGAAATTTTGGGGAAATATCGGGCTTTTGGTGACATTTCACCGAAAGTCCTTCGGAGTTTCTATGGCGGCTTCCCCGAAATTGGGATATTGGGAAAACAATTGTTCAAATGTTTTTTACAATTCACCCATATTTGAAGGATAATATAAAAATAATGGCATTAAAAGTGCTCGTTTTTGCGCTCATTTAAAGCATTTTTTAAACGTGTGTTGACGCCGAATTTAATAAAAACGAGTCAGTTGTGAATTTCTAATCGTAATCTGAGTATATGTTTATATTGACAAATGCAGCGAGTCATTTTTTTGATTGAATAAAGAATCTGTTAATATCATTGCACTTTGAAATGATGCTTGTAACTATTCCTATCTGTAAAATTGTATGTTTCAACTCCAGCTTGTTGTTTATGAAGTTCTGATAGTTGTTCGTAACTAACGATACTATTCCGACCTTAAAAAGTATTCATATAGTCCGGATGGTTTTTGACGGAATTAAAGAAGCTCCCACCTAACGATCCTTCGTATCTAGTAACAGTGGATCACCGATACCTCTAGGTAGAGACCTAGCCATATTAACGATAAAAGAGGAAAAAGGAAAAAATGTTGGTATATCATAGTAAGATACTGTCCTTAGTCCCCAAGAATATCTCAAGTTTTCCCTTAAAGGACTCCCAGGAAGTTGTTTGAACTAGCTCGACTGGTGGCGAGCTCCAGCATTTGCCTCTCCTTAAGGAGTAGAAGGTGTGTCTACAGTCCGTTCTGCTTTGTCGTGTCTTCAGTTTCTGGGTGTGACCCTTAAGGTTTGTTTTAGGACTAAGCTTAATTAGTTGTTTGAGGGGATGTTCAGAAGTGCTAAGGATGCTGTAAGCCATTGGACAGTCACTTTTAAGACGCCGGTACTATGGTGGGTAAAGGTTCAGTGATTGAAGGCGCTTTTCATAAGGCTTAAATTTAAGTCC
The DNA here is from genome assembly GCA_944470405.2 of Schistosoma mattheei. Classification (NCBI taxonomy): domain Eukaryota; kingdom Metazoa; phylum Platyhelminthes; class Trematoda; order Strigeidida; family Schistosomatidae; genus Schistosoma; species Schistosoma mattheei. Next base: position 36,162,742 of record OX103945.1, read on the forward strand.
CCGAACTGATTTCATGGCTCGCTATTGAATACGTTTCAAAGTGTCCTTATATTTTTGAACTGAGAGGAAAATGATGTGTTTGCGTACTCTAAATGGGACGAATAACACCGTTGAAGATTACACGGGGAGTTTTTCTTTAAAACTGGCCAAAAATGAGCTTCAACCTTACAAGTGCAAGGTTCGCTCTGAAGGCATTTTCGTCGCAATTAGCGTAAGACTTCAAATCATAGGGTACTAACACTTCTAGATTTTTTAAATCTTGGGATACCTTTAGAGGAGATTCACTTAAACTGTAATTGTTATCCGCAACATGTCTCAGGTGTATTACTTTACACTTTGAACTGTTAAAAGTAAATCTGAACCTTCCCCAAACCGTGCTGTTGGAGTGAAAAAAGTTTGTGAATAATAAATAGTCGTATATACCGTCGCATATCAGGGACTCCATATTTTTTGAGGGTATAGAGAGAAGTGCTATCGGTCTGTAGCTTGGAAGTTTTCCTGCGTCGACCTCCTCTGAAAATTGGTGTGATGTGAGCCAGCTCCCGATTGTCTGATAATGTGTCTCACCTTAGTTAATGCGAGGACATCACGCTAAGAGGTGTTGCCATGATTGAAGCTGCTTTCCTCATAATATATCAGAATAGACCATATCCGGAACAGGAAAAGCGTGCTTTGCTTAGGTGCTAAAGTTTCCGGCACAGCCATTCAGCGCTCAGGTTCACTTCTGAAAGTTCTGTGGAGTTGCAGGTGAAGCTTTCATCAGTATAGTTAGTGTGGGTCGGTTGAAGTATCTGAGAGTACTGTTCTTCCAGGTCAGCGGCGTCAACTTCGTAGTTGGTCGAGCCACTAGAACCTAAAAGTCGAGAAACTTCGGTTTTGGCTTGTCTAAGAGAGGGTGCATGACGAAATAAGCTTTTCGGATTGGAGACAAACTTATCGGTAAGCTTTAGCCGGTACTGGAGCCTGTCTTCTCTTATTGCCTTTGTGCATATATTCCTTATTTGCTTGAATTGCCTGTGTGCGCTGTTGTTACCAGTTCGTTTGTATTCCGCCCAGCAGTGCATTTTGTGGATTAGCTAATGAAGAGTGTTGTTCTTGATGACTGTACGTTGCATTTAGACTTTAGGGACAGTTAGAAGAAGACTACTTTGTAGCACATAAGGTATTGTGCAGCGAAAAATCCGAAGGAGCGTCCATATCAAGCTGAAAGTGAACTTCCCAGTCCACGTGCTGTAGATTGTCCTGTAAATCTGACATCCCTGGTATTGCTAACTCCTGGTCCGTAAATTGAGAATATATCTGTGTTTCAGATATTCCTATCAGATGAGTATTATTAGCATTGCTGAGTTCACGTTGCTCATCCATTTTATTCGATAATCTCGTGGTGTTCATATATAGGAAGTTTATGCTTTAACTTTTAATCATGTGAGCTTCCCCGTACTGTTTATCTGTATGAGCCTTATGTGAATGGACAGGTTATCTACCTACACAGGGTTTCCTGAGTTGGTAGCTCCTGTCCTTTCTACGTTTTTTCATGATCTCGACAGTTCATAAGTGGCAGAGTCAGCTCCAATGTGCCTTTGTGCTTGATTCTGGCATCATTTGGCCTATCCGGACACATATGGATTCTAGTTGGCAACTGGCGTTTGTTGGAACAAAATGCTTCGAAAGTTGCAGCCACCATATGGGAGAATGGAAATGTTATCTTCATCAGCAGAGGTCTATAATATCCCTCCTTCTTAGCTAGCCTCACCAATTGTCGAGTCAATTGTTTTTTTGAGCTTCAAGTACTGATTGATGAATTTCCGTTCTCGAATATCAGAGTTTATGTGGGTAGGGTCCGCGTTTTTTGGGAAACTTTGCACACTGATATTTCTTCCGCGAGAAAACGTCTAGCGAGATTCGCTAATAATTTTTCTGATGATATTTCGCCCAGAATATGGTACATCAGGCAGTATTCTTACATTCCCATGTGATCTCAATAAGTTACTAGCCAGTAAGTCATCTCCTACATCGGTAGCGTTAGTGAGCATTACAAAAAGTAGAATTGGGTGGTTTCGATGCTTGAAGTCCTTCCCTCGAGTGATCCGTGTGACCGTTAAAGACCCTATTTTGAGATGTTCGGGCCCCTATTTCACTTCCCAGAGCATCCTGTCATTTTTTGTCCCGAAGACTAAGGGGAAGGTCACAGCTGCCTTTATGGTTCATGATTATGAGAGAATCATCGTAAACCGCGGTCGTTTTCGTAGACGATGACACTTGGTTCATTACAACATTGTTGATAGGATCCAATCGCCTACAGAGTTTTCGGGGACCACCGTTGCATACAGGAATTCTATACTGGGGGACCCAACTTTGCTTAGGGAGTCTAGTACCGTCGATGTTACGATGATGATGAGCTTCGGCACGTCCTCACTAGTTTTAATGCATGTTCCGTCGATACTGGAGTTGTCGAGGTCCCTCTTCTTTTATTGACTGCTCGTCTTTGTTTGTTTACCCGTTTTAGGACTACCTTTTTCAGGTTTGCCGACCCGTTAAGAGGATGATGATGTTGCTCTAAAAATTCTCAGCATTCATGTTGCATGTGCCACATACTCACCTACGATCCAACCTATTAAGTCTGTTGTAAACAGGTACTGTAGTACCTGTGCATGCTTCTTGGAACCAACCTTCGCATTTGTCACACTGCATGCCAGAGGTAACAGAAAAACGGCGTCCGTTTGCTTGCACGAATTCTTCATAATTATAGTAATGTGAAATGTTTAATGGATCCTAGCAAAAGTCCACGGTCGTAAAACAACATAAAGTACCCTCAAAACAGTTAAAATGGATAAAAAGGGACAAAGAAAAAGATTGAGAAATGCAATTCACACCACGACTAAGCTTCCCGTCTGTAAAGCGCATGCGTACTGTTTTCGGTCCGTACTTTTATGCATGCAACTGAAATCTGCTCTATTAAATGTATGGTCAATAGACATTCTTGAGCACAGCTATTAGTGGTCTATGAATTGGATAACCGTCCATTAAAATTTTATGGTTTGTTTATGTTTTGTCACTAAACCTTTAAGATTCAGTGCCACAAATGTTTTTATTAGTTTTATTACAACTGAGAAGTCTAGCTGTTGAATAAGTTACACTGGGATTTGTCAGAAAAATTGTCATTTCAGTTGTACTGAGTTACTATGAAAATATCGGTGAGACTTTGATTTGCGGACGACCTTTGACTGACGCCAACGTGACCCTGATTATGTCCATCTAGTTATTAGGGTTAAATGAGGGTTTTAAACCAGTGTGAGGATCTAGGATTATGATTTATAGTCGATGGCTAGAGTTATGAGTTATACTTTGGTTTTTATTACGAACTGACATAAGCCATAGTGTCAAAACTCTACTTACCCAAGTGGACGGATGGATTTCGCTCCAAAATTCAAGACCTGTTATCATAAATCTGATTGGTTCTTCTGTGAATTACAGTCCTGTCAAAATATCTATTTTTATCATTTTAGCTTGAAAACCAATTATCCTAGTTATTTTTCGTTACGATCACATGATACAAAGACAGCTCAAAACGTCACATTTGATTCTGAAACATGTCTAACTGTCAGGTATAATCTATAACACTTTCATAATTTTGAATGTGGAAACCATGGGATTGGTGTACCACAAGTTTTTGAACATCATCATTCATCGATAGTAATAATTTTAAAGAATACATAGCTTCAAAATATCTTAAGAAGTTTATGTTAGTCCTTAAGCCGTTATTTAAACTTTGGGAATAATCAAAAAGGTTTAAATAAATATGTCCTAGATACAATGAAGAAATATCAAACTGTCTCAAGGTATGGAGTCAGATTTACCATTATTTTGTGTAATAAGAGTGATATCATGAAAAATGAATTATGTCCTACGAACAACAACCACCGTCACTTCTGGAATAACAGCAAAATAATGACATAAAATCATATCAATCTAAAGGAAGCTATATGATTTACTGTCAGCATCAGTTAAACGGTCGGGACAAAATTTTTACCACATGTCTTGTAGTCGTTTAAAAAGTCAAATAAGTACGGTTTTTATAGGTTATATACTAAATGTTTTAGATTTTAATTTACGAGATCACTTCTCCCTTCATCATTCAAAACGTTTACTAACATAAAATAAGTTGAAAACCGAATATTCTTCCATAGTTTTTTTTCATGAATCCTACAGTTTTTAACCTCAGAATTCTTTTTCTCGATGATAAATGAGCCTTCTTTCCTTAGGAAAAATCTGTACAGGCAGGTGATTATTATATTCACGGACAAGGTATTTTAACTTATTAATACATCTTTGTACTTTATTTTAAAAAAGTCGACAGTTATCTTTGAACTCATATAATGTTCATTAAACAAATTTGGTAATGTGTCAATACTGCATATTTATCTAAGTGGCCTAACTTTTCTGCCTTATCAAATATTTGAAGTCATTTCATAAATCGTCTTGTGTATAAAATCGAGAGTGCATTAAAATATGTTGCATAAAGGGAAAATTTCTTCTGTTATTCTTGGTGCTAGTTACATTTTACAAACAATGATCAGGCTGTAACCAAACAATGGACAAAATGAATATTCTGTAATGCATACTTTTATGTTTTGTAAATTTACAAGTCGCATGTATTGCTAATAGCTAATGAAACCGCTCAGACCCATAATAAAATGGAATTAATAATACTAAAGTATTTCTTGTGAAGAAAAGGCACGTTAACCCAGACAAATTAATAATAATCCGTTATCACACTAAAAACAAATATATTTCACACGAATGAAACCATTTTTTAGTTTCTTTTTGGTTGCAAAGGGATGTATACAGGCTTAGTTTGGTAACACTATTTTAAATTCATTGTCATAAGGTAGGGTGATTAACTTTTTACTATCGGAAAAGTGAATTCATGGAAGTTTGATCAAACTGACCGGATATTCACAAATTATATCTGGATCGCAACTGTGAAAATTGCTTCACAATCCAAAAGTAATCTTTACATAACATTAAAGGATTGTATGTATTTATGAGTCGTACTTCATTCATTTTATTTTAATACCCTTAATGTTTATTAACTGCTGTGCCTTTCATTATCAGTTTAAATATTTTTAATAAAAGATAATTATCCGAGCTTTATAGCTTACGTAATTTTGACTTCACAAGTACTTAATTTACTCGATTAGTTTCCATTAATAGTATGTAAATACTTGAACACCTACTTGAATTAAGTATAAGTGAGATTTATTACTATTTACTTCGATAGTAAACATGTACAAAGAATGACTATTTAAGTGAGATTATATAAAACAATAAAAAGACCATGGATTCTTGAAAAGCATTACAACGAATAAACAACATTTTTTATTATTTCTGTGTTATCATCAGTTAGTATGCACTAAAAATAAATCAATAATAATACATACCTTTGTTTTTTCTCTAAATTTAAAACAACTTGTTTACTCAATTCCAAACTATTTTTGTTTTGTTTAAAGAGTCGACAGATTCAATAAGTGAAGTGTTAAAATCACTTCTTCATTATCTCAATTCCAATACAACAGGTAGTATAATATTTCCTTTAATACATGTAAGTTGATATTACTAAACAAGTTATTACTATTATTATTATTATTATTATCACTACTAGTAATAATAACTGGAAGTTAATTAGAGAATTAGTCAAAATCATAATGTGCTGGGTATCTGTTTCACTATATGTGAATTTCACAGAAATATACAACTTTTAATTCTTTTGAATTCAGAGTTCGTATGACATTTCAAATTTTTTAATAAGTGAACTACATTGAATCGTTTAAAAAATATTGTTTAAATCCATCACCTCAGTATGATCGACACGATCACATTTCTCATTTGAACTCTGAAAACTTCATTTGTTTTAAGTTACTAAACAAAGGAAGTTATTTATGATTATTTGGAAATCTATGATTTTCAATTCAATTTTAGTACAAATAGTCATTAATAAAAAAAATTGAAATTCTTCCCATTTATCAATAGTTCTGTAGCTGAGACTATTTCTTCATGAATAGTACTTTTAAACCAATAAAAGTCTCTTCTTTGTCTCTAAAGAAATAATTCATGAACAGTATTAGGACTGATAATTATATAAACAACTGATTTATTGAGTTCATTTATTGACTGATTCGCTTATTATTTATAAGATCAATGATCTACTGTTTAGCCCACTATACGATGACCGTGAATATCCTAACAACCACTAGTCCAATAACCAAACAGAAAACAAATATAGGAGGTTGATAAAACTTCTGTTGTACAGTTCACCTATAACTCGAAATCATATGGTAGAACGGAACAAATGGCTGACAGCAAACACAAATAGAAAAATACAACACGTACATTCCTACGCCATAAGTCAAGAATAACTGAATAAAAGATCCACTGTAAATGAAAAAAAAACTTAGAGGAAGGAAAATATATAGCAACATTTTGCGCATTAACTGAAAGCTTACAATACGGGAAACATAACAATACAACAGTCCAAATATAGACAATAACTCCCAACAAAATAATTCTAGATGTTTAAACTTTCGCAAATCTGATCTGATATACTACTTTGTGCAGTTTAAAAATCCCCATAGAATATTCGAAAAATGAAGAATATTTGAGCGAACAATTGTTTTCAATAACTTCATCATCAGGCTCTACAGTTATAAGCAACAAGCACTACACAAATAGCATATTGACAGATAAACATCGTGAGGCTATCAGTAAACTCAAGTTGAATGAACACATTCTTATCACTAAACCTGATAAACGATTGGGCACGGTAATTCTAAACAAGACAGATTACATAGATAAGATGAATTCCCTACTGAATGATCAAACTAAACATCAAAAGCTTGGGTCATGTAAAGACCTCAATGAAAAGACCGAACGTCAACTAACTACAGCATTAAAATTACTAAAACACCATCAGTACATCTCTGAGCATACGTATAATACGCTCAAGCCTTCTGGAACACATACCCCTCGACTATATGGTCTACCTAAGATTCACAAACCTGATGTTCCTTTACGCCCGATACTGGATATGGCAAATTCTCCATACCATTCAACAGCAAAATGGTTAGTTAAGTTATTAGAACCATTGCAACAAGAACTTGTTAAGTATAGTGTTAAAGATGTCTTTGAATTTGTTGATAGAATTAAAAATATGAATATAAATGGCAAAAACATGCTATCACTAGACATAACATCTTTGTTCACTAACATCCCTCTGACTGAAACTATCGATTACACATGTGAACAACTGCTAGAAAAGAAAATAGAGATACCAATCCCAGTTATTAAAATGAAAGAACTGTTGAAATGCACTATGAATATCCACTTTGAGTTCAACAATGAATTCTTCAGACAAGTTGATGGGGTAGCAATGGGATCACCTCTAGGCCCGATCCTTGCTAATATTTTTCTGACCAAACTAGAAAATGGACCGCTTAAAGACATCCTAAATAAGTTTGATTATTATTGTCGATACATAGATGACACACTAATCATATGTGACGAAAGTATCGACAAACAAGAGATGTTAGACGCTTTCAATAATGTCCACCCAGCCATTCAATTCACCAGCGAGGAGGAGAAAAACAATAGTATAGCTTTTTTGGATGTCCTACTTTCTAGAAGGATAGACGGTTCCATAAAGCGAAATATATTTAGAAAGAGTACATAGACGGGTCAGTATACCCATTTCCAAAGCTTCACACCTCTTCAATATAAAATAAATTTGGTTAAGTGTCTCAACCACAGAATCAAGTTATTATGTTCTGAAGACAGTGTGAATGACGAAACAGATGTACTAAGGAACACATTACGAAATAATGGCTATCCTGATAATTTCGTCAAAAAAATACCTCGTACAAAATACTAATAAAAATAGAAGATATTGCGACACAGTCAGTAAAAAGACCTTATATCTGAGACTTGACTTTAAAGGGGACATAGCGAGTGATATTCTAACACGTCGACTCAAAAGATCTGTCAAAAGGACGTTTCATGCCACTAAGTTACACATAATTTTCTCGACTAAACCAGTGCTCACACAACTAACAAAGGATAAGTTACCGAAGATGGGCTCCTCCATGTGTGTATACCAATTGAACTGCTCCTGTGGAGCTAGTTACATAGGCCGTACTCAGAGGGCTTTATCCTTGCGTGTTCGTGAACATGTACCAGCTTGGTTGGGAAAAGGAGTTACCAAATCGATTAACAGCACCATGCTTTCTCACTTGGTAGATAGTGAGCATCATATCAAAATAGAGGAAGCTTTCTCTGTTTTATATCAAGTTCCAAAATATCTACCTCAAGGAGCCAGATTACGACTGCTTTACATAGCCGAAGCCATTTGGATCAACTCCAGAAGACCTAATTTATGTATCCAGAAAGATATATCCAGCCTCTATGTTTACCGTGGCCTACCACTGGATCACCGAATACCTAGACTGAATATTATAAACCTCTTACCCCCTTCCTTTATTTCATTTATTTTCCTTATTGTCATTATTTTTGATTATCTCTATCTTAATCTTCACATTCATCATTCCTAATTCGTTGCTCGTAATTACCTTGATAACACCCCCTTATTACATATTATATTCACACAACAATCTTATTATTATTATCTCAATTAACAAGATTAAATTCTCCTACTATGCATTTTATTCACACAATTTTTTTGCATTTTCATACTATTATACTTATGGTGACTGAACACTTTACTCCAAATCATCCTGACCTTTATTGAATGACCTTTCTAATTTGTCAAATAATACAATTTTGGAGTATTATATATATCGTAACAGATGCAAACGTTTACCTTTTTTTTAACATGTAACATTGTCAAATTCATTAATACATGCCTTATTTTTGGCCTTTGTAAAATATTATAATTATGGACCTATAACTGTAGAGCCTGATGATGAAGTTATTGAAAACAATTGTTCGCTCAAATATTCTTCATTTTTGAATACTACTTTGTCCCACGTTTTTTTAAACCGAGTAGAAAACGTTTCCGTTGATAATTCACACTTGTTTATTTATATTGTTTTGCGGCACATTACTCTATAATTCAAAATATTTTGAAAAAGTTTCACTATTATTAGTTTATCCCTTTATTTAGAATAGTAATTCAGAATTTCTAAATTAAATATTATTTAATCAAATAGCAGATAATCGTTACCATTATACGGGTGACATGAAAGCTGAATACTGGTTATCAGAGACCGTTATGATATAAACTTGTCAATAAATCACTATTTTTTAAGCAAAGATAGATAGTGGACGGCAGTAGAATACAGGACGCGCGTTTCCTCCTATTTGGGACTCGTCAGTTGGATGTACCTGCATCTCAGAGTTGGATGTTAACTCGAACCAAATACCGTTCGTTTTAAATGCCATCGCGTTATTTACTTGCCTGTGCAATGGGATGAAGTTTAAATTCACTTGGTATTGTTTACTTGAATCTGGATAATGCGATGGCGTTTGAAGCGAACTGTACTGAGTTCGAGTCCAAAAGTTAACATCAACTCTGGGATGCAGATACATACAGCTGGCGAGCCCCGAACAGGACAAAATGCGAGTCCTAGACACCTTTGCTAGCCACTATCCGCCTTTGCTTATAATGCTTGTGAATTAAGGCAATATCGAGGCAATGCGCACAGTATCCATATATGCCAATAAGATGCTGATCAATCACAGTCCTAAACATTAATAGGAAGGTTCAAGTGAGCAATACCAAGTGAATTTAAATCATTGTTATTTTTAGGATGGAGCAGGGAACAATACACTGTCGTCTGTGTGCATTTTACTTTACTCTAAAAAATTAACAGAAGATTTTGTTTAGAAGTTAATATTCGTTTGTTTAACACATGAGTAGACCATACAATAAAAATATTTAAAGACACATTTCTAAATATTATTTTTAATGTTTATCTGTTTAAAATTTACTTTAAAGGATATTTTTATTGTTATTTTTAGTTATAATAAACTTTTAAATTAATCTCATATTTTTGATTGAGATGACGAACTGATTGATGTTAGACCATCTGGAAGCACTGGATGGCCATTTCATCTTATTGTGGGGCTCCTCAGCAGTTCGTATCCACGATCCCGCTCACGGTATTCCAACCCAGGGCCTTCAGTCTCACGCGGAAACATTTTACCTCTAAACTACTGAGTTGGCATCCAACGGTGTTATTGTATAACCTCAATCAATCCACGAAATTGTGCGACCATCTTCCATCATGAATGAGCACTGTTGAGAAGTCTCACAATAGGATGAAACGGTCATCCAGTGCTTCCAAGTTTTCAATGGTGATCTAACATCAATCAATTCATGATCTCAATCAAAAACTTAATAATCTCTACAAACTTATATTGATAATGTAATATTTTAATTTAACTAATTCATTAATTATTCTTATTTTTCTGGTTCATAGAACAATTCATTTTTTGATTATATATTATTAAAGTTCAACCTGTAGAGTACCATTTAAAAGACTGAAACTTAACAAATTAGCTGCATACATTCATTTTATAATCAGATAATAATTCACATAAACTTATTCATTATTCAGTATTCATAACATGATTCTTTATGATAGTAGAATTAATTCATCAGTTTATTGTTTACATTGTTCAATTCTTCATGTATATTTCTTATATAAAATTACTTAGATTATTATTATTACTATTCATTTTATGTGAACAATAAAATAAAGGATTTAGAAAATGCTCATTTCGAATTAACGGACACATTGAATAAACTATTACCAGAGCCTATTATAAAACAAATGGTAAAATATAAACATTTAGAGGTGAGTTCAAACAATATTGTTATATATTACTGTATTAACGAATTACTATTTTTTTTTAAATATTGAATTCTTTTAAACATGTTTTCAATGATTATCAGGGAGAATTTAATGACATGATAATTAACAAGGACTTTCGTCTAACATCCATCGGTTCATGATCTCAATCTAAAAATTAATAATCTCCACAACCCCTATAATGATAATTACCATGTGCTCACTAGTGATTAGCTTCGTGAGGGAATTCTCGAAGTTCTAGTCAGAAGCCGTGAAAAGTGGAGCTAATCCGTATAGGGTAGAGACAGGTATCTACCTCGTTTCAATCAAAGATGGTCGCGCAATTTCGTGGATTGGTTGGGGTTAGACAGTAACAAGATTGGATGCTGGCTCAAAGGTCCAGTTGGTTAAGCGTTCGTGCGCGAGACTGAAAACCCTGGGTACGAATCCTGAAAGCACGATCGTGGATGCGCACTGTTGAGGAGTCCCACCATACGACGAAATGGCCATCTAGTGCTTCCAGGTTTTCAACGGTGGTCTAACATCAATCAATTCATGATCTCAATCTAAAACTTTCGTCTAAATTTGATCTAATAGTTTTACAGTATTTGGGCGCCGAGTTGATGTGAGACATTAAAGAGGAAGAATGTATTTGTAAAATCTCAGCGAATGAATTTGAAGTATATCTGACGTTGTGATTTATACTAATAACCAATAATTTACTAATAAAAATCTACAATCTAACATATTATTGTGATTCAATTATCTCGTACGGAGTAAATTTTAAATTAAATTAAGTGGTTTAAATAATGTAGCATGAATAAAATTAAGGCTAATTAAAATTCAAAGAAGTTAATTACGCCAAACTTTTAACTGAAGTTAATATGTGATGAAAACTATCTATTTATCTAACTAGTTGAGTTATGTCAACTTGATAGAGAAACTTGATACTCTGTTTACTCTTAAAAGGCAGAAAAATTTATATCAGTGACATAATATGTGACTGACTGGATAAAATCTAGAAGATACTTCTCAGTAATGATTATTCACCTACATATATTAATAAGAGTATGAATCCAAAGTATCAATATGAAAGACCAACGACGGTCACAAAGGTGACCTTTTTCAAGAAATTTGAATTTAGAGGGGATACAGTTGCAGCAAACTTTCGAAATTTATGCGAAAAATATCCTCTTTCTCTTCACTCCTAATTGTTTTTATTTAAGCTCCAGGCGGAGTTAACTTCTGATCCTTGGACTTATTAATGTCAAGCTCAGTCTTGGCCCATATCTTTAAATTCTTTTTTTTGTAGAGCATGTTATATTTAGCGAACAACGGTCTCTTTCAAAACACATCTCTCAGGATTACTCTGCCTGGTTAAAATGAGTATACAGTTTAATCACCAGTTCAAACTTAGAATTAGTTAAGTTCTAGTCCCTTTCCCGTGTCATACTTCTAACTCAAAGACGTTCATAGAATCAAATAAACTGAGTGATGCTGTAGTTTATGGACAACCTTTGAGCGATGCCATAGTAAACCTGAAAATATTCACCTACTAATTAAGGTCAAAAGAGGGTTGTAAATTAATGCGATGAATCAGTATTAAGATTTACAGTTGGACGTAATGGTTAGGGGATAGATTTTGGATTTTCATGACGAACTGACATCAGCTATAAAGCTAAAACCCTATTTAGCCATATGAACGGATGAAATTTGCTCCGAAGTACTGGATAAGCACGAACGAATGTATTGTATTTAGAATTCGAAATCAAGCATTCAACAAATACAATGGAATCATTAGTTCATTCAAACACCACATCTGTTATCTTAAATCTGATTGATTCATCCATAAATTATAGTCTCACAATAAATTGTCCTAAAGGAAAACAAATTAAAAATTGAGTACCACAAAGGACCTGGCAATTCATTGAGTCACGTCTAATCTTTGTGCAACAACAAAATGTTCACTTGCTCATCCTATATTCGTCCTAAGTTTCTTCCCACCTCTCACATTTGATAATCAACCTTTGTTACTCTTCTCTGGTATTTTTCCTAAATTATCAGTAAACTTTTACAATATTTAATTATTATAGCTTTCATATTGATCGACTGAACAATTACTACTCATCTATAACCTACATTCATCTTACCACTTTATGTTACCTTTTTTCTGAAGATAACATAAAAGTCATTCAATTTTCAGTTTATCCCAACAAATTATAATATGATCCCACTGTATTTATTGATAGGTTTTTCTATATGTTAAATTAATAAGAAAATACTATTGTGATGGAGTTTTGTTCTCTAAACTGGATGATTTGGTCGAGGAACTTTCATTGTTCGTCTGTCCGAAATCATCAGCACAAACTTCAGATAGAAGTGAAGTGTTCGAATTTCTGCAAATGTGGTTCACAGCTTTTCCTGTAGACCTCAATGTTGAATGGTTCTTGTTGACCTTAAAACTGTCATTGTTTACTTCTTTATTTTGGTGAGACATATGTGGAAAAATTCGAACACTTCACTTCTACCTGAAGTTCGTTCTGATGACGTCATTCAGACGAAAGTTGAAAGCTCCACAACCGAACCATCTAGCTCAGTGAACAAAACCCCATCCAAATCATCCGCCTGAGCTACAATACTTCAATAATACTTCGATTAAAATTCTCAAATAATTATTAAATAGTTTACTTGTTTTAGCAAAATATATACGTATAGGGTTATTGTAACTATACGTCTTTCGTTTCACTTCTATCAATAGAAGTAAAAATCTTATCGTCAAGTTGCTTTAACTAATTTATTAGTTATAAGCTTATGTAATTAACTTTAAGTCATTGCTTGTGATATCATCCGTCTGTTCAAGCGGAGTGTGGTTTTATCCTGCGACCCAGTGGTTTAACCGTAATACCACCACTAAATAGATGTATGATCATTCAAGTTGAAGTTTCACTAGTTAATTTCATTTTACTTAAAGGATACGAAATTATTCTCCATTTATACATCTATATAAAATTAATAATATAGCCCCAATTAAAACAACTGGAATCTACAGCACATCGTGTACATCGACATAAGCGTAATCTTAATCAAAGTTATAGCCGGAGCCGAAGTACAGTTAAAAAGGAGAAAGTAAGTTATTATTCTGTTTTTATTAAAGCTGCAAATAAAACCATAAAATTGTATTATAATTTCGTGATATATATATATATATATATTATATATATTGTATAATATTATCTACGCACTGATTCATGAACAGATTAAATGAATGGGTAAAATGTTTGGGGATAGTGGTTAGTGGATAGGCACTTGATACGTTTAGGTACTGTTCAATGAAATGTTACACATTCTTATTAGGAATGTAATCCAGTATCCACTAATATTTTATTTGTTAAGTAAGTGGGGGTTATTATGATCGTCGGTGGTTTAGCGTTTAAATCGATATATATCACGTTTGAGTTTTATTGTAACTACGTTACACAGAACTGACGAGTCTTAAACGAAGTGAAATGTGAAATTACCATTTTCCCGATAGCCTTCTTTCCAAATATGCTTAACATATTCGTAAGAAAAAGAAAAAAAGCCTTATAGACTAAAAAACACTATACAATTAAAGTTTTGAGTAGTAACACTTTTTACGACGACCTATTCAAGTGTTTAGGGCCCCTTTATTTTTCAACTGCTCAATGATTCCGATTAAACTATTCGCGTTAGATATGTCTCAACTAAATAATTATGAATATAAACTGTATGTGATCATACTCTGTTATAAAAATTACAGTGTATTGTGATAATAAATACTGGAAAACTCAAACAGAAACACTTCACTTCTTGTCATATTTTACTACTTATCAATGTTCTGGAGAGACAATAGATAAATATATTGTAATTCATGCATGTTATGTATGATCAATGAGAAAAGAATCAGTCGTAACAGTTAAACTAGTAGAAGAATTCAATAAACGAATATGAGTAAAAGATATTGACTGTTTAAAAAAAACATTGATAAAACATCTTTTGAATGATTGTCATTTGGATTCATGTTAAAGAGATATTTCTTGTAATACTACACAATTGGTGCTAAGAATTCTGTATTGCAACGAAACTTATAACTTTGAATTTGACTACTATGATTTTTATTTAAATAAACAATGAAAAGAGAAATACGAAAACAACTATAACAAATAACATTAACAAGATGTTAGTTTGTATATTCTGGAATTCAAATTAAACCTTTTGTATAGAAGTTGATTTGCTTAAACTGAACTACAAAACAAGACAAAAAGATTTACAATTATGAACTATACAATACAAGTAATTATTGAACAGATAGAAAATGAATAAACAGACTAATCAAATTAGTCATTACTTTTTGCCCTAAAAAACTGAACTCAAGTATAGTAATTTCGTAGTCTTCTACTCTATCTCAATTTTTGTTAATTGTGATTTGGCTATACTTTGGTTATACTGTGTGATGTGATTCAACTGTCGTAGACATGTTATCCAGTTAGACTTTCAATATATGATAAAGCCATTCACTTTAAATAAATCAAGAAAATAACTAAAGAAGATATCCAATTTCCGTTTTTGTTTTCTTCGATAATAGGCGCATATTAATTACAGGACATCTTCAATGAATTATGACTATTTAACTAATTGTTTAATGGATAAAATGAATACAGTTGAAAATGAGTAAGACTGTTTGATATTGTTCAAATTTCATTTAGTTCTTTACAAGTACAGACACTTTTGAATGGAACTTCTTAAAATAAATAAAACAGTAATTGTTTGGTATTATAATAGTGATTTAATTCTTCAGCCATAAAAGAGGCTTTCATTGTATAGTTTTCTTTAGAGCAAAGAACATTGTTAGCATGAATGTTTGCAAGAAACATCTATTGAATCAGTGCCTACTTTGATGTGTAATACTAGTTGAGGTTGATATTAGTGAGAGAGATACTATGTGGTATTCAATCTAAGGTAATAACATCCGTTCATGAAGTCAATAACTTCCAGTCTAAGGCATATGGGGAAATGTGAATTTATCCATTAAGATTTGTACATATGTTCATAGTTATGTACAGATTTTGAATAAAGCTAATCACGAAGTTTAGTTACCTAAATCAGACTGGTTTTATTGTTGGGAGTCTGTTTCATTTGTTTGAGTCTGATCTCTTATATA
Organism: Schistosoma mattheei; assembly: GCA_944470405.2. Classification (NCBI taxonomy): domain Eukaryota; kingdom Metazoa; phylum Platyhelminthes; class Trematoda; order Strigeidida; family Schistosomatidae; genus Schistosoma; species Schistosoma mattheei. Next base: position 36,178,783 of record OX103945.1, read on the forward strand.
GTCTAACTAGGTCGACTTAGCTTGGACGATCGATTTCTATAAATCATCGGGTTTTAATAGTGCGGTATATTATAATTTTTCTATAGTTCTAAATTTTTCTGCATGGTAATCTGGTATTGATTAATTAATTTCTAATTTTCTTCTGAAGAGGTACAATGGCTTGCTGTGATGCATTGTTTGTCCTTGTGTCGACGTATAAACAATTCAGTGATCGAATATACTCTGTAAGTCTTTTTTTACGGTAAAATTGAAGAGATAATTAACATTCCATTTCAGTGAGTGTATACAAATTTGCATATTTATCATAAGCAAATGATTGTTTCCAATTCCAGGTGTCTGCTTTGTAAGGTTTCCTGGAATGGTAAAATGAACTATACTCAATAATTCAACATTATCTAGATAATATATCCATTTTTCAACAGTTCTGTAAGACTCTTTGATGTAGCAATTAACTTAATAGAAATCTTGATTTATCATGTTAACATTAATTATTTCCTGCTAACTAACACCAAGTTATAACATTGTCATAACATAGTTATGTCTTATAACATAGTTGGGCAATATAATGAATTCAATAAAGCAAGTTTTGCAAACTACTGAGTGCTGGCTCCGTGGTTTGAATCTTAAGCATTAACCATGATGTATTAATTAGTCTCTCAATAGTAAATTAATATCCTGTTGTCTAGTTTACGGTGTTGATCTAACTCCATTGGTTACCTTTTTAGTATGAACAGTGTAAAAAGTGACTCAAATTTGCCGTGAAGATTTCTAAATATTTTTTAATCGATATTTTGGAGTACAATTTTATAATCTGACGAATAAACTCTTGATTGGTAAAATGAAAGATTGATTGATGAAATTCAGTGATGCGATATGGAAAAATAATGAATGTTCACAAGATCAATTTATTGACGTTAACTCACCTACTCAACTGATATTAGAACACAACATACCCGTTCAGGAGAATAGGCATTTTTGTTTTAAAATAACATGCTTGTATGCGAAACATGAAATAAGCATGATTGAATGCCATAGGTATTTGAAGGAAACCAGTTTGCAGGTCATTTATTCCGTAATTAATATTGACTTCATCAATAGTATCGAGTTAGAGATCATGGTGATTCTTTGGATTTATATTTCTAGCCAGTTAACACCTTAGACTTTAGTAATGGATTATAAGAGTTCGAGTTCCGATGGAGACATCAATCCATTTAGGATTAGAAGCATATTTCTGACAAGCACCAACAAGTATGAAACGCAAATCCAGCTATATCTTTCGCTCTATCGCTTCCAATCACTTAAAATCACCATCGTTTGTTTATATTCTATCTAACTATATTTCCAAACAGAGTTTCGATCTGCATCTAGTCGCCATCCAGTTGTTATTTTGGTCACTAGATTTCCTACTTTCATTAAACAACCAGGATTCTCTTTTTTTACATCATGTAGACAAAATTATTTCAATCTTTTTTAACCATACATTTTGTCAGGTATTAAATTATTTGTTTGAAGAAGTCAACAAACTACACGAATGTGCTGCAAGAGAATTGAATATGTCTTATGCTAAATCACTAAAAAATATAGAAAATGCAACTCAAGCAACTAAATGGAAAGCATCAAGTATAATGAGTTCTCAAGATCGTGAAGGTTCCATATGCAGAAGTTCATCAAGAGGACGAATAATGTCCAGGTATGTTTATATATACATATATTGTGAAGTCATATGAGCATATCGTGGTTAGTAATTACGGTTACATCTTCGTTTATTCAGTCATTCAATTGTAGATATTTCTGAAACATTTTTATTCCAGAATTAATTGGAGGGATGATATTTGCTTTGTTGTAATTTTTCTCCCATCACATCTGTGCGCTCCACACTTGACACGTCTGTAGCATGATGAGTTGGCATTTTTGTCGTAGAAAAATTTACATTTTTTATGTAAGCCAGCAAAACAAGAACGAAATACGACCTCCTTCATGGATTACGACTGTATAAATAATAACTCCCGCTTCATTTTGGATGGTTTCCAGGTCCAAGTAGCGAACAAGAGTGCAGTTTATCCTCACCTCATTTATTTGTTTTATTCATTGTATGAACAAAGCCGAAAGATAATTTACTCCGACTAGTATAATTTAGGCTAATTGATTATAAACAATCATTTTTTGATTAAAACAAGAAACCACAGCGAAGTTAATTTTACATTTTATTGAAAATAAAACTGTAGGAGATTAAATTATCTTGAAACAATCAAATATCAGTTATCACAGTGGCTTTAGTCAATGTAATTCTACACAACATATAGATACCAAACAGTTATAAAACTGGAATGAAACAGCTGTTCAGCACTTAGTTACACCAATTTACATAATTATTATGTTGATATTTTAGATTATTCTAGCTAGTTTATTGACTTTTTTATGTTAGATAATTAAGAGTAACTGGTACATATCTGTTTGAACTTGTTAAATATTTATTACCCCCCCCCCAGATTCATCAGAAGCCAGGAAAGTGACCGAAATAACTTTTAGACATTGACTGTCTTGGGAAACTTTTTGGGTAATCTTATTTCCTTACGCCTGTTACTCTTTGTGGAAAAACATAGGTCGCCTACTAGGATTCTCCATCAAACTCTGCTCTGGTCAATCCTTTCCTGTTGTTTCCGATTGCTATTCATCCTTTTGATTTCTGCCTCCGATTCCTAACACAATTTATTTTTTGGTCTACCTCTTTTCACTTTTCTTTCATGATTCTGAGTTAGGGATTCCCTCGTGATGGAGTTTGATGATTGCCGCAATGTCCGATTCACCTCCAGCGTCTAGTAGATAATCTAGGTAGTAAACTATTGTTTTTACTTAATCCGATTTCTCAATTGAAAAATTTGTTGATATTTTAAGTGAACTTTCTAGAATCGTTTGTATTCCCAAAAGTCACTTTTAAACCTTTAAATTCCCTTTATTTGTACTTTACATGAAATAAACTTTAGAAGTAAAGCTTATTTCATATTTCTGTCTTCCGTGTTCATTGAAGTTTGGAGATTGTAAGAGTTCAATGATCGATTAAGACATTTATATTTCAACCATTTCGTAAGTTAAAACGTATCAGAGTTAAATGAACTTTAATAATATTGAATATCTTTATAAATAAATCACTCTTTAAATGCTGTACTATGTTTCTCAATACTCATTCATTGAAAATAACATCTCATAACTTTATATTTTATGACTGATACCAATAATAGCTCAACATTCCCTTCAATCAATAGAAACTAATGATTACTTCTATACTGTTTCATGTGTTCTTTAATGTATTCACAAAGAAAAGAAATTTCTTTCAGTAATATTTACTTTGTAATTGGAATACTATTAAAACAAATTCAAATATTATCATGTTAAAAATGGAATTATAATTAACTAACATAGTCTAGTTTAATAATAAATTAAAATACTTAAATGTACTGTAGTGAACAAGAACACGAGTGGGGAAAGTCGAATAGATCTAATAGAAAATTACAGCACATGCTAATAAAATATAACAATCAAATGCTTAATTTGCAAAATTTCCATCAGTTGTCTTAAAATGACTTCGACTTCATTGTATTTGTGTTTCCATTCTGTTTTCATTCTTTACTGTTCGGTCCTCTTGTCTTTCTGCTGCCAGACATTCTGTTCACGACTAACGTTATATACTACTTATGTCGATATAAGTAGCACACACCACACTCGTCTCCCCTTTAAAGCAGTCCTTCTTGCGGTGGTTCATGCTCGCCGTACCAGTACATGATATTATATAAATTGTAAATCAGTGATTAATTTACATCATTACATGATACTACTAAGGATTCACAAACAAAGATAATGTTATATCCTAGCGAAGATTAAATTGCGAATAACTCCTGAGACTTATTAATGGACTAATATTATCTATATGTTCTTATGGTATAACTGTTCAGTAACTAGATGATGTACATTTATATTCCTCTTATTATAAGCTTCATTTTGACATATAATTTATCATTACACGATTTACTGTTCTTAAATTATACTCAGTTTATTAATTACTGTCTCCCATGCTCACAGCCACTTTTTGGCTTTATTGTGTATAAATGTTATTTCCTATTTTGTGATGCGTTGTGATCTGTTTGGTTGGTATATGAACCCAGTATGTCTGAAATAAATGATTCGAATGGTGGAGGCTGTGTTGGCATTCTGGACTCAACTGGACGGGCTAGGTGAGCAACGAACCGATAGGACGCCAGACTGACCAGGCCGGTTGGACGTCATTGGTTTAGTACAGTATAAGAGTGAATAAGTCGTATTTTGATTGGCGAATAAATTATGTGATTACTAGCGGGCCATAAAGTCCCAACAAATCGAATAACTGTCCAATACTCCATGGTTTTAAGTAGTGTTCCAGTTCATATGAGTAAAATCTATAAAGTAGTCTGATTCATTCATTCTAAAGTTTTGTACTATTAATTTGTTGATATGCAAGATAAATAAACACCATATTCATTGAAGAAGTTAATGAATATCTGGACTCATTAACTTGATGAATGATATAATATTTGAAGTGATAAGTACTTGAGCACAAGTCACAGTGCAAGCATTGACTGTTAGACAGAGTTACATCATGTTAGTGAATTTGTAATAGGACGAAGACTTTTTTTCTGGATTTCAATGTTAGTTATAATCTAAGTATACAAAAATACTTGTAACAAAGAGAGATAATATTGAAGCGTCCCCCAGAATATACATGTATAAAAAAGGACTGACTAAAATTCATTCCCGGAAATCAATAACAGGATAATACAAAAATCCTTACGAATCGTGAATAATAGTTACTTTCTTTCCTTAGTCTCTCATCTTGTTAATCTTCTCTCTACTTCTGCTGCTACAAATTATGGTAACTTGAACAGATACTCGTTCATTCTATAATGTTTGTTAATTACCGATTAAGTTTTATCATAATTTCTTAGCGTTGTGTTCGAAAAACTTATACTTCAGGGTTTTTTTCATATGATAGTTTACTGGCAGCGTGGATTTTTATTTTGTCAAACAAAAGTAATCAATCTTCAGTATCTGAATTGCTTAAGCATATTTTTTGATATCATGATATTTATAAACAAGACGATCATCTTTTGCAAGATTATCCTTCCTCTATTACATCATAATTAATTGTGTGTGTGGTTCTATTCATATGATTGTAACGAAAGACAACACTAAACTCTGTTGATTGATACCTTTCAAGTAGGAGTATTTGACAGGGAAAATCTTATCTAATAAGTAATTCAAACTGTTAAGAATTGATTCACTGTAATATTTGTGTATAAACTATGGCCTATGACAGACAAGCTCTCATTTGAATTGTTTATATTTAATGGTGTTTTACCTTATTTTCTCTTTTTTAGTTGTAGTTTATCCCAATATACAGTTTGTAAAGTTAACAGATTTTTCCTTCAATTTCTTAAAGATTTGTCTCTTCATAGAAACTTAACGTTGGCTGGTTGAGGACATATTAGAGATACATTTTGATAACATTTTTCTTAGATGCACACTTTATTCATCCTCAGGATCTATCTCGAATGTAGATCACTCTGATTATCTTCATTTATCAACATCATTATTGAGCAAAACATCAATTATTTCTTAGGACGATGTTAAAAACAAATTTGTATGTTGTTCTCTGACTTCCTGTTAATGAGAAACTTGAGCTTTCATGTCAAAGTAGTTTGAGGCGTAAGCGCAAGTATAACCACTGATAAGAATGTCCCCTTCGCTATATTTAACTTCGAAGTATATCCTCACAAGTAGAGTATTGAAAGTTAACATCTAACTCTTAGACTGGATCACCAAATGTACGATTTCAGCTGGGGGATTTGGACATCTATGATTTACTGCTAATGGTATGCATAGACTTTGAGACAAAATATACGCATCAACCTTCTTGGGACTAGCTATCAAAAGATGTGTTCTATGACTTTATTGTAGTGTTTTAACCACTAAGTAGAATAATCAAATGTGTTTCCCCTTTAAAATAACCTACTTCTATTTAAACATTAGGATAATATCACAACGCTAATAAAAAATATCATTATAAAGATTTAAGTAAGAATAACTTGCTCAGACAACACTTATTTCCAAATCCTAACGATACTATTATGGATATGTTCATCATATTGTATTAGGAATCGGTTGTCCAATGTAAAATTCAATGAAATTTTTATGAAACCTTCAATGCTGTTTCAACTAGGTAAATCCAATTACATAACTGTATTAATCGAGCTAAATATATATCTTGTTACAAAATGATAAAAATTTTCTATAAATGTCCATTTTTATTGATATTTAAGATCTATCTGAACGGTGAACACAAATATACTGAGATTATTCAAAGATCTTATGGCATCTATACCTGATTAACCTATTGATAATGCTTTAGTTATCATTTATTTATTTATTTTAACACATAGATATTGGTACAAGGAAGCACCAAATACATATGCGCCACACAAATCTCATTTGATATTTGTGAGGGCTGTGATACTGCCCTGGTGCCCAAACCGAAGCAGGTGGTTTTCTTAGGTGGCCACACCTGGATACTTCGACCTGAAGGTCTGATCCACAAGGCAGTGGAGCAACGTAAGGAGATGCAGTCCCATGTAAGCCGGTGACCAACGATTGGTTCATACGCCATTTGTTCCTTTTGGATACTGGAGTCCATGTGCACGATTGGTTTGGAATCAAGGTTTTCCAAATCCCCTATGTGAACTCTCCGTGTCCACTAACGCGGCTAAGGCGCCGGACGCTCGCTTTTCGTCCTCTGAATTTCGTAAACAACACTCCCGCTACGAGAAGGCAGTGAGTAGGACTTCCCTTGCAGAGGCTATATACGTGTGGCCATGTGAGAGCATTTTGAGAGGGTGAACGGACTCTCTCCACTCTCGGCCGTACCAGTGCATTCAGGGGCTTTAGTTATCATAAAAACCAAAGGTATACCTCCAAACTCGATTCCTTATAATAGTCGTTTTTATGATGTTCAACATTAAAGGTTTCATTAGATTAGAGAATATCACCTAGTGGGAATGATATATATTTATATTTTTATGCAAAGCTAAAAAATCGAGAATTCCATGAAATTGGATTATTGACACCATTCTGTATGTTAAATTTCCTTTCTAACATTTAAACAACTTGGTGATTGAGTAAATCTTTATATCAGTAATAGTAGTTGAACTAAGATAGTTTAAATAAACTTGAATAAAATTAAATTAATAATGTTGATCTAATAATTAGAAGCTAAGTATTTAAGTGTTTATATATTACAGATTCATCTGTTTATTTTCTATAATAATTAACTTAACAGTCATATTCGTTTGTAATGCTTGTTTGGATCTTCCCACTGATGTCTAGGACGCGTTGACGTTTAAATTCAAAGGTAGTGTGCTCTAAAACCGAAGCGAATATTAACGGAGAAAAATATTTACATCCAGCTGACGAGTCTTAGCTAGGACGAAATGCGCTTTCTGAATTCCACTGCTAGTCATTATCCATTTCTGCCTATTAATAAATATATTTTCTATAAGTTAGAACTTATGTTCTCAAGAAATAGCAGTTATCAATTTCTAAGATTTTCGAAAATTATTTTCTAACGACGATTTTATCAGTTTGTTATTTACACGTTGTTGTTTAAAGGTTTGTTATGGATTGAACAAAAATAAACGATAAAAATGATCAAGTAAATATTATAACACCAAAGGCTGACAATGAAGCAAACTTGAAGTAGTGAACATTCATGACTGAGATCAAGCAGTCATATTGTAAAAATATCAATATTGTTGGTTGTACCTTGATGGAATAGCAGAAGCGTAATTGAGAACGAAGAGTTATTTAAGAAATATACTGTATTTTGAATGATAATCATTTTATATGTTGTCATCGCATTAAGAATCCAACAATAAGATTTAAGCAAAACATTTCACAATCGGTAATGTACAGATGCGATGAGATTTGGACGATAGACATATCCACAAAATATATAAAAATCATGTTTTTCTAACCATTTGTACAGATATGAAAGTTACTTTGAAGGCCATTTTATCGCAGATTGGTACCCAACTGGATGAATGTTTTGTCTTATTGGTTGTCCCTATTTTTTTTAACCAAACTCCTGTTGTTTTTTCAATTCCTAGCAATTTCGATTCAAGTGATCGTCCAGCCACAGAAAACACTGAACATGATCCACTTTCAGTGACTGAACTTAACAGTGAATTATTGGGGATAATAACACGTCAGGTAAGTATTAAGATATACATATTTTGGCACGTATACTCCATAATTTTCATGTTTGATTTAGCGTTGTTTATTTAGCATAGAATGAACATTTATCAAAGACTGGTTTGACTGAACCAAATGATTTACTCTCGTTGCTTAACCGCATAATAACTAACAATTTTGTAGCTCAAAAGGATAACTTTACTATGGTTTTTTCTCTGAAGCAGATGATATTTTCATGTAACTTTGATGGCCAATTTCTCCAGTTAACATCAAAACAAACTTCCAGAAATAATTGAACTTTTAGAATTTCTTCCTCAAATGTCCATATGGATTGATGTAACTAAAAATATACTGTGACATAAATTTTTCTGGGGAAAATATTGAAATTTTGCAAAAAAAGCCATCACGATGAGGAATAGAGAACTATTAGAAGACTGACTGGTAGCTATCACTCAATAAACATGAGAGCGAGATATCCGTCTATCAACAAAAGGACGAGTATACTGCGCGGCAGTCCGTTCTGTTTTACTTTACGGCGGCGAAACATGGCCATTAAGAGAAGATACTCGTAACTTACTTACTTACTTACTTACGCCTGTTACTCCTCGTGAAGGAGCATAGGCCACTCACCAGCATTCTCCATCCAACCCTGTCCTGGGCAATCCTTTCTAGCTCCGTCCAGTTGTAATTCATCCTTTTCATATCTGCTTCTATAATCCGACGCAATGTGTTCTTTGGCCTTCCTCTTTTTCGCTTCCCTTCAGGGTTCCAAGTTAGGGCTTGCCTCGTGATGCAGTTTGACGATTTGCGTAATGTATGTCCTATCCATTTCCATCGTCTTTTCCTAATTTCTTCTTCAGCTGGAAGTTGGTTTGTTCTCTCCCACAGAAGGCTATTGCTGATGGTATCCGGCCAGTGGATGTTGAGTATCTTGCGTAGGCAGCTATTTATAAATACTTGTACTTTCTTGATTGTGGTTGTTGTAGTTCTCCAAGTTTCAGCTCCATACAGTAGAACTGCCTTGACGTTCGTATTGAAGATTCTCACTTTGATATTGGTTGAAAGTTGTTTTGAGTTCCATATGTTCTTCAATTGTAGGAATGCGACCCTTGCTTTGCCGATCCTCGCCTTTACGTCTGCATCTGAACCTCCTTGTTCATCGATGATGCTTCCTAGGTATGTGAAGGACTCTACATCTTCCAGAGTTTCGCCATCAAGAGTGATTGGATTGCTGTTCTCCGCCTTGAATTTGAGGACCTTGGTTTTCCCTTTGTGTATGCTGAGGCCTACTGATGCAGAGACTGCTGCTACACTGGCTGTCTTCATCTGCATCTGTTCGTGTGTACGTGATAGGAGGGCTAGGTCGTCTGCGAAGTCCAAATCGTCTAATTGATTCTGAGCTGTCCATTGTATTCCGTGTTTTCCTTCAGATGTCGAGGTCTTCATAATCCAGTCGACCACCAGAAGAAAGAGGAAGGGAGAGAGTAAACAGCCTTGTCTGACTCCAGTCCTTACTTGGAATGCATCTGTCAGCTGTCCTCCATGCACTACTTTGCACTGTAGTCCGTCGTATGAGTTCCGGATAATGTTGACAATCTTCTCAGGAACTCCGTAGTGTCGAAGAAGTTTCCATAATGTCCTCCTATCTACACTGTCGAATGCCTTTTCATAATCAATGAAGTTGATGTATAGTGATGAGTTCCACTCAACTGATTGTTCGACGATGATCCGTAGTGTTGCAATTTGGTCTGTGCACGACCGATCCTTACGGAATCCAGCTTGTTGATCTCGAAGTTGGGCGTCTACTGCATCCTTCATCCGGTTCAGCAACACTCTGTTGAAGACTTTCCCTGGTATTGACAGTAGTGTAATGCCTCTGTAGTTTTCACATTTGCTCAGATCTCCTTTCTTTGGAATCTTGACGAGGTGTCCTTCTTTCCAGTCCATCGGCACTTGTTCCTCCTCCCAAATCTTTTTGAATAGAAGGTAAGCATGCTTGTGGTTGCTTCGATGTCTGATTTCAGTGCTTCAGCTGGTATGTTGTCGGGTCCTGCTGCTTTCCCGTTCTTGATTTGTCTGACGGCCATTCTAATTTCTTCCGTCGTTGGTGGGTTGACATCTATAGGAAGATCTATGTGTGCTGCTTCGATGTCCGGTGGATTCATTGGAGCCGGCCTATTCAGGAGTTCCTCGAAGTATTCCACCCATCTGTTACGCTGTTGTTGAATTTCGGTGATTGGCTTGCCTTCTTTGTCTTTGACCGGCCTCTCTGGTTTACTGTATTTCCCTGCTAGTTTCTTCGTTGTATCGTGAAGCTGTTTCATATTTCCTTCTCTAGCAGCTTTTTCTGCCGTCGTTGCTAGTTCTTCCACGTATTTCTTCTTGTCGGCTCTAATGCTCCTCTTCACTTGTTTGTTTGCTTCTATGTATTCAGCTTGTGCTTGGACTTTCTCTGCTCGTGTTCGGCTGTTGTTAATTGCTGCCTTCTTGTTCTTCCTTTCTTTGATCTTGTCCAGTGTTTCTATAGAGATCCATTCCTTATGATGGTGTTTCTTTAGGCCCAGAACCTCTTGACACGTTGAAGTTAATGCTTCCTTGATGCCTTTCCAGTTGTCCTCCATAGTAGTTTCTTCTTCTTCAGTAGATCTTGTAAGGCTTGGAACCTGTTGTTGAGAGCTATCTTGAATTCATTGAGTTTGTCAGTATCTCGAAGGAAGGCTGTATTGAACCTTTGTAGTGCTGTTTGTCCACTTGTCCAGTTCTTTTTAGCTTCAGTTTTAAATTGGCTACAACTAGGTGGTGATCTGAAGCTACGTCAGCACCTCTCCTGGTTCTCACATCTTCCATTGTCCTTCGGAATTTTTTGTTGATGCAAATATGATCTATTTGGTTCTCTGTAGTGTGGTCCGGTGAGATCCATGTAGCCTTGTGTATACGCTTGTGTGGAAATATTGTGCCTCCTATGACCAATTTGTTGAATGCACACAAATTTGCAAATCTTTCTCCATTTTCGTTTCTTTCTCCCAGTCCATGTCGTCCCATAATATCTTCATATCCAGTGTTGTCTATTCCGACTTTGGCATTTAGATCTCCCATCAGAATAGTTAGGTCCTTTCTTGGCATTTCTCAATGATTGACTGCAGCCGCTCGTAGAACTGATCTTTAATGTCGTCGTTGCTATCATTGGTGGGTGCATAACATTGGATAATATTCATTAAGATCCCCTCCTTCTTTGTTTTGAATGATGCTTTGATGATTCTGGATCCGTGAGACTCCCATCCTACAAGTGCATTTCGTGCTACTTTGGACAGCATAAGAGCGACTCCCTGAGTGTGTGGAGCATTGTCCTCTTCGTGACCGGAGTATAGCAGCATCTCTCCCGTAGCTAGCCTTTTCTGTCCAGCTTGGGTCCAGTGGGTTTCGCTGATTCCCAGTACTGCTAAGTTGTATCTCCTCATTTCCATTGCTATTTGACTGGTCTTCCCGGTTTCCCACATTGTTCGAACGTTCCATGTACCTATAAAAATTTTTGCTCTGGTTGTTAGAAGGGGCATCGGCCTCGTGGCTTCCGAAGGAACTCGGCTTTCACCATGAAGCGTCATAATTCTTCTAACTGAAGACCTTCTAACTCCCAGGGCAGAGTTTAAATGGTTTGGATTATTTTTTCTGGTAAGCGTTTTTTTAGCGAGTTAGTTTTCTACGGGATGGGGACGCTAACCCCATGCCCAACCCTCCTCCTTTACCCGGGCTTGGGACCGGCAGTAACCCTATTAGAGCTACAGGCGGAGTTAAGATACTCGTAAGCTACTAGTATTTGACCACAGATGCCTTGTAAATATTGCTGGCGTCTTCTGGGATCACCGGGTAAGTAGTAGTGGGGTTAGACACAGGGTATTACGGAATGGTGGCAAATCAGTTGATGAGGTTGTAAATTTTCATCGACTGAGATGGGTGGGCCACGTGTTACATATGCCTGAACACCGATTACCACGACGTGAAACGCTAACCGGTGTTTGGTATTGTTGAAAGTTAGGGGCGGCCAAACCAAAACGTGGCATCAGTGCTTGAAGTCACTAACTTCTAGTCCGAGCCATGTTGGTAGATGCAGACTACTTGGTTGTGATCCGCGTGACTATCGTAACCAATGGTTGGAGACTCTTGGTGATATGGCTCAGAATCGATCACAATGACGTCAGTGTATACACTCTCTGTCTTCCCTTAAACTAAGAGATTAAAATCGCTTCATATCTCTTTACGTACTAATTCTTTCTTCCTATACTATATCCTTATATGCAATCTTTTTTTTTATATATTACCACCTCTGAATTAACTACTTTTATGAATCCGGTGTTCATCTTCTTGTGTTAATGAGGTATGGCAACTTGAACCGATGCATGTGTGTGCCTGGTCCTACGTTGTAGCTGACTGACTGAATGACTCAATAAATTAATGAATTGATAAAAAAGGTAAAAAGTCAAGGACAAAAATGTGCAGATTATAGAAAAACAATTATCTAACACGCAAGTAGTTAAATCCTGTGTCAACTGAATATACTGTTAGTCATATGTTTACTAATTCTAGCAGTTTATCGCTTTAATAATCTTGTGACAATTATATTGTCTAGAAAGTTACATGATAAGAGCCTTTCAATTACACCATTCGTCTCAGTGATTGTAATTGTTCCACGACTAGTAGCATCAGTAGTGTAGTCAACCCTACTCACAACATTGCTTGTAAGTAGTATGTAGCGAAACGTGACCTCGAAGTTGTCAAACACAATGAAGAAATTCGGTACAAGAGAAACACGGGGTCGGCACAACACTTAAAAACCAGATGAGAAGACTTTTCACATTTCAAAACACACTATCGAATGCAAATGGATGAGTTAAGTCTATGTATACGTATTATGTAAATGCAGAAGAAAAAGGGAAAGACTTGTTTTCTTATTACATTTGTAACTGATATATGTTCGAGTATATGATATTTATAATAAATCAACAAAAGTAATGCAACGTCAAGGTTTGAATTGATAGTTACGAAAGGATCACGAAAATGTATTTATTATTATAGATAATTCTATTATTGGTTCGAGGAATTTGTGGAGATTACTGGATTTTCATACGTGAAATAACGAACTGATCCTGGTTAGACTTCTAATAAAAGCCTGAAAACGCAAGATGGCTGTTTCATCTTAGCATGGGACTCCTCAGTAGTGCTCATCCAGTAACCTACATGAGGGAGACTAAACCAGAGCCACCGGTTTCGTGTATAACACCTAACTTCTAAACCACTGAAACAGAATCCAGTGACATACAAGTTTAATTTCAACCAATCTACGACATTGTGCAACCCTCCTAAAGTTCTAGTTACAAGCCGTTACTAGTAGAATTCAGTCCGTGTCGAGTGTGAGACAGTTATCCACCACAGACAATCGATAAGGGTTGTGCAATGTCATGAGTTGACTGAAATTAAACTCATATATAACCGGATTCTGATTCAGTGGTTAAGACATTAAGGTTTTGTTCTTCAGACCGAAGGATCTGGTTTATTTTCCTGTCTGCGGGATCGTGAACACACACCTGAGGAGTCCATACTAGGATGAAACGCCCATCCAGCGCTTCTAGGCTTTCATCATCAATCTGGTTAAGATCTCTTTGTAATTTATGCTATGAAGTTAAAGCAAATTAATGAATCCATTAACATACATTTAAAAATTCTGGATAATTTTAGTGGTAAAAGTACTGTATAGCGACGGCCTAAAAACAGACGTGACGAATTTCCAGATAGTTTCAAGCCAATAAATATACAGCCTTTATAAATAAATAGTTTATGGAAAAGTGTAAACAGACTTTACATAATTGATGTCTTCGACAGGTTACACTGATTGTAAATAAAAAGAACAATAAAATACAAACTCATCGTGGTGAATATAGATTTTCGATACCCTCAAACTTGCCGAAAAAAGTTCAAACAGATTTTTACAAGTCCCCATATTGTCCTCAGTAAATGTAATGTTTTTAGGTTTAGGATTCTCGTCACTAACTGACATCACATATAAGACAAAAATATTCTGTAGACATACAGATGAATAAATTTCGCTCAAAAACACAGGACATACTATCTGATTTAGCGTGGACAGAACAACACTATGGAAGCTTCTTCGATATTACAGCGTGCCTCAGAAGATAGTCAATATCATACAGAATTCCTACGATGGATTAAACTGCAAAATCATGCATCGAGGACCATTGAAAAACTCGTTCGAGGTAAAGACCGGTTTCAGGCAAGGTTGCTTACTCTCACCCTTTCTCTTTCTCCTGGTGATCGACTTGATCATGAAGATGTCAACATCTGAAGGGAAGCACGGGATACAATGGACAGATAGGATGCATTTGGACGATCTGGACTTTGCAGATGATCTGGCCCTTCTATCCCAAACGCAACAACAAATGCAGGAGAAGACGAACAGTGTGGCAGCAGCCTCGGCAGCAGTTGGTCTCAATATACACAAAGGGAAAAGCAAGATTCTCCGATACAACACAGCATGCACCAATCCAGTCACAATTGACGGAGAAGATGCGGAAGACACAAGAACCTTTACATATTTGGGCAGCATCATTGATGAACACGGTGGATCTGATGCAGATGTGAAGGCGCGGATCGGCAAAGCAAGAGAAGCATATTTACAACTGAGGAACATCTGGAACTCAAAGCAACTGTCAACCAACACTAAGGTCAGAATTTTCAATACAAATGTCAAGACAGTTCTACTGTATGGTGCAGAAACCTGGAGAACTACGAAAGCCATCATCCAGAAAATACAGGTATTTATTAACAATTGTCTACGCAAAATACTTCAGATCCGTTGGCCGGACACTATTAGCAACAACCTACTGTGGGAGAGAACAAACCAGATCCCAGCGGAGGAAGAAATCAGGAAGAAGCGCTGGAAGTGGATAGGACACACATTGAGGAAAACACCCAACTGCGTCACAAGACAAGCCCTCACATGGAGTCCTCAAGGCCAAAGGGAAAGAGGAAGACCAAAGAACACATTGCGCCAGAAAATGGAGATAGATATGAGAAAAATGAACAAGAATTGGATGGAACTAGAAAAGAAGGCCTAGGACAGAGTGGGTTGGAGAATGCTGGTCAGCGGCCTATGCTCCATTGGAAGTAACAGGCGTAAGAAGAAAGAAGAACTATCTGATTAGTTTGTCCATAAACCATAGTACCATCAGTTTTAAGTCTGTTTCAGGATTAAGGACTCTAGCTTAGTAACTAAATATAGTATCAAGTTGCCTGCTACACACAATCTAAGGAGATAGAATTAAGCATTTGATACTTTCAAGAATATTATTTCCACTCGATTGTGATAAAATATAGTTTTTCACCGCATTTCTAAATGTCTTAAGCAGTATACAAAAGTATTTCCACTGCTCATTATGCAAGATATTTGAATTCTTCACGGAAATCCAAAGTGGTATTTTCATTCCTGTTTCAATATCCACGGAGGATAATTTTCGGAGATGAGCTTGGAAAGCGCTCACTTTGTGCGGCCTATGAAATCTAATCCACAAAAATATCATTTTCACGGTTTTAATTCATTATTCACCCTTCGCACACTCGCTAAGTGAACAATTATCCTACTCACATTTCATCTCATCCCATTATCTTTCTTCAATTCCTGATTATTAAGCAATTTTCTTTGACATATCATATGATGTAATCTTCCTCCTATATTTCAATCGATTATTTTATTTGTAAACTTGCAATACATACAATTGTACAGCTTAAGTAAATGATATTGTCGGGACCATTTTCTTCACTGAATTGTCGCAATTCATTTTCAATGGCATGATGGATTATTTTTGATATTTGATTAGTTCTAGTTGGGTTGAATGATTATATTTTCTAGTTTTAACATTTAATCGTATATTGTTTATTCTATCATTAAATTAAATCTCATTTTCACCTGCATCAAACTGAAAATAAAAATAAAATTTAGAAATCATCTGACGAAACAATCGGTTCAAACCATTCTTATCATTGTTTGAACAAAAAATCATCATCAAACTCATCATCACTAACATTACCGCTACCACCACCACCATCCCTTCAACCGCCATCATCAAAAGCATACATAAAGACAATGGTGACAAATACAACAAATGAATCGCAGTCTAAAGAATCTCTGTCGCAGAAAGATACAAACGGAGCATTGTGTAAGATATCCTCTTCACGGTTATCACAATCATCAACCTCACTGTCGACAACAAAGTCAAATGAAATCATAGATTCAAATGATCACGAAAATTCTAATGATACGACTACTTTAAACTCTGTTAGTATTCAAATGACAAAAGTTGATGATACTGACAATCCTGGTATGAAAAGTAACAATGGTGATGATTTTAACAGTGATAAAACTAATAACGATAATAGTGGTAATAAGGAAAAGTGTACATTGACAAACAACCTGTTGTTCAATTCAACTTCATCAGCATCGACTTATTCCATTTGTCAATTTCCGTATTATTC
Organism: Schistosoma mattheei; assembly: GCA_944470405.2. Taxonomy (NCBI): domain Eukaryota; kingdom Metazoa; phylum Platyhelminthes; class Trematoda; order Strigeidida; family Schistosomatidae; genus Schistosoma; species Schistosoma mattheei. The sequence continues at coordinate 36,195,598 of OX103945.1, forward strand.
CAATCAAAAATCCCATCATTACAATCAAAACTATCCCTATGATATTAAATCACCAACCGTTTCGACAATTTACTCAATAAGAAATAATAATCCCAGTAGTAGCATACTTACTGAAAAAACCGAAACATTACTACCGATTATGAAATCATCAAATGTGTGTAATCTGAATTATGCTACTGAAAAGTCACTAAGTAGCATGCTTTATTTAAATAAAAATAACATGAACCCATTGAGTGATAGTTGTCCTTATGACAATAACAATGAAATTAGTTGTATACCAATAATTGTTCAAAAAAATTCATGGTCAAACACTTCTCCCATTAATAATAATGATAATAACAAAAACAGCAACAGTAGTAATAATAGTACTCGTGAATTTGGTTCGGATGCTATTAATAGCAATGATAATCACAGGTCTCTATATCGAGAATCATTATTAAATGATAATGAAGTTAGATCACCAAAACAAAATATTATATCTTGGGGTTGTTTACCGTCACCAATAACTGAGGTAAGTTTTATTTAATTTACACCAATGAATTACTTACCAAAGTAATCAATTTACTGGAAAAGTAATTTTTCTTTGAAAGGTTTGCAGTATGTTCCAATGCATTATTGATATAAACAAATACACTGGATTGTCAGAATGAGTTTTGTGGAGAGTTTTTGGAAATTTCATAGGTTGAAATCATGAGTCGATTGAAGTTGACCACCATAGAAAACCTGGAAGCACTGGACGGCCGCTTCGTCCTAGTATGGGACTCTTCAGCAGTGCACATCCACGATCACGCACCGCGCGGGGTCCGAACCCAGGACCTAATGGCTTCGCGCGCGAGCACTTAACCACTAGACCACTGAGCCGGCACCCAACGGTGTTAATATCTAACTTCAACCAATCCACGAAGTTGCGCAACTGTACAACATTGTCTTCAGTGAGTTGTTATCTCACAACAGACCTGGTTGAATTGGTTTATTTTTCTTGCATCGAGAAGGTTGATGTGATCTAAAAACTAAACTGATCAAGACTATGCGACGAAAAACTCCCATCACTTCAGTATTATTAATTGCTAAACAGTTTAGATGGCATCAAGTATTCGCTTATTCTAGATTAAAGAAGAAAGAACCGATTTTTATTGATTATCTGGTTAATCTATAACTGTTGTCTTTGAAACTTGGTGCCATATTTCGCGAAACTGTTTTTAAAATCGGAAAATATTCCAGATTTTTTTGGTGATGTGGTATTTTATCAGTAACCAAAAATCTATTTCCTTATTCAACACTAAGACAGATTAAAGATAGATTGCTAGAATGAATTTATCATTTGAAAACTGTTTATTGGTCGGAAACCCTGTTAAGAGATGATTGAGTATGAATATTTCACAAATACTAACTAACAAACCCGGATATTAGAAAAAGACTAAGCAAGTGATTGTTAATTCCTTATTTTTTAGAAAATAAAATACCTAACTTTAATTTTAAAATATCCAGCATAAAATAGACATGATTAAATTATTGTTTTGCATGGTATCAATACTGCGATCAAAAAATTAGTTAAGCTTAGAAGATTAGAGTCACATTTTGTCATAGCTTGTCGTTTGAATGCTTATTGTCTTGGCTCTTTTAATGCTACCTTTTGTATCTGGTTGTCGCTGATTGTTATGTCGGAAACGCTTATCACTTATACTTGGAACAAGGGACCTCTGCAAACAAATACTACATTGAGTAATCATTACAATGAATCAAAACGGAAGTAATCTTGAACAAAACTTATAATGAGTAAATCAATCGGAAATTGACTTTTCTTTCCATCATATCACATTTTAACTGACATATATAGAGAAATCTGCTTATTTATTAATTTTTCATTTTCTTCCTATGTGATTATCCCAGACAGAAATGATTTGATCTGTCTTTCTAGTACAAAGTATACCCTTTAATATTGTTCTTTTCTTTTAAGACGAATTAACTTCATTCCTGCGATTAAAAGAGTTATCATTTGTATATTTTAGTTTGGTTAAAATTTGTACGATACATTTAAACAAGGAATGAACATTTGAATGTGAAAATATTAGCCAGTAGGCATTCACAATACAAAAATATCCTACATTTTGAGGGTATATACACAAGTGAGTAGTAAGAATTGTATTACAACTGATTAATATCCTTTTTGTGAATGACACATGGAAACTGGCTAAATTTCGGTTGCATCAAGACAACCATTAAATTACAGCAGACTAACATCCGGAGACATCTATGAAGCTACTCATCATACTACTGTATTCTTCTAATTAAACAAGTCTATTAGTTGTATTTATCACTAAGAAGAAGAAAATACTTTTCTTACCATTTTTTCATTGATCTCCAAGACGTAGATAACAATAACCGATTTAATTATGTTATCGAATAAATTCCTAAATAACTTCATGATCAATAGAGTTTGACTTATTAAGACTAATAGATATTCATTACAAAATTTATACTCTGGTAACTAACCCAAAAATCACTAACATTTTAAATTATTACTATTTGTTTTCTAAAAAAAACAACAACATTTAACTGAAGTTACTTGGTTACTTTACTATCAACAGAATACATTCCTATTGATTACATAACAATATTTGACTAATGTATACTTAGGTATGTATATATCTACACAGATCATAACGCATAAAAGTATTCAATTGTTAAATGATTATTGATTTTTTTCTAATGTTTGTTTACATTTTGTTCACATGTTCTTGGATGTTAACTTGGCTTACAAATAAACAAAGGAAGAGGATGAGTGAATCAGAAAGAAAAAAAAAGAAGGTAAAATATTTACCTAATTTGAATATTAGATAACTGTCCATTATTTAAATAGATAGTCATGAATTATGTCGATGAAAAGAGAAAAAACAAAACTTCTATTTTGTCATCATAATTGGTTCAATGGAATGTAATTGAAAGTAAAATGTTATTACATAATCATATATTACTTTAATCAGATATCAGTAGAATAATGACTGATTGATTGACTACCTATCAGTAGTTTATATTATATTGACATGAGTTTTGCCGTTTACTTTGCTTTCAAGTATTTTCAGAATCATTGATTTCTCTTATTTTTTTTGGAATAAACATTAACGTTAACTTTTTTTAAACATTTAATTAATTGAATAGGCTTTTGCATAATAATTTGGACATTAATCTTACAGCACATACATAAAGTTACAAATTATGTGTTTAGCGGGATTACTTACTTACTTACTCCTGTCACTCCTAATGGAGCATAGGTCGCCGACCAGCATTCTCCAACTCACTCTGTCCTGGGCCTTCTTTAACGGGATTACCATTTGATAATGGTTAGAAAAAAGTCTACAATGCCAATTATTAAAACAAATAGTTATATGTCTATTTAACAAAGGTATTATTATAATGAATTGATTGAATATCTAAGGCACATCTTGTACTCGAAATCGAATGGAACCAAACAACATAATAATTTATAAATAATATACATAGAGAGGTGAGAGAACAGATATTTTATCCATCCAATTTAGTTCTCATATAGCTTGTTTTAAGATTTGCGTTTGTTTATGTAATTAACTGACTCCTTGTTAAGCAACGCTGTTGTTTTATGTGTGATGATGTCACAGTTTACCGTGATATGCCCAGAGATTCTAATCAACATCATGTACTATATTACCAGTTAGACCGGTGACCTATTTGTCAAAGTTACACAATGAATATCAATCAAGGCCATAACACTTATTGGTCCTAGAGCCCCTGCTAATCCATTTGCCAATAAGAAGATGAAGATAGGTGGCAGATTAATCCTCTCCTTTGCTTAGTGCAATAATGACTCAAAACTCATACAATTATTTATCGGAAATGCCTGACCACACAGAACACCAAATAAAAGATCACACTTTAAGGGCCATCATGCTATAAGTGTGGAGCGAACCGTACGTAATTAGAGGATAGTAAAACGTATAGCAACAGGCAGTAGGTCCACCGAAAGCTTACAATAAGGGCAATATAGATATAACCATACGGTTATTGACTGGTCATACAGTAAAGACATAATGAAAATAATTCAAAAAAATAGCCACAAAAGTTTCAACTTCCCTAATACTCGCTGCCTCATAACAGGATATACTTCTCACTAGAAGTAGTGTCAACTCGAACATAGTTCATTTTAACAAATCGAATACGAGTTTCTATGTTGATCGTCGACTAAATGTTGTTGAGTTATCACCAAGATATAAAATAATAGAAGCTGCAGAAGCCCCGTCGTATTTACGGCCTTAGAAATATTGGTTTTGAAATAAATTCATAACTTCTGTCAAAAAGCAAAAATATGCGGTGAAGAAAATATTGTTTTCGATTATTTCATTCTCAAAAACTGTACAATCCCACCTACGTAGGATAACAAAAGCCATCAATTAGTTTTGTATATATTCAAATAATGAGTGAAAACCATAGTGTTATGGAGTTTGTAATTGTTATTTTAGTTTAGAATCCGTTAGATTAACGTTTAAGTTACGTACACAGAATAGTCATAATCACCCAATCAATTATCAACATCGTAGGGGCTGATGAAAATATGTATCGTTTCAAATCACCTATGTTAGGAAATTAACCAGGTGAGACGGGAATGAATGGAAGTAATTGTTTTAGATAATTAAGTGGAATAAAATTGATCACGAAACGTTCCTCAAATTACAAGAACTATTTATGTAAAATACAGAATTTTTAAATCATGGAATGTGATTTAATTTTCACAACTTTGAAAGCTAATCGTCATTATGAAAAAAAGCGTCGTGAAACTAAAGCTTGGGAGGAAAATAAATAGTTGTCACTTCTACGACTCTTGAAGAGTTTAAAGGTTAGAGTAGAACTGAAGAACTTATAACACTATGACTAACAAATTTTCCTTCAATTATTGATAGCATTCACCAACATCAACATCCGTGGCGTATTTTAGTGTGAAGAAACAAAGTATTATCAAATAGACATTCACAAGTACTTTGGTAGATGCAGCTTTAACAGTTGGTGCATGAGGACATAATCATTATCATCGTGAAATAAGTGTAACTGAAGGATATCACTAACGTGTGACAACGAAATACCTAAGCATGTATATAGAAAAATAGGGATATGATTAAAATTAATATTCTAACTGGATAGAATCAAGAGATTGTTAAACCAGTGATTTTCGAAGCTGTTTTCGTACATAAAGTGATGGGTAGAATGAATTGGTCACCTCTATAAATATTTCTAATTTAAAGGAATAATTTTGGAGATCCTACGTAAACGTTGAATTTCTCTAGAAAGATAATGAAGACTCGACGAATAAACCATCGTTTGTTTTGGATTAGTTGAGGATAAGAAAAAAAAGAAGACTTAGTATGGTGGGATAGTTAAGTTATTGCTGTATTATATCTTCATCAACCTCATAGTATGTAACATTCCCAAGCTAATTAATTCACGTAACGCAACACAAAGGAATCAAATAGACCACAGTGAGTGGCAAGTAAAACAACATATATATATATATATTACTGTTAGTTACGTGTATTATCTTGACTAGCCATCAAATAATATATATAGGTAATGGTAACCGATGGTTCTATAGTCCTTTTAAAAACAGCACGGATATTGACGTACACTTTAAGCTATATTGGATTTTTTTCAAATGGCTAGAATTACCGGTTTCTAACGGCTACACAACATTTCTGCTATGTCCTGATAAGCATAGTGAATGGTAACTTTAGGGATCCATTTATGGACCAATACTATGCGCATATTTTTATCGTATAATTGTTAATTAATTAAACTATTCATATCTCTCTTATCATAAGCTCTATTTTAACCTATAAACTGTTATTATACGATTTACCATCCTTGAATTATCCCGTCTATTAATCACTACCTCTCACACTCAGAGCCACATTTGGCTAATACTTGTACAAATGTTGTTTCATATTTTATGGTACGGTATGGTGTCTGGTTAGTATATAAACCCAGTATGTTTGAAATAAATTAATCATACTGCAGAGGCTGAGATTGGAGTTGTGGACTTAACAGGCTGCGCTAGGCGGGAAGCAGGATTGATAAGGACTCTAGGCTGCTCGCACTTGTTTTACGCATCATTGGTCCAATCGGTAATTCGCTGCTCTCTGATTGGCGGTATCGTTACGTCATACATTAACAGGGCACTCGGGTCACAAGTTATAAAAACTTCTTTAATCACCTTTCGCCTTAATTAATAGATTTCAAGGAAAAACACTGTAAAACATTTTTGGTGTTTAAAGAAATTTTATTATTCATCATTAACCTATAGGGAAATATTATAACATTGATTTTGCAAAGTAGATGGATTCAACGATAATTATATACATAAGAAAAGAAAATGAAGTTGAAAATGATTCTTTTTATAAAAATATCAAACAAAAAGAACTAGATCCAATTTGGACTGAATGAAATTTCAGATGATCAAAACATTCTTACTGAACTGAGAAAGTGTGAGAGAGAAAAAAAGGAGATGGAAATTTCTAGCGAAAAATAAAATTATTCAACTGGTTTTTTGCACAAAGCATAATTAATATAAACTAGGCTGTTCATTTCGTAGTTCGTTCTTATTGTTTTGACAATGTTCTTGAAGAAGTTGTAATACATCTGTTTGAAAATATTTCGGGGCTTCTTTTGCCTCTTTTAAACGATACATGTAAAAAAAAAAGAGTAGGTGATAATTTAGAAAAGAAATGTAACAGTTTTGAAATATTATATAACTTTAATCCAATTACTAATACACATTACAGATAAAAAATTAAAAAGTTGTTTACATCCAATGTATGGATGAGAAAAAGAGAAAGTTAGGGATATCTCGTAAATATCGAAATCAGCTGTAGAAAAGAGGATTTTAATTAAATAAGATGTATATCATTATTATATGCAGTCTTGAGTAGCAACAACGCTGTAATTTGTAACCGTTGCTAATAATGATATTAACATTGTACGTGTTGAACAAATTAGTCGACTTCTCGTCTGAGCAGTCCAGTGGATAAAGTGTTGGTGCTTAAAGTGAAAGGTTCTGGGTTCGAGTCTCAATGTGAACATGAATATTCGGATACAAGTACGTCAAGCTGATGAGAACTAAATGGAATGAAACGCGGATCTTGGATTTCACTCCTGACCACGTTCCACCAATTCTAAATACATGAGGTATAACTTTGAATGACGATATAACCAGTGCTTGGAAATAAAGTTGAGGATATTTAACAATAATGCCTTAGTCTGACAAAGTATGAATAAGTGCTTGTGATTCTACATATTTCCTAGTAGAAAATATTTCTGAAATTATTTCTCACAAAAGGTGTTAGTCAGCTTACGTCAATATCACTAAAATGGAGAGTGAGGATTAAGGATAATAGTCTGTTGTTCTCGTCAGTGACTGAAAAAACTAACAAACAATGTGCACAATCAACAATATACTGATAAAGTCTTTTTCAATGAAATAAAATAGCGAAAAATCAATGGAATAAACAAACACTGTCAGTGTCTGCTGGAATTTACTAATCAGGTAATAAACGCTACAGCTAACCCTGTCAGTCACATTTCTGACTTACCTTCTAAAAGAAGTAGATTAGAGTTTAAGAAGAGTGAGCATAAGTCTCATTTATGCTTCGGATATATTTTGTTGCTTAAATGCTATGAAAAATGCTAATAACTAAATCAAGTAAAATAAAGACTAATTTTAGTCTCGTTTTACACAAAATTCTGCTTGTAGCCCTTCTAGTGTTACTACCAATCTTAAGCTCGAGTAAAGGAAGAAGGTTGGGCATGAGATTAGGAATACCAGCAAATGCAAAATAAACCTTGATTACGAGAAAAATGCTAACCACAAAAATTTGCTTACATAAAAAATTAAATATATGACAAATAAGAATTTCAAGAAAAACATGACTTACTTGTAATCCAATAGTAAATGTCCCATTCATTGTCTGGTAGATTGATTAAACTATCATATGCAATAAGTTGTTCATGAGTCATTGAATTCAGGTATTTAGCAGCAAATGTACTATATGAAAATTACCCAAAAAATAATTATATTAAAAATCATGAAAAAGCCAAACCATATTAAAACACAAATTATTAGAAATTAATAATTAATACATATATCTAATGATAACATATTGGTTATCTCTTTACATAATATTTTAGCTTATGATAATCTAGTGTGATCAATTCGAGCGTTGAACTGATTGATTGATTATTACACTAATCATTTATAATTACCTTTTGTTGTATTTTGTAAAAGCAGGAAAGTTCAAACTGTGGAAATATAAGTATCAATGGTATTAAAACGGATCAAACACTAGTTAAACTGAAGTATACAGATTGAGCTTGAAACTCGGAGCCTATTGGATGAAAGCAGCTGCTTAACTTTTAAGTCACTGCTTAAAAATTAAGACAATAGCGAGGTGAAGTAAACACCATCTAGGAATTTCAGAACGTATAAGTTACAAGAACACATTTAGAGAATCTTGCGAAATAGGTAACTTACTCATACATGAAATAAAATTTGCAACCGACGAAAGTATGTGTGAACTAATCATACTGTATTGATTAAATTATTATTTTATTTATTTTAACACATAGATATTGGTACAAGAGGGCACCTAATACATATGCGCCACACAGATCTCATTTGATATGTGTGAGGGCTGTGATACTGCCCGGGTGCCCAAACCTAAAAAATTCTATATATTTATGACTTAAAATATTTTTTTAAACTTCACTCGCCATGGACAGGTTTATATGGTCAGGTTGAGTCACATTTTTTCTAATGGGTAGTGATACTGTCTGGTTTTCCAAATAACCAAGTTCATGGGGCAGGTGGAATCTACAATTTGCTTGTTGGAATTTGAGTAATTTGAATATTTAATCACCGCTTTACGTTACTACAGGTAAAACTTAAATAAATGCCATTAATTGAAACAATAGTCTGTGTCGAATCATGTTTAGTCGTATATAAAGTAGGGTTCTTTTGGGATTTTGTGAAAATTGAACTGTAGTGATCGAGATAATCAATGTAGTTTGATAATTAAAATATTAGGATTCGACCGCATTTTCATCAATCATCTATGTCTACCACTAAACATTTAAAATTTTCGAGATCAATGAAAAAAGTCCGTTTTGTTTTAGCCAAATGTTTGACTGTAATTACCATATATGAAACAACTAAGATTGTGTTATGAATGGAACAGTTATAAACAGTTGGGAGACTCTTCTAATACGTAATGAGCAGACTGGACAAAATGGATTACTGATGCACAGCACTTAAACGACAATACGCTGAGCGGTAAAACATAAAAGCTTTGTAAGGAAGATGTATTGGTCAAGACTATAGAAGAATTAATTTACATTCAAGTTAAACCCATTATATATCGATTAAACTCAATGATTATGAATTGCAAAATTTATAAACTAAATAATAATTACTTAAGCACAAAAATATGGTGAATTTATAAGCAACATTAAAATAGCTACTTTAATATGGGCTGAATAAATACAAATGAAAATTCACTACAAGTGAATGAACAGAATTTACAAAAAAATAATACAACGAAATTATATTTAAAGTTAACTTTAGCCAATTTGCCAGGTTGAAGATTAACTTTCTTATTTATAAGCTGAATTAAGGAATTTCACATCCCTGACAGATTTTCAAAAAGGACAGTTTTTTCCGGTGTAAAGTTGACTGAGTACGATTTATTGAATAAAGTTGTTCTAACAAGATGAATATCGATAAAGCTGTAACTTGTGGAACTATCTTATGAAGAATTATTGTCTATATTTTTATTGTAAAATTAATATATATTTGGATTATTGTATCTTAATATTTTCTTAACTATAACCCTTTGTTTGGTGTTAAAATTATTGGCATATAATTCCCATCTAAACATTAAAAGCACGAAGTTCAGAGAGGAGATCTCTTTCTAACGGATTTATTATCAGTATATATATATATATATATATATATATATATATATATATATATATATATAATTAAAGTATCAGTTCCATGAGGACATATGAATAAACATGAAGATGTGATAGAAAGATTATAATGCTAGGTTACGTAATGTGAGTGATTACAATAAGAGATTGTGTGTGTGCAAACAGAAAGCCTTGCATAAATTATCGTTCTATTTTGTAAATCTTTCTCAAGTTTCTGTTGACTAATTACAAATCAGTCACTTAATTTCTTTACGGCCTATGGCATAATTATGGGCAGATTGTAATAACCTATTTATGTTAATGTAGTCAGGAATTTACTCTACATCACTGTATGAGTTGGGTCATATAATTGGACGGTTACACAACAGGGATTTTATCTGCATGTCAATTTAGTCTTCTAATTAGACAATATGTTGGGAATATTTCGACAACTAATGAGATTATGGCCCCAGTTGTTGTTCAGTGGTCACTCGTAAAATAGGTCATCAGTCATACAGATACTGAGAGAACTAGTTAGCAGTCGAACTAGACAATACTACTGCTTCCATAATAACCACTTGATTACAGAGGTCTCAGAACAACGCAAGAACCTGTCGGTTTTATAGCTATAACAAAACTGAGAACACAGAGGTTTTCAGGCCGAATCACAAAAGTGCAAAAGCCAAGTACTGGTTAGTATTTTAATTTTATGTAATAATTATACTGATGCTGACAGATATAAGTAGTATGTAGTAACAATCGGAAGTTAAATGCCTGGCAGCAGCAGATTGACATGAAGAGAAAAGAAAGGAAGTCGTGGAGCGATCGAAATAACAACAGAATTGGAGGGATGATGGAGTATGTAAACGAGAATGAAAAAAAGATGTGCAAATGATTTCTTTAATGTATGGTTTTCAGATTTTACTAAGCCACTTTGATTCTGCATTAAGTAATAAATTGGTTTTCTCTCACCTGAGTTCGCGTTCACTACTATTCCATTCATTAATATGATTGACTAGTCTGCTAACAAAAAATACAGTGATCTTGGCTGGTTGTTTATGTCCACTTGTTTGCCTTCATTGTATAGTCAGACTACACACCAAAAGACCGTTATGCATTTATTTTTTTACTTAAAGCACATTTGATACCACATGACTGTGATAAAATGAATAGGCGTGCATAGGTTTACTGGTTCGATCAAGACACTATAAGGAAGAATAGTATGCAAACATAATAAAGTACCTGTTTGTGTGAACCATGATGGTTGGGTTGGGTTCGAAATTAACAAATCAGTCGTTAAAAATTGAGTTAGGACAAGAAACCACAGCTTTATGAAACGAAGGTGTTCAACAGATTCACGGCAAGACCAGGAGTGATCTTTTCTGTAAAATGTTTCCCATTTAACAGAAATATAATACAAGCAGTGAACTTATAACAAACACTCTTCGTTTGTATGTTTCTTCAACCTAAAGATCTATCATATAGAAACTAGAGACCCTGAATGAAATGGCTCAAAATCGTTTGCAATAGCGCAAGTGCATCCACTTTTTGTATTCTCCTAAATTATAACCTCCTGAATCCTCCTTGTCTCTTCTTTTCTCTTTCCAAATTTATTCCACTGGATTATACTCTTTAAATAACATCTTCAAACCCTAATGTTTGTGATTACTGCTTATACTCTTACCGCCTCTACCACTACGGGATTTGAATCGACAACTGCATCTGTGCTAATATGGTGTGGCAACTCGAACTGATGTACGTACGTACGAAGTTCTACGTTGTTACTGACTGACTGATCATATAGAAACGAAACCAATGTTAACCCCCCCCCCACAAACACCATTATTGAAACCAGGCTTTTTTCAAACTACCTTATTAACGGTGAATTTTTCCGACTCAGTAAATTCAGTATGACAGAGTAGGCATAGATTTGATTAGGTGATCGGACACTTTGATTCAACTATTTGCTGACCTTTAGGTACTATTTGGCAATAATAACTGATTTACAATGCAGCGTTTGATGATTGAAGTTATGCTTTCAACAGATATACTACAAGTAAAGGTTTTTTAGACTCTGAGCGATGGTCAACGTCCGTAATTGTTTGCGGATTGAATGGATATCTTTCTTCAATAGACATTTTATATGATTCCGTAGGTAAAACAGGCCAACTGACTTAGGTGGACAGTCTTATCACTCGGAAGATATTATATTATTGCCCAATACTTGTGATGAACAACTGATGGCTTTGTTTAACAAAGAGAATTATCAATCATGAACGTATTAAAAAATAGGTCTGGAAAAATAAGAAAAAACATTGGTAGACTAATATTTTGGCACCTAACTTTAAATAGCCAAATTCTTTATATAATAACAACAAAAGACTATGAGTAAACTGAAAACTTATAGAAATATATATATGAATAGAATCAGAATACCTCAACAGAATTCCATTTTCCAAATTTCCACGCTTTCTACTTTGATATAATAAACGAGCTCTGCGAACATCATCTGTTTCTGTGGCAGATACTTGATTTATAGATCGAAGTTGTACGTCTTGTATAACATTATTTTGACCAAACGATGATTGAGTGGAAAAGAATGAATATCCAGAATACATTTTTATTTTATATTTAGGTAGAGTGATTAATCGACTACTTAACATAATAGGCAATCTTGTAATAATGTGCCATTTAAAATTCATTTTCTTTATGCTAACTAACTCAAACTCAAAACCTATTTAGTACTGGTTATCTACAAAGAAGTACACAAAACGGCGTTATTATGTACATATATGTAATAGAAAATCCGAGCTTACTGAATTTTGAACACAAAGAAAGACACTTAACACAGACCTAATAACACTAAAACTGATATTTTACTAGTAATGATCACAATACCAGAATGTTCACTGAGAAATGAGCAAATACCAAGTGGACTAAATATCACTTCTAAGGGATGTAGACAGTGAGACGGTAAATAGACATCAAATTCATCTTGACGTCAAGAAAAAAGTTAATGGGTGATATAGTGATAGATTACGAACCACCAATACTATCACACACGGTGACTACCATACAGAAGATGAGCAGAGTTATCGCTACTTGACGTTATGTACAATCAGCAGACATGAAAAATATGGATGGCCTGAAAGTGTACTCAGCAAAACAACTTGCCTCACGACAGCCGTCAGAATCTGTGTAGTACATTTGAAATTCCGCTATTTCAATTTTAAGTTCTAATTGATACGTGCTTAGTTTCTAATTTTCAGTTGGTAACTGTCGTAAAAAACTTCATTATTCACAATAATCAAAGATTCACATCCCTTCCCGCAATGGTTTATGTTGCAAATTTGTGCTAAATGACACTCTTCGGATTCTATAAAAAATAACATCTTGAGGTTAAATGCAAAATTACCAGGGACCGTGTGTTGCCGTTCAGGTCCTTTAAGGGTGAGTGATATTCTATTTTCATTAAAAACAGTAAAAGTTCGAATACTTTGAGGGATAAATCTAGGTCTTCCATTTTTGTCCCACATGAGTGATATTTGATTGTCGGGGAGTCAAACGATTCTATGACTACAAATAACTTATAGGACAGTATTCTACATTGACTACAGGAATTTTATGCAAACTTTAGAGAATAAGTGATGACCAGGAACGAATAACAGCAAGCGTTTTGTAGTGCGAATAGACGTCAGAAATGATCTTTATGATCATAAATGAAATAGCTATACTTCAGGTAAGTGATCTTTGCAAACCGTGAATTTAATACCTTACAGGCTACTATTACAAAAAACGTCACGTGTCTTCGTGGATAATTTTATCTTCAATCATAAAGTAGCACTTTCCGAGTAATCAAAGCTAAAGCGTAAAAATGACTTACCGAGAAGTTAAAATTGATAAAAATCGATAACACCATATTCAGATTCACTCTAGTTTCAAATGTACATGGAATTTTATAACTTCCAGTGTCGTTAAGATTTATTCCTACGCTGCGCAGATCGTCGAAGTAACTAAGCCTTTGTATGATAAAAATTTACCTTATATTATTATTTTCTCATAAAATAGGAATGGACTTAATGTTAGTTCGTGAATAGCGCTTCCCGAGCCCCAATTTCGGGGAAATTTGACCCACTTTGAGGAAGCCGATATGGTAAACTTTAGGGAAATGGCACTAAAACCTTAAATTTTCCTCAAACATTGGTGAATGTCATTTGACTTTGGGAGTTTCCCCAAAATACCCCAAAATTTCCCCAAACTTGGGAGATTGGGATCAGTGATAGCTGTCACTAATGACTGACATCTCAGTAAATAAAATAGCGAGAAACGCGTTAAAACAACTGTTTGAGATCGCGTACATTTTCAGGGTTGTCAAATGACGTCTACGGAAAGAATCACATAACAGCGTGATATTTTACTCACTGATTTGAAAGTGTTAAACATGTAAAATGGAATTTGAAGACAAGTTAAATGGATTAGTATTGAAGCTAATATTCGCTTCCTAATCCTTTCTAGAATAAAAGACAAGGCCTCTACAATTCTGAAAATTACCAAGATCACCAAAATCTCCTGACCTTCAAAACACAATTAGCGCCAATGAAATTGAATAGTCCAACCGATCAGTCAAACAGAATAGTGCCACACGTGCCTGTTTCTATAACGCTTTGCTCCTAATTAAAGAACGAGATATTTTACTTCAAGAGGCTTCATCTGTATATAACTACTTGAAATATTTGCTCCAAATATTTTCGGAGATTTCTATGCCACACCAGCCTACTTAGTCTGATCTTAAAAAATCTTCATAAACTCAAAATCAAAGTAAATCATCGTGTGAATCTTCGAAAATAATAAGAATCCAGCGAAGGAAATTTTTTTGACTAAATCATTCACTCAATCTCTCCATTCATACATATACCTGTGCGGTAAATTTTGCCATGGAAATATAGAAATGAAAACATAATTGTCGATACGAACCCCTTCTCCTGGACAACATCCGTAAAAATTATGATTAGTTCACAAAAACTCTTCTTATGGATATCGAATTTAATGTTGATGTTTACTTAATTGCTTATTTACGACTGCCATCCCTCGTAGAGGAGCATAAGACACATATCAGCATTCTCCATACACCTCCGTCCTGGGCAGTCCTTTCCAGTTCTTTCCTGTTACGTTCTGATACATTTTTTATACTCTCAGAGCAACATGTTCTTTCTTTTTCCTGTTTCCCGTTTCCTTTCAGAATTCTATGTGAGAGCCTGCCCCGAGAAATAGTTTTATGGTTTCCGTAGTATTTGTCCAACCCCCCCTAAAGTCTTTTCTTAATTTCCTCCTCATCTGGACTCTGTTTTGATCTTCCATAGTAGAATGTTGCTGAAGGTAAATGGCCAATGGGTGTTCAGTAGTTTGCGTAGATAACTATTTATAAATATTTGTAGTCTCATGATGATGGATGTGGTAGTTCTCTTTGTCCCATCTCCGTACAGTAGAACTTATTGGAGATCCTGACTTTGATATTGGCTTTCAGACAGTTATTTTGAGTACGAGATGCTCTTCAATCGTAGGAATGCTGTCCTTGTTTTGTCAATTCTCGACTTTATGTCCGCATCCGATCGTCCTTTTCATCGATAATGCTTACCAGGTACGTGAGTGTTTCCGCCTTTGCCATATTTTCTCCATCAAGTGAGATCGACTTGGTTCTCTCTGTGTTGTATTTGAGGATATTGCTCTTTTTGTGAATTTTGAGGTCTATTGATACAGAGTCTGCTGCTACACTAGTTGTCTTCATCTGCATTTGCTCGTGTGTATGGGATAGGAGGGCTAGGCTATCTGCGAGGTCCAAATCGTGTAATTGGTTCTGAGCTGTGCATTGTATTATGTGTTTTACTCCAGATGTTGATGTCGTCATTATCTAGCCAACCACTGGAAAAAAGAAGAAGGAGGAGAGTAAACAGATTTGTCTGACTCCGGCCCTTACTTGGAATGCATCAGTCAGCTGTCCTCCATGCACGACTTTGCACCGTAGTCCGTTGTACGACTTCCGGACAACGTTGACAATCTTCTCAGGAACTTCGTAGTGTCGAGAAAGTTTCTATATAACCCTCCTGATAGTATGTCGAAGAAGGGCGTATTGGGCATCTGTAATTCTGTTTATCAAGTTGTTCA
The DNA here is from genome assembly GCA_944470405.2 of Schistosoma mattheei. Classification (NCBI taxonomy): domain Eukaryota; kingdom Metazoa; phylum Platyhelminthes; class Trematoda; order Strigeidida; family Schistosomatidae; genus Schistosoma; species Schistosoma mattheei. The sequence continues at coordinate 36,211,744 of OX103945.1, forward strand.
CTACCTTTTTAGCTTTAGTTTAACCTTGGCCACAACCAGGTGGTGATTTGCAGACATATTAGCTCCTCTCCGAATTCTCAAGTCTTTGGTATTTGGCCCCCCAGGATAGCAAGGTTGTTTCCTGAGCACTTCGATTAGATTGATTGAAGCCTCTCGTATAATTGATCTTTATCATCGTCATTCGTATCATTAAGGAGCAGCGCATAATACTGGATAATATTCATAGTTATTCCCTTCTTCCTTGTTTTGAAGGATGCTTTGAAGGTTCTGGATCTATGAGACTGTAGCGGTAAATAAATCCCCAAAATAAATAGCTCTGCAAGTTTTCGACACTGGATGCTGACCACATTAGTTTTAATAGACTCACCTAGCTGAAGGCGCTCGATCATACATTCGTACCAGATCACGAGTGGGAACGCCGTGCTCAACATCCCCTGCAATCGCCAGCCAGATTAGATCAGACGATCCTCGATATATCGATAGCCTATCAAATATATTTTGAACCCCTAGCTCTGTCTCTTGATTTCACTTGACGGGTACGATTCATATCAGAAGGTGTTACTGGATGAAGCGTTGTCAACCTCCGAATACCTGTGGCATCTTCAAGGTTCCTGCACAATAGGTGCACTTAGTGCTTGTTTGGACAACATCAGAGCAACACCCTGAGTGTGCGTAGCATTTTCTTGTTTGTGACGAGAGTGTAACAGCATCAGCTCCACATCTGGACTTTGCAGCTTAACTGGTTCCAATGGTTCTCACTGACCGGGTCGTATCTCCGCGATTCTTCTGATAGTTATCTGGTACTCCCGGTCTCCCACATTGTCCGGACGTTCCATACCCTTATAAAAATTGTTTTCTTGGTTGTTAGAAGAGTCATCGGTCTCATGACTGCAGATGAATTTCGACTTTCATCATGAGGCGTCATTATTCAACTCCAAACACAGTTTTTAAATTGTTCAATTTTTTTTATTCCTTGTTAGCGTTTGTTTTAGGGAGGTTGTTTTCTATGAGATGAGGTTACCTGATGAGCCCTCAATCTCCCTCTTTCTTTTAGTGCTTGGGACCGATAGTAGCCCTAGTAGAGCTACAGGTGAAGTTTAAAGGAGATACGGTCGCTGAAACTTTGACTAGACGGATCTTGAAGTATTTAAATAGAAAGTTTTGTTCAGCATTATTTAATATTGTTATCTCACAATGACCTTCTATTCACGGATGTCTTAAGGGTAAGCTTCCGTTTTGAGCTACATAAATATGCACCTAGAGATATACTGTCTATTATGTGGTAGTTTACATTGGCAGCAGGAAGCGATCAGTTTCTAAGCGCATCTGAGAACTCAACACGGTGGGGATTTTGGAAGGAGAGTGCATAACAGTTACCAGCTGAATATGGGGCATCTAACTAACTGTGATCACGTCGCTTCGTAAGATTCTACTTTAAAGTAATCTACACAATCAAAGGAACAGGATCGAGGAATGTCTAATCAAAACCTATGCACTGTTGAAACATTGGAGATCCACTAATTCAAGTCTGGACTCTGAGCGCAAAAACGATGCACCCAAATTCTCATCCTTCCTTGGCACTAATTCTCTTCTATAATATTTTTTCCTATATTTTGCTTTTAAAATTTATGACTTGTAAATTCTAAACTGCATTAATCTATTATCACCCCATAACAGTTTTCCATGAATATTATTGCGATCGTTTTGACACTTATGTTTTTCGTTTCTCTCCGTATCTGTGGAGTGGACAATTATCTGTCATAATTCTGACCCACAAATTATCTTCATCCACATATCCTTCTCAAATCCCTTGATTATTACTTAACCTAATTTAATTTTTAGTTTCGAATCGATTCATGATGCAACTACAAATGATACTACTATAAGTACGAATGTACAGCCCAAGTAAGTGGTTGAGTTGAAAAGAAAATTTTCGTTGAATTCTTTTGATGTGATTTCGATATCTTATTTATTGTACACTGAAGGTTTCGTTTTGGCGAAGAGCGTTTTAGAATTTATGACTCAACGTTTCAAGGTGATCCACTTGCTGGTGCACTATGTTCTGCTAAACGCGGCGAAGGACGACAAGGTGTCTAGTGTAATTTATAAGTGATAAACTAGTGGAATGCTATGCTCTTTTAAAAACAGTTTCACTTTCCTGGTTTCACTGTTATATGATTTGTGATCTGAATGTTGTAGCTTAAACTGTGACTAAAATTTTACCAGAAGTTTAAAAATATCCGAGTGAATAAAACTAAATTGGAATCCATGTTTCTTAGACTTAGATGTACATGACAATCGCCCGTTATAAAATCCACAAAGCTACGTGGTGAAATAAGTTCTGTTGTGTCTCACTGTAGTGTAAATTATATGGCTCCACTTGGTCCAAAGTAATAATGTTCAGTATACATATTACTGGCTAATTGGGTCTTTGGTTTATTCGGAATTTGGTTTGCGAATTCAGTATTCAAGTTTGTAATACACATTCGATCTATTATTTTGGTAGAGAATTATGTATTACCACAGACAATCGAGCTATTGCTCCCGGAATAAAAAAAGTATATAGAAAGCGATTCTTCTTGGTTTTGGCAACGTTTCGCCTGCACCTACTGGACGTCTTATCCCACCCTTTGTATGTTTGACACCATAAAATTGTTGACTGGCTTTCCCATATGTTGCTATTAAAGGCCTCGTAGCGTAATTGAAAAACTGAGAGTGAGACCATAATTTATGGACAGCGTTTGAGTAACACCAAAGTGACCTTTAGAATGTCCACCTACTAACTAAGACTAATTTATGGTTTTAAATCTCTGTGAGGAATTAGAATTAGGCTTTTTGAAGTTGATGGTTAGAGTTAGGAATTGGACTTAGGATTTCATCAGTGATGACATCAGTTAATATTCAAAAAATGCTCTTTAGCCAAATGGATGAATGGATTTCGCTCTAAAACCTTAGGTGTGTTATCGTAAATCTGATTGGTTCCTCCATAAATTATAGTCGCACCCTCAATTTTTTGTTAGAATGTTTCACTCGTAAAACCGATGTATTTGTGATCCTCATATGCCTTACGTTAGTGTCTGGTAACGCTGAGGCAGAGTTACGGGTTGTTCGTTTAGATTTCGTTAACTTGCACCATCTTTAGTGTGGGTCAGCATCTGACTGCTCACTATAAATCCGAAAGATTACTCAAAATTTTACCACTTAACTGCTTTCATATTGCCTTATACTATAAGCTTCACGTGTAAGGTACAAATATTCTACCAGATTTCTATTGTAAACCTAGTCAATTTGAAGCAATGTACACTAGAAAAAGAAAGTTTCCATAAACCATACATAGTCAATACTACAGCTTCTACATTTTAAACCAACCTACCCTTCTTGACTTGTTCTTTAAGCAATTCAATTTTACTAATGCTACTCTCTTACTTTCTTGTGACACGACAGTCGGTAAATTTATGGTTTAGTATTGACTGGTCTTCATTTAATTATGTTGATTTTCACTTTTAGGTAATCATATTGTTTGCCTTTACGTTTCATGATATTAAATGAATAAAACCCAAGAAAGGTATCAATCGCTGTTGAAAATAATTATCCTTTGGATTTTGTTTTCGTATAGTGTCATTTTTGGACTTCGCTTTTCTATCCAGTTTATCAAATATCTTGGTAGACAATTAGAAAGAGAATTTCTTACCCCACTAATTTTTTTGCTCCTACTAATAATTGTTACTGGTTTTTGTAAGTGTAGAAAGACACTAAAGTAACAATAATCAACTTGTTTTCAACAGATGAATATTCTGCTTATCAAATCGGATTAATATCCTCCAACTTTTTTGATGCTTTGACTACCAAAAATCATGACAGATTTATATGGACTTTAAAATTATCAATAATGTATATATTTTGTGGCTCTTTGGTAAGTTATATTTAGCGCTGTCATACTGATTATTATGATTTTGTTTTACATGGCATTTACTATAGTAATTGAAACTTCACAGAATAAATCAACATAGTATCTGATGTAGTAGTGCTTCAAGTTTACTTGGCACAGAGTACAATATCGTGGTTTGAGAAATGGCCTAAAGAATAAAAATGACATGAAAAGTAACATACGTAACTTATTAATACTGTCTTTTGCAGTAAGGCTGGATAAAATTAACTTACCTATTAAAACGGTTTATAAATTTTGATGACAATTTTGCTGTTGTGATAAATATTAATGTAAGCATAAATGTCCATAACGACCTTTTTTATTGATCGACACCCCAAATCGAAATCGACTACCACTCTAAATGTATAGACTAGTACTCAGTAGATTGGAAATATGATTTAGTAACTAAACTACCTAGTAGAATTGTGAGACGAGTCAATTTTTAAACATTTTGCTTCTAAATATCAAACTATTAACTAACGAATGCATGATTTTCCACAGGGCTTGAATTGTTGATATGAATAACATTGTCTTGTTACTTTAAAGCCTTATCTACGTTAACTCTTCCGTCAAAGCATGGTTGACAGTGTGCAGGATTATAAACGTATTGACCTATTCTTAATTTGGAAGTTATTTCGTGCTTAATTGAAGTGTTGAAATTGTTAATTATCGAATACTCTCAGGTTTCTCACTTTTGCCTCCATATTTTATATCGTCCTAGAAACCTGGACATAGTTTGCTTGACATAAGATATTATGAAAACAGATGCCTGCTATTTCTCGGTCTGATAAAGTAATTACTGAGTAAGTCAACTTGTCTACTTTTCATGGTGATCATTGCTGACATTGAGTTAAAAGAATTTGCATTTTTGTTCTCCATTTAGGCTCTTGGTGTACAAAATATGGTCGTGGGACAATTATCACTAATATTACGTGAAATTTTAACCAAGAATTTACAAAGTCTATATTTTAAACGGAAAAATTACTATGTTGTAAATACTCTTACTGATTTAGACAACCCGTAAGTTTGTGTCTTACCCTCTCCTTGTTTTTAACTTGACTGATCAATAAAATATTTCCTTGTAGTGATCAACGTCTTACTCAAGATATCAATTTAGCTTGTGATCTGCTAACCAATATAATTGTATCAATTACTGTGAATCCAATATTAGTCGTATTCTATACATATTTATGTGTAAAAAAGTAATGTATTTTGATTTCGCAGTTCATATGTTTTATTCCAGAGCTGGTTGGTTAGGTCCAGTCTCAGCTTATATCCTATTCATTATATTTGCAATAATTTCGCGATTCCTTGCCTCTTGGAGTTCGCGTGCTTCATTTGAACGTCAGAAACAAGAAGGCAATTTTAGGTAATTGTTAATTTTAAGTATCCTTTTATTTTTTTGTATTTAGTATTTACAAGTTGTTTCCAAACTTTATCTGAAGTTTTCATTACAATTTAGCGGAAATAACGATGGATATGTGACCTTCTTAGTCAATGAATCTTATATTGACCAGATAAGCATAACAATTAACTTTCAATTTATTAAGAGAGTAATTTATTCGGAATGCATTTCAGCCCCTCTAAATGCAAATTGTTGCTTCACTACTGGCCTGTTTCAACACCTGAACTAAGGATAGGAGTGAAATAGTCAAACGCGTCGACGATTTTACTTACCTCAGTAGTCTCGTCAGCCCTAATCGGTTGTTGTATGACAAAATCTCTGCTTATTTGGCTTTTGTTAACTTACGTAACCTATGGCAAAGGCGAGATATCCGTCTATCAATTGATGAACGGATGTACTGCGCGGCAGTTCATTCTGTTCTAATTTACGGCTGTGAAACGTGGCCATTAAGAGCTGAAGATAGTCGTAAGCTACTAGTATTTGACCACAGATGCCTGATAAATGTTCCTCGCATCTTCTGGGATCACTAGGTAAGTAATAGTGAAGTTAGACACAGGGTTTAGGGAATAATGGTAAATCGACTGGGATGGTTGTACCACGTTTTACATATGCCTGAACACTGATTACCACGACATGCAATGCTGACTGTTGTTAGTGATGGTTGAAAGTTAGGGGCGGCCAAACCAAAACGTAGCACCAGTGCATGAAGTCACTAACCTCTAGTTTGAGCCATGTTGGAAGATGCAGACTTGTTAGTTGGGGTCTGCGGTGCTATCATAACCAGTGATTCTCGTTTACATGAATGAGAACCGATCACAATGGCGCACGTGTATGCACTCTATGTCTTTCCTTTCATTGCGAGATTAAAGTTACTTTGTGTCTTTCCTTCTAAGAATTAGTTCTTTCTCTCTGTATTATATCCCTATATGCACTCTTTTTTAAATATTACTACCATTGAGGTAACTGCTCGTAAGAATTCGGTGTTCATCTTAATGTAGTAACAAGGTACAGCCACTTGGATCAATGCATATATGTGCCTGGTCCTAAGTTGTAGCTGGCTGACTGAATTTGTTCCCTTAATTTTGTCGGGAATTTCCTGCTTTATTATATCAGTGTGTAGCACGGATGCATTTCCTTTTTTTTTTTCACCAAGTCTTGACTACATTTTCGTTTCCTATTAATTTGTTTCCTAGTTTTTGTTAATGTAATTTAAGTTCCTTTCAACATAATGATTTTTTCAGTTCCATATTATTATTTTCGCTTCATTATTCAAACTAAAATCAAGATAATATGGCACTAGGTTATAGATTTATGTAGTAAGTGAATGCTTACTGTAATCAATGCATCTCATAAGAACTCGCTATTTTTTAAAATTTGCATAGCAACAGTATGATATGAAATAATAATAATAACGATAATCTACCAAGTTGTATAGAACATTTGGACAATTTTTCTCACTCACTTGTAATGTACATAGTAGAGTTACATATTATTGTAAATTTATATCTTATTGTACTGTTTGACGGTCCTAAATATAGAATTAGTGTAATACTTTATCAAACTTCTTGTTACTGATATGATAAACTACAGGGAAATCAGAAGTCATCATTTAATTGAGTAAAACTCGTGGGAAATGACATATTTACTAGTCAGAAGTAACTATTTGACGAGGGGACTTTAAAACGTATCTCTAAAACTACAGATGAGCTAAGGACATTGAACATAAGTGTGTAAGTTTGTACAGTGTAAGCATGAATTACATTAGAACTTCCTTGAACGTGAAATTCATAAATCGTTTTTTCCTAAACTAGAAGCAATAGCTAGTGATCTGGGCATTTACTATTCTTGATGTTGGATTTAAAAATAAGTTGTATACACATGACTCAGGCACTCTGCAAGACTGTCTTTAATCTAACGCTCGATTTCAAAAGTCATATTTTTCTCTGAATTTCTATGCAAAAGCTAATTCGGTCGATCATTTTTTTTACTCATTGGGATATAACAAAAAATATATTTATTATCAGTCTATTGTTTTTAAAAAAGGCAATAACTTTAGTGGATGAGTTATATGATGTGCATGTCAAGCTTCTACATCGAGGAACTATTCTGGCTTATACTGAATTGTTTTGAAAAATAAACTAACAGTGGCTATACGAGAACATGGTTCATGAAATTATTTAATTATGTACGAAGGTCTACATGCAAACACTTATCAGTGTTACAAAAAGTAATTAACTCCAGAACCTGGGTGATGTGTTTAAAAGTCATTCACAGTGGCATAAATTAAACCACTCTCTATCTAGTGAACTTGAAAATTTTTGTTATGTATCACTTAATTTTGTCTTTTATTATCTCTCTACCCCTATCCTTCATGTCTTTTTTTGTTATCTTTTCGATTTTGTTAAATCTCTATTCTTCTGCAGAAGTTATTAAATAGAAGCTTGTATAAACTTTTGTTCAATGCTCTACATTGACATACATCAGTGCAGTTATGCAGTTATTTGTTGGTAGATTCCAGTTCCAGATGAAAGCTATTGTCGCATTTATCAGTTTCTCAGATTATTGATTAGGACTTGATTACTCGTTGTTCCATTTTTTGTTCGCTTAAAGCCGTTTTTGTAAATCAAAATGAAGCAAAATATATTACAATTTTTTTTCGTCACGTTTTTTCTTGGGTTTTTCTCCTTTCTCTTTTTATAATTTATTGTCAGTTGTTTCTTCACTTTTTATTTTCAGGTTTGTTCATACAAAACTAAGATGCTCAGTCGAAAGTGCTGCATTTCTTGATTTGAGTGAATCATTAAATGCCATTTCAGCGAATTCATTCAATCGGTTATTTCATGCTGTACGAGTTTTTATTAATCGTAATGCTGTAGTATTTTGTAAGTTATATATATGTATGCATTCATCACTTCTGTAAGCTAAGTAGTTTGATCTTGAAGTTTTTATTGTCTATCTAGGCAACAGTTTTTGATATAACCAACTGTTTATTTTATCGACCTTGAGTTCGGTTGAATGTTATTAATGCTTGTCCTTTCATTATATGGATATTTATTTTCATTTTTTCAATCCTTTGACCTGATTCTCGCTGATGTATCTGAGGATGAAATTATGAATGATTAAAGAACTGAACAGATTGCAATAAAAATTATATTAGACAAATCAGCATACCTTCCTTATCTCCATCCGAATGAACTCCGATTAGATGTAAAACACTACAAAGTATCCGGTTATATCAATACACAATCAATTCTAGGCACATGTTCGACTAAGAAGGTATTGAAATCTTGGATAGAGAGACCTGGGGATTTTTAGAGGTTTAGCACCGTGTATATCGACAACCAGTAGACTTATCGAAATCGGCACAGTTTATCAATTAATCCAAAAAACCCATAAGTAATAAAACGGTTAAGAGTCAGGCAGTAAGGGTAAAGACAATGGAAATAACCATTCAGATAATAACTAGACAACTGTTGACAACAAGCAATCAACTTCAGGATCGGCGAATAAGCTGTTCGTTATATGTAGAAAATTTTGAATAGTGCACTTCTATCTGGAGTTTACGCTGGAGATGATAACATTGTCTAGAAGGCAGTGAATACGTGACGATTAAACTATCCAGCTTTGAGAACCAAATTCTACCGAAAAGTGAGCGATATGTTCACCAGACCGGTTGGCTGGACTTTATACGCATAAGCATTGGTTTAATAAAATTTTGTTTGAAATGATAAACAGAAAGTCTGTAGCGTCTTGTTTCATTTGTGTAGCATCCCTGCAAATTCCTATAATATCTGTTTTGAACATAGAATTGTCTTCAACTATTGTTTTAGCCAGTAAACCAAACTAATAAATTAGAAAGACTGTAATTGATGCTTTGTGTTTTGTTAAAATATAATAAATATACGAATCAGATACTATAAGCCAATTAATTTCCAGTCCTAGTTCTTCGTTGTTAATCTGAGATTATCAATTTAGTTCTACAGTATTATATGGTAATGAAGCTATGTATTTTCGAAGTTTTTAAAAACACTTCTTCTAGACTGAAGCGGAGTTTCTTGTTGAATTCTTTAAACATATTTACCAAAGAATATGTTACGCATATTTGTTTTTCTATGCTATCTGTTGTTGTTTATATTCATATTTCTGACCAGATGTAACACAACTTAATGCATATTCTGGTGGTGTAGTAAATTATGTCGCTCTTGGAATCATTCTGTTCAATGGTCCAATTCGAACAATGTCAGCATCTGAAATCACTGTTCTTATTAGTCAGGTAAATAGGCATCAAATAATTCGTTATGTGTATACAAATTTTAGTTTTCGTTGTTGCTGATGTTGCTGCTTGAACTTTTTTCTTGACAATCCACATCTTTTAAATTCTAACAGTTAACCCCCATTGCTTTTACTGTTTGGTATCATTGAATTTGTCTGGTATGTGGTTAATGGCTATGGTTAGTTGAGTGTGATATCTATGTATGCATGTATAGATAAGGTAGATAAATGTTCTTACCTTACTATCACGTCTCTGTATTATCGAATGATAAGTTTTTTTTTTTGAATTTGGTTCGTTCGAAAGTGGGAAACGTAAACAGGTAATAGTATCATGGGTTCGTAAAATCCAGTAAATAAAAATAGCAATGACGATTGTCATATTATTTAGTTTTTAATGCTAATCGAACTCTATTTGATCACCTTTGCAATGTGGCCATTAAGCTGGGTGAATCGACATTTCTGTGTTCTTTGTCTGATATTCGATATTTGGAGGCAATTGGTAAAATAATCCGGAATATTGGTTTCTTACTAGTTGGGGACCACAATATTTAGGTGGTAAAGTAGTCTTTGACCGCCACACTAGTCGATTCAAATTCGAATCTCCAGAAAGTTATCATCAATTCTTGTTAATGAGTGCCAACCACTAAGAAACGGACCTAGCAGTCCCTTTCTTCAGCAACCATCGGACAGAAAAGGAAACAAACCAGGATAGTAATTTTGCGCTACACAATTCAAGCACTTAATTCAGTTTTTTAGCATGTTCTTGGGGAAGAAAGTTTAATTTTGAAATTAATGATCTACTTCGGTGGAATTCCGAAGTCTTCATTAATCATGAAGCCAAGTTACTAAAAGGTCCATATGATAATTCTGTCACATTTCTTTCTGACGAGAAACACTTCCAATGATATATTGATTATTGTTGACTGATTGGTGGACTAAAAATCCTTTGTTCCTGATTTCTCTGTCTAGTTGGTGTGTCGTAAATTTCATAGTCTATATGTGGTGGATAAATTCCATAGATAGATCAACGAGAAACGCAAAAAATTAATCTAATATTGTTAAGTATTTCTAAAGACTAAGTATTTAGATTGAAATTCAACAAATATTTAATTATTTATCTAAATCTCGAGTTCGGGAACAAAACGCTGATCTATGGACTCAATCACGTAATTATTGAGGCGGTAACTCACAAATGTCATTACTGTTTAAAAGTCAATTGAAGTTGGAATTTTGCACCATTAAGTTTCAGTTCAGTCATACCGTGTTTACCTGGACATATGTCCTGGATTTAACCCTGTTTACTGGGTGCACATTGTTTATGAGTTTTAGATCTAAATAAAATTGCAACTTAGTGACTTTTCCTTCATTTTAAAATTATTTCTCAATGAATATTACTTCGATTTTTGGTGGCTCAGTTGTTACGATACTCAAATTACAACTACTAAGCCACAGTTTAAAATCCGCCTCTACCTATTTCAGTTTAGACAGTCGAGTATTAACACTAGCCCTTATACTTGAAGAATGGCTCAAAGTTAAAGATGCAAAGATTTGTACCTATCAATTGAGTATTGAAAATGTTTGCTGAAAAATTATGAATGCAGTTCACAAACAAATCTATTCTATTATGTGGTTTGATGTAGTTGGGAGAAGAACCTAAACTTATATTTTGTCCATATCTACACTAGTCATGCCACTTATTGTCTAAAAATAATGATTATTTTTGTGTTATAATTTTTTTCCCATGAAAATAAATATTAAAGTAGTATCTTTTTGTTCTTTTCCTTATTTCCTCAAATACACACAAATAATTCTAGACTAGTTTCTTTCTTCTGTATTTAATTAATAAATTAACAAATTTAATTAATTTATCTACTGATATTGCTCAATTAGTTGGTGTTGGACATCGGTATGTAAAATAAATATTTATGATTTTGATCAATTTCAAAGTGTAATGTTGAAATTAACACTCAGTTTTTACAAATGTTTATATGTTAGACAAGAATTAGGTCTGATAGTCGGGTCCTAATTACATTGACATTTAAGTGCTGTATAAAATTTAAATCATCTTCCAGAAGTTTTTGTTCCAGTTAACTTCTCAGTCTGTCATACACAACGTAAAACCTGGAACATATGTACGTCGTTTCAAATTACCATACCCTACTAGCTTAGCGCCCGACCGTTGTTGCTACCTTGACGTGGTGGTCGGGCTTGCCTATCGTGATGAACCAAACAAGCTATACTGGCTGGAACAACCGTTCCTCAAGGTCCTACCATACCAGACAGGTCGGTTGAAGAGCGGTAAGACTAAAAGCAACAAACCAAAGGTCCGAAGGCAAAATCGTACCGCTGACTGTATGGAGGTGTGACGACAGTAAGGTGTTTCCTTCAGACAACCAGCATAACAGCGATGCTGCCTTCCCACAAGGAGGAGTGGGGTTAGAAAAGGTCGACCCTAAAACTGCACACCCCACCTTATCCCACGGATATCCGTCTCCGGCGGTAAGGTTCCAATACTTACGGAGCTAACACAAAGATTACCAACAAACGGTCGTGTGTGACTAACCTCAATCAGATGTCCCTCGGGCACTGCGGTCGTGCTCTCAGGTCACTAAGACAACCTCTAATCCGATTTCCTTTTCAGATACCTCCAGAAGAACCCTTTCACGGTGCGGGCAACCGGGAAGTGATAACCGCACTCATACCTCTAACAGCACATCTGACTGACTGTCTGACTAGATTAACGAAATGAAATTTCCAGGGGAGATCCCATAGTAGTTGAATTAGTAAAAGTATTAGTGACAATACATGTCTTAATCGTCTCAGTCGATAAAGATTAAATACCTCGTCAATAGATTTGCCATCCTTACCTAATACCCTGTGTCTAATCTCACAATTGGTAACTCGATGGTCCTAAAATATCCAGAAAATCCCTCGAAGATACCTACAACCGAATACTAGCTGCCTACGTATATTCTCTTTCATTACGGACTATGTTCCACAGCCATAAAATATAATGGAGCGAACTGCTGCATAGTAAACTCATCCTTTTTTTAGTAAACGTATATCTCGCCTATGCCATAAGTGATCCTAGTTAGTCAAGACCAACCGAGCTTTGTGAATCCATGCTGAGAATTTGTCAGACACTAACCCACAAAGGCTGATGAGACTTCTAAGATAAGTAGTTGACACGCCCAACTATACTCCCTATCATTAGTTCAGTCGTTGATGTAAACCAGTTCTGAAGCAACAGTTTTGGACCTGGATGGATATAAACACATCACAAAAGCTCTAGCATTTTTTCTTGAGGCGTTTAAAAGCCTACTTTTTTTCAGTGTCTTCATTAAACAGGACCATGTCATTTGTGTATTCTATGTCAATATGTGAGAATCTCCTGATTGAAGATCGATTCCTGAAAATTCAGACGTTGTGAGGTATCTCTGCAAGCATGTCGTTGAAAAAGTTAACTAAAAATGAGGAAAGTGGACAACCCTGACTAGCAATGTTTTGAAGTTATCGATCTCGAAGGCAGTTCACCACAAGCTCTGACTTGACGAAATTATGTGTATGCACTCTTTATTGGATTCATAGTCTCTATTTAGGTTGTAAAATAAAATTTCCAATACTCTTTACCCTCTAATCAGAATTCTTTAATCAATGACAATTTGTGATGGTGACCATTTATAGACTTTGGAAATATCTACGGTTTAAAACACTAATGAATGAAATGAAAATTTATTGTTTATTTGATGTTCAGTTGTATCTTACCTCTATTTTTTAAACGATCAATTTCCAATAACTTTATGATTATTCATTTTTTATTTATTTTTACTCTTGTAAAATTAGCATCGTAAACTTGGACAAATATTTGAGAGAAATTAATTTATATGATACTCCAGCTGCTTATATCACATCTTATCAAACTCAGTGGTCATTTATTAGATCAAAAATATTCAGGTATGATTCAAAGGGTGATAATTTCCTGTTCTCTTCTTTTTTTTCATTGATCAGTTTTATTAACAAGTTTTGTTTACTAAAAAGTATTCGTTGGTATATATTACATTGTCTAATTGCCAAGCATTTAGTTTCGTTGTCGCTAAACTCATCACCACCTACTTTATGTAGAGATGTGTGAGCTGTTCAATTATTCCACGATCTTTTTGATTGAGATCATGAACCGATTGATGTTAGACCACCATTGAAAACCTGGGAGCACTGGACGGCTGTTTCCTCCTATTGTGGGACTCCTCGCCAGTGCGCATCCACGATCCCGCTCGCGGGATTCAAACCCGAGGTCTTCAGCCTTGCGCGCGAACGCTTGACTTACTGGACCCCTGAGCCGGTATCCAATGGTGTTGATGTCTAACCTCAACCAATCCATGGAATTGAGCGACCTTCCATTGTACTGAGGTAGACACCTGTCTCTACCTGACACGGATTAGCTCCACTGGTCATGGATTCTGACTAGAACTCCGAGAATTCTCTCACAAAGCTAGTCATTAGTGAGCCCATGATACTTACCAGTATAGGGGTTGTGGAGATCTCCATCAACCCGATTAAAGCTCTAGACATTCGCTTTTCGCCCTTCCATTTTCGTAAAAAACATCCTCTCCGCGAGAAGGCAGTGAGTAGGACTTCCCTTGCGGTGACTGTATGCGCGTGACCATGTGAAAGGATTTCAAGCGGGAGAGCGGACTCCCCTCATCCTCGGCCCTACCAGATAGGGGGGCGAATAGGAATAACAACGAGGCGGATTGCATGCATATAGCATTCAAACCTCTTTAAACCTAGGACACAGTATTAACGTCATTCACTATCCCATCGCCCCTGACAAGTCAGGCAACCCGAAAGTCAAGAGAATACTATCAAGGCATACGAAAGGCTCGGTACCCCCTAGATGGAATACTATGTATGCCCAGTGTCCAATTGAGTAATAAATATAACTAGTATTCATTTTAATATTTTAAATTATTAGTTGATCAATAATTAGTTTATGCAACAAATGTATATGTATATAACTGAGCTACCCTATTCACAACCAACACAATGTATGACCGATATATCTACTTACACTAACTGATCAATCACTAATGTATGCTAACTGTAATGAAATTTAGATTCAGTGCATCCTAGCTTTTGCTTCAACACAACCCAACATCAAAACAGTGCATAAAATAACATCGAATCACTTAGAATAGTGCCCTTCACTTTAGAATTCTTTCAATACTGAGGGTTATATCGATTACTTCTCATTGGTTAATCAATAATGTAAACTGATATAATCTGCGTATACAAAGTATCTCACTATTTTTTGGTTCATACATTTGACTTCCGTTTATGTTGCATTGCGCTTAACTTTGGGATATTTAATATTGTATTGGTTGATAGTTCGACCATCTTACAAAAGTATGGTCGAAGTTATGGGCAGTTTCTACGTAAGGTACTTCTTCAGTTTTTATACGGAACATGATATTCTTGATGGAAAGCATAATCTATCCGTACCGTAAAATTCTGTATAAGGTAATTCATCATGTTGAGTAGTTTCTCATCAATTTACGCTGGTATTTGAACCATTTTTGTTGTGTTCATAAGAGTATTTAATGCATTGTAAATACAACTTACACGATACAGTATATCATATTTTTTGCATCTTTTTATATGTAATTTAATTTAACACCATATCAATGGAGTAACTAAATACATCATCGTAATATTCAACGACGAATTTCACATCTTGTGCAATTGCTTGTTATACAACCTGAATTCCTGATTTGAATTAGATGTACTTGGGCGGTGTTTGAAAATCAAATGCTTAGACCATCACAGTTAAATCTAAGATCATGTAATGTTTTTTGAGGATATCTCTTTTTCACAAAACAATAAATTTGTTTTAAAAATTTCTATTTTCTTTTTCTCATCCTAGCCCCATACACGATATCATTGACAGGGATAATAATTGTTTACTGGATGATATTGTTTTTCAAATCAATCATATATCAATATGTATTCCATTGAATCCTAATAATGTTTTAATTCATGGTATGTTAATAATTTGGCTTCTCTATTTTAATGTACTGGCACTCACGGTAGAATTTGATCAACACTAAGCAAGAATTGATATACATGGCATTGGCCATTATTCAGTGATCAGTCAATTAACAATAAACCTCACTCCTATATGAAATCAAAAGCGGTCCAGATAGCTCACTGGTAGCGTTTCTGACCATGAACCTAGGTGATATAGGATTAAACCTTCCAGAGAGTATCATTTCTCTCAAGATTACAGGTACACCTTGTTGACAAGTGCCAAATAGCACGAAACTTAGGTTGACGATTTCCTGTCGACTACCTCTAACCACTGTTTTACTCAGAGTATATTCTCTTCACCTTAGCAAGAATGTTGATTATTTTTGAGTTCAACGTGTAAATATATTTTGATACTGTCGATATTGTGAAAAAAAGAGGATATCTGTGTGAATTTAAAAAGAAAAGAGTAAATAAAAAATTCGAACAGATTACTAAGTAAACGCAAATAATACACTTTTATTTCAGTTTTAGTTTGGAAACGGCAGGAGGCTTGATGGCCTGTGTTACCCCTGGCAATGGTGGTCTCTCAGTTGATCCAACTTTCTTTTGAAAGAGTCGACGGATGGAGCCTCAACCACGTGCTGAGGTAGTGAATTCCACTTGTTGATGATTCTATGGAAAGTCGATAGTCAACTGACAAGTAATTTGTTCTGGGCTTGTGAACTTTTTTGGAGTGTCCTCGTAAATTCTCTGTTTTGGAAGACAAGAAAAATGAGGGCATATCAGGTGCAAATTTATCACTAAGCAATTTGAAAACTGTAATCAAGTCACCTCTAGTTCTGCGATATGACAACGGGAAAAGGTTCAGCTTGGCCAGTCGAGCTTCATACGGAAGCTTCGCTATTCCGGGAATCAGCTTAGTCGCTGTTCTCTGAACCTTTTCCAGAAACTCACTGTCTTTTTTAAGCAGGGGCTGGACGCTTGTATGCAGTACTCAAGTTTAGGACGTACGAACACTGTACACAAAGTCAAAAACGTCTTAGCGTCGACATGACTAAAGGCCCTACTTATTGACCATAACGTTCTAAAACCTTTGGCTGCTATTGCTCGGCATTGTGCAGTAGTCTTTAGGTCTTGGCTAACGATGACTCCTAAGTCATCATATGTCTGGACGATAGGTAACTCAGTGTTGTTCATCACGCATGTATCTGTACCTTGATGACCGATATGCATCACAACACACTTGGAAGTATTTATCGGCAACTGCCATGTTTGAGACCATTCAGATAATTTCTTCAGGTCATTTTGGAGTCCTAAGCTATCATCCTTACATCGTATCGTTCTCCATATCTTGACATCGTCAGCATATAGCAAGACCGATGATGATAGGAGACGAGGACGGTCATTTACATACAAGAGGAATAGCACTGGCCCCAAAATTGTACCCTGAGGCACTCCACTAAGCACAGTTTCCCAGCTAGATAACTTAGAGTTCACCTGTACTCTTTGTTGACGCCCAACTAAGAAGTCTTTTATCCACATCAATAGATTGCCTCCAATTCCGACATTTCTTAGCTTCTATAACAGCCGGTTGTGAGGAAGTTTGTCAAAAGCTTTGCTGAAATCAATGTAGGCTACGTCTACAGGTAACTTTTGGTCCTTAAGAGCTCACCAGCTTTCACGAGTGACTAATAAGTTAGTGAGACAAGAATAAACTATTCTAAAACCATGCTGCTTCTCCGAAAGGATCCGGTTTTCATCGAGGTACTTAAACAGCTCCATCCGAATAATCTTTTCTGAGATTTTAACAACCACACTAGTTAAGCTAACGGCTCGGTAATTCTCAGGTCTATGCTTCGTAACTGTTTTGAAGACAAGACTTATTATGGCGTTCTTCCAGTTTTTTGGTAAACGACCCTGGGTTATGGATAGGTTAAATTATATACTCCAAGGGTTCGCAACGAAGTTAGATGATTCCTTTAGTAGCCTAGGATGCAATTCATCGGGCCCCGTGGATTTACTTATGTCAAGCTTATTTAGCAGACCAAAGACATCAAGTTCTTTTATAGTCACGCTATCCAGTGTATGTGTGGGGGATTTGTATGCGCTGACGGGAAGGGTGCTCCTATGGTATATACATTGCTAAAGTAGTTTGAGAACACTTGAGCCTTACCAAAGTCGTCCTCCACCAATGATGCGGCAGTATTTTTGTTATATCCCAATGAGTAGAAATGTGTATTTCTAACGTTTTATGACTTAATGTAGGTCTACTCATTGAGATATAGCAAAAATATATTTATTATTAACTTTCTACCCAATACTCAATTTATTTGAAACTATCAAATTCAACCTTGGTATTAATACTTATAGTAATTTTAAGTAGTCGACAACAATTAGTGATATATTAACGGGAATTCGAAACAATAGGATAATCTGAAGTATATATGTCTAACAATTAGGTTTAAATTCGGCTACATATTATTCAGTATGATATCTCTTGAAAATGAATTGAATAATTTCAAAGATAGTTTTGATTGCAAAAATTTATCATCTTTATGGTAATTGTCAGTTATCAAAACTATTGAAATTACTTTTCATTCTGAACTGAATGATTTTACGTGAAAACCTATCCTTATTACAAAAAAGATAACCACTATCGTCAAGATTATTGCTTACTCACTCGTTAAGCGTACTACAAAGAAAATTACTTTTTACAACAGAACCCGTTGACGACAATACTAGACTAGAATAATAGTAAAGAGGAAAGCTTCGATAGTTGGTAAAAATAATGTACCTGATTAAGAACACAGGTAAATGAATGTGAGACTGTTAAAATTGTCTATGAAATGAGTGAAAAGAGTCTCCAGTTAGCGCCTAACATTTGTACAAGATTTAGCCAAAAGTGACTGTGAATGTGGGAAATAGTAATTGATAGATTGGGCATAACTCAAGAATGGTAAATCGTATAATAATAGTTCATAGGTCAAAATGAGGCTTATAATAGGAGGAAAACGAATATGAATAGTCTAGTTATTTAACAATTATACAATAAATATATACGTATAGTTTTAGTCTAGAAATAGATTCCAACAGTTACCATGCATTATTCTCATCAGGATATAACAACCACTAGTACACCATAATTATTAACTTTTTTTTTCTATTTCACTGTAGATTGACATTTTTTTAATTTGTCTAAATTTTTTCTCTTTATAGACTTATGTTTAACTATTAAAAAGCATGAAGCCCTACTTATCACTGGTCCGAGCGGTGTTGGTAAAACTGCTTTATTTCGTGTTTTAGCTGGTCTATGGCCAGGTCTCATCTTAATGAATAATAACTCAGGGAATAATAATGCAATCAATTCATTATATCATTTCTATCAGTCGGATAATTTCCGAGTTGTTTTTATTCCACAAGTATTATACATACCATGGATGACAATTCAATTAAATAATGAATTTTACAAGTTATTAACAAATTTACATTGTTTCATGATGGCATCAAATTCATTAATATTATCGAATATCCGTAGAGAACTACATTTGTGTTATTTATTATTGAATATAGCATATTCTTTCGATAGTCAATCTACTGGTGGGCTTAGTGCTAGAGCTACAACATTTGATATTGACAATTCTGAAGCAAGTAAGTAATTGCTTTTAATAGACTCTTGTTTTCTATTCATCCAAGATAGTTCTCATATCAGTGTGATAATTGCTTAAAACTCATTAAAAATTGAGGACATTAGACAGTTGATTTTCCCGATTCAGGATTTTTCCACTGGATGGATAGCCGTAATCACCCACCCACCCTTTATAAAGGATTTATTCTAAGACTCTTTAGTTATAGACTTTCGAATCGGAATCTAGTGAATTGGATTTCTAACTTTAATTAACTCAAAATACAGCTCAATAATCTCCCAATATCACTTATTGACAGCTGACTCAGTCAAGATATTGCTGGCTACACAGGCTAAGATTTCCCAGAATAACTTCGGAATATTCAGTTCGTAATTGTTAACATAGAATCTGTGTTCATTAGTGATTCTGAAGTTAGCTTGTAATGAACCCATAATGTTTATTGTTTATTAGTTGGATTATGGAGATTAGTTCAATTTCGATGATAAATCTTATCCTAGGTTATTTAGAGATATTTTAAAAAGCGAGGACTAAAAACATGTCCAGTACATTCTATCAGAGTCTCGTAAACAATGTTTGAAGTTTGTTAGACTTCCAATCTTCGAATAAGAAAAGATCTCATCAAGACTCACTTGGGAATATGCCTTAGTTTGGGCATAACGAGCAAAGTAGCCGAGTATGATGATCGGTTTATTTATATAATAAATTTCATCATCTGACAAATAGAAATACAGAAGACATCCAATTTTTGTCGGCTTATCCTTCGTTTTATATACAAGATGTACACTTACGTATCTATCAAAAAGCGAGTATACTGTCCAGAAATTTTTGTGCCACTGGGTGACTATAAAATTAATTTTCAGCTGTAGAGTTCTTTTAACCGTAATTATTTTATAGTATTTCTAGCATCTGATCCCTTTTACCAATTTGAATAAAACCAGAATAATATGAATGCTTTATATTTTGTGGTTCCGCATCAGTTACTTAATGTTTATTTTGTTATTCTAACTAAATTCATTATTATTTCATGTATGCCAGAACCATTCTTTCATTCATCGGCTTTTTCACTCAATTCTCTAAATTTACTCCCTTATTCCTTCCTTAGTTTGTGATTTCTATCTTCATATGACCTTACATATTTCATGCATATATATATATATATATATATGAGTCAGACATTACCGCCGTGAGATATCGAATTAGTGGTCTAGAGGTTAAGTGTTCGCGCGAAATCGAAGGTCCTGGGTTCGAGCCCACTTGTGAGATCGTGGATGCGCATTGCTAAGGAGTTCCATACTGGAATGGAATAGTCGTTCAGTGCTTTTAGGTTGCCTAGCTTAGATTGACCAGTGATCTCAACTGTGGAAATGCTACAATCTCTACAAATCCCCGAACAGCTATATATATACCTCAAAGTTACACTACAATACACCATTTATTTGTGAGCAGCTGATGAGAAATCAAGAAAAATATTAACTTTCTATTATCGTCCCCTAATATAATATTTTTCTTCAAATTGCCGTTTGGTCAACCACGAAGTGATTAATGCTGAGATCTGAAGTATAGTTCTATGTGAAATGATCGATCAGTCAATGAAGTGCAGTATTAATTAAGTCTTGCCTACAATAATTCGGAAGATAACGAAAGGGTGAGTAGATTCGAAAACAATAACTGGTTCAGTAAATTGACTATCGGTATCCATCAAATCTATGTAGCGTCGCAAAATCACCCCTATGTACCAAAATCAGGCAGATCGTATTTGTGTATTTCAGAAATCAACATTAGAAATCTGAACCCCTTCAAAATCATTGTTACTCACAAACCAACACATTCACTTCAACTGAATGATAGATACAACAGTGCAAAAAGATAAATTCAACACCACTTACAAAATAAATTTTACCAAGTGAGAGTGACAGAACATTGGATAAATTGGACATCAAACTCACTTGATCGTACACACATTTCGACTTGTGATCAAACAATACGGTGATAAAACATAGTCGTAATTAATCCATTTAGACAACCACAGGTGCGAATTCAATTGAGAAAATGTCGAACCTGTGGAGTGAAGCGATTCTGTGTATATCGTGTAATTTTGAGGGTTGTGTAATTGAGATAAATATTTATAACCACTAGACATCGACCTAATTAATCATTTCATGAATAAATGGTGTGAAGTGAATCGGACAAGTTAGTGATGAACAGGAATGTTAAGACAAACATATTGATAAATAAAGATAAACAAAGCGTCATCGAATTTAAGTAGTCACAAACATTATTATCAAATTTGGATTGATATAGTACCATTAAATCTTCGTTTTTTATCCGATCAATATATATTTGTTATGTCTTCGGGATGAACGCCACTTGTTACATCTGGTCGCTGCTGTTTATTTTATCAGAATCGTTTATTACTTACATTGTAAAAACGAGGAACCACTGCAATTCTCAAGATGCAAAATTAAGAACACACACACGACTATGACGGTGACGACGACTAGTCGAAAATACACTGACTTATATATTGATTATACACCCATTTTGATTAATAATTAGGATGAAATCACATATATGAAAAATACTTAGAGTCATAACAAATCACAGACTGAGCATAGTTCATGTCAATGGAATAAAAGAATATCGTATGTTATGCAGAATAAAATATCATACGAGAAAACAAAAATACTACACACAGTAATTATCACATTAAATCAAGACGGAAGTAATGTTGAACCAAAAATATTAGGAATTCAAATTTAAAATTGTCAAAGAAATGCATTCTCTTATTGTATATCTGTATTTTCATTATTTACTGGTTTATGTATAACGCTGTTATTGAGTTTGAAAACATCTTGTTTCATGATTAAATAGATGTACTTGTTGTTCGCCATGATAACTAAATGCCACATTTTAAGTTACTGATCGTATTAAAAGTTAATCGATTCACTAAGAATAATCTATTGACATAGAAGTTTATTATGCTTGTTTTCTACATTGAACTCAGTAGTCCATTGGATAACTCGTTGACATTTAAAACAGAAAATGTAAACAGCAATACAAAAATCCACGTATATCTGGCTAATTGTTCGGATTCAACTGTTAGTCATTATTTATCCAGTTCTATTCAAGACAAATTATTAGGGAGAGTTTATAGACTTATAGTCAATCATTCAGTCAGCTACAACGTAGAACCAGGCACATATATGCATCGGTCCAAGTTGCCATACCTCATTAACACAGCAAGATGGACACCAGATTCATAAAAGCAGTTAATTCAGAGGTGGTAATATATAAAAGAAAGATTGTAATAAGGATATAGTACAGGAAGGAAGAATTAGTTCGTAGAAAGAAAGATACGAAGCGATTTTAATCTCATAGTTTAAGGGAAGACACAGAGTGCATACACCTACGCCATTGTGACCGATTCTGAGCCGTCACCAAGAGTCTCCAACCATTGGTTACGATAGTCACGCGGACCTCAACCAAGTAGTCTGAATCTACCAACATGGCTCAGACCAGAAGTTAGTGACTTCAAGCACTGATGCCACGTTTTGGTTTGGTCGCCCCTAACTTTCTTCCAACCATACCCAACGCCGGTTAGCATTTCATTCCGTAGTAAACACTGTTCAGGCATATGTAACACGTGGCCCAACCACCTCAGTCGATGAAGATTCACAACCTCATCAACTGATTTACCATCATTCCCTAATGCCATGCGTCTAACCTCATTATTTTTTACCTTGTGATCCCAGCAGATGCGAGCAATATTTCTAAGATATCTGTGGTCAAATACTAGTAGCTTACGAGTATCTTCAACTCTTCTTAATGGCCATATTTCGCAGCCATATAGTAAAACAGAACAAACTGTCAAGCAGTATACTCGTTGATGAATATGTTCAACTAGAAAATAATATAAATCAAATTATTTTTCGATTAATTTCTTTACAAAATGATTCATTCAAATTATAACATTAACTTATTTCTTAATGTATATAAATAAGGGTTTAACTTCTAGTCTATTATTCTTTTTATTGTCTTCTATTTTATTTCATTTTAAAACTAGACTTAACTAGTCATAATTCTACAAGTAAACAAAATTCCAAATGTTCAATTTGTGATTATAATCTGGATTCTTTCGAAAAAGCCTTAAGTTTACTCGTTGAATTTCGTCTTATCAAATTGGAACAATGTAATACATTAAAACAAATTCTTAAATTATATTATAACAATGAAAATAATAATGGTAATAATACTGTTATTGACGATGGTATTCATTCTAAAAATCAATATCACATTCCATTATTAACTGATATTTGTTATAATGGTTGTTCTGTTAGATCGGAGAAATCCGAGTATGAATTTGATTCGTAAGTTGATCGAAATGAATGATCTGTTTGAGCATTTTTTTTTGTTCTATGTAAGAAAAATTATAAAATGTAGATTTTATTTGCTTATATTGATAAAACATAGTAATTGATGATATGTGAATTATGATTAATAGCTATGCAAGTTGTTTCATTTATGATGAAACATAAATTTTAATGCATTAGTTTAACGTTATGTTATACGGTCGTACGAGTCTGTTACTGATGTATACGCTTAAAAATTTAAGCTCCTAATAGGTCTATTCTAGTGAAGAAAATAGGAGTGAATAGGAAGCTTTTTTATTGGGTAGTGAAATCATGAATATAAGTACAACTCATTTATAAATATATATCTTTCTCTTTTAGAAAATAAAAAATTTTTCAAACAATCGCATTGCTCTCCATCGTTCCTAAGTAAATGTAAAGCCAAATCTTGGCCAGTAAGTGTCTCCATATGCATCTTCCACTTAACATTTGACTTGTCTGATAGGTAAAGTGTATCTTTCAGTCAAATAGTAAGGATCAACCTAATTAGCTTCATCAAGAACTCCACAGTGGCCTACTATAGTAAAACAGGGATAGATTTTAGACTAAAAGTTATTTAGTAGCTACAGTTGCTAATTATGAATAACTAGTACTCAAAGTTCAGAAAAATACATATGTGACTATATTCGTCAAACAATTAATACTGCTTTTTGCATGTAACTACATAAACCTTCACAAAACCATTACGAACTCATTCATTCTTGAACCTAGGCAAGAGATTATTTCAACCTGGAACTTATTACTTGAGGTTAATTGTCATCGCAAACTGAGCGTAAATAGCAAATTCTACTTTAAGTATGCTTCTGCTTATGATACTATAAACCTTCATCAATTTTAATTGTTTGGGTATTTATTACACATGCCTATTCACTGTGTGCTCTGATATTTTATCCTAGCTAATGTAGAAGCAGATTAGGAAAACTACCATACTAAAACGTGAAATCGCCTAATTAAGTCATTGACTGTTGAAGTAAACCTTGTCTCAGGATGTAGACTGTTTCTACACGTCAGACTGAACATGATCTATTGTTAAATATTATATTTGTCATAGTTTATAGTCGGTCGAGTTAGCGAAGATTTATTCATTTTGGTCATATCTTTAGGACTTAATGTTTTATTTAATCCCTTCTTTTTTATTCTGTTGACTTTATTCTCTTTCGAACCATATTCTGGATCTTCAGTCTTCGTACTGTCATTATTATTATTATTATTATTATTATTATTATTATTATTATTATTATTATTATTATTGTATCCATTCCCTTGCTGTTCATTTTGTTCTTCTCGTTTTGCAGCTTACTTATTCGATACTCGGTTGCGCGCAATTGTTGTAACCAAACGGTTAAAGATGTTGAATGACCTACTGATTTAAAATCATTTGTAATGATGCAGATCCACGTATTGTTTGTCTTTACTTGGATCTTAAGTTTTAAATTATCCTATATTTATCAGAAGGGGTTTGTGGAGATTTGTAGAAATTTTCACAGATAGAAATCATGAGTCAGTTGAAGCTAGACCACCATTGAAAACCTGGAAGCACTGGACGGTGGTCTAGCTTCAACTGACTCATGATTTCTATCTGTGAAAATTTCTACAAATCTCCGCAAACCCCTTCTGATAATAATCATCTGCTCACTAGTGACTGACTTCAAGAGATACTCCTGGAGTTCTAGTGGGAAGCCGTTACCAGTGGAGTACAACCAGGTCTGTTGTGAGATATCAGCTCACTGAAGACAATGGTATATGGTGGCGCAACTTCGTGGATTAGTTGAAGTTAGACATTAACACCGTTGGATACCGGCTCAGTGGTCTAATGGTTAAGTGCTCGCGCGCGAAGCCAGTAGGTCCTAGGTTCGAGCCCCGCGTGGTGCGGGATCGTGGATGCGCACTGCTGAAGAGTCCCGTACTAGGGCGAAACGGCCGTCCAGTGCTTCCAGGTTTTCAATGGTGGTCTAGCTTCAACTGACTCATGATTTCTATCCTATATTTATTATTTAGTAGATTCTTTATTTCTTTTCGATTATCATTGTCTTTTTCCGTCTTTTTACTTCACTAATTTATAGTTTGTTGAATCGTATCTTCGATTTCTAATTTTTTCTAATACGACTGATACTGTCATTACCTGTACTATTCTGGGATTTCGATTGGTAATTTTATCTGTGCTAAATGGGGTATAACAATTTGAACCGATGTGCATATGTAACAAGTCCTACGTTCTCTACTATCATTGATGATGTAACTACTGCTACTGTAGTGAACAGAACACGGGTGGGGACAATCGAATGTATTTCGCACAAAAATTACAGACTATCTCAATAAAATCTGAAAACTATATAGTAAATCGTCAATTTGCAAAATATCAATCGACCGTATGAAACTGTTCCTGTTGCAAACATCAATCGATTGTCTCCCATTTCATTATTCATGCGTTTTCATACAAATTGCATAGTGTCCTCGTTGTTCCTTTCTTGATCTTCTTCCATCTTCTGCTGCCAGACATTACGTTTTTAACTCGCGTCATATACTACTTACATCAATATAAGTAGCACGCACCACACTACTAATCTGACATTTGTCTCGATAGTTTCACCTTGTTATGTTAACATAGTGTTGAAACTGGAACCGATGCACATCACTTCCAAGTTCTGTATTACTTAAGGTTATTTGACTTCTGTACTGTTTTACAATGTGAACCAGAAAATACGCTTTGGCTAAATCTGATCCATGTTTAATAACTAAATAATTGGTTAACTTAACTATTTTCCATCAAATATAAACAATTATCATCAATAGATTTTGTTTTTTTCTCCACTTTTTTTCCGTTTTTATTCATATTTATCATTAATAGACAGTTATCCAATTATTCACCCGGTGAATTACAACGATTAACAATTGCGGCTGTATGTTTTTATCAACCAGATATGATATTTATGGATGAATCTACAAGTCAATTAAGTGTAGCTGATGAAGCACAAGCCTATTTAAGTCTTTCTAAAAGAAATATTACACCAATTACAATTGCACATCATAATTCTGTTCGACAATATCATTTGATGGAATTACAATTAATGTCTATCGATGAACAGACTACTATGACTACTACTGAAACAAGTCAATTGAAAAAATGGAAGTTGATTAAAATTGAGTAAACTATATATATATACATGTGCAATCTCATAATTGTCACCGTGTTAGACAATTTAGATTATTCTCTCCATATTTTGTTTAAACGTCAACTTATGAGTTTTAGTCATTTCTTCCTTTCTGTTTTTTTTTCTATCATCCTCTATGATAGTAGTAGTAGATTGTAATCTTTTTAAAATTATAATAATAATAAGCTTGACCAATATGTATTTGTCATATTTGTAACTGTTAGCGCAATAAATGCGTTTATTGTTACTTGTTTTATGTGTGAACTTCATATTACACAAATACGTTTTCTCAAGTTCCTACGGTTTGTTGGGTCTGTTTGGTTTTTCAACAACAACAAAAAAGAATTTCTGATACCTTTATATTGATATTTTTTGAAACTTGTAGGTAGGTTTGTTTTCTAAACTATTTTATCAATGACTATACATTTTATTCTGTAATATCGTTGAAATTAGTTGCAATAAGCTTACTGACATCTCTTTAATTCCTCAATTATTTAACTGTAGTTTGTAGAGTTATATTCACAAAGTACTGGATACTTCTGTTTAAGATGTATTGTGTTATTTCAATCAGTTTCTAAATTTCACGACAGAATTTATAATTAGGAGTATTGAAATAACAGAAATTTTGATTCATTTTGGTTTGAACAATAATTTTAGTTAGTTAATGACAACTGCCAAATATACCTAGAAGTTATATCAGTAAGTTGTGATCACTAAAACAAATTGGTGAAATTATTATCAAACCTAAGATGTGGTCGCTATCGCGTAAGTGTTCCCTGTTTGTTTACTATTTTTCACATAAATATGAAGGGTTTTTTGAAAAAAAATTTGTGTACATTGTCTTATAACTACCCACATTCATTCAGTGACTTATGGTTGATTATTTACGCGGTCGTTGTGAATGTTTCAGTGGTAGATGCAGGCTTTCTCTTTGGGATCTGAGTGATCAGTGGTTGAAAGTGTTGGGTGACAGGGCTTATATTTGACTAGAATGTCACAGATACACTAACTCATTGTCAGTCAGTCAGCTACAACGTAGGACCAGGCACATATGTGCATCGGTCCAGGTTGCCATACCTCATTAGCACAACAAGATGAACACCGGATTCATAGGAGTGGTTAGGTCAAAGGTTGCAATAAGGATATAGTATAGGAAGGAAGAATTAGTTCGTAGAAAGAAAGGTATGAAGTGATTTTAATCTCTTAGTTTAAGGGAAGACAGGGAGTGTATACACCGACGCCATTGTGATCGATTCTGGGCCATGTCACCAAGAGTCTCCAACCATTGGTTACGAAAGTCACGCGGACCCCAACCAAGTAGTCTGCATCTACCAACATGGCTAAGACTAGAAGTTAGTGACTTCAAGCACTGATGCCACGTTTTGGTTTGGCCGCCCCTAACTTTTTTCCAACCATCCCCTACACCGGTTAGCATTGCACGTCGTGGTAATCGGTGTTCAGGCATACGTAATACGTGGCCCAACCATCTCAGTCGATGAAGATTCATAACCTCATCAACTGATTTACCATCATTCCCTAATACCCTGCGTCTAACCTCACTATTACTTACCCGGTGATCCCAGCAGATGCCAGCAATATTTCTAAGGCATCTGTGGTCAAATACTAGTAGCTTACGGGTGTCTTCTGCTCTTAAAGGCCATGTTTCGCTGCCGTAGAGTAAGACAGAACGGACTGCCGCGCAGTATACTCGTCCTTTTATTGATAGACGGATATCTCGCCTCCGCCAAAGGTGACGTAAGTTGGCAAAAGCCAAACGAGCTTTACGAATCCGTCCATCAGATCTTGACTTTTATTACCCTTTCAGATTTACTTTTACATTTTGTCCTTTTAAATCATATTTTCAATTCGTAGTCTTCCTCGCTGTTATTCTTATCACACTTCTTTTAAGTTGTCTGCCATTCACTGTGTTAACTCCGCATCCTTGTGTTGATATGGTATATTAACATGCACAAGCTCCACGTTGATTATTACTTATCAACTTTCAATGGTTATTAAGTTTAAAAATAAGTGGTACTAGTCTGATCTGGTGTTTAAAAGTCAGATCCCATGATCGTAAGTGTTATTAGAATAGTAAGCAATAATCTGAATCCATAAATATTTTCAAATCTTGAAGGTGCGTTATATAAGAAGTTGCTATTCAGTACGGTTTCATCCATTAACTTATTATGTTGATCTTGAGTTTCTACCAGACACATTGTATTTAGTAACTCTACTGTTTAAATACAAAAAATATGCGAGGCGAAGATTTTATTCTACATGAAATTAGACCAAGTGAAAACTATCTTTTCTACAGCTTAGAATCTGTTATTATTCGATTAGTGTCTTTAATGGTATGTCAAAAAAATTTCAAAACCTTGTCACCCTTGTCTACTGAGATTTACATAATCCATGTGATGAAATTCAATGCGATCATTTCGTTGTTTCATGTTTTAATCAACGACAAATTGTAAATTTGTATGTACATATCTTTAATGAACTGAATAAACCACATCCATCAACTATCGTGACTGAGTGAGAATATTCAGTCCTCGTTATTGAGAAGAGGCTATTATGGAGTAGCAACTTTTTTTTCATACTGTTAGGACACACTGACTGAACTGAACTAATTTAAGATCAGATTTGTCCGGTAACGTCGGCTATTAGTATACTGATTTTATCACATCATGTAGCGTATTAGATATGATAATGCCTTGAAATTCAATGTTTATTGCATACGAACCAGGTTTCCAGTTGCCTGAACATCAAGACTTTTGTATTTTGCCAAAATCCATCGTGTTTAGATCTCGACTATCGTATTCTTTCTATTTTATATCTCAAAGACATACTGATTCCTTTTACAATTCCTATTATCACAGTCCTTTGGGAATTGAAAGTGTATGTTTATCAGCCTTCGGAAGTGCGAAATTATACAATCTGATAACCTTAGAGAAATTGTTGTGAATGAATACGAACGCATTTGTATGATTAAGGTCTACTTCGTTATCAGTACTGCTCTAATAACAGATCTAGTCCTAACATTGTGGATTTGTTATGATGCAACTGCCTAATCTATAAGATCCTACGTGGAAGTCACATCATTGTCTACACTGTCTCATCGAATCCTAACAATCAGCAATATATGGTAGAGAAAACTTTTAGTCTGGAGATAGAACAATATATTTAGTGTGGGCTGCACAAGAATAACCACATATGAAAGGCCGAGCCATGCAATTCGATGAATTTAAATTAATCCTTCCTGCCTTTTCAATTGTTTGGCTTTTCAATTCGTGAAAATTTGAATATCGATTTTCCCAGTTTTTTCATGGGTGAAGGTACTGAATGTCGATGACTTCATCACAGTGGCGTGTAGAGAAAGAGTCTAGAAGTGACGGTCTACGTTTCGAATCAATATGTGTGGGTCGTACTGTCCTTCGGAATAAACAACCCACTCTATTCATGGTTTACAATGACTCTTTCTCATCACCTAGACCAAACACCAGTGGAGTCATCCAGGGAAGCGTGTTAGATCCACTTTTGTTTCTTATGTATATAAACGATATATGTAACACCATAAAATTTGGGAAACCATACTCATATGCTGATGGTCTCAAATTACCGTACAGCTATCAGCCTGAAGCTCTGAATGAGTGTATCCCAAATTCAAAGTGGCCTCAATAACCTTGTAGCGTGGCGTCGAGTTGAGGTTACCTATGAACACCGCTACCAAGAAACACGTGCCAGAATAGATCAGAAGGCGAAGGTTGGACGTAACCAAATAGATCCATAAAATCTCCGAGAAGCCAAATATCAGAAGGCAGTTAATGGACCAAGTCGAGGTGTATATTTGCTGGCGATCTCGTGGCATCGAAAGGATACCGAGATCGTGCCAGGATACAACCTTGGTTACAGAAGGTAACCGAATTCGCGCGAAGTTACAATCGAAGTGTGTGTAAAAAAATGGAAGCACAAAATAGCTGTCATTAGCACAGTCAAACAAACACTGGTACAGTTGGTTATAATAATAAGTGTTTTTATTAAACCAGTCGTGTTCTCGTGATAAATGTGAGTCACTACAACCTAACTATTTGAAGCAAAAAATGGCAATTAATATTTAACCTCCGCAAGTGCGAGATCAGGCATTTTGGAAATCATCCCTATAAACTACAACATCACTTAAATAAAAGTAGAGTACAGACACTCAAATCAGTACACGATCTAGAAATTAATTACACAAGAAGCACGAACTTTAAAGAATATGCTCCCTCTATTATTTCTGAATACAGACGGCTAATTGGTTTCATGACGAAAAAAATTTCACAACAGAGGCTGAGCTTACACTCTACAAAACATGTGTACGAACCCCCATTGAATGTTGCTCTTTTAACATCTGAAATATAAATACCACAGATAAGATAATAGTAGATGTTCAAAAAGGCTTCTCACGCCAACTGCTAGGATGTGACTCCACTCTCAATTACACAATAGATGTAAGCACCTCTCTTTACAACTTTTATGGCACCACAGGCTAAGGATCGATCTAATATTTCTCTACAAAGCAATATGTAGACTCTAATTTCTAACCTGCATAACTACGATCCATGACTCAGCCTACAGACTAAGAGACAACGCATATACACTAATTACTGCAAAACACCAAAAACAAATGCGTTGTAAGTTCTTTGTGGTGCGGTATAGCTTATCATGGAACAAGTTGCCAATCCCCTCCGGTAACTGACAATTTTTTTCAAATTCAAGATGTTGATAACCTTGTTACCAGACTCTAAAGAGCCTCACCAACTATTCCACGAACTCCTGAACAAGAACATTACGAACCCCATCATTAATAATATAAATATAACTAAATTGCAGAACACATGGTTTATCCCCTGCCATTATTCACCGATTATTAGTCATGGCCTTATGCTCCTTATCCTCATATTCAAATCCCGAATCACTCTAATGTTTGAAGACACATTATTCCTAATAAATGCCATATCATTTTTTTCAACGATAATTAAACAGATAACTCACTAATCTTATGGATGCTAATCAACGTGATTTGTACCCATTCACAAACATTCATTGGGATCTTGGATGACTGTCGATGGTTTGAGTTGTCATATTTCTGTTTTTTTTTCTATTAGAAATAGAATTAACCATGCAACTTAGTTTTCCAGACGTTCCATGACTGCTGCAATTTGGAGGGAGAGGCATAGAAAAAATTTCATTTCTTGAGCTTTTATTTCTAACAGACCTCTTTATAAGTCGTCCTTCATCCTTTGGCTCATGTAAGTCAATTAACTCTGAGCTTATTTGAGGTAACTTCACATCAGTTTGTTTAGCGACTGTTTGATGTGTCTCGGTTACGTATGCTAATATACCTTTTAGCAACATTCACCGTTTCAGTGACATCGGATAACAAGCTATTGGTGTTCGAAAATGGCTGCTAATGCATTGACAATCAGCTATGTTTGCCAAAACGTTTGAAAGCCATAGGCGTCAGATTCGTCCAAACTTTGTGGTATCACCCTTTGCACTCACCACACTGCATGCCATTTCAAAGAGGTATCAGCAGCCTGAGAGTTATCGACTGCTTTTTGGCACTCTCCAGTCATCAAACATAGGATTTCAACAGAAAACAGATAAAAACAATACACAGAAACAAAGTGAAACTGATTACTAGTAATATTGAAAAGTATAAATTGTTAGGACCAAGAGTGCAAACAAATACCAAACAACCAATGTACTCAATAGTGTCAGTGACAAATTACTTTAACTAGAATAAACTCACTTAAAGTGAAAACAGCATTTCTGATGCATAATTAACGATCGAGATGACAAAATTATCTCTGCGGAGGAAAATATCACTGTCTTTTTCGAACTGCTAGGGCGGTTTCAACTGATAAGTTTTTGGGTTGATTTTTAGCCACAATAAGTTTTTATATAATATAAAAAGGTATATGTTTGCGCCAGACGGCGAGTTAGGAACCAATCGACTACCTCCATTCCCTACAGCAAGCACCCATTCAAGCTTTTCCCAACCTCGAATTTTCGGTCCGAGAAGAACTTGTACGCTCACGTTCTGTAGAAGGGCTTTCGCCTGGTGCACTGCGACAGCACCTCTTATGAATGCCACCTAAAAGTATACAGGACTTAAAAACCACGATCCTTCGATTAACGACTGCCAACAAGTTGTCGAGCACTACAACTTCAATCTATTCGATGGTGATGGCCATCCAAGAGTCAGGGGTCGCGCGCCAGTTTGATCCTGCACAAACACCTTCTGCAGTTAATTATCGTCCGTTGGGACAACCACCGCGAACTAATCAACAGAATTGAAGAACCGAATGTTTTTATTGCCAAAGTTTCGGTCGAAGAGCCCGAAAATGCGGGCATAATCGTGTACAGAACAGAGGCGAAACGTGTCGTTATCATATATCTTCTTGCTATGTTAAACATGTAGGTCCAGTTATTATTAGAGGTAAAGTGCAAAATACTGAGACTGATATACTATTGGGTACGGGGGCTTCAGTATCCCTGACTAAGGAAGACTTCTTACAGAAACTCAACTACAAGACGCAGCGGAAACAATGTTCCTCTGCATTAATTACGGCAAGCGGAGACCCTCTGATAGCGTGTTCTGAGATAGGGTTGGAGTTAACGATAGACAAGAATTCTTTTCTACATGAATTCTCGGTTTGCCCCACATTGACTTGGAACATGATACTCGGGGTTGACTTCATGTTAAAATATCAGGTCTCCATACATATGGATAAATCAGAAGCGAAAGTTGGTGACGTTGCTATGCACCTACAACACCACGAAATGTCAATTGAACCCGTAACAATGGTGGGGATTTCAGAAATTGTACGTCAGGTACACGATAATCAAATAATAAGCGAAAAAGACCGTCGAGCAACTATTGACGTACTCCAAGGATTTAGTTCTGTCTTTTCGGAGAATATCTACGGAAATCGAACGACCACTGTACAACATTCCATTCTCACAGGAGACCATATGCCATTACGACAACCACCTCGCGGAGTACCAGTACATTATCAACCTCAGTTGGAATCCATTATAAAAGATATGCTAGAAAAATAGATTAATGTACCATCTTCATCACCCTGGGCATCGCCTATTGTTTTAGTGAAAAAGAAAGACCCCTCCCTACGACTGTGTGTAGACTACCGAAGCCTTAATGCCTTGACCAAACGCGATTCCTTTCCACTTCCACGGATTTATGCTACATTAGATGCTCTTCGGGCTAACTAATGCCCCAGCCACGTTCCAACGATTCATGCAGACAGTTCTACATGGCCTCGTACCACACAGGTGCTTAAT
The DNA here is from genome assembly GCA_944470405.2 of Schistosoma mattheei. Classification (NCBI taxonomy): domain Eukaryota; kingdom Metazoa; phylum Platyhelminthes; class Trematoda; order Strigeidida; family Schistosomatidae; genus Schistosoma; species Schistosoma mattheei. The sequence goes on from OX103945.1 coordinate 36,245,922, forward strand.
TTACCTTGATGATATTATTGTGTATGGCAGCACGCCAAAACATCATAGTGCAGTTCCACAACGCATTAAGCAGCACAACTTAAAAGTAAAACCATCTAAATGTCGACTTTTACAAAAAGAAGTGCTCTTTTTGGGGCATCGCATTACGGAAAATGGAGCAGCAACAGATGAGGAAAAAACGAGCGCCATTATTAGCTGGCCACAACCGAAATCTGACGAGGATGTTCGTAGCTTCCTGGGGCCCTCCTCTTATTAAAGACGTTTCGTAAGCGATTTTGCATCCTCGGCAGCACCTTTACATCGCCTGATGCATAAAGAACGAAAATTTTTGTGGACCACGGAATGCCAACACGCATTTAACACTTTGGAGTCATGTCTTGCTGCTTCGCCCATACTGGCTTTTCCGGACACTTCGGCTAAAGCGGGTGAGTTTATACTTGATACAGACGCTAGCTCATCAGCTATTGGGGCAGTCCTGTCACAAATAGCACAAGACGGAAAGGAACGGGTCATAGCGTACGCTAGTCGGCGGTTAGATAAAAGAGAGACACGGTATTCTACGACGCGCCGACAGATGCTAGCTTTGGTAAAATTTTTGCAACATTTTCGTCACTATCTCCCAGGGCGAACCTTTCGTGTACGCACAGACCACCCTGCACTAGAGTGGCTTCGTTCATTCCGTGAACCAGAAGGTCAGGTAGCGCGCTGGCACGAGAGGTTTCAAGAGTTTGATTGTACTTGCGAATACCAACCCCGAAGCCGACACAAACGCCGATTCTCTATCTCGTATACCCTATTCGCCTGATACCATTAGTGCCGTCCTTAGCACAACCCCCGAGATCGACTGGCCGTCCCTTCAGGCAGCAGACCCTGATCTGCGATTTATTTATCAGAGGCAACTACGTGACAATAATAAACCATCTATGACAGAGTTGAAGTATCATTCTTTGGCGACGCACCGTCTTTGTGTCAAGTTGAGCAGTCTAAAGTTGTATGAAGACACGTGATTTATAGTCGGTGAATCAAAACAGCCACTATTGATAGTATCACGTGTACAAGTTCAGTATATTATGGAGCAGGTACACCGAGAACTGGGGCATTCAGGAAAACGGAAGACTGAACATGTTATCTGCCAGAGGTTTTGGTCGCCATCCATCCGTGAAGACGTTGCAGAATTCTGCAAAAATTGTAACGCATGCTATGCTACTAAGTCACCCCGACAAATCCCCCGTGCACCCTTAGTTCCAATGACCACAGAAGGTCAGCATCACCAAGTTGGCATCGATATTATGGGGCCACTCACAACATCGAAAAACGGAAACCGTTATATACTGGTTATGGTAGACTATTTCAGCAAATGGTGTGAAACTGTTCCTATACCACAACAAGATGCCCTCACAGTCACTCGTGCTCTCATTGATCGTTGGGTATCCCGGTACAGCGCTCCCCTCTCACTCCATTCTGACCAAGGTTCAGCCTTTAAAAGTCATCTCATCGCCCAGGTATGTCGATTATTGGGAATCCGGAAAACACACATTACCGCATACCATCCAGGGGGTAACGGCTTAGTGGAAAGAACCAACAGGACTGTAAAAACTCTCCACCAACGTTTATCAATAAGTCGTCGACGGAATGTTGGGATGACGTGATACCTCAATGTCTGTTAGCGTACCGCGCATCAGTGCCCGGATCTACGGGGTTTTCACCTGCGACCCTACTTTTTGGACATGAATTGCGCCTACCCGTTGAGCTTCAAATACCTTTGTTACCATGCGAGACCCAAGATCATATAGTATACATCCATAACGCCTAGCCGACGCCCATCGCTTACTGAAGATCAACCCACAAAATGCCATCAAGCACCAAAAGGATGTGTACGATCGCAAGGTGAACGGACCTGTGTATAAACCCGGAGATCGTGTGTGGCTGCACCGCCCTTTGGCTCAATCGGGGACATGCAGGAAGTTCCATCACCCTCGGCAAGGACCTTATGAAGTCGTGTTTACGCGGTCTCCCACTACATTCGTCCTACGTAACCTCCAACGACCCCAAGGCGATGTTATAACAGCACACTACAATCGATTGAAGCCAGACAGAACAACGGTGCACCTAGATACCCCGGTCGTCATCCCCCGACTACCGTCAGCCATTATGAAGTGCCACCAGAGGGAGGGTTAGCATACCCATGTCCAGCACCAGGCACTGAGGACAGTGCTTAATGTAGAGAGGGGGTAGTGTAACAGTATCAAAAACCGTCACGGTTTTACTCTTGTGATTTGTTGCATGATCGCTCCTGCTTGCAAGTAAACGCTAATAGTATGTGCTACAGTGCTAACGTACGATGAGTTCACAAGGAATTTTGTGCAAAACGTGATAATTGAGCGGCTATAACAAATAAAACGGCAAGACTGTAATTTGTGGACGGATGAGTCAGGTATAAGTTAACAGATCTCGGATTTGGGCAAGAAAGCCTTTAATCCATTTGACTAAATAGATTTCTGGCAGTATAGCTGATGTCAGTTCGTGATGAAAACCCCATATATAATTCCTAACTGAGGCAAATTATGACAATTATCGCGAACTAGATAATAAAGGTACCAGTAACACTGGCTGCAGCTAGGCACTACAATATATAAGGATGGCTGGAGAGCCTACAGACTCATGCATAGGCTTGATCATGTGCATCGCGTCGTTATCCACAAGTAGCATTTTGTGTACTCAACAACCGAAGTGCACATAAACAATACTGAAACTATGTGGTCGAGGCTGAAAGAGTTTTTGAGACTTTATCATGGCTACGGAGGCCGACTATTCTGTAGCCGTATGGATGATTTCCTCCACTGCATGCATTACGATTTTAGAACCTCTTATAAACCTTGACAAGTTTTTGAACCACGTATAAGAATTATCCACTATATTCCCTTGGTTTTGTATAATATATTTTTACTATATACTTACTGTTCGCTGATTGCCTAATATTCTCAAGGTCATTTAAAATTCGTTCAGAGGTCGTCTATAAATTTAAGTCTCGCCTAATGGGCTTCCCTTTTTGTACTCGAATCGCGTCTTTATATTTTTCAAATATATCTGTTGTGTCAGTATGCCGTTTTCTTACTTCAGTGGCATTTATGAGTGCTTACTATTGTGTTGTGTTTCAGATCGCTCCTGCTTCCAAGTAAACGCTAATAGTACGTGCTACAACACTATCAACTCTTAGTCTCGGTAATGGAACTGTTTTAAGCTCACGTCTGCATTATTTTTAATTTTTGTCAATTAATTTCACTTATTGTGAGTGCAGTCTATTTGCTTATCTAATCGTTGACCCGTTTTTACTTGTTCTTTTCTCTACCAGATCTGGTAATCGATAATCAAACACACTGCTCCCCACAATCCTCTAGCATCCAAGATTCTTTCAGGCTGAACAGAAACTTTATGAAATCTAGACATTAAAAGCATATGGACTTGTTCAAGCTGTATACAAAAAAGATTTTGGATTCATGGACATCTTTGCGCCTTGGTCTAAATCAGGAGTCTGGAGGCCCAAATACACAACAAAAAGTAGGATTATTGTACGAACATCTACCTCAGGTTGTTTTAAAGTCTAAACACGAGGATGAAATAAGCGACTTTTTGGAAGATTATTTAGATGATGAATTAAATATCATTTGTGAAGACAAATCTCACGAAGAAGTTGCACGTCTAATATACGAAGGACTTCTTCTTTTTCGAAATAAAAACACCAGTGAACTTCAGGATAAAATAGACAAATTGACAACTGGTTGTAATCTTAATCAATGTTTATCTCAAGACCAAAGCACTGATGCTGACGATTTGACTTGCAGTGAGTCAGACTCAGGAAGTGAGGAGGATGTTGACATGGAGTAAAAGCTTTCTTTGCAAAATGTATAATATTTCCTTGTACATACTAGTTTGCTTTGGTTATAATAATGCAATGTCTTTTATCTGCTATTATTAAACATGTGTGAGTTGCAACTTCCGAACTTAAGAATTTCGCTGACATGATTCGGTTATTCTCTGATTAACCTAATAAACGAGTGAGGTTTGGGTGGAGAACTTTATTGGCTAAAGTTGATGGGGAAAATAGACTGGTGTCAGTAGTTCTTATTGTAGCCTATGGGATCTAGGACTAGTAGATAAAGAGGCGGTAACCAAAACTTATCCGTTTAGCTACATCTTCCTCGAGAGTGTATTGTCGATGCAAATTGTCTTCCATCGTACACAGCACAATTATCGTCACTTCACTGTTTTTTGGTCATAACAAATGTCATGCACATAGTCTCACAATTTTTTCATCATTCATTTACGATAGATGTGTTGCATGGTATTATTTTCAAAAAATGATTACCGCTCCTGAGCGATCAGCTCCATTTGCATACCACTTTCTACACATAAGCTACTTAATAAGTTATCTTTACAACTCCTGTTTCGAACTAATCTCGGGAAACGAAATACTTCTGATTTTTTATTCAGGCTGGTTACAGTGTATTTTTCACTGCCTCTAGCTATCCCTTGAACGGTTAGAAACAAATTAGTTCCGGGCCCATACTACCACATCTCACAATAAAAAGATATGCGAAGACGGCTGTGAGAGGCAATATGATAAGATACATGAGAGCTACCATAGTGTTCAAGATTTTGGATTCGACCTATCACCAGTTTTTGATCTGTTTCCCTAGTCTCTTCGCAGGTTATTCTAATCCCAGAAAGGTCTTTGAAGCTTTTGTAACCTGCATAGCACAATCCAACCACTTCCGTCATTGAACTCTAGTTCATTAACCAGTTTGATATTTTCACCTAGTAACCTTTTATCGCCAGAGTTATACACCTGTTTCCATCCTCCGAGATGTACTCACCGGAGACATTCATATTCGATTTTACTGCTGGTTTTGTCCACAAATTAGCATCCCGGAAGTATGTCATTGCTAAAACGTGTTACATATGGATCCTTAAATCGTGTTCCTTGGTTGATACGGCTGTTCTGTACGTGTAGTATAGGTAAAAACCAGAATGAAATAGTATACGCTTAAAAACCAAACGGTGTTTTATTGGCTCTCCTCACCTTGACTTAGATTGGAAATAATACGCATAATAGGATATAGAGAACATGAAGAGTTGACGCTATCTAGTTTGGAACCTGTAGGACATAGTGCTCTGATATTCTCAATTCATCCGTAAATGTTGGAATGAACCACTTTTGTTTGTAGTGTGCTTTCGTTTGTTGGGTATCATATTTATGTATGGGTTGGTTAAATGGTTCAGAATTTGTTATCTGTAAACTGGCTGGACATAGAATGCGCTAACACACATCTGTAGACAATCTATTTGAGTAGACGAGGTCTGCTTAAGATGGACGGAACGCTAAGACTTCCTAGCCTACGTTGAAGTCAATTCGTGGTTGGTACGTGAATTGAACCATCCTGTAATGACAAACAGATAAATCGGAGTCCTTGATGACATTTTGGAATGCATGCTGACAAAGCGGATATTTAAGCAAAACCAAGTTAATGAGCTACAAGGACGGACCACTGTGTATCCGTCAGTCTACGACGTGCTCTTGACTAGTCAGCGTTCGTCAAACCTTAACTACAGGATTTTCTACGGACTGTCCGACGCAGTTATAGTTCAGCCTGATGAGTGACTTGGTCAGGGCCCAATGAGGTTCCATTGGCCCTGCACTCTCAAAAATAACTGCGGTAGGATTCACAGGGATCACCTAGTAAACTACACTTGATAATGGATGCTCCAGTTTTCGACTCTTTCTGCTCAATTTTTTGATAAGCTTACAGAATTATGCTTAAATACTACCAAAGTCGACATTTTTTCTACTTACAAAGACCACGCTTCGCAGCCATAAAGAGGCAGTCCTGAAGCAAAATTTCGCATCAGGAGGGATATACAAGACATTTTTCTATTGTCGCTAAGTACTTTCTCTTATTACTTGCACAAAACAGCCTTATAGAGAAACTGACCACTATTAACCAATCGAGGGAAGGTACATTCACCGGAGAGTTGTGACGCAGACCATCTTATATCAGGACTATCGTTGCTCCATGCTTCCTATCTGACGTTCGTTTCACAGACAGTTCGTCAAAACATTTCAAATGGTACAATACAACTACTTGAATGTGCCACTGATAGTTATTTTGCTCATTGACACGAACTAAGACAGCGGGCCAAAAGGTAGAATCCTGGTGGTTTTGCAATGTTTGAACAGCCAAACAGTTAGAATTAGGGCTCTTAGTTCATTTGTGCAGCGCTTAAGACAGCCAGTCTTCAACCACAAGACTGCAGATCCGAATATTCGTCCTGTTTACTTTGGTTTGAGTAGCGGAATATTATCCCTAGACATCTTTAAAAAAGTAATAAAGACATTTTAACATGTCCTTGATGTTAACAGTTATTGTATTACGAAAATTCATTTCAAAACGTTTTTGTTGCTGGATAAATTTAAAATACTTGGTTTTAATCTACTCAACTGAGTTTTGAAAGCATTTAGTCTAGACGTGAATGTATGTAATACATGTCTATACCCACCATTAGATTTTAGAATGATCAACGGCCAACACTTGAGATTAATAAGCAGTATATTGGTGCATTCATTACAAAAAGAATTATTACATATTTACAAGTATACAATCCTCAAAGGGGATGTTTTTGCCTGGTTAAACATGATCAGCTGCTAATTCCAAATAGTAATTAAGCGAAATATTTGGTTCAGAAAACTTTTCAAAGTCCAAAAAGTCTAAGTTTCCATGCAATGGAATAGATGGACGATTATCCGTTAGTTTGAAGAAATTCCTTATTGATTGTCGTAATGCTTCCTCTTCTGCAATTAATATCGTTTCACCAGGAGCTTAAGTGATTGAAATAAAAATAGACAAATTATTATAAAACAAGCCAAGATATAAACTTGTTACTGATTTAGAAATTCAAAGTATTTGCTTTTCTCTAGTTAGAACAACACATATAAAAGAACAATTGTTTTCAATTAGATCGTCATCAGGCTTTACTGTAATATACATGAATGTTTATACGAAAATTTTAAACCAATCAAGGCAATATGAGTCAATAATCACAATGAAATAGAATAAGTCATTACACATAATAGGTAAAAGTACAAGTTGATAGTAGGAAGACAGGTGAACTGATAATAGTGAGAATAATAAAATACAATAACAAAACTCGTATCAACAGTTCACCTGTCTTCCTACTATCAACTTGTACTTTTACCTATTATGTGTAATGACTTATTCTATTTCATTGTGATTATTGACTCATATTGCCTTGATTGGTTTAAAATTTTCGTATAAATATTCATGTATATTACAGTGAAGCCTGATGACGATCTAATTGAAAACAATTGTTCGCTTATATGTGTTCTCATTTTCACAATGGGAATCTTTATTATTTTCTCTAGTTGTGTACATAAAAATGAAATTTTTTAAAATCCACTGGGTTTAATTGATAATAAATTTCATGGGCTACTTTTCATAATCATCACAAACATCAATCTTAACAATATGCTAATAACACTACATACGTATAAAAAATAGCCGACTCCATTGTTATTTATCTCAAGTTACAGAATACGAACAAATCATATACCATAAAATTTATAATTGATTTTAGCAATATATATTCAGGTGTTGCTCACCCACAATTATGTGGTCAGTATAAGTCATTCGTGATGTAAAAACGACTTTGAGGCAACCTGTTCGTTAGAACTAGTGACGGTACAATTTCAGTTGCCAAAATTTGAAGAAACAGAACAGGGTTCATATCTGGGACCTATTGATTAAACAATCAATGATTCTTAACTATCAATTCATTACTTTACTACTTCCTCGCTACCCTTGAACAGTGTGCATTTATTAAAAGCTCACAAAATATCGGTAAAGTTTATAAAATTAACATTACAATAACTTAGTTTAACCTCTGATATCTTCCCTAACCAGCATTAATACCATTAACATCATGTGTACCACATCTAATTAAATGTAGGTACACAATCTGTCATCGAATTTGCTGCCTAAAACTTCTCGTATATCTAGAATAGTGCCTAGTTTGTAGTTAACCGCAAACCTTATGACGGTAATGGTAGATAACTACCAACATTTTTGTAAATCTCGTTGTTTAACTCGGTTATCCGTCCGAGTTGTCAAGGTGTATGCTCTGCCATGATTTAGTGCTAACCTGACTTTTACAGGAACTGATAACCACGTCTAAATATACTTTCTTTAATTGTAGCCACATAAGTAGCTCAACAAATAAACCGGTGAATGGACATGCTGCGGTTTCCATGAGTATAGATTAACAGCCGATTCATGACTTTCCCACAGTCTTACGAAAACTCAAAATCCCAAACAATAAGTACAGGCCGAATTCCTGATGTTTTGTTGGCTATTACAGTATGAGTTATATCTTGAACAACCATTTACCAGTATAAATGTAGAACAGATATTCAGTTGCACATCATTTGGGTTACATAAATCCATCATAAAAATCTTAACACCCTGTATGTGTTAAATGTTAAGAATATGCTGTTTACCTTCTCCAATGAGTTGACAATCACTATATATACCAACTTCAAAACAGGCTAGCACAGTATTCATACTTGACTGATAAATTAATCTGTAAGGAGAAGTGACCAAATAGATTATCTATTACATTCATATACACAAAGTTATTATATATTAGTATTGTGTCTACATATGATTAGAAGTATGTCGTGATTTAAAACTATGTTCAACCAATAACTTCAGTGTGCTTCTATATTGTAAAGTGAGCTATTTTCACACAAAATTGGAATTTTCTATTCCAAGAGGTGAGATTGTGATTAATCAACAGAATGTTTCGAAGAAAGAAAATTACGTAGCGAGGCTCTGAGTATTTTTTATCAAACTTCTTTGAATTACATTTCAAAGTAAATAATTTATAATTTTAGATAAGACAAATTAGGATGAGAGCGAAATTACTAGAAGCCTTGTGTTCTATGAAGTGGATAGTTTAATGGTAGTCTTTTTTGTCTCTCTATATATCATTAATAAATGCTTTACTGTCAAATAATCCAGTCTAAACAACTAGGTAATTCCAAAAGCCTTTCCTTGAGCACACAAATCGTCATCACAAATATGTACGAATAAAACAGAGTTTAGTTAATCCAAATTAAAATTAGTCACAATCCTCTAGATATATTTGGTTCTTTAAATTACTTTTTGCTGGACCTTGGGAATCGCTAATATTCTGCACTTTTTTCTCTCTTTATTTCATTCCTTCATTTCTGAACAATGTTTTCGATGTTTACTCTTTCTGATTACCATTTATACGATTATATCATTTTGACTACTCAATTAGCCATTTACATTTTGTAAATTTAATTTCACAGTGTTGATATGATGTAACAACTTAAGTTATTAAATATTGATGTCAAGTCCTATGTTGATTTTTATTGATTAACTAAATAATAAAATCAAATCCAAATTTTCATCTGCAAAACTAACATTTCAATACATAGTTTCATAAACAAAGGAATTTCGAATGTATTTTTTTGTTATCTTCTTCCCCACAACAGTTAAAGATGAAGGGGCAAACTTTAGAAAAACATTATTTTAAACTAATACATACCACTTACCTGGTTTCAGGTGGGCCACGTCCTTCAGATTGAAGTATACCCTGTAGAAGGGGTAATGGATTAGGAATTGAAATCAGTTCAGTTAAATCTATATCAGGAAGTCTTGCTAGTATGAAATCCCGAATAAACAAATGTGCTTTCTCCATCTAAGTCACAATAATAATAGTTGTTAAAAAATTATTTTTGTGAACACATTTTATAAATCATAATATATTTCGATTGTTAATCTAACAACATAAACATTACTAAAACCGAAGTTTGTCAATATTTGGTATATATATATATATATATATATATATATATATATATATATATATATATATTGCTTTCTTATTTTCAGCAATCCAATCAAGTGAACAAATAAATTTCATTACTAATTTGAGTGAAATTCTTAAAAAAAAAACGATTAAATCATATATGGATGAATATTAGTAATGATTAGGGGAAATAAGGCAAGTTTTTTTGAATACATTCACCTTGTCTTTTGCTAAAGCACCGACTAAAGCCATAAGTGCGTGAGTTAAAACATCCAGATTCGGTGGAGCTGATATAATTTTATTGCTTGAATAATCTAATTGATCACTGTACAATACTATATCTTTAATTCCTAAATGAGCGGCTATAAAAGCGAGCTCAGAAGGTGACTTCAAATACTGAACGATAGTTATAATCCACTCTTCAGGGAATCGAGGATACACTGATCGCAGGAAGACATATAAAAAATTTTCCGAAACAGAAAATCCTACAAAGTAAACAAAAACATATAAAGAATACAGCAGATTAACTAAAGTTCATGAGTTTTAGTAGATATTCAACAAAAACCACTACACGATGATATATTCAATATGAACTAAATGAATGTCAATCATACATCGTATAAAACTACATAATAATGAATCATTTAAAAGTAAATAGAAACTTCTAGTTGTTGAGAAATGTGATGCTCCCTGACAGCTGGCTACGTGAAATAATATACACATGTAAGAGGAGACAATAAAACACTGGTGCTATGACATATGCAGATCAAATAGATGATAATTTGTAACCTGTTTCCGATCCGAATTGATCAACCAATGCGAAACGCTTGTACAACGAAGTTTTATCGTTTGATATTCCAAGTACTAAAATATAGACCCATGAAAATCTAAACTTTAGTTAATGAAGTAGATTTCAGGCTGTGTGAAGGGCTACTAAACATTTATATGAACAACATAATTTTACTGCCATAATCATAAGAAAAAAGTTTATACACTAAGAACATAAACTATGCAGACGAATTCTCCGTAAAAAGATATTCAGACAGAAATTAAATCATAAATGATATACGTGAGTAAAATACAAACATATCCTTTCCCCAATGCTAATCACTTCTAACTTTTCTATGAAACATACCTATGCCATACAACACTGTAAATTGGTGTAAATGGTGATCAGAAGATGTTACATACACTCAGCTACCTCAGTAGATGAAGATTCACAGCCTTTGTAATCGATCTAAAACTTTGATCTATTTTCCCACCTTCAAACTCAGAATTGCATAGATGAACAATGGTTTCAGACATATATGGCTAGACATCAACCATCAAAGGCCGTGTTTACAATCATGCATTCGCTATGCAAGAGATTGATTAATTACTATTTTTGGTGAACTAAACATCGTTCAGGCACTTTACCAGCTAAATAGTACAACTTTATCACGTAACGCAACAGTTTGCATTTTACTGTTATGAAAAATTGTATTTCCTCCCCGAAAGACCTATTACGTATTGTTACAAGATGAATAAGGGGTTTACAAGGTTGCAGCGTATAACATACTACCTTTAGAAGAACCTTTGCAGATGAAACAAAGTATTGTTTTGAGTATTTTAATGACCGTTAACCTGGCTTCCGAAGAGAACTGCAAGCAAATAATTCGGTCTTCCCACACAGGTATTATTTTATATACTCATTTAAAATGCAAGACTTAAAGTTTGGTAAAGAAACGTCCTGATTATTGATAAATTAGAACTAACAACCGAATGAGTAGATAACAGATAGACGGAATACAGTTGCGTGGTATTGTGGATACCGTAGCTGCTATTTCGGTGTGGTGGTCAGGCTTACCTATCGTGAAGACTCAACTGAGCTATGTTAGATGAAGCACATGTTGTGTTAGATGCTGCCACTGAAACCGTTATTATCTTTACTACTTTGAGATATGCCTTAACATTTTCATCTCGCCGCGTCATAAACCAACTGAGTATCTTTAATCGTTCATAAAAACTACCTATTAATACCTTTCATTGATGGATTTTCTCTTCGTCTTGTATTTATTACCAAGCTTTACGTACCATAACTGACTAGTCAACTTAATGCGGTCAACTTGTTTTTGCCCTTTACCTCAAATCCAAGTGAGTTTGTGGGATTTAACTGCTTGCGCAATTAGTAAACGCTCAGTAGTTTTGTACAACTTTTTAAGGCAAGCCGAATTTAAACCTGTATCAGATTAAGATGGATGTATATACTATAATTAATTGAGTTTCGAACTGCATTTTGTTCATTTAACTTTCAACACTTGTCATTAAACAATTACGCAATTCTCCAAGAAGCCCCCTAAGCACATAGTTAAGCTGATAACATCAATGGATGCAGCAAAACGAATGTAAATTTTCTGAATTCTGTTGCTAATGTTGCTGCTTTATGAAGTTAACACAGATGCAAAATCACATAATTTGTGCATGTCAGATATAACCAGAAAACGGAAGATCTTGTAAAGACAGGTACTACTGCTGGTGAAGGTTGATAGACCAATTAAATCGATAAAAACAGGTGTTTTTGCTACACGTTGCATTACCCTGAATTTTACATGTATATGGCGTAACAAAATACATGTTTGACCCTGAGAAATTGGTGGATTAGAAATACGAGGTGTTAATACTAAATGATTATCAGACATGTTATTAATGGTAGAAACTCAATACACGAGAATTTAAAAATGATATTAGTTAGCGAATAACCTCAAGTTTCTTAACAAGTCAAACATTTCTACGAACATAAATCTTAATCGTCAACTCCTTACCTAGAGCAGCGAGTTCCGAGTTGTCTTGCATTATTTTTCTGTCTGACTCGGCCGTTTTTACAGACCAAAACGAGGAATATGATCTACGATTCAATACACGGTATGATTTTCAATTGAAAACTCAGTAACTACCGATCTGTCAGAACGACCTCAATAAGGTCTTTCTCTAATTTTTCACCAATTCTCGACAAAAACGCACATAATTCCGAGTCACGATTCCAGCATAACCAATCTTTCCTGGGTCGATAAATCTCTGGACCTTGAGCAAGTCTTCTACCATATAAGTCTTTCAGATATGGACGAATAAATCGAGGTCTTCTGCCATGGCGCACACCTAATATTAAAATTAAAGATGGAAAACTACCACATACAAGATATCAATACGGGAAAGAGTGTAAATAGACGTGACATCGAAAGCAACGCACTATGACCTTCGATTTGAAATATCACCGTGACAAGGTCTCAACATGAATAAATTCAATAGTTTTACTTCAGAACTGGTCGACCGACTCCACGGCCGACTTAATCAACCTTTCTTCTGAACCTTCAACTCAAAAATATGAGCAAGGTTTATTTGTACCCAAGTGTTTAAGTGAATTTCTTTTACTTAAAAAAGATGCGTTGATAACTTTAAAGTGCATTTTCGACCAGTTTGGTTATTATGTATGTGGAAGGAACGTTGATGTGAAACTATATAAACATTAAACTGGATTCAGTCGTGGGCACGAGACGCGTAGTGAACATCAGTATATAGTACCGTAATCGAATTATGAAAACTTAATTAACCGATAGGTACTACTACATTTCATTGTGGTTATAAAACAATAAAATATGCTGATAACGGGAATAAGAATATCACTACCATTCATTGAAACTCTACAGAAATTACTATGTTAAGCATTATGCGAGCCACTTACTTCTCATAAGTCTTTAAAAGATTTTGTAGTGTCGAGTACTATTTAAGCCCACATAGCTTATTCTAGCTTACGGATAAGTCAATTTATTCGCTCTTCTTGATGCACGTTTTGAACCCGTTATTCATTCGCTTATCACCCTTGACTGTTTTTAAATTTATCTATACGTACTTCTTATCCTATACATTTCATGTCTGCAACTTATTTTTGTCTGGCTGTAAATATTGATTAACGCTTGATTAAATGGAGTTGGCTCACATGTTTCGTTTCTTTTATCTTTTGTTCGGACCAACGATTGTATGGTTGTATGTACACTTCCGAAAATCATTCTCGTATTTGACTTGTTCAAGTCCGTTTTTCATTGACGCGATTTAAGTTGATCATTATATGCGGGGATTGACAACATGTATATTTCGATAACGATAGTCATACGATCGAATTGTAGTTGGATCCGAGTCACTAAAGTTTCAAATGGTTCTGGACGGAAAAGATGAAGCTTTCACTTAACAGGCCTCCGAATCCGGTAGCAGCGGATCACTGATACCTCCAGGTAGGAACCGAGGTATATTTATTGAAAAATGAGTAATATTACGGAATGATAGTTAAACGTTGTCACGAATCCTTGAGAACGTGTCCTGACTATAGTAGATTTCGATATTCCTAAGGTCAACTTCGATGAACAAACGTATATTGGAGGTGGAAAATATACTAAAGCTCTGTTATTCAGCTTCATTGAGGATCTGGGATTATTTGAAAATGTGAAGTAGGCAACTCTTTGGAGAAACAGTCGGACACCGTCGGGCTTAGACCAGGTATTTACAAACGAAAATTCCTAGTTGAAAACCTCTCAATCCTGGCTCCTCTGGGGAGAGGCGATCACGCCGTCATAGCCTTCAGTTTTATCAGCAACATACGCTGGAGTTTTGAACGACTGAATGTGTCCGCTTTTTAAGGACTATCTACAACAGGGGGATTTGGAAATTCACCCTCAAATTGAATGTTGATACTCATTGATATTTCTTACTGAACACGATCTTATATGCTACAAAGCAGTTTTTCCCTCAAATTGTCATTTGCTAGGCCGAAAAAGGCACTTTTTGGGCGGAATACAAACGAACTGATAACGGCGCGTACAGGTAATACAAACATATGAGGAACATATGCGCAAACGTTATAATAGAAGACAGAATTCAGTACTAGATAAAGCTTATCGATAAATTTGTCTTCAGTTCGAAATGCTTATTCCGTTATGCAGCATCTATTCGACAGGCGAAAACTGGAGTTTCTCAAATGCTAGGTGTATTCGCACGACTGATAACGACGGTGACGCCGCTAACATTCTGGCTGAATAATACTGCTGGACATTTCAACCGACCCACATCAACTATATCGATGAAAGTTTCGCCTGCAACTCCACAGGATTTTGCGAAGTGATCCTGAGCAGTGACCTGGTGTTCCGGTAACTGCGCACCTAAGAAATGGCACTTCTCCTGACCCGGACATGATTCGTGCTGTTATACTGAGAAAAGCAGCTTCAGCCCTGGCAACACCGTTTAGCGTGATGTTTGCACACTCGCTAAGCTAAGGCAAACTACCGGAAACTTGGAAGCTTCACACCAATTTTGAAATTAGTTCGACGCAGAGAACCTTCAAACAACTGACCAGTGGCCGTTCTCTCTATACCTTCAAAAATTATGGAGTCACTGATATGTGACGGTAAACGTGATTGTTTATTATCCTCAAACTTCTTTTCACCCCAACAGCATAGTTTCAGGAAGAGTCATTCTTGTATAGCCAACCCGGTGTCTGTGGTGAACAGATGGACAACCATCCTTGATCGCAAGATGAAAGTTGACATCATTTGCATTGACTTCTCAAAAGCTTTTGATAAGGTCAACCACGTATGTCTTAGCAATAAGCTCAAACGATTGAGCATCAAATCACCTTTAATTGACTGGCCCACTTCAAATGTAAAAAATCGACATTTTAAGGTTAGAGTTAATTAAAATTTCTCTCAGCCTGTGAAATGTCCTAGTGGGATCCCCCAGGGTTCTAATTAAGACCTCTTCTCTCCTTGATTTATATAGACATTCTTGCACAATAGGTAACGTCTGACATTACTTTTTGCTGATGATGTGAAACGTTTTTTCTAGGCATAAAACTGTAAGCAGTCAATCACGTAAGTTCAGCGAAAGGATCGCTTTTCAACGAATTCATGGTCCAGATGTGCATTTTTATATTAAAGTGGAAATTAATTAAGTATTGATTCTCTGAGAACGAATGAACAATGAATAGATATGATGATGTAATTAAAAGGTTATAAACCTTAAAATCAACCTGCGTATCAGTGGAATGGTTGAAATTGACTAGATTACTGAAGTTCAGACAAGGATTGGGCAGAGATGGTAGGACAAGTGTGCGTCTTTTAAACTGTTGAGTTAGGGTCGATTGACTTCAGACAACATAGTGAGATTGATGATTTATTTGTAAACAACTCCTTGAAATAAATGGTTTTTTAAACATTCAGGATTGCTTTCTAGCTCTTCTATATCTGCCTACGATGAAATGAACTTTTGCTTACAACTCTTGTCAGTATTTCTCTTATCTGTAATCGTGGAGAAATTCTGAACGGAACCATTATTGTTTAATCTGTCGTACTAGCGCATATACCTCGAAGCGATTATCTCATATTTGATCAGGCATAAAAAGCTATTCATGTAACGATTCATCATATCTCTCAAAAGTTGTTTAGAATTATCTTATCATTAGATACATCACTAAGCTTGTACTCCCTGGTAAAACCTTTAAAACATTAACAGCCATTATCAAATGTAGGCATGAGGTAAAAATAAGAATTAGTCAAAAAAGTCTTCGACCCCATAAATTCATTTACAGATTGCTCACATAAATAAACACGAGACACTTGATTTCTTTAGCAAGCGAGACTCAAAAAGATCAGTGGTTGAAGCAATTAGTCTCTTCGATAAATTTCGATAGTGTAATACAAAGACGAAGATTATACGAATGATATGATATATTAGCGCAATACATTTTGAACAATGTGATCACATATATACTGATTAAGAACATTTATATATAAAAATAAAAGGTGAAGTTTACTAGAAATGGGGGGTAACAGGAGACAGTAATAATATAGAAAATAATGTGAAAACAATTCGAAACCTCATCACGCTGGATAATAAGCTAATATTATCAGGATAGGTTTAGGATGAGAACAAACTGTTTTTGAATACAAAATTGGGTTGCAGAACCAAGTGAAATCAAATAACCCAATAAGAGTAGATGATAAATATCCACAATCTTCTAAGCACATAGTTGATACAGGTCACAAAATCGATATTAAAACAACTTTTGTGTTGTTGAATAAAAGTGTGGAAAGGAGTATAATATGGTTTATTGAGGCTTTAGGCATACAAAAATACAAATCCCCTTTATGTATTCAAAAATGGTTTGTTGTCATCCTTAACCAACCCAGGTAATATTAGTATATAATCCTGAGTGATGAGGTTTCAAATTGTTTTCACATTATTTTCTATATTATTACTGTCTCCTGTTACCCCCCATTTCTAGTAAACTTCACCTTTTATTTTTATATATAAATGTTCTTAATAAGTATATATGTGATCACATTGTTCGAAATAATAGTTGCTTTGACGTTCATCCTACAGTAACGCAGAACAAATATTCATTGTAATTGTTTACGTTACAGATGATGTTTATCCCTGACAGTCTAATTACACTAAAAGTTATAACCTTTTAGGTCATTGAGATGATGCTGTCCTACAACTTATAATTTTACACCATCCCGGATCAGCAAGGTACCATATCACGATCCTCTGTTCATATATACAGTCGACTAACCTTACCAATGTATCTATGAAAAAACGTTCGTAAAATAGTGAATTTTTGTGTTTTCTTTCTCTTTTATCTATAAATTAGTTGATTATTTACACACCATGCTATTCGCATCTTAATTACAAATAGATGCAATTATTTCTATAAAATCAGCATCGAATATTGACTTATCCATATATTACTAGCAAAGAAGAAAAGGTCACTTATTCTACTTCATAAAGCAGGACATTATATCATCTCTAATAGAACACTTAATTACTTTGTTTCTCATTAGCCCAGTGTTCTCATCTACTACTCATGGTGTATGACTACTCTATATTCATTAACAACTTCAAACTAACAATCAAAAGCCAGAATAATATGTGCTTTGTTCTCGTCTTTGTGAATAGGTATCATGTGGAAGTTCACATGGTTGATCAATACTCCATCTAATAGATGTTTACACATTCATAACGAATATATTGAACATCAAGTTTTTCTTGATGTTTTATTAGATTTTGTAAAATTAATTCTATCTTTTTCTTCCTGTGAAGATAGAATACTAATTATGACCGATTTCCAAGAATTGAAGTTCCAAATAGTAGTTACCATGGTGTAGCAAAGAAAACAACAATTTATTTACTAAATATAAAAAAATGATTAATATATTCAATCAATTGATTAATATATATATTACAATGATAAAATGAAACAAAAGAGAACCAATCGAAATCATAAAATTTGGAAAGAATTAAATTGTTCTACTCAAAAGATTGCTTTTCTTTTAAACACATGATTAAGGGGTAGCTAATAAGTTTGAATTCAAGTACATTCATCAACACTACAGTGTAGATATACCCAAATGGAATAAAAAAAACCCACTCACAATCTCTCAGTACTTTGTCATCTGTTACCATCATCATCATAATAATAAAGATATTAGTGTACATACATGTTTAACACAAACCTATAGACTACTATTATCCTTTTTAGTAGTTTAGTAAATTTTAAAAAAAATTATTGATTAACATTAATCAGCTGATGTTCAGTAAATCAAAATCAAAAAGAAAATTTTTACTCATCAATATGAATGAGAAGAAATGATATAGATTTTATAAATTTTTAATGGTCATATCGATAAAATGATTTCAAACAATATTGATATTACATAATAATTTCGATGACAAATACAACAACAACAACAACAAAAACACACTTGAAGAATCATATGGTATCTAAGGTGAATTGTATTCGATTTTTCAACAACAACAACAACAACAAGAATAAAGTTTTACGTTCAGATTTGTCATGAATACATTTATGAGTACTAGTTTTAAAATAAATAAAAAGAAGAACTGGTACAATTTTAATCGCTATTATGTTTGCCAAAGTAAAAAAGCCCATTTATCTATTCTAAAACTAACTAACGTTCCAGGTAATGTAGCTAAATGACTACCATATGATTCAGTGCCTACAATGGAATGCCATATTTTACCAAAATGTTCATCTAATGTTTCTTTCATTAGTTTAGCCAATGAATCAAGATCTTTTGTTTTATTTAATGATTCACGTGCTAAATTTGTAATCCAATTTAATTTCTCTTTTGATAATCCTATAGGTAGATTTTCATTATCATTATCACCATTATCCACTTGCATATATTCAATTTCTATAAAATTGATATGGCGATTAGAATCTAGGCTATGTGTATAAATAGAATTTGTATCATAGAAATCTAATGTACTTAAAGACGGTATTGATTTAGCACAACATATATGTCTGTGTGGTTGATAATGATGATGGTGACCAGATGGTGTAACCATTTTCGAACCACTTAATGATCTATATCTCCGACTTGAATTTAGCTGACATTCATGATCTAATGATGAACAACTTACTCCACGTAATCTTCGATCACAATACATATCAGCTTGGTGTAATGATCGTGAATCACTGTTATAATGATTTAAATGATGAATACTTTCATTACATTTTGAACACATAACATTGCATTTTCGACAAGCACCAGAGTTATATGGAGTATGTGAACATAGTCGATTCAATGATGAATGTGACTTTTCGTGGTGACTTTCATATTCATTCCGTCGTGAATGATTTTTATATTTATTACGGTTTTTCTTATTAGTTTTAGTGGGTAAAAACAATCGATTCTGCTTTAATTCTGATAAAGCTACATTTCTATTTTGGGAATTTAAGTAAGATTGTACATCATGACTTGTATCATGGAATCCATCAGTTGACATGACCTCGTTCTCATTTAAATCAGATGATTGAGCTGGTCCAGGTGCTATCAAATTTAAGCGACTGATTACACGTTTTTGTTCATTATTGTATGGATCATATGTAACTGAGCTTTGAACTGATGTAACAGGTTTTTTATATTTGGTGTACTTTGATTTCTCTACAGATTCTGTTCTCACCGGAGATTGAGATTGTTCACTACTTTGAAGACCATCAATATAATCATGAGATTGGTTTCGTTGATGACGGCGATGATGATGACGTTCATGATGACTACGATTTGAACGGTGTAATACTCGTTGCCTTTTATGCAGCACATTTGTTCTGTAATATTTATGTTCTGTTTTGTTAGTATGTTGGTTTTTTCTGAAACCATTTAAATCCTGCTCATTATCTTCATCATTGTTGATATTATAAAAAACTTCTTCATTATCACGTTCAATATATTCCTTATTACCATTTTCAGAAATAGTAAATTTTTTAATAACTTTCACAATCTGTTCAGTACCGGGTAGAAGAAAGATTCTCTCTGATTTATCAGTAACAATTTGATTTTTATCATGTTGGTTATCACTGCTATATGGTAAATCTGACTCTAATTTGGGACTATATGTTAAACGTAGAGTAGATGGAGACTGTGGTGCAACGTCGTAACTACGTTCATTTAGTAATGAACCTACAGATTCCGAACGTGATACAGTTGCCGATGTTAACGTTTGACTTTCCATTGAATTGTATTGTGATCCGTGTTTTCACGGCTTTTTTATCGAATAATTACTGTAAAATGAACAAATAACAATCATAAAACAAAGGTGTTTTCATAAAAACTGTGTGTTAATGCTTACCTGTTGAAGTATTTTTAACCAAGATATATAAAAGACAACAAATCCCTTCATGACTGAGAAAAATCATCATCAAAGAAATACGTAGAACCGCTCTATCACACCTGAACGATAGCCGTCATGTTCCAGATAGAAATATACAAATCAAATTGCTGATCGTATACACTTTGCCTTTGTTCATTGTCACTTTCGTTTCTTACTAATAGCAGAAATCTATAGAGATTCGAGCAAACAACTTAAGTCTTTGTATTCATAGTAAATTTGTAACACACTTATGCCTTCCTTGGTCAAATAAGCCCTAACAAACGATTTTGCTTGTTATTGTTTTTCTGTACTCATCGTTAGTTTATTTTTCTCAACCTTAATATTCCTATTAATTCCCAGGTACTTCAAAACTAACCTCCTATTTTCTAACAATGGAATCCATAAGAGGCACCTGGTTACAGTATCAGTGTGAACATCAATACTAGAATACAATCACATCAAACTAACGAGTTTCGAATAGGACGAAATGTGTTTCCTGAATTTTATTGTCAATCACTATCACACTTTGCTTAGAAACAGACATATGCATTTTTTATTAAGCAAACAACACGAAAGAATGAAACATAGAATTAACATTCAAAATAAAGAATGAATAAATTTTCGACAATATCAATCATCATTGTATTTCAAACCTTATTGAAAGATTACAAACTTATCGTCAAATGTTTGATTATAGAAAACTGTAATGGTTAGGAACTTATGAGTTAGATGAGCCTGCACTAATTAATTAGTTTTTGTTTAATTCAATAGCTTATTCATTTTAAATATTGGTCAACTATAACAACGTGATTCATCTTTTGTTATTAGATTCAACTCAATTATATCAACCTGTAAGATATGTTGAATTTTGCAAGTAGACATGTTTATACAAGGTATGCATCACAAGGTAAGCCCTAACTTGGAATCCTGAAGGGAAGTGGAAAAGAAGAAGGCCAAAAAACACAATACGTCGTGAAATAGAAGCAGATTTGTAAAGGATGAATAACAGCTGGAAGGAGCTGGAAAGGATCGCCCTGTACAGGGTTGGATGGATAATGCTGGTGAGCGGCCTATGCTCCTTCACCAAGAGTAACAGGCGTAAGTAAATAAGTATGCAAAGAATAAACAACTGTTCTTGTTTTTTGTATTTTTGTTTTTCATCCCTCTGAAATTGACATTTATATCCTTTGTTTTTAATTCTAAGAGGTAAGTACTACTAAATGAAGGATATATGTTAAGCGATAAATAATTATGCAAATATTTCATATTCAGGATATAAGCCAAAATCTAATCATTCTGAGAGTTTTCAATTCTTTCACTATTCTATTTGAATATATTTCAATACTGATATTATAGTTCAAACCAGGTTAAAAATTGTTATAAGCATAGCGAATGGTAACTTTTGGGATCCATTTATGGACCAATACTAAACGTATATTTTTATCGTATAATTCCTCAATAAATAAACTACCCATATTCATATTCCTCTTATTATAAGCTTCCTTCTGACCCGTAGATTATTATTATACGATTTACCATTCTTGAATTATGCCCTGTCTATTAATTACTACCTCCCACACTCAGAGCCACATTTGGCTAATACTTGTACAAATGTTGTTTCATATTTTATGGTACGGTGTGGTCTGTCTGGTCGGTATATAAACCCAGTATGCTTGAAATAAATGATTCATATCGCAGAGGCTGAAATTGGTGTTCTGAAATTAACTGGCTGTGCTAGTCAGGAAGCAGGGCCAATAAGGACTGTAGACTGCTCTCACGGGTTTTATGCGTCATTGGTCCGGTCGACAAGTCACTGCTCTTTAATTGGTGGTATCACTGAGTATACATTAACAGGGCACACAGGCCACAAGTTATAAAAAATGCCACGTTTTGAAAGATAATCAATCAATTCTTTTAGTATCGATATTTTTTTAATTAAAAGTGTTTTTTTTTCTAGTTGATAACAGAATAACTTATTCAAGTTGTATCTGGCAGCAGAAATCTACAGACCGATTAATATAACATAGACAGAAAGTTATGTAATGCTTTTTACTGTCATAGGAACTACAATTGATTTCAGCTTTTTCTTTGCCTATTGACATTCATCTACTTCAGGGTGTTAACTCACCTTTCCTCGAAAATTTACACTTACACTTAATTCATTGTAAATATTTCAGTGATTATTATTATTATTCTACTGTTTTCTTTTTCAAAAGTCTAGGGATGTGATAAAACTTAATTGGTTTTTATGATGTACATACTTATAACGATCAGTACCATAGAAACATTGTAAACTATTCACTATGATGTTTATCATTGATTTGTTTACGTAATTGTTGTACATGGTATTTCCTCTTTAGAGATGTTTTATATGATACAATTTTAAACAAATAACAAACATATTTTAATAATTTTTAAGATAATAAAACAAATCATTATTTATTTTTATTATTTAAATGAGAAATACAGGTTAATATCTTGCGTTATAAGTCAAGTATTCAGTGTAAAAGTTTGTTGATAACACTGATATCACTACTACTAACCGACTACTTAAATCAAATTAGAGAAACATGTTACGGAATCTATAAGGTTAATTTATGTTCATGTATTTCTTTTAAAGGAATAGCTTTCAAAGTAACACTAGTTGAATGTTTTTGTGTTTTTGTACCGAGATTTTAATGTAACTGAAGATATATAATTAATACAAGGAAAATTTAATGTAATCAAACACATCAAATGAGCTTCATTCAAGTACTTGTAAGCACGAATATAAGTGTGATTTTAGGAAGAGAACAATAATTTTTACAGTAAAAGTAATCACTGTTGCATTAACATTACCTATGTAGAAAAACGGCATTAAAATTACTACAAACTTCACAAAATCCCTTCTGATAACAATCATCTACTCACTAGTGACTGACTTCAAGAGGCCCTTCCTGGAGTTCTAGTGAGAAGCCATGACCAGTCGAGTTCAACCCGGTCTGTTGTGAGATAGTAACTCACTGATGAAAGTAGTGTTCGGTGGCTCAATTTCGTGGAATGGTTGGAGTTAGACATTAACACCTTTGGATACTTGCTCAGTGGTTTAGTGGTTAAACGCTCGCGATCGTGGATGAGCACTGCTGTGGAGTCCCATGATAGGACGAAACGGCCGCCTAGTTCTTTCAGGTTTTGCATGGCGGTGTAGCCTCAATTGACTCATGACCTCAACTATTTAGATTATTTTTCTTAAAATGAATTACCATTAGGAAAAATAAACTGCTTACTGTTATAGAGTTGATTTGTCTCATAAAAATTATTAAGTTGAATTATAGCTTGTAGAATTATTGTTTTTAAAAGAACATAAAATGAGGCAAGAGTATGAAATTTCCAAAAATAATATATAGTGATTATTATGTCACACTGAACATGTTAGAAATATTATACTGAATGATTTCTAGATTAGATTATATGGTAACTATCTAGAAAATTTGTTGTTAAGTAAGATAATTCATATTTTCATGGGTTTATTCATTTAAACTATCCTTTTGTCCTAATAACTTTTGTGATGAATTTATAATTCTTCCATTAAATAGTTTAATATCAGAAGGCGATGAGAAGCGGCAACTGAAAGTTACTAGCGAATAGCGCAGATCACTAATCTATAAGCACATCAAGCGTATTTGAAGCGGAGAGACGAATAAGAATATACGAGCAATTAAATAGGTAAATTTATAGCAAATTGGATAAAGTTGCAGCAAGGCAAAGCAAGGACTAATAATAATATATAGGGAGGAGGATGAATCATCGATTAATATTTAAGCAATCAACATTTTACCTCGAGTCTACCATCTGATCTAGTGATCATAACGGTACAAAGTAATCAACGAATTGTTACTATTCAAATAACATTGTCTGTTAAATAAGTTAATAAAATGGCTTAACCAAAATTAACCATAATCGAAATGGATTGTAGAGTAGTGCTATAAATTAAAGTATAATAAAATAATTAATAAATACATACTGAAAAGATAAGTTTAGAAGAATTAAATGATCTGTACCTCGATAATGCAGAAATACATGCAACATGACTTATCTTAATCCCAAATTCTGATGCTATAATTTAAATTTCCCACAACTGACAAGTTCACTGATTCAAACAAGTATCGAAAATTAATTTAAAAACATCATTAGTTATTCAATGAATCTGAATTGAATATAAAAAAATAAATATGACTGATTCTATTGAACTGTCAGTGGATCTGTGGCGCGTGCTACTTATATTGATACAAGTAGTATATGACGCGGGTCAGGAATGTAATGTCAGGCAGCAGAAGATGGGGAAGATCAAGAAAGGAAGAGCGTGAACAGAAAGCAATTAGTATGGAAATACAAGAACAACGAAGTTCGGGACAATTATTGAACATTTCGCAAATTAAATATTATAGTATGGTTTTTCTATCTTAGCAAGTAACTCTGTAATTTTGTGCTAAATATAATTTGGTTGTCCCACCCGTGTTCTGTTCAATAAAGATCATATCAAATAATTTCATAATTTAATGTCTCTCAAATACTAAAATCTTAGTGGAACTTTAGAACACACTATAAAAAATAGATAAATCATAAAGACTTCATTACGTAATAATAACTGAATTCATGGCTATTCTTAATAAATAATCAGCTCAACACTAAATTTATCTGAAATGATCAAGTCAAACATTTTTTAGTTATGCTAAGTAATAACTTTGCCCTAGCAACTCTACAGAAAAAAAAACACGATTTCTATTTAACTTATATATTCAAATTGTAATTATTACATCATATATTTGATAAAAGATTTTCATTAGTCAATGTCTGTCATTCATTTTTAGTAATCAAAGTTTTAAACCAGTTTAGTTCTTGCAATAATTTCTTTCATCTATCATATATATGTAGTGCAAGAATAGCAAGAGATTCATCTATAGCTTTTTCAAAAAAGGAGATAATAAAGAGAATATTCTAATAGATGTTATGTTCCTACTTGAAGCTCCCAGTATTAAACAGCCGAATACGTTGTAAGATTTTTTTAATGTTTATAAGTAACAAAGTACTACTAAGTGGAATAAGATATTATTATTATTATTATTATAAAGAGAGATGAATGGTGAGTAGCAGTGGAATCCAGACACGCGTTTTATCCTATGTGGAATGCCTAAGCTGAATTTACTTCCTGTCCAGAGTTGCTTTTCACGTCAGAACTCGAACGCAGGACTGATTAACACTGCGAGCCACTTTCTATCTTTGCTTTTAATCCCTGTGAGTTAATGACTTTATCGAAGCAATCCACATAGGATATACATATGCCAAAACATTCAAGCAACCAATATAAATGAATTATTGCTAATATTGTTAACTCGTTATAAACTATAGATTCGTATACTTGCCTTCAAGCTATATGTTGAGTATGAATCCAAGTGAAACTGTTCAAACATCTAAACTCAAGTAGGTGAACTAGAAAATGAATAATTGAAACTAACAATAAACAATGAATTCAATCAATCATAGGGCTATTGATAAGTACTACAGACGGTTCCGATATTAGAATAAAACAGTTGTTCAATGATCCTTGTTTCCCATTGATATCTCCCATATCAACTATATCGATCCTTAATAAATTCCGTAAAAACATAGTTCAGATTATTGTATATGTTATGTTCATTTTGAATAAGTGACTAGATATAATGTTAAATCATTTTTTTTAAAAAAAAAAGTACCCACACATTTATAAATTTCTAAAATAAACTTTTTAACATTTATATACCAGTACTAAATAAAATGACCAAAGAAATACAATGGATACATTCATATATATGCATAGATACAAAACATTATATACATTCATATATGGACACATCTATTGTATATATTACTAAAATATCTACTTATTTTAATGATATTTATACCAAATGAGTAACATCCATTCGTCAATTCGTTTTATTTACAAAATAATCTCTAAAAAAAAATCATAACATTTTTTTCTAAACTTTTTTTTTCACCTTTCAGATTCAATCATCAATGGAATGTGCGTACGTGCTTGACTGCGTGCATGCGTGCGTGCGTGCGTGCGTGCTTGAATCGTTCCGCTTTTTTTAAAAAAATTTTTTAAACTTTACACAATATCATAGAATAGGTTGTTGTTGTTGGTGTTTTTTGGTTATAAAAATAAGAAAGAAATAAAATAAGAGAATAATGTAAACAATAAAGTATGTACGATAATTATGATGATCAATAGAAATGTGGATCGGTTTCCAAAGTTCAAAATAATTTGAATTTTATGTACACCCTATGAATTATGCGTTGGGTGTACACATACAATGATTTTTGTTGTATTACCGGATGATCAGTTTTTATGTTTGTTCAAACTGAATGTATATGATATGAGAGAAAAAATAATGAAAGAAATCAGAAGGATTGTAACCATTGGATGCCAGCTCAATGGTTCAGTAGGTTAAGCGTTCGCGCGCGAGACCGAAGGCCTCGGGTTCAAATCCCGCGAGTGTGATCGTGGATGCGCACGGCTGAGGAGTCCCATAATAGGACGAAACGGTCGTCCAGCGCTTCCAGGTTTTCAAAAGGTGGTGGTCTAACATCAAATGGTTCATGATCTCAATCAAAACGATTGTAACTAGTCAGATAACTTTTGATTAACTATTCAACAAATGGTTATTTAGGTATTTTGAACGAAATTATCTTCAATGGAAAAACAGTATAAATAAAATTTGCAGTATTGGTACTTAATTGTTTTTTATGTAATTCTGGTTAGAGATGTATAGTACGAAATTCAAAAAAAATATCTACAAATTTAGCAGCAACAGCCTACTATGTTAACTTTTATGTACCTGGACAGCATCACTGATGAATGTGGAAGATCTTATGCAGACAAAAGGGCGACGATTGGTAAAAGAAATTCAGCATTCCTACAATTGAAGAACATATGGAATTCAACACATCTATATGCAAGCCAACATCAAATTCGGAATCTTCAATACGAGAGTCAAAACAGTTCTAGTGTACGGAACTGAAACTATGAGAAATACCACAACCTTCATCGAAAATATACAAGTATTCAAAAACGATTGTCTACGTAAGATACTGAATATCCGTTGACCGGATATTATCAGCAACAGCCTACTGTGGGAGAGAACATATCAGCTTCAAATGAAGAGGAAATTTGGAAAAAACGTCAGAAGTGAATAGAACACATATTGAGGAAATCACCAAACTTCATCACTAAGCAAGCTCTAACATGGAATCCTGAAGGGAAAAGGAAATGAGGAAGACCAAAAAACACATTGAGTCGAGAATTGGAAGCAGGTATCAAAAGAATGAATAGTAACTTGAAGCAACTGGAAAAGATGCCCATGATGGAGTTGGATAAAGAAAGCTGATGGGCGGAATATGCCCCCTTTACGAGGGGTAACAGGCGTAAATAAGTAGGTAAGTATAAACCCAGGTTTTCAATGGTGATCTAATATTGATCGGTTCATGATCTTAATTAAAACTCAACAATCTCCACAACCCTATACTGACATACATATTAATGTAGAGTCATGATCAAAAACTAATTGAAATCAAATTTTTGACCCATTGCCAACATGAGAATTTTCATTATTTTACAAAGAACTGTTTAGAGGTATATTATAATTATTCAATGATTGTGTTCAAAATGAATAAGAAATAAATTTTGTAATTGTTCCATCAACAGATCAAATGAATGATATTTTTAGAAAAGTAAATAGATCATCATCCTCTGCAATTGTTAATTGTATAAGTTATATATGCCTTAATGGAATAATTGTCCAATTCAAAAGTGTGAATTATTCTATTCCCATGTAAATATCAAGACAATTATTTATTGGATGATTATTGAGAAAAATGATTTTGACATGACTTGAAAAACTTGTACTTATGAGTTTTGTTGTTGAGAGATTATCAGTTGATTATGCAGTCTTGTTGAATTGTTTCTTAAGGGTTTCAACTTTTGTTACATACTAATTCATCAATAATTGATATTAATCTGTTCTATCTTAATTATATACTATCGGAGAGGTTATTAATTTAGTCATTTAGTTAAAATACAAGATAATAAAGTATAACTTGTTCAGTATGAAATGAAAAGGAAGCAATCAGTAAAAAAATCATGAAACCAGATATCAAGATTACAGATAGTAACCAGTAAGATGTGATGATGAGTAGATCGATATAATTAATACATACGTTTATCCATACTGAGTAATTGTCTAACGAAATTATCAATATCAACGGTTAAGTGAGTAAATTATTTAAAAATACCTTACATATAACTGTTAGACAGAGTAATGCATAACATCAATTTACATACCTAAGTGGAGAGAATTACGACTAACTCTGCTCGAACACACGAACTAAAAAGCTTAAATAGTACGCGTTCAAAATCATCATCATCATCATCATCATCATCATCATCATCATCATCATCATCATCATCATCATCATCATCATCATCATCATCATCATCATCATCATCATCATCATCATCATCATCATCATCATCATCATCATCATCATCATCATCATCATCATCATCATCATCATCATCATCATCATCATCATCATCATCATCATCATCATCATCATCATCATCATCATCATCATCATCATCATCATCATCATCATCATCATCATCATCATCATCATCATCATCATCATCATCATCATCATCATCATCATCATCATCATCATCATCATCATCATCATCATCATCATCATCATCATCATCATCATCATCATCATCATCATCATCATCATCATCATCATCATCATCATCATCATCATCATCATCATCATCATCATCATCATCATCATCATCATCATCATCATCATCATCATCATCATCATCACATCATCATCATCATCATCATCATCATCATCATCATCATCATCATCATCATCATCATCATCATCATCATCATCATCATCATCATCATCATCATCAGGTATTAACTATTTGCTTTATTTTCGTGAACACTGAACATATTTTCACCTTTTTATTGATTCATTTCCTGTCTGTTCATAATACATACATTCTTTTCACAAAGTATTTAGCTTTTTAAAGTAGCTTGTTGTAACGTGTAAAATTGTGATAGGACACACACACGCACACGTAGCAAGGGTTCCAATTCTTAAAATGATTATATTTTCTATTTGATCTATACACCAAATAATGGAAAAATCTTAGTAGGTACACATTTCACAGTATTTATGTAAGTGTTGAAATTAACAGTATTTATGATAAAATAACAATTAATCACTTTGATCTTATAAATATGTGCGTAATTTGTGTTGCTTTGACTAGAAACAAAATAATAATAAAGTGAATAGATTGTGCGAATATTCTTAAGTCAGTAGTAACTTACAAGAAATAAATTGAATCAATCAATTATTAAGGTGTCATTACCAAGGTTTGATTTGGTAATTTCGAATAAATTGAGCATTGGGTTGATTGTTATAAATAAAAATAATATATTTGTAATATCCCAATGAGTAGAAAATTGGATTTTCTGACGTTTCGTGACTTAGTGTAAGTCACTTCTTCAGAGAATAAATAACCAAATTTCAATTAATCCAAGTTTAAATTGCGCTATTTAAACTTGGATTAATTGAAATTTGGTTATTTATTCTCTGAAGAAGTGACTTACACTAAGTCACGAAACGTCAGAAAATCCAATTTTCTACTCATTGGGATATTACAAATATATTATTTTTATTTAAATCAATTATTAATGAAAAAATATTTAAAAAACTCCGGTTAATTTGAAATGATGAGAATGATTTAATTTAGATTAGTTGAATGTTAATTTTGATAGTGTTTTATTAACTATAGCAGATGTTAATTATCAGTATAGGGTTGTGGAAATTGTTGAAATTAAGTTGATATCATGAATGGATCAATGTTAGAACATCATTGAAAAACCTGGAAGCACTTAACGGCCGTCTCGTTTTAGCATAAGACTTCTCAGCAATGTGAATTCACGATCTCTCATGTAGGAGTTCTAGTGAGAGTCCGTGGCCAGTGGAGTTTGACCGTGTGTGGTGTGAGGCAGTTGCTCACTAATGACAATGATAGAAGGTCGCGCAATATCGTGGATTGGTTGAAGTTAGACATAAACACTATTGGACACTGGCTACAGGTTAAACGTTCACGCACGAGACCGAATGTTGTAGGTTCGAGTCCTGCGTGCGGGATCGTGAATGTGTACTTCTGAGAAGTCACATACTTCGACGGTACGGCCGTCAATTGCTTCCAGGTTTTCAATGGTGGTCCAACATCGATCCACTCATGATATCAATTTAAACGAACGCACATGTGTTAATTCATGGATATCAGTGATTACTGTACCTAGAAGTTGGCCATTTAAATCCTATAACTAGGAATGAAGAATCACATCTATAGATAAACGAAAATGTTTCATACTTTGATATTTACAGAATAATGTAAGTGATGATATAAGTTTGTAAACGTTAATCAACAGATGTGATTTTCTATTAAACTTTTATATATTGGCATAGATTATGATTATTCCAAGGAGTGAATAAAGATGCATTTCAATACAAGTACTATGTACACTTATATATAGAGCTCAACAACTAATTTCCAAAACCGTTCAATAATAATCATTCATCAGGTGATCACAGAGAAAAGACATTAATTCAAGGAAAGATTGATATTTCAAATAGTCAAGCTAGTAATGTGATGTGTGCTTCTGATGTCGATAGATATAAATAGTATGTATTACCCTTCAAATGTGGAATGCCTAGCGTCAGATGGTTGAGAAAATCGAAGAGAAGAGAACGAGAACAGAGAGTGTTTGGTATAAGAACGAAGGAACAACAAAGTCTGAGACAATTGATGGTTATTTTGCAAATGAAGTATTTATTGTATGATTTTTAGATTTTACTAATATATTCTGTAATGTTATGTCGAAATATATTTGGTTGTTCACATTTGTGTTCTCATTCACTACAGTAATACAACAGCTCGGTGTATAAATACAACAACTATGGCTTTGGAACATTTAACAAAGATCATAAATCTAAAGACGAGACTAATGAATTGAATAAAATCGAAAAAGTCAGTAGGTTAATGTGAAATTAGGAAAAGTTATCAAGGTTACTTTTGGTTCGGCAGAATTAAAAATTATTGACAAAAATAATGAAACCTAGACGATGTAAAGCTTCTCATCCATATAATTGAAATCCATACCTATCAAGGGATAAAATAATTCTCCAACTAAAGTTTCTACAAATGATAACAGTAAAATACTTAAATGCTCACTTCAAAATTCTATTTCACTGAATACAATATAATAAAAATAATCTTAAAATGACCATTTATCAGTGTATATTTAGAGTGTGAAAGAAATTGATGATTTGGAGATCAACTAGATATTTGTTTCAGGACTAAATATTATCTATTTTTTCCGAAAATGATTGAAAGATGATTAAATGACATCTCTTCACAGGTATTTGCTAGTAGGATACAACTATCCAGTGTTCGAAGACTTTGATTGTTTCTTTGACTGACATAAAAAAGTGATAGAACACTAGACGCCCGTTTCGTCCCACTATGGGACTCCTCAACAATGCTCATCCACGATCCCGCCCGCGGCAAGATTCGAAGCCAGGAGCTATCAGTCTCGCAAGCGAGCCCTTAACCATTAGACCACTGAGTCGGCATCCAACGGTGTTAATGTCTAATCAAACCAACAGCCGTCCAGTGCTTCCAGGTTTTCCATGGTGGTCTAACTTCAATTCACTCATGATTTCAACTAGTGAAATTTCTAAAAATCTCCACAAAATCCCTTCTAATATTATGTAAAATTTATTTACTAAATGAATAAATGAATAAAACCACAACTTGGAGCACTGGATACAATGCACTTATAAAACATTGAAAATGTTGTGAATAATGTCAGCTGATTGACTTCTTATTCTTCTTTGTTTGTTTGTTTGAATATGGATTTAGTACTAATAGCACACTTTATGAATTAATGAATTCAACTAAATAAAACATTGACGTTAAGGTTAATAAATCATCATGTGATGATGTATCTCAAAAAATGACGTCTTTATTAAGATACATTTTAGTAATCACCACTACATCACACTATACTATATCTATTATTTATGTAAAAGTAGATAACTGAAAAAAAAACTAAAAAAACAATACAAATCAATAAATTTTGATTGATAGAATTGTGAAATATTGATCAACTTTATATAAAACATTTTAAATTTTACGATCAATATCCAATTCATTAAATGATACGAGAGAAAAAAATCGATATTTGTTTAGTTCATAGAATTCTGAATAAAATTATAAGTGACTTTTGTCAAGGACTAATTTATATATAGATGAGAGTACAATTGAATGATACTGGGTCTTTTTAATCTGTACTTTAAATGTAAGTATTAAATGTTAAGAAATATCAAATAAGAATGAGTGAATAGCTAAACTTACTATTGTAACCAAAGTAATATGAACTAGCAACAAAAATTATCAACATATCTAATTTATGTTAAATATACTACTAAAATTTTGATGAGAATTCAATGACATCAGAAGTTGTCATGCTCTAAAACAGTGTTTATTTAATTTGTTTTTTAAAGCAACTAGTCCCTTTTATAAATTTCGATAGAACAATGAGAAGACGGAGTTGATCTGAAAAATGTGCTTTTATTTGTTTGACCTTTATTAATTTTCATATAAAAATGCCTTGACAAGTATATGTGTGACCAAATTGTTCGAAATGTATAGTGCAAATACATCACATTTTTCAGATCAACTCCGTCTTCTCATTGTTCTATCGAAATTTGTTTTTTGTCAAAATACTAATAAACAATATTTATTAGGATTAAGGTGGTTAGAGAAAGTCTAAAGGAAACCGTGTTAGGTATTAGATTTCGTGTTACTTGGTGCTCAGCACCAAATCGTACTTGCAGTTATTAGCAACGTGATGTTTCATGATAAATCAGATTGTTTGTAATGAGCTAGTTAGGCTATATTAGATCAGGTATATCTAGAATTCTAGAGTTTCCTATCGACTATCTTTAATCATCTAACATCATAATATACTGCAAGCGAATTCAAGACACTTAGATCAGCTGTCACACTACAAATTGATAAATATTAAAGAACGTAACAAATGTGATATTGGTGATCCCTCAATTACAAATGACTTTTATCGTGAATTTAAAAAATTGTATGATATTGTGACATACGTTATAAGTGAATTTATTGTTTTTCAACATAGAAATTCATTTCATAAGTAAGGTTTTTTC
The DNA here is from genome assembly GCA_944470405.2 of Schistosoma mattheei. NCBI lineage: Eukaryota > Metazoa > Platyhelminthes > Trematoda > Strigeidida > Schistosomatidae > Schistosoma > Schistosoma mattheei. The sequence goes on from OX103945.1 coordinate 36,279,867, forward strand.
ACACGGAAACAATAACTGATGCCAGTTAAACGAGATCAATGTACATTTTTATAACTATCACTGATATTTCTTAACAATTTATAATTTAACTGGGAACTATTAAATAATAAACAGAGATAATGCCTCATTTCAGTCACCAATATGAACTACAGCATTTAGTAAAATCTATGCCCTAACTACATCTGTGGATGATTTATTGATCTTGGGTGATTTAGTGACCAGACAGATGATTTTTCATCGTAAGATACACATTGTAGTTTTATATTGTTAATGATAGAATTTCATGTTTCTTGGACAGAAAATAATTTAATTATCTTTGATCATCCCGAACATAAGAAAACAGTAGTGGAATGTAAGAATACTGTAACTGGTATATACGTCTAATTATCATTCACAAACCTCTTCGATTCCTTACAAAACTAATTTAGCTTACTAAAACTGCAGACAGTTACACATTAGTTTGATAACTAAAAGATTGAGAGGTGCAACCCTTCCATCAGTACTCTGTAACTGGTTTTATTTGATTATATGACACTGCGAATTATTTTCACTTCATTACATCAAATTACTCAAAATACTTCATATCACATTGATCACAATTTTACATTTTAAGTTTTTCCCTAGTTCGACCTGGAATCGAGCGCAAAATATTCAAGTCCTTTGAAGCTCTAAATTAGAACTGAATGAGCTACTTAGTCCAACGTCAGTCGATTAACAATATAACACAACAACAATTTAATGTCATTGCTGCTAATTGTCTCAGACAATAGATGGTTGAATCATAGAGATCATAACTTATTACTAGAACTTTGGAAAATTCCCTTCAAACCCAGTCGTCAAAAAAGAAGAAACTACATTTAAACAAATGCTTTGGTCATGTTGTATAATTTAAAGGCAATTTCATTAGTGGACATTTATCGGTTAAATAGCCAACTGTTCACAGTCCTCATCGACTTTCAAGTAGCTAGTGGTACATAAAATCTGACAGTAAAATGAGTCAATTCGGAGATGTATCGAAACGTGATTATAATGAAATTTACTAGCTGGATAAGGTTATAAATATTGACAAAACTATTCAACAAAATGCATTAAAGACATACGATTTTTCGAAAAATATTCTCTAGTTTGGTTACTTTTATTCACCTCTTCAACTTGAATTTTCATAAATTTTGTTTACCATTATTATCCAAAGTTGTTATGTATCAAAAAGCTTCAATTTTCTTATTCATTTCTCTTTAGAGGAGTCCCGAAGACGTCCCTCATCAAAGACCCTAGAGATCAAGATACTCCAGGAAACGTTTCATCCAATTGACGATGAACACTTCTCAGAAACATCGAGGAAATAGAAAATCACGTACCACGCCTTCGGTAGGATATTTACCCGTACCGCTACTGTATTTAATTTGGTTCAAGAAGTTTTCAAGATCTCAAGGACATTCATGATTCTATAAATATTCTCGTTTATATGTATATAAGCTATCCTTGAAGTCAGGCTTTTACTCGGAATTCGGGCATTCTGTATAATATTTCAGTTGGTGTGTACGAAATTTTGAAGATACAAGAACCGGCTAGAAAGACAATTTAGGCGTGTCGTTAGTAAGACCTATGATTTTCTTCTTTACTTTGCATGCCATCTTCTGTAAAAAAATTTTTTTATAATTTTGCTGACAATCTTACTGTATGCACGCCTATTTTTACCTCTACAAACCTCCCTTGAAATGAATGAGTTTCTAGCGTACATTAAAAGTTGGTCTAATCTCGATGATCTGACGCTACATCCTTCTCGATATCAACTGTTAGTTTTAAGTTCAAACATGAAAAGCAAGTAAATATACTGCTAGAATCACATAACATTTGTACTCTACTATAGTGAAAACGATTTGAAATGTCATTTATCTTGGTGTAAGTTTTATTTTCGACCCCTCCTGGTTTTCCCATATGTCGTCATTGTCGAAGGGAGTTTATCTTCTACTTTACGATATAAAGAGAGGTTATATGTTTTCAACATTACTCGACACTTTTCTGTTTTGTAAATTACTTATATACTGCTTCCAGTAATTCTTTCCTTACCTTATGAGAAAAGATTGCGCTGTGTTTTGTAGAGTAATGAAGGTTACTAGTAGAAGAAATAATGAATCTTTTTATGTTATACTTAGTACAATTGTGAACAAATATTCAGAATACTCCAAACAATTGACTAGCGTTATTTTAGCAGATACAAATCATTCCAACCTATTGAGATCCTGCTCTTGTAACATTTTTTTTGACAGAATGAGAAGTGATTGTGATAGAATTCGTTCACACAAATAGCTTAACAAAAGAAACATTCACACTTGATAAATGGTAGGATTTTCACTGTTGTAAAGATACTTATTTTCTTACAAACATTTTATCCAGTTTATATATATATGAATATACACCGTGAAATCTAAGAAGAGTTAAAAGGATTTATTAAAACATAATTGTATTTCAATGATTGAATTCATGGGTCAATTGAATCTAGACCACCATGAGAAACTTAGAGGTACTGGACGGCCGTTTCACCCTAATATGGGACTTCTCAGCAGTATGCATCCACGATCCCGCATGCACTACTTGAATCCAGGACCTACGGTCCGGCGCACGAACGCTTAATCTCCGAACTACTGAACCGGCATCCAACGGTGTAAATGTCTAGCTTCAAGCAATTGCATTGTTTACTAAAAATAATATATTTCTACTCAACATATATACATTTTCCAATAAATTGATTAATAATATCATTTATGATTGAAATAATCCCACATGAAATGGTGCAATTAATTTTTAATAATAAATAATCAGTAGACTTCATGCGGTGAATACATGGCTCTTTATATTATTACCCCAATGTTAATATTGTTGATAAGTTCAGTAACAAACAGTATTATAAACCAATAATAACAACTAATACTGAGGAATCCTACAGTAGGACGAAACAGCTGTTCAGTGCTTTCAAGTTTTCCATAGTGTTCTAGCTTCAATTGAATCATGATCTCAACAGTTAAAATGACTATAATATCCACAAAACCCCTTCTAATATTAATTCTTTTTTTTAAAATTTTTTTGATAATTTCAGTTACTAGGAAGCAACTATACAATTCAATTAAATCACATGTAATACTCATTATTTTTGTTTAATTTTAAATTAATTTGAAATAAAAAATGTGATCTTATTTCATAAGGAAAAAAGAAAAGAGAAAAAAAGAAGAAAAAGACAAACTATATTTACTATGCACAATATACTTGTATATATTTGAACAATGATTCGTTAGAATGTGAATACATCTATATACTTTCTATATTTTAGTAAAACAAAAACTTATCTACTAGATGAGTTTATATTAAATCATGTTTTATCACAGGATTCATCAGTTCCTATCGTTGATATTATAATTTAGTTTGGTTATTATATGTATATGTATAGCGGTTTTGTACTGTCTTTAAAGATTAACGGAAGCATCTAAATCAAAGCATTTAAGATTGAATATCTATCTACATTAGAAATTAATTTGTCATGGTGGAGAAGATTTGTAGATCAAGTGGATGATTTTGATGGAATTTTGCTCTCTGAGTTGAATGGTTTGGTTATGGAGCTTTAATTGTTTTTTTTTGAACGACATTAAACTTCAAGTAGAAGTAAAGTGTTCAAAGTTCTCCATATATGGGTTACCAAAATAAAGAAGTAAACAATGACAAGGTTTAAAGTCAACAAGAACCATTCAACATTGAGTCTACAGGACAAGCTGTGAAATTTGAACACCACACTTCTACATAACGTTTGTGCTGATAATGTCGTTCAGAAGAATGATATAAATTTCATGACCAAACCATCCAGCTTAGAGAACAAAACTCAACAAAACCAATTTATCACCAGGTAATTGAGTTAATAAGGTACATAATTAGACAGATAACAACAATAAAAAGAATAACTTTTGTCACTACTATAAATATGAGTACAGTAAAATGTTCTCAGCACTAATTATGTAGTAGTAAAGCAAATATCTCTATAACACGTATTCAAATTGTAATTATTCAAAATATTCTTTATTCAAAAAGTGCCATTCACATTTAGTATTGTTCACCCATATTCAATCGTTAAAGTTTTCTGTCCGGTTAAATACGACAACTATTTTCTACATCCATCATTACAAATGATGCTTGAATGTTAATGTATTTCTTGTACATTATTTTTCCAAGCAATAGAAATAAAGGAAATTTTGTTAAGAACAGCAGTCATTCATAAACCTTATAGAATAGACAGTACGTGAACAAGTACTGTACTTATTCATGATTATTCAGTTTGAACAAACCTATAACACATAGTTTAACTGTAATATTTACATAGGTGCAAAGTAGTTAACTTAAACATTTGAGAGGTTCGATGTAATTAATATAAGTAAACAGAGAGTTTAGTTTCGTATATATCGAAGTAAATAAGTGGTTAAATTAGCAGAGACTACTAAAGTTTATTTGGTTTATGCACATTGAAACTTGTATTTGTATGAAAAAAGTAAATCATTAATGTGCGCGTGTGATATTTATTATAGGCTAATATCACTTAGAGCAGTATTGAAAACCATAAGGCTTTGGACAACTGTTTTTCTTCCTGATGTGGGACACATTAGATGTACTCATCTATAAACCCACCAAGAACTGAACCTAGCATCTTTGGATTTTATGATTAGTCCTTGACCTTTAGACTATTAACTTGGCATCCAGTTGTTTACGTTTGTTCAATTGATTCACTATAATACATAATCATTATCCAATGTCTCACAACTAATATATCTAAACAGCGACGATTATGTCTTCATATTGAAAGTCAAGGAATAAATTCTAGAAATCAGTTACTAATGAGCACGTGATTATTATTTGTACAGGAGAGTTTTTAGATATTACTGACTATTTTAGCTTACATCACTGCCTGATCTTAGTTAAAAAACTGCTGAAGACTAGGATGATTAATCCCTGATGTAAACCACTTCACTCCACAATCTTCACAACACCATCACTAAAAAATTAGCTCCTCCAACATTTCGTCATATATATCTTATCAATAAATAAAATCATCCTTTATAATCACTATTCTTTCTTAGGAATAACCTTAGAAATCCGTACAAATATTCACTCATCAAAACAATGTATGATAGTTTTATGATGACAAAACTCAGTAGGTACATCGTACTATTTGTTTAACAGATTTCAATAATCTTTCAACAATCACATATTCGACTGAGTGATTGGTTATTATGTAACATATTTCCATTATTATTTAAAGATCATATACTGATTATTGTTAAAATAATGGATATTTAAGTTAAACAGTTTAAAAATTATATGATGGATGACTTATTACATGTGTATGATGTAATGTATTATTCAGCTGTCATAAACGTATATCACATTAGAATATTCTTTGTACATTAAATAAAACACTAATGCACTCAATAACTTCAAAATAAGACAGTAGTAGAAGTAAAACTGTCGTGTGTGCTACTAATGTTGGCATAAATAGTATATAACGCCAATTATACATAGAATGCCTGACAACAGAATGTTGAGAAAATCGAAGAGGGAAGAACGGGAACAGAGTGTAATTGGTATGGAAATAAAGAAACAATAAAGTCTAAGACAACTAATGAACATTTTGCAAATGAAGTATTGAAAGTATTGATTTTACATTTTACCAAACATCAGAAATCGGTCGTCTCCCATCTGTGTTCTCACTCGTAACAATACTTCCTTTCATTTATCCTGAGCTTCAAATATAGATACAATTTAATAATTGTATAGGTGACCTGTAGAAGAACGAATTTCTACAACTACTTTTGCTATGATTATCACTTTTGTTTAAGTTTTGTAATCTTTAAACAACACAGTATCATGTTGAGAAATAAAAGGATAAACAAGAAACTATAGAATGAAATTTGAAATAAAAATGACGAAATCAAGTCAATAATATATTTATGGACGAGATTGTGAGATTTAAGATAGTAAATCTTGACTTTTGAAGCGAAATTCACTTGCCCATATGGTGATATAGTATTTTGACGTTAGAGCTGATTTCAGTTCATGGTGAAAAAACTTACTCTAATTTCTAAATCTAACTTCTAACTCTCATTTGTAGTACTGATTACGCACACTAATTTATAACCATTTTTGACCCTGGTAAGTATGTGAATATTCTCATAGTCACCTTAGCATCACTCAAAGGTTGTTCGGTGATTGTAGTTTCACCATATTTATTAGTTAATAGAAAGACAAAAAATGAATTGAGTTTCCATAATTATTAGTGGGATTTGAATTCGGATGTGTTAGTTGTTTGGACCTCCCTAGTGATATTTAGGACTGCAATTAACCAGTCTATTTTGGCATACATGCACTCTGTGCAGATCACCTCGATACTGCTAGTAATTCACAAGTACTCTAGGCAAAAACGGATATTGGCTATCAATAAAATCCAGGATGAGCATTTCGTCCTAGTTAAGTCGGATGACGTGTAACGTTTTAATCGAAAGGTGCTGAGTAAAGTTCCGCAGCCGTTCAATGCTTCCAAGTATCCAAAGGTGGTTTGACATTGATGGGTTCATGATTTTAATGAAATTCAACAATCTCCACAACCCCAAAGTGAGAATTCAATAAATTAGAAAATAGAGATAGAAAGGAGAAAATCCAACTGACAGTACCAAAAAAGAACTCCAAATTTGAACGACAATAAGAGATAGAACGTATTTGTCCTAATGCAATTGATTTCAAGTCACGTCGCCTTAATCATATCAACTATTGATCATCTACATATCAATGATATAATGCATTCATGTTATAAATCCCATACAAAATATTTATCATTCAAATTTCACTGTTATCAACACAATGACTTCTTCTAGGATTGATTGTATGTACCACATATATTCCATAGATTTCTTAATCAATGTTACATTACAGTTACAACAATCAGTTATCATACTGATATCACAAAACGGAGTTTATTTATTTTAATGTAATGAGCTGTTGTGGTGTGTGCTACTGACGTCGACAGATATAAATAGTATGTATCATCAATAAAAGTGAAATGTCTGGTGGCAGAAGGTTAAGATGATCTAAGGAAAGAGAACGAAAACGGAGAATGATTGGTGTGGAAACGGAAGAACAATAAAGTCTGAGACGATTGATTGACATTTTGCAGAAGGAACAGTCAAGTTTGAGATAATGATTGACAGTTTTACTATATGATTCTCGGATTTTAGTAAGATGTTCTGTAAGTTTGTGTTCAGATACATTCAATTTTCCCCACTGTGTGCTCGTTCACTACATTGTGACATATTTCAGCTAATTTTAACTGTATATAAAAGCTAGAAAAAGAAGACAAATCGACTTTCTGACTGAAATAGTTGTCTTCTAAGAATCAAAATCTCAAATAGTAAATCAGTCAAACATGATGTGAGATATAGTTCAGGGTGAAAATTAGTTTTTAATTTAAAGATTATATTGTTATGTAATGACATAATCAAAGCTATTCACTGAAATTATACAGCACATACCTACTATTATATCATGGTATAGGATTCCAATTTATAAGGGATATCATGAGTAGTGTAAATCATCCATGTCGAGAAAGAGATAATCATCACCGAAAACACTTGGTAATCATCGTACTTTATTACGAATTGTCTGAAGTCAGAAATGTGTACCATAAACGCTAATTCATTACTTAAGTGCTGGCAGCAAATCTATCCGACAAAGGTGTTGACCATTGACCTTATTATGATTAACTTAATTAGGAAAACATCATTAGATATTTGAGATTATGGTTAGGATTATGATTTAGACTTTAGGATTCATGATTTGAACGTAAAGTTCCGAGTTAAATTTAGATTGAGGTACGTGTAGACTTACTGCAAAACTTTATTCAAAACCTGAATACTAATTCGACTAGGTTTAGTATTATGGTATAAATAAACTAACTAGAAATCTCAATCTTAACTCTGGATTATGACGTGAAGTAACCCATAAGTAACTTTTTAAAAAGAACAATTTCATTAATCACGTAAAAACAATATGTCCTATCTAAATTCTTTAATTTCACATTATAATTTATTTATTCATGTCTGTTACCTTCTCATTAGCAATACACAAGTTAAAATATTAAGATCATACGAAAATACTTTAGTTTTACTGATGATGTTCTTATGACTTCACATAATCTAGAACTTTGTATATATCTTAGTAAAGTTCTATAGTTAGCCTTAAAAATATCTTACTTAAGTAAAGTTTTATTTTGTTATTGATATTAATCATTTTCTCAACTTTAATAACTAGTTGTAGCCAAGATGAAACTGAAGCTAAAGAAACACTGGACAACTTGAAAAACAAAATGACAAAGATTGAATATAACCTTCTTTGAATTGAACGGTACTGAGTTCGAGTCTTAGAGTGAACATCAACTCTAAGATGCAAGTCTCAAATAGATCAAAATGCATGTTCTAGATTCCACTGGTTACCATCAGTTAATTTTACTTATCGTGCTTGTGAATGAACACATTATCGAGGCAATACGTACAGTACACACCTATCCCAATAACAAACTGATCATTTACAATATTAAACCTCAATAGGAAGTTTTAAGCAAACAATACTAAATGAGTTTAATAAAACATGCTTAATCAATAACTTTTTTTCTCTTTAAAATGATCAAATTTTTTTTATTTTTCAAAGTTTTTTTTTCTTTTTAAAAAAGAAAAAACAAAAAAAAAACTTAAAATCAAACACGTAAATCGAACTTACCAATTGAATGAATAGACACTGATTTAATGTAATTTATTGTACATAGAGATTATAATTTTACTTAAAGAACTTGATTTGTATCGATTAAATTGTTTCTAATGTTATTTATGAGTAGAAATTATTTTCCCTGAACTATTATTTATCTGTATTATTATTATTATTATTAGTAATAGTAATGGTAATGTATATATATATATATATATTCAAATTAATTGGCATTAAGATCACGATCACATTTATTTAATCAGTCATTACCGTTGTTTCACAATTGATTCATATGTTAGTAAAATCAATATGGTTATATATGATCACACCTTTCGTTGTTATGTATATATTTGTGTGTATCATACATGTATAGATGTGTATATTTATGTATGTATGTATGTATGTATGTATGTATGTATGCATGTTGTATGAATCTGAGAATCATAAATAAAACTTATCTAAAGACATTTACTAACCTGTCTGAGCATAAACATAATCATCTTTACCATTTCATCAAATAGAAATAATCATAACAACTTAACTAATAATTTTCTATACTTAACATTATAATTATCCTAAATTATTTTAGAATATTTCAATGTAGATACTATGCGTAGGTTCTTGTAACCTTGAGAACTCTAAATTACATATTAAATCATTTTATGTTTGTATATCGAACTCATCTTTTCATCATAAATCTGATTGGTTATTGTTGTTGTTGTCATTGCTGTTATTGTTGTTCTTTGTTGTTGTGTGTATTCACATTGTACCACTAAAACATTCCATAAATATACAAAACTGTATTATTTCATTGTTTTCACTGATACCATAGTCTAAGTTAATATAAATAGTAATTAGATATATTATAACTAAACTATCAGACAAATGATTTATTATGCACTATTAATGATAGAAACTTTTGTATTTTAAAAAAAGTATATTCTTTGTGTAATTGCTGCAAATTCTTATTACGTTTTTTTTATACTTTTTAATTAGTAACAAAACTTTCTAATGGATTCATTGAAGATTTTGTATACATAAATATTCATTGTGTATTTCTATTTAATCAATATCTACCCTTTTCTATTCTAATGCTATTGTAATCTAACAGAATAGGGATTTATGAAGATTGTAGTAAGTTTAATTGTTGAATTCATGTAACGATTTAAGCTAGAATCACCATTGAAAACCTTTTGTACTCCGTTTTTCTACACTAGTGCTTAGTTTGGACATTATAATGTTTTTCTAACTGTTTTTTTTTGAGTTTTGGTCGTATAGTCATCTAATTATTCCTACATCCTTTACGTTAATCTGAATACAGAATATATCAAGTAGTATTCCAGTTGCTTCGTCGTCTACCTCGCTTGTCAACCAATAAGGTAACATAATAGTTTTCGTCTCTTACCAAACCCCGTTAGTTTAATTTCGAACTCACATATTTCTAGACTCAAGATTGAACAAGTTAATTTATCGTGTAAAGCCCTTAACCTAGATGGAAAAAAGTTCTTTCCTGTATATTATTGGGCAGACAGATTGAGAACATGACATCCTTCCTCACAAAATGAAATCACTGATCCCAAATTTAAATGTGAATCTATGCCTTGGATTGTTTGTAGCCCTATTCATCACATATCATATCACGAAAATCATACTTCATTGTATTGCATAAATCGTGGTCCAGATCTAGTCAACTTTTAAAATGATGTTCGCTCTACATCTCACAGCTAAATTCAAGCGAAATGTATTATAATCAGCTGCGGTTAGAGTGAGTATTTAAGAAAATTTGGCTTACTTGAAAGCATAAGTCTAAAATCGATTGATGCCTACACGTCCGAAACTAAACTAGCATTCATTTAGTCTCCTAATTCATCATCATAATCGTTACTACGTTAGTTAATTAATGTCAGCTCTGCCTGGAGTCCTTTTAGGTTAACTGCTGATCTCAACACAGAATAACGGAGGGTTGGGGATGGATTCAGGGAAACAACTTCGTTGAAAAACCTTGCTGGAAAAACGCTCACCAGAAAAAATCATTTTAAACTGTTGATGATGATGTTATGGCCTATACCAAAAACTAAAAATAATCCTGTATTTCTGCACATTTCGTAAATTTATTCAATAATCGCTTCTCCTGCCTTCTTACGCTCCTTTTCAACTGTTGATTTTACGCTTTCAAGTACTGGAGCCGTATACCATATTAATCATAATCAAGCAGAGAACGAGACAAACCACTCGAACTCTGCCCGGGAGTTGAATGGTCTTTATGAGTTTAGACTCGAAAAATACAAGAACCTGTTCTTTCCTTGTATTGTCAATTAAAAGGGAATAAAGCACCAGAAAAGTTAGAAAAATGTCAAAAGCTTGAGTGATAAACAACTTGCATTTATTGTGATGCATGTAATACCCCTAGTTTCGACAGTCCAACCGTGTTTCTCATTTCTTTGTATCAGTGATAATCTCTACGAATGGCTAATAATAATATTTTGAAATTATGATCTGAGTCGATTTTACGTATCATGATATAAAGCCACATGTAGTGTCTGTCAAGAACTTATATGTTGGAGATTTAGTTGTTTTCCTGATAATTTAGTTAATTATAGCAGTGACCATTTGTCTTCAATCCACCCAGTGTTCTACACCTCACATATTGCGTACGAAATATGTACGTTAATACGAAAAAAACCGTTTCCCACTCAGCTATAACCAGGTGAATAAAGTGGTTTTATAACTAAATAAGAACACAACACAAACGTTTGTATTGCAAAGAAGAGTGGATAAGGATGGAATCCGTCACTTAAAAAACAATACTTTATTATTATTATTATTACTATTATTATTATAAGTAGACTTCCTGTTCACCTGATATGCTAAAGACACGTTTTAGTCAGTGTGAGTGAATAGAGTTTGATATTTCCAAAAATAACATCATAAACCGTACGCTAGAAAATGTTCTGTGAATTCGATGTTGATTAGATGATTCTCAAAAACATATAGAAAGTGAAGAGATGAGTCTGACCTTTATGATCGGATGATAACCTATGTTACCATTATATTAAATATGATCCAAGAAAATTCCAAAATCTGAAAGTCGTTCGTAAAACTAAAAATATTCTGGTTTTCATGTACATAAACTAACTTTGTTGTAAAACGTTAAGCGCACTTCTCATATTTTGCGTTTTCCCCACGTTGCCGTGTAGATTTAGCTTTCAGTTGTTATGAGCGTCTAGAAAATCGATTAAAACGTTCAATTAGCAGGTATGTAAGATCAGTCATGGCGATAATAATAAATATAAACATAAACGGACTTTGAATATTTACATGAAGAATTCGCTTCACTGTCAAATAAATCGATACCGGACCTCAATTTTCACCTTATTCCTGAACATCGTTAGCGAAAATGCGAAGCCTTAAAAACAAACATCACAAACATCTCGTCTCAGTTGTCTAAAGGTGAGGGCCTATTGAGTATGTGGGTGAAGGCAAAAGACGAGAGAAGGGCAGTATATCTTCAAGACTGAACTACTTACCATTTAATGATTATATTCTGGCCGAAAATGTTCACCTTCAAGCACCAGTAGTGTGCTGTGATCATGATACAGTCATAACGTGCCAACAAACGGAATACAACAGATGAATGACAACTACACTTACTTAGCTACAGCAGGACAAACAACACTGACAATAAACAGTACATGGCCACGAGAGTGAAGTCGGTTAAAATCGAAAGACTACTGTGAGATATTGATGAATATTTTTCAAGAAGCTATCCTGTTAATCATCCCACACGTGTAGGACCTGTATGGAAAGAGAAATTCTAATCTGAACCAGTGTTTAAGAAGCATGTTTCAAGCAAAAGTGGAAACTTTAATAATGGTTTGCGAAACAGCACCTATTCCTTAGTGAGAAACCTAAGCAACTCCAAAGTTCCAGGCGACATGAGATGTTTCTAGATCACGTCTGTGGCGAAAATACAAGCTTGTTCAAAATATCCCTACATGGTTTAATTGCTCTGCTGTCTGACTTTATGATGATAATATGGCACTAATGACTATAGAATATGTATCCTGCTTACTCTATAATTAACTCCGCCTGGAGTCCCTCCGAGGGCTACTGCCGGTCCCAAGCCCGGATAAAGGAGGAGGGTTGGGCATGGGGTTAGCGTCCCCATCCCGTAGAAAACTAACTCGCTAAAAAAACGCTAACCAGAAAAAATTATTCAAACCTTTTAAACTCTGCCCTGGGAGTCAGAAGGTCTTCATTTAGAAGAATTATGACGCCTCATGATGAAAGCCGAATTCCTTCGGAAGTTACGAGGCCGATGCCCCTTCTGACAACCAGAGCAACCATTTATTTAGGTACATGGAATGTTCGTACAATGTGGGACACCGGGAGAGCCTTCCAAATTGCTGCAGAAATGAGAAGATACAACCTAGAGGTACTTGGGATCAGTGAAACACATTGGACACAAGTTGGACAACAACGACTAACTACAGGAGAGCTCCTGTTATACTCCGGCCATGAAGATGAAAATGCACCACATACACAAGGAGTTGCATTGATGCTGTCCAAACAAGCGCAAAATGCGCTTATAGGATGGGAATCTCATGGACCAAGGATCATCAAAGCCTCGTTCAAAACAAAGAAAGAGGGTATTTCAATGAACATCATCCAATGCTATGCGCCTACCAACGACTACAATGAAGACGCTAAAGATCAATTCTACAATAGGCTGCAGTCAATCGTCGAGAAGTGCCCAACAAAGGACCTGACCATTCTGATGGGAGATTTCAACGCCAAGGTTGGAACGGACAACACTGGATATGAAGACATCATGGGACGACACGGACTGGGAGAAAGAAACAAAAATGGTGAGAGATTTGCAAACCTATGTGCCTTCAATAAACTGGTCATAGGCGGCACCATATTCCCACATAAACGCATACACAAAACCACATGGACTTCACCGGATCACTCAACACAAAACCAAATCGACCATATTTGCATCAACAAAACGTTCAGGAGGACTATAGAGGACGTGAGAACCAAGAGAGGAGCTGATATAGCATCAGATCATCACTTGCTGGTCGCCAAGATGAAATTGAAACTCAAGAAGCACTGGACAACGGGGCGGACAATATCACAAAAGTTCAATACGGCCTTTCTTCAGGATACTAACAAACTCAACAAATTCAAGATAGTCCTCAGCAACAAGTTCCAGGCCTTTCATGATCTACTCAATGGAGAAGGAACTACTGTGGAGAGCAACTGGAAGGGGATCAAAGAGGCAATCACTTCAACATGTCATGAGGTCCTGGGTCACAAGAAGCACCATCACAAGGAATGGATCACTGTTGATACACTGGATAAGATTCAAGAAAGGAGGAACAAGAAGGCAGCAATCAATACCAGTCGAACAAGAGCAGAAAAAGCCAAGGCACAAGCTGAATACACAGAAGTAAACAAACAAGTGAAGAGGAGCATCAGAACCGACAAACGTAAATATGTGGAAGATTTAGCAACGACGGCGGAAAAGGCTGCAAGAGAAGGAAACATGAGACAACTGTATGACACGACAAAGAAACTCTCTGGAAATCGCCGCAAACCAGAACGACCAGTGAAAAGCAAGGAAGGCGAGGTAATCACCAACATTGAAGAGCAACAAAACAGGTGGGTAGAACACTTCAAAGAACTCTTGAATCGACCAGCTCCACTGAACCCACCCAACATCGAAGCAGCACCCACGGACCTCCCAATCAATGTTGGCCCACCAACAATTGAAGAAATCAGCATGGCCATCAGACAAATCAAGAGTGGCAAAGCAGCAGGACCGGACAACATCCCAGCAGAGGCACTAAAAGCAGACGTAGCGGCAACTGCAAGGATACTCCACATTCTCTTCAATAAGATTTGGGATGAGGAACAAGTACCAAAAGACTGGAAAGAAGGACTTCTGATCAAAATACCGAAGAAAGGCGATCTCAGCAAGTGTGATAACTACAGGGGCATCACTCTTCTCTCAATACCGGGAAAAGTCTTCAACAGGGTATTGTTAAACAGGATGAAGGACTGCGTAGACGCCCAACTTCGTGACCAACAGGCAGGATTCCGTAAGGATAGATCGTGTACAGACCAAATCGCAACTCTACGGATCATTGTGGAACAATCAATTGAATGGAATTCATCACTCTACATCAACTTCATTGACTACGAAAAGGCATTTGATAGCGTGGACAGAACAACACTATGGAAACTTCTTCGACACTACGGCGTGCCTCAGAAGATAGTCAATATCATACGGAATTCCTATGATGGATTACACTGCAAAATCGTGCATGGAGGACAGTTGAAAAACTCGTTCGAGGTAAAGACCGGTTTCAGGCAAGGTTGCTTACTCTCACCCTTTCTCTTTCTCCTGGTGATCGACTGGATCATGAAGACGTCAACATCTGAAGGGAAGCACGGGATACAATGGACATCTAGGATGCAGTTGGACGATCTAGACTTCGCAGATGATCTGGCCCTTCTATCCCAAACGCAACAACAAATGCAGGAGAAAACGACCAGTGTGGCAGCAGCCTCAGCAGCAGTAGGTCTCAATATACACAAAGGGAAAAGCAGGATTCTCCGATACAACACAGAATGCACCAATCCAATCACAATTGACGGAGAAGTGTTATATCCGAGTGGAGATTAAATTACAGGTAACTTCCGAGGACAATTCATGGACTAATATTTTATAAATATTCTTATTGTATAACTACTCAACAATTACACTATGTATATTTATATCCCTCTTATGACAAGCTTTATTTTGGCCTATAATTTATTATTGTACGATTTACGGTTCTTAAGTTATGTTCAGTTTATTAACTACTGCCTCCCACACTCACAGCCACTTTTTGGGCTTATTTGTGTACAAATATTATTTCCTATTTTATGGTACGTTGCGGTCTGTGTGATTGATATATAAACCAAGTATGCCTGAAATAAACGATCTGCTCTGATTCGGAAGCTGGTATCTTGTTCTGGACTCAAGTGGAAGGGCTCGTAGGACATAGGACCAATAAGGACACTAAACTGCCCACACCGGTTGAACGTCATTGGTTGGCCTAGTGTGAAGATTCGTATAAGTCGTATTCGGATTGGTAGATAAGTCGTGTGACAGAAAAACCAGACACCCAAGGTCATAACAATTGGCGACGGGGATTTTAGCAAAAACAAAATAATTGGGAGACGCAAGGTCATAACAATTGGCGACGGGGATTTTGGCAACAAAAAAATAATAATAATACAAGTGGTGACTCAGATTTTGGAAATAGATCAGCTGTATAATTGCCGGTGATTTTTGGAGCTAATATTATTGGCAAAAAAAAATGTCGATTTCTTTCGAACAGTTGCGGTTAATATTACAGCACCAGCAGAAGATGTTTGCCTTGCAACAACAGCTATTTGTAACAGTTTTGGGCAGACTTTGCATTCAAGCAGAAAATAAGAAATCTATATATCATGCAGATAATGGTGCAGTAATGGACATTTCAGAAGCATATCCTGTGCAGGATTCAAATCCCTCTATACCAGAAGGAAAACGTAATATTGGTAACGTGTCCAGCTCAGAGCAGGAAAATATTGTGCTAAATGCACATGAAGTTGTGACAATACCAGATGATCAGGAGCCAGATCCTGTAGATGATGCCCAGAGTCCAGAATCAAATGAAACACTACTGGTACTGTCTAGCTGCGAAAATAAACGTCAGCTCGAACAAAATTGTGGTCCACGTGCTACTAGTCGAGAAAGCTATGGTGACTCGTATTCAGAAAATAACTGGAGCAACACGATGAACCAAATTGTACCAGATGTTACTCAAAATCACCGGAAGACAGAATTTTATATTGAGTCAACTTATCCCATTTCTAATGACAGTGTGCCAGATATTGATTCTCAGAATAATGCATATGATTTTGATGAAACTTCTTATAACAATGAGGGAAATATGTCAGCTGAGTCGAATGATGGCCAAAAATCTAATTTAATTCTGTTAGACGTTGACTTTCTTAATGACTCGTTATCTGCTAACGAGATTCATAATGAATTTGAAAATAATGAACTCAGATCAAAGGTCGTTCATCATCATCTAGTCATTTTTAGTGGCTTCTCCAGTCAATACGAGAAACATGGTTTAAATAAAGTCCTACTAGTTGTATTTTGGAGCCATAAGGACCCAACATTATTTCGAGGAGGAGGAGAATGTTGAGGAATTTAAAGTCACATATGATTCTTTTTTTTAATCAGAATCTAAAGTTGGAATTTTCAAAAAAAAGGGGGAGGTGTTATATCCGAGTGGAGATTAAATTACAGGTAACTTCCGAGGACTATTCATGGACTAATATTCTATAAATATTCTTATTGTATAACTACTCAACAATTACACTATGTATATTTATATCCCTCTTATGACAAGCTTTATTTTGGCCTATAATTTATTATTGTACGATTTACGGTTCTTAAGTTATGTTCAGTTTATTAACTACTGCCTCCCACACTCACAGCCACTTTTTGGGCTTATTTGTGTACAAATATTATTTCCTATTTTATGGTACGTTGCGGTCTGTGTGATTGATATATAAACCAAGTATGCCTGAAATAAACGATCTGCTCTGATTCGGAAGCTGGTATCTTGTTCTGGACTCAAGTGGAAGGGCTCGTAGGACATAGGACCAATAAGGACACTAAACTGCCCACACCGGTTGAACGTCATTGGTTGGCCTAGTGTGAAGATTCGTATAAGTCGTATTCGGATTGGTAGATAAGTCGTGTGACAGAAAAACCAGACACCCAAGGTCATAACAATTGGCGACGGGGATTTTAGCAAAAACAAAATAATTGGGAGACGCAAGGTCATAACAAGAAGATTTGGAAGATGTAAAAACCTTTCATATTTGGGCAGCATCATTGATAAACAGGGTGGATCTGATGCAGATGTAAAAGCGTGGATCGGCAAAGCAAGAGCAGCATATTTACAACTGAGGAACATCTGGAACTCAAAACAACATTCAACCAACACCAAGGTCAGGATTTTCAATACAAATGTCAAGACAGTTCTACTGTATGGTGCAGAAACCTGGAGAACTACGAAAGCCATCATCCAGAAAATACAGGTGTTTATTAACAGCTGTCTACGCAAAATACTTCGGATCTGTCGGCCGGACACTATAAGCAACAACCAACTGTGGTAAAGAACAAACCAGATCCCAGCGGAGGAAGAAATTAGGAAGAAGCGCTGGAAGTGGATAGTGCACAAATTGAGGAAAACACCCAACTGCGTCACAAGACAAGTCCTCACATGGAATCCTCAAGATCAGAGGAAAAGAGGAAGACCAAAGAACACAGTACGTCGGTAAATGGAGGTATACATGAGAAAAAGAACAAGAATTGGATGGAACTAGAAAAGAAGGCCCAGGACAGTGTGGGTTGGAGAGTGCTGGTCGGCGGCCTATGCTCCATTGGGAGTAACAGGAGTAGGTAAGTAAGTAAGTAAGTTACTGTATAATTAGTCTGTCGACGTACCCCGTTAATAACAATACACACATAGGAATTTAAATACAGACACTGGCTACTGAATACGAACATTAACAGGCGAAAAGAAATGCATAGGGACGGGAGTGGGTAAAACTGTAAACTCAGTGCGTGTTTGGTGACTGTCTCCGTGACTACGAAATAGTTGCAAGTAGGTATGCAATTAAATTCCTAGCAGTATACACGCATAAAGCATGCTCAGGGTTACACACGAATAGTTGAAATATATATGTATGTGTGAATATAACAACTTAAAAACTGTTTGGAATAATTCGTATGCCAAAACGTAAGATGATTCACGTACGTCTGATAATGTATGAAGTGCTATGGGCTAATGACCTCATAGAAACTTTCAAACCAAGAGACCTCTGTACTTAAAAGGCATCACCCCGAAGCTGACAATGCTGCTATGCCCACCTTCTCAATAGATATCATAGTCTCTCGGAATAAATATAAAGATTGATAACAAAGTGGAGTGATAAATCTGCCTTAGCAACGTGATATCTGTTCATTTTAGAGATCATACAGACCTAGGAAGCACACATCCGCTTGTATGACAAGATACAAAATCCACAGATAAGTACTGAAGCGGCTACAACCAGAGCAGAAGACGGTCAGAATGCTCGTAATCCCAAACATCTGAAACCAATAGCAGTGAATAAATCACTCAAATAAATAACTCTGTAAGTCTCCGACATTGATTCTGATCTCATTATTTTTACAAGATACATCTAGTTGAAGGCGCTCGGCCAATGATCTGCTCAAGATCTTGAGTGGGTACGCAGTGCTACTCATCACTTTCAACCACCATGCAGCTTAAACCAAACGTTCCTCGACATCCGATAGTGATTCAAATAAATCTTATAACCCCTTGATTTCTGACTTCCGATTTGACCGGTTGTCATACTTCCATTATAAATGTGTTATGAACAAGAGTGTTGTCAAACTTTGAATAATGTGATATCTTTATACTTTAACGTAGCTTCACAATGCGAGTGTAAGTAAATCCGTCGGTTTATTCAGGCTTGTTACAAGATATTGAATGTTATAGAAGTTGGTGTGTTTCAATGAAAACTATTTAAAGATTTATTCTTTGGTCCCTCCTACCTAAAGCTTCCTCCCAAGACCTAGATACAAATCTTCGAAAGCGAAGGGTTGTTTGAATCAGAGAGATGTTGTAATACACGGACTTCGATATCCAATATTTATTAGGTTCTTCTATGGCTTGAAGTTATTTAGTGGATGGGGTTGAAGGCGATAATTTTGAAGAAAAGAAAGCAGTACAAAAGTGATGCAACGAATCATTGTGCAGAAACCTTACCTACTTCAGATAATAAAATTATTAGAGAACAGCCAGCAGCAACTCTAAATAAGATTGAATTGATTTAATAATCAAAGCTGCAAGTGAAAAACATAAGCTTCCGAATGTGCTAGGTAAGATAAAATCTCTTACTTTAAAAATTAGTTTCTAATACCAGTCACGAAATCGACAATCCTTTGTCAAAATACCCCCATTTCCATTTACTTGAAGCAATAACGTTAACGATACTTACGATAGAATAGTTTAATATACACTAATTGTTTTTATACTTGACGATTTCTGATTTGTGTTAATTTTCCAAATACATTATCAAATACTTGAGTATGTATGGATGCAATGTGAAGCGAACTCGAAGAAACCAATCGATCTATACACTCCCATAAAGAAAATATTGGCTATAGGACAACACCTTCACTATAGTAACGTTGAGGTTCCCTTTTAAAATGTTACCTTTGAGGTCGTATAATTCTGGTGTTTTATTAGGTAACTGGTGGGAGGAGAGAATATTAGAAAAAGTATGTGTGTTTATGGTAAATGTAATGGATTCAGGAGGAAAGGTCTGCGCGCTTCAGTAAAAATGAGGATAAGGTGTCATCTACACACTTTCTCAGTTTACTCACAGAAAGTAATCCTACTATGGTAGGCTTTATCAGCTGACTATACTACTGAATTAAGATTCAATGCTCAGCGATGCCGTCAGATGGATATTTGCGTTTTGGGTCTAATGTTCAGATATTAAATCCAGGATCATCTCCATATTACATAAAATGTGGACTTGCGCCCACACGCCCACCTTATGCTCTTGGACTTTCGATAGATATCTCATGCAACTTAACTTTGGAACTTTCTAATTCCGATGACAATATTTTTCAGTCGTTGGGAAGAAACGGTCTACTGAGTGTTACCGCATCAAAGAATATACAGCCTTCTGCAAAAAATGTTTTCCGGATATTCTGGTTAGCCAATGAATAGAGTAGTTGATGTCAAAAATTTTTTTCCTAAAGAATAAAACTTCTGTATGTAGATTCTTGGCTATCTATCAAGGAGATGGATTGAAAGTGAAAATATCATCAACCTTTTGCACTACTTTGAGTTAATTGTGTATTTCTTGAATCTGCTAGTTTGTTGTTGCTTCTTGTATATATTTTCAGAAACATACGACCCTGCAGGTTTTAACTTTATCAGGCGTGATTTACAATAGTAGCCAGTGACGCTTTCTTAGTCAACAAAATTCATCTGGGTCACGTTTTTTTTAAGTTTATGGTTTTTAATGCTAGTTCTGCTATCGGAATTCGGTTTTTAAATATACGACCTTAACAGTGTCGTAGTCTAGTTTGATATGGGGCGTGTCTTCAGCACTTATCCTTCTAATTATTATAACAATGATATTCACTGGTGTTACGTATTTTTTTAGGTACACTAAATGAGTGTATTTAAGCAATAGCCCAGCTTAAAATTTTAATAAACGAAGTTTCATGAAATTTGGTTTTGTATGAATGTTAACAATTCAAACAAATAATTTTACCTAATGATATGACACTAATTAGAATCTGTGGAAGAAATTCAATTATTAATTGGACTCCATAATCTATGTTCACATCTACAAAAGCATATGTGAATGATAGTAAGACAGCATCGACTGGTATAAAGTTTTTTTGTTAATAAACTGATGTGATGAGTGGTTTAACAATAACATCAATCGCGAATCAGAAAAAAACGCGACACATTTATTTTATGAGGTTTATTTTCTCAGCATTCATTTTCCTAATCATATAGGTTCGATATTGATTAAAGAAGAGTTTTATCTAATTCTTTGAGAGTTTGAGTCACTGAAAAACGACATAAGCTTCCACAAGTTTGATGTTATCTAAAATAGAATAAAATCATCGGCATTTCAGACTTACCAAAGCCTTATTTGTTTAGATTTCATTTATTTTTTCAATTCATATAGTTTACACGAGAGTCAATATGGTCGAGTAATTCGTTATGGTGAACCATTTGTGTTTGGATTACAGCCGGATATCATCTCATCAAAATGTAATGCTGCACTAAAAAAGAAGTTAAATACAGATCAATGCTTATATTTGGCTAGTGATTTACAACACCTAGGTGATCAAAATTTACAGCCAGGTGCACAAAATCTATACTTCGAAGTTGGGAGACCATCATTTCTGTCTCAGTGGCGTTTAGAGTATGAAGATCCGCACTTACGTAAAGAGTTTGAAGGTAGGCCAGTAAAGGTAAGAATGATAAATTTCTGGTACAAATGAAACATTTTAAAGACATTAGAAAAAATACATATTTCAGAAAAGTGTATTCCCCGACGTTACTGCTTCGCTACAAATAATACGTTCTTGAAGCTTTGGCTAGTTTTATTTTTTTTGAAACTTATAATAATGATATTTTTATGAAAGACTCAGTAGCTCAGTAATTGAGACGTCGTGGTTTTAATATTAAAGGCACTGGGTTTGATTCCAAGTTCAAACATTACTGCGTTTCAGGCACGTACTACTGAATAAACGCTTATCACGAATTCTACTACGAAATCTACCCCATCTATTCAGATTTTATCTGTTGAATTTTTAACTCGGTAGTTTAGTAGCAATGCATTACGTATAACATGTTAAGATTCTAATGTGGTAATTACCCCACTTCGTTACATCAATCTTTCATAAGAGTGAGCTAATTACCAACCTTTTTAGGAGTCAATTTTAATGAGTTTTTACATTTTAATCTCATTTTTGTTAATTAATCCAAACAATTATCTCATTTCACTTGTTTACTCCGCCTTATTCTTTTTTATAATCACTGAATCCGTTCCCTCAATATTATGTGTACACCTTACCAATGAGTTTTAACCAACGAAAATTGTACGTTCAAAGTTCGCTGTTCAGCACTTCAAACCACCTAAAAGCCCAAACAAACATTTGCAAGGATCTGTTTGGTAATCACTAATATGAAAAACGTACATCTAATGTTTTATTTATTTCAGTAAAATAGCGTTATTGCACCGTCGATTAGCAAAAGGCGTATATTTACGATTAATTGTAACCACAGATACCTCGTTGGCGATAATAGCAGTAGTACTTTAGAATAACTGCATACTTAACATGATATCGAATTGTTTATAAAAGCCATTTGAATTTTTATTTTATAACTTCCGATGTTTTGCTTCTTGCTTTTTGTTTTATTTTAGTCTGACCAAAAGTTAATCATCAAACATGTTCGAAGTAATAAAGCATTAGCCTTAGAGCCAGGTTTTACAGCTCGGTGAGTGGAACTTCTGATTTTTGTATAGACTAGATTTTTATTAACTAAGGTGGTGGATCTCACTAATTTTTTATCGTCAAAGTATGTACGGTCGTAGTTTTAACATATCTCTTAGATTTCGACTGAAAGTGAAATTTCACACAGCCGTTGATCATGTTTTTTATAGTTACTTATTAGATAAGTCAATTAAGTAAAGTAACTAGTATTTTTACATTAAGTGCTCCTTTGGAATCCGCACCTATTTTCTAGCAATTTTCGCCCAGCCTTTCTATGCTTATTCAATAAACCTAGTATGCCTCCGTCAATTGATACACATCGGAATTTAAATAAACGTTCTTTAGATAGTTCAATTCATATTACTTCATTCTCTTGATGATAGTGTTTGTTTTTCGTAGTGTGTCCACCGAGTTGCGATTACTGGAATATTGCCTCTTCAGTCCATATAATGTTTAAGAGCAAGTATTTTTTAAAGCGAAATCTCACTGAAGCTAATCGGTACACGTTCGAAAAACAATACAATATTTTCTCTCTTGCCCATGAGCTCATAATTCTACGTGGCCTAAAAGCAGTAGGTCAATTTCCGTACTCAGGTTACTTAAATAGGGATGATTAAATTTATCCTCACGACAATATTAGAAACAATAGTTGACAAAACAGTTTATCCCCTAATCCCGTAATTTTTCAATGGCATTAATTATGTATTTAAAGTTCAAACCATATTCTAGTACGTGAAATATATTATACTATCTACTTCAAACAATCCTAATTCGGACGTTACGATCTCAAACAAATGTATACAGCAAATTGAAAAAACTTTCGTCTAGTTATTGAATTATCAAACATTTTCATAAAACAATCTATGGAGGAAATAGACTCAATATACCTGTACCTTATGAGTTTATCACTTCCATGCCGATGATACTATTTCGAATGATAGTGAATAATTTACCAGACATACTCATAAGTTCAACAACATACATTAGCATACATATAGAGTTGTTCAATTAATTATTAACCATAATTGTCTGATGTCCTCTGTTTATTAGAACACTATTCGGACAAGAAACCTGCTTAAGCGTACGAACATACTATGATTCCCATAAACTGGAGCGTGATGTCAATGTTTGGATGTTAGCAACAGCTAAACAACAAGGTTTATCATGTATTTCAGATGAACAAGCACCACACAAAGTTCTTGAAAATACTTCTTTGGAAAGTGATTATGCAGCAGGATCAAATCTTAGCGATGAAAAACAAGTTCATTTTGAGCAGAATACCAATGCATCTGATGCCTGAATAATAATATAGACTTTTATTATCTTATAGGTGTTTAGTTAACTACTTAGAAGTTTAAAAGTAGTTAAACAGTGACAAACAATTATTCATCAATATGTGTAGGTGAAATTTTACAGTAGAATACCTATCAATTCATCATCCCGTATTAGCTGAAGCATAAAATACAATTCTAATTCATGCACATCAAATCAACTGCTTTTGAAATGTTTACTAATAAATATTTCATAACAATCAAAATAGTGTTATTTATTTTAAAAGATTGTTTTTTTATTTTGATGTAGCTGATAAATATCTATTTGAAATTACATAGTAAATGATAAAGGATAAACACTCATAATACTGTTTAGTGCTAATGCATCGTCAACATTGGAAGAAAAATACAACTCAAGTTAGCTATGAGTTCATATGCTCACTAGTGGCTAATTTCGTGTAGGAATCCAATTAGTCTTAGCGGAAAATAGTGACCAGTGGAGTTCAGTTGAAAGAAGTTAAATCAACTAATTCACCAGCTACATGCTAGTAGGTCACATGATAAATGTAAGGTTTAATAATATTACCAGGTCTATCAAACCGAAGTAAGTATAACTCTGTTAAAATTTGAGACTTAGTGGCTGTAAGTCGAACATCTCAAATTGTAAGTCACCGCTCCACAGAGTTCGACAATCTCGGATGTTAAAGGTTTGCTAACCGAAAACGATAGGAGACGGTTTCACATTAACCCAAACATATGATGTTAGGAAAGCATACCAGTGGATATTGATTGAATAATCGAAATTTAAGGTATTTACCATGAGAGCTGAAGGTGCCGGGTTTAGTCTTAGTTGAACCTGGGAACATGCACTCCTGAAGTGACTCTTACTAGGAAGAAATATCTGTCCAATACCAACTGATTTTCAATGGTTATCTAACTAAAACCATTTAATGATCTCTAAAACATTTGACGATTCTCGTGATACTGATAATTATGTCTGGATTTTGATAACTTGCTTTTTGTGATAAATCTATGGAATAATTCAATAGAAATAACCTACATCTCTAATTCATTCAAGTCAACCACACACACATTGTGATGAGTTGGCAAAACGTAAACAGAAATACTCCAAAAATAATAAAAGCGGTTCGGAAAATGAAATTCTAGAAAATCTGCGTTTTCACTATTTATTATCAGAATGGGTTTTTTTGGATATTTTAGAAGTTTCACTAGTTAGAATCATGAGCCAATTGAAGCTAGACCACCATGCAAAACCTGGAAGCACCAGACGGCCGTTTCGTCCTAGTATGGGACTACTCAGCAGATCGCATCCACGATCTAGTGAGAAGTCGTTACCAGTGGAGTTCAACCAGGTTTTCACTATTTTTTTAAAATGAAAAGTTAAACATTTTACGACAATAACTCACTTATTTTGCTTTCATTTTGGATATCTGTCTATTTTTTTTTCAATGGAGAAATTACAAAAAAACCTTTGACTGTTCAGTTTCATGCTTAACGTGTTTTGTAACTGAGATAATTCTATTCGGATTCATAGGTCAATCCATGAATTTGAATGAAATACTGGGAAGTTGTTATTTATAGGTCGTTTTGAGTCAGAGAAATTGATAAATTGTCATAAAATTGTGATTTATCTATATGAATATACCATGTTTTCCTAGTTTAATAAATCACTTAGAATACAACAAATCTTCAAAGGAATTGGTTACTTAAGAAGTCAGCGAAATAAATGAACAGAAGAATTTCCTTTTAGAAACAATATCTGACATACATCATAACAATACCATGTCTTCAGTATAATAAAATCCTAGAGTCTAGTTCAAATGTAATGGTTTTAAAGAGATGCATAAAAAAGTACTACAAACAGTAACTAGAGAATATATTCATAGATTGAAATCATGAGTCAGTTGAAGCTAGACCACCATTGAAAACCTGGAAGCACTGGACGGCCGTTTCTTCCTAGTATGGGACTCCTCAGCAGTGCACATCCACGATCTCGCACCCCGTGAGACTCGAACCCAGGACCTACTGGCTTCACGCGCACTGATGAGGAGTCTCATACTAGGACGAAACGGCCGTCCAGTGCTTCCAGGTTTTCAATGATGGTCTAGCCTCAACTGACTCATGATTTCAACCTGTGAAAATTTCTGAAATCTCCACAAATCCCTTCTGATAATATATTCATAGTAAATTCTATTAATGTGTTAGACATAAATTAATAATAGGAAGTTGACTAGCCGAATATCTTAACAATGTTGATAATCATCGTTACCTTGGTAAACCTTAAGTCATTCTATGGCCTAGGATAACGCGACAATTTCTTATTCTTTCTCTCCCCTTAGTTATTTTAATTGAATTTTTATTTGTTTGACCCTTAGTATTTTCATATATAAAAATGCCCTGACAAATATATGTGACCAGATTGTTCGAAATGTATAGCTCAAATACATCACATCTTTCAGATCAACTCCGTCTTCTCATTGTTCTATCGAAATCATCGTTACTCTTAGTGTATTCGAAACAGGTCTATAATAATGCTCTTAAAAATGAAATCTGAATATATATGCACTAAGCCATAAATTAATTTAGTTCACTAAAAGAATACTTTCCAATAATTTCATATTCGATGTTGTACAATCATTTATTTTTCTGCATTACGGTTTTCAACTGATTACATGAAGGTTAAAAAATACATTAGTACCATTTAAAATATTGTAAACCTTAAACTGACCAAGGGAATGAAAGTCGGATATTATGAAGACAAATCGATTCATAAATATCTTGAATAGAATAAAAAATAAGCACAATTCAACAAGTTGAAATCATCTAGTTTCACCACATACAAACGTAAAAAGTATTCCTTAGTTAAATAGTCTAGAATAGTTAAAGCTATATGTAGCTAAATCATAGTATCGTTAATTTACAAAGTAGAAAATACAAGACTTGAAAGCAATTCGAAATCAAGTTAATATTCTTTTACTTATACATTTAACTTTATTGGTGTTGTGGAGAATGTTAGTTTTGAATAAGGTGGTGATGTTTTAGAATATTGATTGATTATTTCTGAACATTCTGTTACACAAGGACCATGTGGTTTATTAACAACCAAATTAATATAAACGTAATCGCTCTCGTTTATACTATATATACATAACTAATATCTAGTAATGACGTTACACCACAGAAGAATGTGGATGACTAATTAGACAAGGAAATGATCAGATGAAAGAATTAATCTTTTAAGTTGCTTTTGGACACTAGTCGATGTGAAATTACTAACAGCTGCAAAAAAAGCTCATTTAAGAAAGTTATAAATACTGCTCTTCAAGATGTCTTCATTTTTGTCACATTGGAAACTAATTTTAGAAACCACAGTTTCTATAATCTAAAGTTACCTCACTTCTTTGGGTGTACTCAGTTAATAACTTCATAAGAAAAATAATTATCTTTCTTATTAATTCATTTTGTTATTGACTACATGATATAATTTTTATTCTTATTTTAGTCACCTCCTAGCTTACTTGCAACCTACCTCTTTATTGGCCAACATAGTAAGAATGCTGGGGGGAGCCGAATATTTAATGCTTTCTTCCATTTATCAAAACAGTTAGCTTGAACTTTATTCACTCAATGGACATCTCATAAGTGTTCAGAATATGTTACATTAATTTTTTCTGCATTAATAACAGCAATAAGTGTATGCTTTAAAAATGGATAGAGTATTAAAAGCCAGATTGTGCTTGCCTTTTTCAGTATGGCTTCTTAATGACAATGTTTAAATACAGTATTGTTGAGAAGCATTCAAATAAAATTTCTGTAGACAAACTTAATCCTACATAAGGTAGTTTGCCTAACACATCCTCCTATTTAACTGTAAAAATATAGCAAATATGAAATTTCACATCAGGGAGGGATTTGTTTGAGATGAACATTGAAAAACAGGAAAAAGCGGGCAGTTATTTCGTCCTCATGTCAGACTCATGAAAAATGACCATCCACAACCGCTCCAGAGAGTGAACCCAAGATCAACGATTTTCGAGATAAGCATTTAGTCTTTAGTTCACTGAATTGCTATCCAAATATCTATATGTTAAGTTATTGGAGATAATTGATAGGAAACCCTCAAAGTACGTTACATAATAGTTGCTACTATTCAACACAGCGTACCTACAATTCCGAGGAAACTGGTTTTGAATATGACTCTTATTACTTAAGAGACTAAACAAACGTAAAGTTGACCACTGCTTGAAGCATATCAGTTGCAAATATCTCAGTTTCACAGGAGACCAACTGATTTCCGAATATCTCAGTGCTAACATTCTAGACTGTGAAGCTAGGTTACAAAGGACTGAATTCCAATGAAAGCGTTATTTCCACCAACAATACAGATACATCTTGCTGACGAGTCCCGACTAGCATGAAACACATTCCGTGTGTTTCCTTCTCACTACCTTCAACCGTCTAAAATCTCAACACAATGAGAACGACATCGATTTGCTCAGACTGATAACCACGTTATAACTTGGTCATTCACTAGTAAGGAATAGAAAATCATGGCATAGGTTGGTGATCAATGAGAAATTAGTTTTGATAATTTACATACTGAGCGGTCAATATCCATTGCCATAATTGAAGACAGTCTGTGATGTAAAACTCTGAATTCAGCAGACTCCACATCACAAACTGTTATTCATAAAAAAATTCTACGCTGTGTGTACTTTTGAAAAATCTTCTAAACAGCTTTTATTATTGAATTCAAGAATCCGTAGCTTCGTGTTTCAAAATACCTAACCTCCACTTAGTGGGTTTTGACTTCAAATCTTACTCTGATTACTATTGTTTTGATCAATCGAGTTACATAATTAGTATGGAAAAAGGATGGGTAAATAAGCTAATACTTACTGTAAGCTACGTAACGGTTGACTAAACCGAAAACTTGAATGCCTTTTGATAAGACACGTTCAAATTAAAATTCGCTCGTTTGCTACATCATTACCAACTTCAGTCATAATGCTCTTTAATTATCGATCTAAGAACGAATATATATCAACAATGAAGAAGTTCTGAAAAGCTTTTGCAACATAATGTGTGACATCTGAACAAAGAACACCCTCTATCTTACCACGAAGTTGATCCCAGGACTTTCAGGTTTTAAATTTCAAACCACTGAGTTAACTCCCACTGATTTACATCACTGACAAGTCGACTGAGCCATGTTGGTAGGTGTAGACTTCCTGGTTGGGATCTGCGAGATGATAGCAACCAATGGTTAGAGACCTTGAATGATATGGCTCAAAATCGTTTGTAATGGCGCAGGTGCATCCACACTTTTTGTTCTCCTGAATTCTAATATTCTGAATTCTTCATGTCCCTTTTTTCTTCACTGGATTGTACTCTTTGAATAACATCTTCAAACCCTAATCTTTACGATTACTGCTTATACTCTTACAACCTCTACCACTACGGGATTTGAATTGACAACTGCATCTCTATGCTTATGTGGTATGACAACTTGAACTGATGTACGTACGTACGAAGTTCTACGTTGTTACTGACTGACTGATTTACATTACTAACTTCAATCAATTTTGCATACTCCGTAATCATCATTCTATTTTTCTTTAAATAAGACAATTCTATCAGTGTCATATAAACTAAAGTCTGAAATATACATAAACGAACACATCTGTTCAATAATCAACAACAGTGACAGTTCAGATTTACTTAGACGAACTGGGGGAAAAAAAGCAAAACAATAAGAAACTTATTCATTATTCAATTGTTTGTATTGTTGTTGTTTGTTTGTTTGTTTTTTACTTTACCAAAGCGTACATCACGTCTATTGAAGATTCAAATCAAAAATGGATAAATTTCATTTCCTGTTATCCTTTTAACTTAATTTTATATCAAAGAAATACTAAGATCGATGTGTTTTTTAAAAAAGATCTCACAAATCATCGATTTAAAAAAAATGTGGGTTCATTGAATCAAACAAAAATATTATAGCGGAATAATTGAAACAATGAAAATGCGTGTTGTTTGCCTTTGTGTGTGTGTATGTATATAGATAAGTAAAAATCCTTTATGGAATGATACAATAGATGAATGTATAACACAATAGATCGGTATTTTACAGCTTATACCAGAATTATAAAACGTTTACTGTTTATTAGTAATATTATGATAAATTTATATATCTATTAATGAGTTTAAAAATTGAAATTCATATTCGAATTATTAAAATAAACAAAGAGTTCAATGTTCAATGTTCAAGATTCTTATTATCTTCCAAAAAAATTTAAAAATTACATTTAATAGTAATGATATCCATATATATATATTTCAAGTCAAATCGATAATTTGTGTTGCATAATGACTCTATTCTACGTGTATATGGTTGGTTGACTGAGTTGACGGGTTATGTGAATATGTCTTGTGAATAAGTCAGTCAGATGAAATCATACGGTATGTTCAAAACTAGAAATAAATTTTTCAAAGAGAAAAAGAAAGAAGACATATAGAATATAAGAACTCAAGTAAACGGAAGGACGATTATGAATTTTCATTTGAAGTAAGTGAAAATGAGATGTAAACACATTCTACTTTTGATCGATAATTGGTTAAATGGATTGTATTAGGTATACAAGTTTGAATACGGATAACTAGTGTATAAAGAAAGTGATATTTATGTCATATAAGACTGGTGAATCACTGAGTAGTGATCAATGTCATGTTTTTTAAGTTCTTTATAACCCTGATCCAATTCTATTTATCATGTTGTAATGTCGCCACTACTGTAGATGACTCGGCATCGGATGCACCATGTTGAGATGTTAGGCGGTAGGAGTTAGTAAACATGTTTCGTACTATCGGGAATTCTTTGGTAAGATGTACCTAAAATCATTAGAAAATTGGCGGTCCTTGACTGGTTTGATCGATTATCATGTAGCTATTTAACACGAGACATCAACTATAAGCTTTTCAGGCCGTGATTGGTTTATTGTTGATTACCTCAACCACTTAACATATTCATGTTATATGGTAGAGATTTAGTTTTTCTCCTCATTGACATTAAAGATCGTAACCGAACGCATATTCCAACTTTACGAAAATAAATCGTCACTCAATGCCTGCCTTGAAGTATTTCAGACATGTTGCCCACTCGGTTTCAGTCCCTAAATCAATACGGAGTAAACTCGGACCCTCAAAATATATACAATTTCACATTTGCTGAGCAAGTCAGTGAGTATTCGAACTCTGTAGCCCAGGGGATAATGCATTTGGGTCTGAAACGACAGATACTGAGTTTCTAATTAGCGTTAAAATTAACATTTTGAAGTAGATTTCCCTAAATTAGAACGAAACTCAAATTATAAATTCCTCTGTTAATAACAATTTAACTTTATTAAAAATAAGAATGAGATACGAAAAATTACTGATCAAAAGAAGTCAACAATACTAATCATCTAGAAAAGCTTTAATAGTTGAATTCACAAGTCGGTTAAGACTAGACCACCATGGAA
Source organism: Schistosoma mattheei (assembly GCA_944470405.2). NCBI lineage: Eukaryota > Metazoa > Platyhelminthes > Trematoda > Strigeidida > Schistosomatidae > Schistosoma > Schistosoma mattheei. Next base: position 36,311,630 of record OX103945.1, read on the forward strand.
AACCTGGAAACACTGGACGGCTTTTTCGTCCTAATATGGGACTCCGCAGCAGTGTTTACTTCCATCGAGGTTGTTTTTATCTTAGAATTGACAGTATAGTGTTGAGACTATCTAGTATCCGTGAGAAGAATTGAAAAGTTACATTGAATCACCTTAAAAACTATTCAAATATCTGTAAAGGATATTTAAAAAAAAAAGAAATCAACTAGCTTCCCTATCGAATATAAGGTAATTTTAAAAATGAACCAATTAACTACTTTATCTTAACACAAAAGCTCAGGATTAATTTCTAATTTTTACTTTGCAACAATCAATTTTTTTCTTGTTTTATTAATCTATACTCACACAAGCTAATGAATGAAATAAAATCTACAAAGTCATTTCAAATGTTGCTCTATTTTGTAAACACAGTTTAATCAGAAACGTTGTTTTAGTATATTCTATTGTAATCCCATTATTACATTTTTAAATCTCCTATTAGGCTTTACTGAAGATCATTGTACATACAAAGTTTTCACTATTGATGTTAAGAGTTAACAAATTTATTGACTAATAAATGTATTGCTTATTATTAAAGGTTTCATTAGATATACTGAAAATATACGAACAATTTAAATGTTCATTGTCAACTATATAATGGATCGTTTAAACACAATACTACATTGAGATTAGATGGTGGTTGGAGGTAGTCGACAGGAAACCCTGGACCCGGGTTTGTTGCTACTTGGCACTCGTCAACAAAGTGTACCTGCAATCTTGAGGGATGGCTCAATGGTAACGTCTCTGACTGTGAAGCTGGGTGACACGAGATCGAATCCACCAGGGAGCACCAGTTCCCTCAAGATTATAGGTACACCTTGTTGACGAGTGCCAAGTAGCACGAAACCCGGGTCCAGGGTTTCCTGTCGATTACCTCCGACCACCATCTAATCTCAATATAGTGCACGCAGTGTCGAGTCACCTAGACTGGTGGCCACATTGCAACATAATGGATAGCATTCTATCTGCACTAATAAGGACTAGACACGCATGACATTGATCGCCACCCAGTGATCAATCAATTGTGATTACAATACTACATTTCAATATGGTGATATTTCATGGTTTATATCATGAATTAATTTTGGTTGCATAACTTTTAAGAAATATAAAACACTAAAATTGTTTCGGACAGCTGCTGAACAGTGCACATCCACGACTTTACTGGTGATTGAACCTAAAATATTCAGGTTGCAAAAGCCCCATATAAGATAGAAAGTGTTTTATCCCGTTGTATACAATCATTATATGTGAATATTTAATTACATTTTCCATAAGTTTACTTTAAAATTATTAACTTGTACAATTTTGAAATCGAATACGACTACACTAATTAGTTTAAGTTACTTCGTTATAACATGTACACATATTTGCAGGATAATATAATGTGTACGAATGATTATCATAATAATAATCTATGAAATGTATTTAAATTAGCTGGAATAATTTATTATAGGATTTCAAATTAGTGATCAGAAGTATTCTGGTAGCCTTGAGACTTTAAAGTCCCTTCCAGGTTGAGATCATCTTGAGATCAAGTGCTTGCATATATGTGTTAGATAGTTCGAGTTAGTCGACAGGAAACTCTGAACTTAGGTTCAATGCTAGTTAGCACTCTGCAAAGAGAGGTGCGTCTACGATTTCCGGAGAATTAATAATCCCTAGCGGATTCAGATCCACATTACTCAGCTTCACAGTTGAAGATATCACCGCTGATCTATTCAGGCAAGGAATGGTGAATAATTAATTATATGATGTAATCAGAAATCCAAACTATTGAACATAGAACTTACCATTGTTTCGATCCAGTTGAAATTCCGAAATTACTACTGTTTGCTGTATTATCATTTTTATAGGAAATACTATTTTTCATTTCAAGCTTTCTTGGCGGTTTACTCGGTGCATTCAACGATCCATATTGACCAGAATTTGGAATTGCATTTGGTTTAGGCATAGGTGAAGGTTTTGCAGGAGGTAATTTAGATATCGGTGGATTTTCACGTTCACGATGTACAACTACAGTTGAAGCCTGCGTTTTCATAGTATGATGAGTATATTCGTTTGAATGAGACAAATCATGACTATTATTTGTTTTATTCATTTCATTGAAAAAGTCTTTTCTTGTTTGTTCTTTAGATTGGAGCAGTCTTTCACGTCTATCACGTTTATCTTCGATAGTTTCACGTTTAGCAAAACTTGGTCTTGAAGTAAAACGTTTACTTGGTACACGACGAAAACTTGACGAAGTACCTTTACTACCACAAATCGGTTGTACACTTGATTTGCCTGGTACCGGAGAAGATGGTTTTGGTGGGTTCGGTGACGATGGAGCACTACTGACAACAGTAGGATTGGACTTTTTACGTTTACGAAAACTACTACTTCCAAACATATTTAAATTATGCAATTGATATTCCGTATGAAATGATGGATGAAAACGTGATCTTAATCGAAATAGTTGTTTCTGTTTTGGTTCCGCTGGGACACGATCAGTAAGACGAAAGAAGGCATGATGTTCTACGGCACTTTTCCACAAAATTTTACACATTTTATTATCCGTTAAAACAAAACAAAATGCATGTTCTGTGATTTTATGCTAAATATTTTTTATATGAAAAGAAAAATTAAATTATACAACAAAGATAGTCATTTTTAAGTAACTAAATTAAGGAACATGAAGTGATATGAGTTAAAGGCATTAATATAATCATGAAGATAATGAAAGTCAACGAAAGGTATACGACAATTATTAACCCTATCTAATGTTAGTCATTTAACTATTGATATCAGAAACTATATCTTCATCAGCCCTTGTTGGTATATGTATACCCAGTGGGGATTGTGACGATATAGTCATTTGATAACCGAATTTATTTTAAGAATAAAGAGATTGTGTTTAGCATAGGAATTCAAGATGCATGTATACTAACAATGACTGAATAAAATTGTCCTGGATGTAAACAAAGGAATAATTCAAACCTTTTCTAATAATAATACAGACATCATATGCGTTAAAAAGGGTAGTGACTATCTGGAACTAATACCTCAGTGGATAACGCGTTTCCGTTTAAGGGTAAAGGTACTAGGTTCGAGTCCCAGTGTGAACTAAACATTAAGATATAGATATATCTAGTTGAAAAATCTCAAATAGAACGACACGTGTATTCTAAATTCTACTGCTCAACATAAAGCATGCGTTCTATGAAAAAGATCACTTTTATTTGACAAGAATTTAGTTTTTTTCTATGTAACTACGAAAGTCTATCTCAGTATAATCGAATCGACCACTGTAGAACTTATTTACAATGTTCGAAAGTTGTTTACATCATGAACTGACTTTTACCAGACAGCCAATAAAAACTAGAAAAGAACATTTGTTTCGTCCTAGTTTAGAATTCTAATCAATTAAAACCTTTAACTGTGCCAGAGAATGAACCCAGGAACTTCATATTTCACAGTGACTACATTCCCTTTTGAACGGTGGAATTGAGGCTATTCAATGCTTTATTATTAGAAACTCAATCAGTTCTTGTTAATATCCGGACGAAGAATAGGTGAATAGTAACCAATAGGATCTATTTGTGAACCATTATTTTGCATATTCTTACTGTAACTATATTATATGTATATTCGTATTCCTTTTATTATAAGCTTCCATTTGACCTATTGACTATTGTCATATGAATTACCATTCTTAAGATATTCCCAATTTATTAGTAACAGTTTCTCACAAATACAGCGACTTTATGGCCTGATCCTGTGTAAGTATTATTTTCTATCTTGTGTGTGTTCAGGTCTAATTTATTTGTATATAAATCCAGTATTTCTGAAATATATTATTCGTACCGCGAAAGCTAATATTGACGTTCTGGACTTAGCCGGCTAGGTTAGGAGAGAAGCTACAATCTCAGCGGACCAACAAGAACTCATGATTGATTCTGGACTGCTCGTACTGGTTTATGAGTCATTGGTCTGATCAGTAAGTTGATGTTGTAAGTGGCGATTTCATCACATGATACATTAATCAGGTCAGAAGGACATAACAGTTTTCAGTACTGATTAATAGAGAAAAATAAACTAATAAAGATAACAAGTAATAAGATATATTTTAAAGCAAATAGTTTTTGAATAGCAGTGGAATTTAGGGTACACGTTTCGTCTTAGTAGAGACATCGACTAGATGTACTCATATCTTGATATTAATTTCATACTGGGACGCGAACCCAGTACCCTTACCTTCAAACAGAAATGTATTATCCATTGAACTACTAGTTCCATTTAATCACTAACCTCTTTAACGCATATGATTTTTGTATCGTTATTAGAAAGGGTTTGAATTATCTCGTATTTCATATTTAGGAGGGAACTTACATGACAACCAAAATTAATCAAAGTGAAGTCATGGATATTAAATACGAGATAATTCAAGCCCTTTCTTATAGTATGCTTAATAGGACATATGTTATGAATTTTATTTACAATAAAAGAATTTTATATCAATCTGAATGTCGAATACAACGTTGTTTTAATTAAGCCTATACTCCACACTTGATATAAAGTCATATGAATGTATTATCTTTTAAAATAGTTATAAGCCAGAACTATTATACATGAATGAAGTATTATCACTAAGACATGCTCGAATGAATTTCAAAGTTAATGTTCAATCGTTTAGCTTGGTAAACTCATAAACTACACCATGATTATCAGTGAAATCATGAAAAAGTTATTCATAGCTTTTTTATTTTTCTAACTAACTAGTCATAATGCATCATTGAAATCATGAATCAATCAATGCTAGACATTGATGTAAACATTAGAGTTAGACATTCACACCGTTGAATGTCGGCTCAATGGTCGAGAGAATAAGTGTTCGCGTGCAAGACGGAAGGTCTTGAGTTTGATTCACTCGTACAGGACCGTGGATACCCACTACTGAGAAGTCTCACAACAGGATGAAATGGTAGTCAACTGTTCACTGATAGTCTGACATTGATCGATTTATGATTTCACTTATGCATCGTGATTAGTTAGCCAGGAAAATAAGATTGTTGAAAATAGGTTTTTCTTCAAAATGAAGACTAGTATGAATATGGTTTTACTAATCAATAAAATATGAATGCATTTGCATGTTGTCATCACGCTTCATCTTTATTCAAATACCTATTTCTTATTGATTAATAGACAGTTTATTGTGTGTATTTGCGTATACCAATCTATACGTACATACATACATATAGGTGGATACGTGCACATATATTTGCACACATATATATATATGTATGTGACCAAGTACACGTTTGCGTGAGAGTAGGTGTTTATCAACTCACGATTAGTATTCTCATTCGATGTGTTTATCACATTATCTTAAATTATGCATAATTTCAATGATAATTTAATTCGTTTGATTGTTTTACATGTGGACAATCTGTTGCTTAGATACATTTTGTGTGATATAATGAGTAAAGTATTTGTCAATTAATCATATAGTTGTGTTTGTTATTTAAGAATTCTAAGTGTTAACATCACCATATTTTGTTGAAAACTTAATGGACAAATGTAAAGTACAAATTTTGAAAATCTGATATACTTAAGTCATTTGTGTCGATCAGTAATTGATTACAGTACATTCAGATAAATGTATCCGGCTAATCTGTTGTAGTTGAAAACAAGAAGAAATAATCTGACCAATGACTAAGTTATAGTTAACATGATCTCTTTAGAATTTATGGCCTATCAAATTTTACCAGTCAGGTTGCAATGTGACCACTAGACTAATATGTGCTAATATTAGGTGGTTGGAGGTAGTTAATAGCAAAATCGGGACATGGGTTTAACACTATTTGGCACTTCTTTGAAGGTTCAGGGTAAAAACCGACAATATGATGTCGATACATTCAACTGGGGTAGGTGATATACACATCCTGGATTCAACTGCTAATCTGTCTTAAAATTTAGTAGACGTGTAATTAGAAGAGACACTGGGGCATTCGTTGTGTTCATAACAAAACATTTATAAACTATTATTCTACTTTTTCAATTAACTCATGGTCATCATCATGAGTCTACATTAAATATAAGATCAATAAAGCAAAGAAATAGGCCGTACAAACATTCTTTGGATGTAAAGCTTAAGTATAATAATATGTTTTTCTACAACCTTAAACATTTTTACAAAATGTTAAATCTTGAGACATACCGTAAGTTGGATGAGATTTTACAGATACCTTTAAAAGCTGTCTTCTTAACAATCTGATGTCTTATTGATATAAAGTGGATGTATATGTCAAATATGTCCTCATAGTTCGAGCATTTCAATAAAACAAAGCCTACCCATGATTCTGCAGCGAATGGAACTATACTTCTTTGTATACCAAGACAATCATGCTACCAATCAACTACTCATTTTCAACGTAATAATATCCAATTCAAACTTTATTCTGTTATCGACCAAAAACGTACGAAATTTGATATTATCAGTGAACAACGATTTTATTCTCAAAATAGATGACCTCACAAAACTTCAAGAGACCTAGTACGACTTTATTAACTAGTGAGCTCCAAACAGTATTGGGTCAAACAGGTTGGGAGTCACCATATATAAAACTGGTAAAAGTAAGAATATGATTTCAAATGAATGTGACCTAATGATATTATCCTATTCATTCGAACGCCAAAAGACAGATTCAAGTATGTTTTTCATAGTGGTAAGTATATCAGAAACCTCACAAACTAGATAACAAAATTATTTCGATAGTTAAGATCATGAGTCAGTTGAAGCTAGACCACCATGCAAAACCAGTGCTTCCAGGTCTTCCATGGTGGTCTAGCTTCAACTGACTCATGATCTTAACCATTGAAATTACTATAATATCCACAAAACCCATCTGATATTAAACAAAATCCTTATTAATCGGCGTTTTCGTTTATTTACAACTATTATTTGGTTAATACCCTTTAAACTAAATACAAATTAAACCATTGAAAAAATAAATATATGGACAAAACAAATGTAACTCACACTTGTCTCATCTTCATCGACAACTAAAATTTTGAGTTTATTCTTTTTCATTTCTAACTTTAAAATTTTTGGCCTAAATGATAAAATGAATACGTGAATGAAAAAGAGAAAATACATATTTGACGGTAATTTAAATAGTTCAGTTGAAAGTAATTAGAAATGACTGATTGATCCATCTTGTGGTAAATTCAATGATTTGACTTAAGTGAATCTAATAAATATAACATCAAAGTAAATCTACTCTCTCTCTCTCTCTCTCCCTACGTTACTTTTTGTCTCTGGGATAGAAACTACTAGCAGTTACAATACTAATAAATTGATGAAATATGTAATTAAAACTTGGATCAGTATTAATGCAATTTATCATATATATACATGTTATTCTCGGTTTTTTTATATAGATTCTAAGTGTCCATGTTCTTCACAAAAGTTTTCATTAAAACTCACCATCGGTTGTACAAAACCAACCTTTTTGAAAAATACATAGTACTGTTTAAACTACAGATTCAAGGATTGTTTAACATTACAATACGATTAAGATGGTCACTTAAACTCATCCACTACAACATTTACACCTTTTCTCATTTTGAAACAATTGTATAGAAATTTCACTGGTTGAAATCATGAGTCAATTGAAGCTAGACCACCATGGAAAACCTGGAAGCACTGGATGGCCATTTCTTCGTACTGTGGGACTCCTCAGTAGTGCGCATCCACGATCCCGCCCCCCGCGAGATGCGCACTTAGTTTATTTGAAATTATCAAGTCAAACCTTGGTAACGATATCTATGTCGATCATTTTATGTATCCGTAATTACGTTTTTTTTAAAACGTTAAAGTATATGTATAATCAGAAACGTCAAATGCATAGTTGTGATGTCAAAACATGGAAACACATTTTTGTCGGAATAAAACTACGTGTGATATCAACAGGTTGAATAGACATATGGTCCAAATTACTTGTGAATTAGAAGTTATCAAGGCGTGGTTAGTAGTAGTCATTTTTTCTGTTCAGAGTGTTCTAACTAGCCCATATACACAGCGTTTGTGCAGTCACTCTTTTTTTGAATTATTTTACCCTCTCAAGGATGATATTTTGTCCTTTTTTTAGCAAATGTAGCACTACTGACGATCTATTTTCAAGTTTTCAAAGGTCAGCCGAGGATTCACGAACATGTTTCAAATATTGTTTGTGTTCCTTCAACCTCACATTCAGCTGTCTACAAGTTCCTGCCACATAACACTGACACATTATTCACATCTTACTGACTTATGATTTCCTACTCAATACAATCAACATTTGAATAGTATTGAACAAGTTTACAGTGAACATTGGTTTGTTAAACGTCGTATATTCCTTAATGATTTTGAAATTTTGATCATTACCCTGAAAAAGTACATACACGTTTACTGAATGAAACGTTGGAATTACTTAGATTTCAGTCTCTGATATGATTTCAAATGTAATATTTACACATAGTGTTTTTATAAACTCGTTGCTCAATTTCAATCGAACTCTTTGTTCAAATATTGATGAATGTCCATATAAATTCCTGGAAACATATTCAAGGTTAACGGATAGTTTGAAATTTTTCAATACGCTACCAATTATCGATTACAGATCATTTATGTACAGCACGTATGTAAGCTTACTCCAATTGATTAGATGTATGCATTACCTGTTTCTTAATTTTAACACTTATTTTATGACTAACTAACTTTACTTATTTAAACTTCAAACACTGTACAATCATATTTTCATTAGTTGGTTTTAATTTGCTGAACTATCCTGTTATTATCTTATCAGTTTACTAGTCTGGTTTAATATAAGTTCACTTAACAACTTACTGTTATTGTGTATTTTCTGTTCAGTTTATATAAAGCTGTTTAATTTTCAAGAATTGATAAGTACAATGTTGATCAGAGCTATAGTTGTTACCTTCAAAACATTGTGATTATAAATAAAATATTGGTAGTTATTTCAATGTCAATTCTTTTCTAATACTACATTCTTCCATAGTTATCATCTTCATGAAGTTTAAAACATGTTCAAATATAGTACAAATAAGTTGTTCATTAAACTTTTAGAAAGTAATCTGTAGAAAAACATCATATTTTGATACTAAACACCTTCACAGCAAATTACTAGCTTTCTCTTTATCTCTATGTTGATTACTTTTTCAAATTACCCAACACGAAATAAAATGCATTACAATGTCGATGTAAGTAGATAGACTGTTGCCAAAAATAAAGGATTCTTTCGATAGAGCTCAATCGATACTAAGGATTAGAACACTATTCTTGTAATTAAAAACTTAATCCTTTTTCTGTATATTGCAAGCTTCTACCCCATTCCATATACACTATTTTTAACATTTAGTTACTACTATTAGTTGTCACATAAAACAATGTAGTTCAAAGTTGATAGCATTGCATTGTACTTGGTAAATAAATACTATAATCGAATGAGTTTTAATAGATACTTGACAACTAACTAGGGTTTAGATACTGACTAGCAGTCATTTGATATTCATTACTTATTATGAAACACTTACCAAGAGAATAAGCCAATTTTATTCTGTCCTTCATATACTAGAATACCAGTTGGTGTAAGTCCAAGCGAGTATAATTGATTATCTTTACCCTGTCAATTAATAAGATTTTATATGAAGTTATATAAATTTCGGGCGGGGAGAGAAATAATCGAACAAAGAAGATAGGTCATTGTAAATAACAATAATCAGAACAATGATACAAGTAATGATGAAAATAATTGAGCAAATCATACGTAAGAGTTGTCAAACTATGATTTAAGAGTAATCAATACCTTAAAGAGGTAATTCTTGAAGTTTTAGTGAGGAGACAAACCCGTCAAACATGAGATAAATATTAGCCATGACAATGAATAATGATCATAGAGTATCGGGAATTGACTCAGATAACAAATGTAAATCAGCAGATTTCAATTCTGCAGTTTGGAAGTTGAGCATTCTCCACGAGGCCTATAGACCCGGCGTTAAAGTCATAATGGAATCATAGATATGCTCTATTGAGGAGTCCCAGGTTATGGAGGAAAAGCTATTTAGTGTTAAAATGACAAGGTAGAAAAAATTAATCTCAAGACAAATTAGATCCAGTTAATTTATTGAACAGCATTCACTTTTCTTTAAAACATGTGACCAAGGGAGTATGTTGTATGTCAGATGCCGTAGTTATATTTTGTTATTTTTACATGGATTGGTTAAGAGCAGAAATTTTAACTGAAAATCTTATCTTGAGTATGCTGTCTAGTTTATCAGTAAAACGTATCAATTTTAAAATTCAAAGATAAAACTGAACTAAGACTATTGGACAGTTTAATACTACTTATAAAAACTAACCTTTACTGTATGCATTTCAACTCCATAATCGGGTAATAAGCAGACTTTTTCTAAATAAATCGATTCACTAGCGGCTGGTGTTAAATTTCGACCACTGAGTTGCGTAACACATCGATATCATTATGAGGAAAAAAAGAGATAAAAGATGTGATCAAATTTACATTGATAACTGAACATTGATAGTTAAAAAAAGAAGTGTACGTGAAAGCATGGAAACAGAAAAATTAACAGTATAGACAGTTGTCACTAATCTATCACAGAGTACTGACTATCGCGGTGGTCACTTAAATTAACCGCTGTCGGAATATGCTAATTTATTTTATGGACTTTTTTTTCATTTTTCATCCCTAGTTGGCTCGTGGATATATATTACTGAGGAGTGTTATTGTAGAACTAAACTACTAATAGTTTTTCCTGCTTCATAATTGTTTTCTGATCACAAATTTAATTAATATGGAATTTCTTTTATTTATATAAAAGCTTACCACGCATTCTAATTTCATATGAAAAACATTGTAAATTATTGTAAAATATTAATTCTCAGTGCTCACATGGACCAATCACTGCATAAGTAGAGGATTAGTCAATCATTTTACATTCAATACACTTGAATAAACATACGTGACATTTATTACTAACCAGTGATCAACCAGTGTCAAATGGAGATCAGTGGTAACATCTCTGTCTGTGATACTGACTATGGTTTGAACCCACTAGGTATTTGTTAGGTGAACCGACGTCGCAAATAGGGCAATTCATCTAAAGCCGGATAAGTGTCTTTATGCATATGTTGACAGTTCATCTGCAACCAACCGAAGTACCGCCGAATGCCCTGTACAGCCGAGAGTGGAAAGAGTCAGCTCTCCCTCTCGAAATGCTCTCACATGGCCACCCGTATATAGCCTCTGCCAGGGAAGTCCTAATCACTGCCTTCTCGTGGCTAGGGTGTTGCTTATGGAATTGAAAGGACGAAAAGCGAATGTTCGGTGCTTTAACCGGGTTGGTGGACACGGAGAGTCCACCGAGGGAGTTGGAAAACCCTGATTCTAAACAAATAGTGCACATGGGCTCCAGTATCCTGCGGGAACAAGTGGAGTATGAACCAATCGTTGGTCACCGGCTACCATGGAACTGCATCTCCTTACGATGCTCCACTGCCTTGTGGATCAGACCTTTAGGTCGAAGGCCCCGGGTGTGGTTCCCTAAGAAAACCACGTGCTTCGGTTTGGGCATCCGGGCAGTATCACAGCCCTCGCACAAATCAAGTAAGATTCGTGTGGCGCATATGTATCTGGTGCCCCCTCGTACCAGTATTTATGTGTTCAAGTAAATAAATAAATAAAACTGAAGTATAGTCAAGCATACTAATTTTTAATGCTTAATATCGGTCATATTTTTGACGCAGATGAAACAAATAATCCAAGGTTCAGAGCTGAAATCTATTTTAAACTTAACACCATTGACTGGTCTTTGTTAAGGGACCATTAAAAACCAAGAAAAACTAAATAGCTATTTCATTATGGTATGATACCCCTCAGTAATGCGAAGGCGAGACCAAGGGAGTTCAACCATCTCGAGTATGAGACAGTTACTAACCAATAATAATGGCAGATGGTTATGAATTATCGCAAATTGTTTAAAGCCAAACATGTAAACCATTGGTTGGTGGATTCAGTAGTCTAAATATCAAACGCTCACCACGAGACCTGTAGGTTCTGAGTTCGTGAATGTGTACCTCTGAGGAATTATATACTATAACAAAACACTTTTCAATGCTTCCTGATTCTTTAACTAAGATCAGCCAGTGATATTAATTGTAAAGATTCAACAATCTTGACAAACTTCCTCCTCCCTATATGTCCATAAAAAATCTATTAGGAGAGGAAAAAATAGAACTGTAGAAATACGTTTATCCCATTAAAACAGTTTTATACCTAAAATTATATCAACACCATTACTTCTATAACAACACAAATATTTGCCTATGTTTTCTTGTCTCTGAATTATTATCATTTAGAATCTTTCTACTTAAAAACCAGATAATACCAATTTAATGGATTTATTAGATAGAGGATTCAATATAAAAGTTGGTTGTATACTATAAACTGATTTAAGAACAAAACGTTTTAAAAAAATATATGGTATAAACTTCTTAAGCGTTATATATGTAGTAATAATGACCTATCTGTAAACAGTATACTATGCATACTTTGTATATATGTGTAGGTATCTTTGGCATACAGATATTGTTCTACACGTATCTTTAAACTTGAAAGACAAAATTTATCTATCATATCAGGTTATTTATTGACTGTAATTAAACTCATTCATCATGTACAAATTTATGTATTTGGCTTTGAAACATATTATTCTATGTAAATAAAAGCTAGCAATGTAATTTAGTTCATTGAACTGTTATACACAGAGCGAGGTAGCCTTAGTCTGACTACTTTACCTAATAAAATATCATGAATAAGAAGTTTTACTTCACGCAATGATTTCGACTAAAAAACTATGGGAAACCACGGGACGTTGAATTGTTTTTCTGTTGTAGTATGGGGCTTGGCAGTAGTACCCATTAATAACACCACTGGGTATTTAGCCCATGGCTTTTAGATCTTGTGGAAAGTGCTTAACCTTTAGACCATTAAGTATTCAATGGTTTAAATTTGTAACTTAAGTTAATCCGTGACGTCGCGCGATCAAGATCTATTGCCACTGGTGACATTTACCTAATACATGACATGGCTGAACAGCCCTGAACACGGCTTCCTACTAGAACTTCAAGTATTACTTCTTCAGTAGTTATGTAACCAAAGTTAGTTCATGATGTTGAATTATGAATTCAGATATCTCTACAACACCTCATAATAACCATAATCATAAACATTTTAGTATTAACCCTTTTTAAGACTGATTAATCAAATGTAGGTGTTTTGAAATTAATCAGTTTATGAATAAGTACAGTAGGCAGTCAAATGAGATCATAAATAATGAGCAAAGGGAATTATTTATTCAAAATAAGATATCATAATCTCTCGTTATTTAATGGTTAAACTATTTCATTTAACCACAATAACAAATATGCAATACTTTGTTCATACGTAAACATATTCAATGATTCATTTGATACTTCTGCACATGATATTAGTTTATTTATACTAATATGACAACTTTACGTATGTTGAATCTGTTTTGCTATGATAATAAAATAATCATTGCTCTATGTAACCACCTCATTAAGAATCATGCATCTTACATAATATACAAATTCTTTCGCTAAGATTTTACAAAAACATTCTTCCTCTTTACTGTCTCACATTGACTCGGCGCCCAAATATTGTGAAACTATTCGTTCAAATTTTAAAGAAAGTTCTTATTTATATACACGTTCTCTTTTACCACATTTGTCCCAAATGCTTACTTTGAAATAACCTGGAAATTATGTTCTTTAGGATAATACAAATATAATCATTGTTATTATTATTTAGGAATTTGTATCAGCCTGATCATTCCTGCAGACCGGTGTATATTATGTACTAATTTTCAAAACATATTATTATTATTACTATTAAAATAACCCATAGTGTCATTGAATAAGAAAAGGAGAATTCAGCGAAGAAAATTTTCTTTTCGAAGAAATTATTTACTTAAGCTGTAAATTCGTATATATAGTTATATGGATAATATATGTCTATAGGAGGATAGAAAAGATTGCATCATAAAATGGATTCGAGACTAAATAATAAATGAAGTTACGTACTAATCAAGAGGTAAGGATGCGCAGTACTGAGGAGTCGCACAATAGGACGAAACGGCCGTCCAGTGCTTCCAGGTTTCCCATGGTGGTCTGGCTTCAATTGACTTATGATCTCAACTGTTTAAATTACTACAGTCTCCACAAAACCCCTTCTGATACTAAAGAAAATAACTATAGTTGACCCATAACGTTTTTCTTCATATCTTTCAACTGAACTATTAGCTGACCCATAAACTCTTTTCTTCTTTACCTCTTGATTAGTACGTAACCTCATTTGTCGTTTAGTCTCGAATCCATTTTATGATGCAATCTTTTCTATCCTCCTATAGACATATATTTTCCATATAATTATATATACGAATGTACAGCTTAGGCAAATGATTTCGTCAAAAAGAAAATTTTCTTCACTGAATTCTCTTTTGTAATTATTATTATCATTATTATTGTTATTATTATCATTATTATTATTATTATTATATTTACAAGCAGTAAAGTCGGACTGTATTAAATAATGAGTGCATACAATTGTTTACTGAAATTGAAATATGATAACCTCTCAGGATTAATATTAGTTAACAAATATTATTATCATCCTATAATCTTGGTTAATTCTTAATCTTTGATGAATAGATGACAATAACAAAATGAAATCACACCTTTTTTTCATCATAACAAGTTAAATGATACTAATATTTGATCAAATGTATTACAATGATGTAGTAAATTATTCACTAGAGATATATTCAAACTTATATGATCAGAATGTGGATTTGTGGAGATTGTAATCATTTTAATAGTTGAATTTCATGTCTGATACTGGGATGAAACGGCTGTCTAGTAATTCCAGGTTTTCAACACATGATTTGAACTATTAAAGTTAAAATGCATGTCTTACTGTTGAGTATTAATACATAGTCCGTCAGATAAATTTACGAACTGTGGTATTAAACATTTTAGATTTGAAACCATAAAGCCAATTAGTTTTATTTCATTAAAGGTAATATTCATCTATGGTGATATACTTATTTCATTTCTGTCTTCATGGTTCAAAATAATCCTAACGAAAATACTTGAAAATCAAATAATTCAGCTGCCTTGTCATTCTGGATGTTTTCCATGTGTACAAATTATTCTTTTGATACCCAGATCATTAACCAATCATCCGAAAGGTGAATCGGCAATTAGAAAGTAATTAAAGGTGCCTTTTAGTTCGATGATTTCATCAACACAGATAACTGACAAATGTTGAAAGCTGAACATTTGAGATATTAAGACTTAATTTATGACAATTTTATGGACAGTTATGATTTTCATTTTTAACTTTTTCTGTGAAGAAAAGAAAACATTAAATCTCATCAAGAAAACTAACTTACGCTAAAGCTTTATACTTATCCAACACTGAAAGTTCAAACTCTTCTGTTTGTTTTTCTTCAGGTAAAAATCGAAATGTTGAAACAAAAACTGGTGTATGTTGTTTCTCATCATAATCACCGAATTCACCTTGAATTAACAGATAAAATTTAAAAAATTTCAGTAATAGATTTACATAAACAATTTGAAATCTGAACTAAATTTCGTTCTTACTTGTGTATTCAACTCGTATACTTCCTCTATAATTAACGAAATAGAGATATTATAACATCTGAAAAATCAATACCAAGACGTAAATCACACATTGTTAGTTCCATAACAAGTAGTTTTTAGGGGGGGGGTAATACATGTAAACACTCGTAACTATCGTTCTGATTATTTTCATGAGGAACTTGGTTGATTCTTTACTTCAGCGAATCTAATATAATGTGACGAATTTATTACTTCGGAAGATAATTAACTACACTAAAATGTTTGTAGATAGTCGATGTGAAATACTGATATGATGAGCCATGATCAAACCCGAAAGTCAAGTGTCAAGTTCATTGGGTCGGTAAGTGATCTTGAAACCACACATTCAATATAATCACTTGAGTGATTCTTGGAGTGAATATTTGTACATAAGTGTACCATGTTATTGTAAAGGAATAAAGCTTTTCTGGCCTTTTAACTAGTTTATTTGATAGTTTACAGTATAATTTTGATTGAGTTATTCTCACTCGTCCACACTTTACATCATCTAATTCAATCCTAAAGTAGAGAACTGCATACGTATTTTCTGTTAAATCAAATTGCATCCATCCGTGTTAAACTATACATTTAAGGAACTTGGTTCATAATCCAGCTGTTGTAACAAATAAAAGGAATTCACTGGGCAGTACATAACGAAAAACTATAGAATGAGAAGTGTGTAGTTTGAATATATGATTTTTGCTAACTGAAGTGAAGTATTCGATGAAATTGTAGGAAATAGGACGTACTCGCATCAAAACACATACTATTTTTATTATATTAAAGATTAAACTATTAACGGAATTAATTTTAAACTACGAAGAATGTTATTTTGTGACTAGACTGTTTCAAAGTTAGTGGCTACATGTTTAAAATATTATGCTTCATTCTAGTGTTAATCTGAGTATTCATTACTATATGTTTGTTTGTACACAGCGTAACATTCTCTGAATGAAATATAATAGATAAAACCATAAATTCCCTATAATCTGCACTGCAATTCCAAAGATTCAGTAGATTTTAAGAAATATCCAGACAGTGATGATTAGTCAAAAAACAGTCTGAAATTAGTCCCACCGTTTCAACGTTTTTCAATTTATTGCATAACATATATGGGAAAACAATGCTATAGTGAGACGTTTATATTTCATTCTACACGTATTCATCTTCTGTTTTCCAAAAACTATTACAATGGTTAATCAGTCAATCAGTAATAATCAACGTAGAACCTGGCATACATGTTCTTTAGTACATAACACGTTATCGTACCAAGTTGAAATTAACAAGGTCTATCAGAACTAATCAAAAAGATGTAGAGGTAATGATAATGTAAGACGTTGGACATTGGGAACATAATTTATAAAGACAGGACGAAAAAATATGTGTAAAGGAGACTTCATTTAAAAATAATAAATTCCACTAATTCTACCTCAGAGAATGAGAGCGATCAGAAAGAGATTATCAAAATGTATCTTTATTAATAATCACTCGTCAACAAGATTTAACTTCCACTGTGTAGGAGATCATTCTACCAAGTGGGTTTATTCAAATTGATATATTAATGAAATACTTTAACACTGGGCTACTCAGGCAGAAAATAATCTAGTCCCCAGAAATAATCGAACTCTATCAACCAAACTAACAATACTTGTTAAATGTCATATCTTACTTTTCAGTCACATTGCCGCATCTGAAATCCAGCGACAAGTCATATTACGTCATAAACCGATTGATTTTTCTTTAAAGAAAATAAAGAGTATTGTTATGTCAGACAAATGTAACTGAAAAAAAACAACCAGACGAAATGGAATATGAGACCGAATCAACTGTTACGCTTTGTTCTTTTAAAATCATTTTAATTTATGATAGGCATAACTATTAAAGTCTTTGAATCGGTCTTCTTTAAGGGTCTATATTTACCCATTGTTTATGTTAAAGATTGCAACTGATCAGTCTCTATTGTTATACATAACACTGAAGAATTACCTTGATATTGCCGTTTGGTGAAAAATTTTTATTAAGTTTGTATAGTGACTAGTAGTGAAATACAGGATCTACATTTGGATGGATGTACTTGCATCACAGTGTTGATGTTTACATTAAGATTCAAACAAGTATCTTTTGACTTTAAGCCCTCATGTTATATTCTCTGAGCTACTAAGTTCATTTAACACGTTTAATATTTTTAGGAAATCATTTTCGACAATAAATATAATGTAATAGCTCATTTTAGAAAATTATCATAATAATATTCAGTCTATGAAAGAAATCTCTTGACATACATGCTTAAACATCAACTGTCAATCAAAAAACCTTGAAATTGTAAATAAATGAAAACATATAACTTAACATAACTCTGTACTAATTAATCATAAAAAGGTCTTATGAAGTATTAAACTGTGAATTAAATTAATGTTTGACACGTATTACATTTATATATACCTATCAAGTCTTGTTTGACACTGATCAACACCACGTTTTGTAAGTGCATCAATCGTTTTTATTTCCCCCCAATAAAATGATCTTTTTACTTGTTTATAAACAATTCGTTACATAATTAATCGCAATAATAAAAAAAATTGTATTTATTGAGTAATTGAGTATTTCTAATTCAACTTCAAATTGATTTAAACTATAATAACTTTATATATATATATATATATATATATATATATATATATATATAATTTTATCAAAAGGGGTTTTGTGGAGATTGTAGAAATTTCATTATTTGGGATCATGAGTCAATTGAAGCTAAACAACCATTGAAAACCCGGAAGCACTGGACGACCGTTTTGTTCTATTGTGGGACTCCTCAGCAGTGCGCTCAGTGGTTTAGTGGTTAAAGGCTTGTGCGCGAGACCGATAGGTCCTGTGTTCGAGTCTCGCGAGGCGAGATCGTGGATGCGCACCGCTGAAGAATCCCACAATAGGATGAAACGGCAGTCCAGTCATTCCAGATTTTCCATGGTGGTCTAACTTCAATCGACACATGGTCTTAACTATTGGAATAACTTTATGTTAATTAGAGCTATGTGGTTTTATAAACTAAACAAAAAGTGTGTTAGTTAAATTTTGTGTTTAAAAAAAAGGTAGAAAATGATTAAAAACTTCCTTTACAACGAGCATTAATTAAATGGATCACAAGATATTTATATATGCATGATCTGTTCAACAATTACATGAACTGGGTTAAAGAGCTTTTTAGTTATAAGATTTGAAAAACCGGAATAAAATCTAAAAAACATTTACAAAGTAAATAGGGATGTTTACGAAGATAAAGATTTGAAGATAACAGCTCTTTTTTTGAATATATCAAGTATTTCAGTAAAGGCTTTTAAAATTTCAGTCTAGTAAGTTTTTGATGTTTTAGAACTTCATTACTTACAGCTACTTTTGTTTTTATTTCGAATTTCTCTGTTTACGAAGGTTTACATTTCTCTGTCAACTTAAGGGTCTTTTTTTTATTTGATCACAAAAAAGAAACTACACAACGTGAAAAGTTGACGAATTTATATATAGTTAAAAAATTATAATAAATGTTATTTCACTGAATAAGAGTGCAGATTTATGGGTTTCTGGGCATTTATAATTATTTTGAAGAGAACTTATGGATAGACACTATCCTTAAATAACTAAGACACTTTACTTTGTGTTTTTAGTTTTCATTAAAAGTGATATGCTCTAAAGCTCTAATATCAGTAATAAAGTTTAGGTATTATTAAACTTAAGGAATTAAAGTTTCAGGCAAGATAAATGAGAAAAAATGGTCCAAGGGATGGTAAATGACTGAAGTCTTTTTAATTCATAATTGTTTTTAGGAATCAGTACAGTGAGAATTTTTCATTAAGAAATGAGCTTGCTATTTACAATATTATAGAAGTAATTTTTTTAACTGTTAGATTTTTTTCAAGTCGAACTTTTAATTGAGAAAACTAAATAACTATGTACTCCATCGCTTTTGTTTGATGGGATAAACTTTGAAAGTTGCTAAAACATTTTTTTCAAATAGTTTACATGAAAAGTTGTAATATCTGGAAAACAAATGAGTTTATTTCTTGAAACAATTTTAATGAGCTATATACAAAATAACAACAAACCTTGAAGAAGCAATGCCGCCAGTTTGGCTGCAAGTTGTAAATCATTGCACACTAATTTTCCTTTGTGTATATCTTCACGTAGTTGCAACACAGCAAGATAACGTGTATACTCATCGTGTAAGTTATGTGGATCAGATGCAAAGAACTTGACTTTTAGAGAAAACGAAATTGACGTTCTATCTAAGATAAGTAATAATTTAAAAAGTTGTTGAGATATTACTACACAGAGATAGATATGAAGTCACTATCTACAAATTATATTCCTAAAGTTTTAATCTATAATATTAGTTTTGATATTTATATGTTTTCCAAGCATACTAAAATCAAGATATCAAGTCTGAATGCACATTTTCCACGTTGTTTTGCACAAAAATGCACATTAGGATTTGAAAAATAACGCTTATATATTTATTAGTTTTGTTAACCAAAAAGTCATGATCATCAAAATATGATAGCAAACCTTTATGGAATTTTACAGCATTCACGCCATTACTCTATCTAGAAATAAATATTCGGTCAAATTATCCGGATTACTTGTTATATTCCCAAGTCGTATTTGTTTTATAAAGGCAGCTTTATATACCGATACTCAGTAATTCGTTAAACAAAAGATCATCATTCTTTCGCGAACAATACCACCCATACCGTGAAGGTTTGCAATATTGAAATCTGAAAATTGGCAAATGGCTGTCTCCTTACTCTTATAACTCAAGCAGTAAAGCAATGGATTTATTATTGATTGACATTCAAACTATATATACATATAAATAAGCTTTGCTCCCGTTTACACTGTGCATCATATGGTCTGAAACCAGACCAAATAAAAGCTTCTACATATGTGAATGTATTTTCTTGAAAAACAACACAATTTGAAAGCGACTACAAATGCACCTTAAACTACACACTGAACATTGAAGGAAGTAAAACCGACAGGGAACGTCGCAAAATTTAAATCACCACTTAGTAAGTTTATCCATAAGACTATAATTTATGGACGAACTTTGAGCAATTCTAAAATGACCTTAGAACGTTCATCTAATTACCAGGGTTACATGTGGGTTGTATATTAGTGTAAGTAATTAGGACTGGGATTTACAGTTGAATGTTGGGGTTGGAAATTAGATTTAATGTTTTCATCACAAACTAACAACACCTATACTGCCAAAATGGTATTTAGTCAAATAAGTTAATGAAATTCGAGCCAAAATCTGCTACTTAAAATGTGATTGATTCGTCCATAAGTTATAGTCTCGCCGTTAAAGTTTAGACAGTTGGCCTACTAGGCGTATCACTAATTCAAATAACTTAATTCGGAAAAATCCGACATATACCCGAATATGTTTAGTGAATATTACGAATTCTTTATGCTTCACTTTGAAACTATCGATTCATCATCTTATAGCATTCATATACCTGCTAATAACTTGTTGTGATCAAAAAAGACTATAAAGTAAGGTTGACGAGTACAATAGAAAATATTTTTATGATTTGACAAATAACTACATAAAGCAATACTAGTAAATTCGTATGTTCATTACTATCCTTAAAATCTAACTTCCAAATTACGGTTGTTGGAACAATCGATGATAACAGGTAAACATTTAGTATGCAGTCAAAACATAAATAACAAGGCTGAAAGGATCAACAAAGCTATAGCTGAATACAGCAATGTGTAACTAACATATTTACTCATAAATCGAAGACATGCAACTATAACCAACTTTTATACTGTTTCTTGATTTTCTTTGTTGGGTCCAGCCACATCTGAGACAGTGTTTTATAACCAATTGAAATAACATACCGGAACATCGTTAAAAAATTGCAAACCAAAGTAGTCTTTTTCTTCTACGAGTGCAACATATGCAAACGCTATATCATACAATTCAGATCCTTTAGAACTTTTCTGTGAAAATTAATTTTTCTGTATTTAAGAGCATTACTGAAACATAGAAGGTTTGCTCAGTGCCATCAAGATAAGCTACTTTACATTCGATATCTGACTTTTTAACTTTCTTGCTTTTGTTGACAGATATAGGCTCATCAACATGACTTGGTGCAGGAGCAGACGTGTTTCGTCGGAATCGTTTGCTAAAAAACCGAATTATGGCGGCCATCCCCGGTTAATGGTAATGTAATCCTTGCCGAGCGAAAACTCAATTTAGTACTTATATCAACCTTAAAATCTAAGCTGCAGTAGATACAAAAAAACAAATCAAACAACAACACATTAAAACTCTGACTTGATCCGCTAAAGTCTTTAAAAACATTAAGGAAATATTTCCTTTAGAAAAATTACCTATTGATGTCGACAAGACGGCTCAATTTTTCAAACAGGAAAGTATCATTCGAGAAGATTAGTCCTAATCTATTTCGAATTTCTCAAACTTCTGCTGTGTTCTTACGCAACATAAGAACTATTTCTGATCTAAAGAAACTACTCTGAACTATGTGCTTTTAATTGTATTTTTTACGGTCTTCGGCTTTTGCTAACATCTATAATAAAGTTTACTTCAATATAGTCATGAAAAATTCATGCAAATGACCTTGATGCCGTCTCGCTGTTACATCTGGCATGCAGTGCGATAACTGCAAAAGTTGATTTCATGAAGCGTGCACACATCTCATAGCAACTGCCTACAACAGACCCAGCAAGCCAGATCATAAGTGGGTGTGTGTCATGTGCAACACGGATGCAATAGTTTTGCTGTGTAACATCATTGTCCTACTGACAGGTCTGCGGAATAAGTTGTCAGCAAACTTGGAAAAAGACAGTCATAAAACGGGTAGACAAACGAAGACGCGCAATGAAGACGAGAATAGGGATGTCGACAGGTCTACCATCGATGGATCATGCATTAGCACAAGTAATGACATGTTGAAACTCAGCACTATCATTACGTCGACGGTAATCGACTCCCCCAGTAA
This sequence comes from Schistosoma mattheei, assembly GCA_944470405.2. NCBI lineage: Eukaryota > Metazoa > Platyhelminthes > Trematoda > Strigeidida > Schistosomatidae > Schistosoma > Schistosoma mattheei. The sequence continues at coordinate 36,334,457 of OX103945.1, forward strand.
GCTCGGGTCTCCTGGCTCAGTGTCCTTGAATGCGATAATGGTTCCCCAAAACTCTGTAGGTTATTGGACCCACGTTAACAGACCTAAAAAGGACCAGGCGTTACCGTCTGAGTTGAACATCCCAGGTGTTCTACGGAAATCAACTGGTGATTTGGTCGTACAGTCTACCCCCATGAATGTCCGTCCGGTCATCAAAGAGCCCAAGATTAAGAAACATGCTCTGACCTCCAAACAACTAGGTGCTGAACCCGAACGCACCGGAAAACCTGGGAAAACAATGACGGTTCGTGATGACTCTCTCGTAATCATGAACCTCAAAGGCAATCCTGACCTTCCTCTTAGTTTGCGTGACAAAAATGACAGGATGCTCCGGGGAGAATTAAACAAGAAGCTTGAACTTCTTTGACTGTCACACGGATCACTCGGAGAAAGGACTCTAAGCGTCAAAATCACCCGAGGCTTCTTTGTGTAACACTTAAGAATGCCACCGACTTATAGTATGTCCTGTTAGCTAGTCATTTACTAAAATCCGATGGCAACGTAAGAATACTGCCCGACATGCCGTATTCTGAGCGCAATCTCTGCCGGAACATCTCTAAATAATGTCGCGAGAAGTTTTTTTGCGGAAGAAATATAACTGTGCAAGGTGTGCCGGGAGACACCGACCCTATTCAAACAAACTCTGATATTAGGGAATGGAAGTTCACCCAGCAATCCTTGAGGCTCGAGAACACACTGACTCAACATGTGACGAGATTAGCCAAAAAATAAGGAGATTCTAGACCCCGTCTAGTGAAGATCACTTTCCCATCTCCCCATATGGTGACTGCAACTCTGGAAGCACTTCGTGTCAACAGACGTCGGTTGCCAACTGGAATCTATGTGCATCCGGGTAGGCCACATGACTACAGGATCAAGTACAAAGGCAAGTTGGGCTAACCACTGCACTTTTGGACTGTCTTGATCTTAAAAATACGTGTAAAGGACATGGCCTACTAACTCGGCAAACCCTATATAGGTAGGCTACCTGTTCATTCACCTAATGTTCATGAGTTTCAAATTGAAAGCGTGTACTAACTATACATGAACGCCGCGAGTCTTCCAAATAAAATGGATGAGCTACGTGAACTTAGCTATGCCAATAATTCTCATCTGATAGGAATATCTGAAACTTGGATATCCTCTCAGTTTACATACCATGAGCTAGCAATACCTGGGATGTTCTGTTTTAGCAACGACAGAAAAACAGGAATTGGGGGTGGAGTGGCCGTATACATACGGTCTTGCTTGGAGGTACACCAAGTTCATAACCTCGAGCTTAACAATCTTGAGGAATCCATATGGTGCTCTGTAAGATTGTTTACTACTTCTAGGTGTCTAGTCGGAGTCATATATAGGAAGCCCACAGCCGACATCGAGTATGACAGTCGTATGCTGGAAGGACTATCCCACTCTACTCGTCTCGGTTTCATCCATATCCTGATTCTAAGGAACTTCAATCTCCTTAGAGTCAACTTCGCGAAACATACGTATAATGGAGGCGAAAACTCAACTGAAGCTCGGTTATTCAACCTCATTGAGGACTAGGGATTATACGAAAATTTGAAGTCGGCAACTCGTTGGAGAAACAGTCAGACACGATCGCGCTTAGGCTGTGTATTTACAAACGAAGAATTCCTAGCTGACAACCTCTCAATTCTGGCTCCCCTAGGAAAAAGCGATCACGCCGTTATAGCTTTCAGTTTCGTCAACAAAACTGAGCTTAGATATCCCATCAACAACTTGCGCTCGAATTTCGAACGGTTGAATGTGTCAGCTCTACAGGACTATCTACAACAGGTGGATTGGGATGTTCACCTCCATCTCGATGTGGATGCTCATTGGAACTTCTTACTGCATACATTCATATGTGCTACAAATCATTCAGTTCCTCAAACGGTCCCCCATAGCTATCAGCAACCCACAATCATCAAGAACCGCACTCTTCGCCTGCTAAGCTGCAAAAGGCACTGTCGGGCAGAGTACAAACGAACTGACAACAACGGAGCATACAGGCAATACAAACATATAAGAAACATATGCACAAAGGCAATAAGAGAAGACAGAATTCAGTACCAGATAAAGCTTATGGATAAATTTGTATCTAATCCGAAAAGCTGTTCCGTTTTGCAGCCTCTCTTCTTCAAGCCAAAACTGGAGATTCTCAACTCCTGGGTCCTAACGGCACGACCAACGACGACGGCTTAACTTTTGGCCGAACAATACTCTCGGACATTTCAACCGACCCACATCAACTATACTGATGAAAGCCTCATCTACAACTCCAAAGGACTGTCCGAAGTGAACTGAGCGCTGACTTGTTGTTCCGGAAACCGAAGCACTTAGGAATAAACACTTCTCCTGGCCCGGATATGGTCCATTCTGCCATGCTGAGGGAAGCAGCCTCAATCCGGCAAAGCCGCTTAGCGTGGTGTTCTCACTCTCTTCTCTCTCGCCAAGCCAAGGAAAACTACCGGAAAATCGGAATCTGGCCCACATCACACCAATTTTCAAAGGAAGCCGACGCAGAGAACCTTAGAGTTACCGACCGGTGGCTCTCTCTATGGCTTCAAAAGTTATGGAGTCCCTGATATGCGATGGTACAAATGACTATTTACTGACCTTAAATTTCTTTTCACCCCAATAGCATGATTTCAGGAAAGGTTACTCTTGTATAACTAGCCTGATGACTGCAGTGGACAGATGGACAAGCATCCTCGATTGCAAGGGAAAGGTTGATGTCATCTACCTTGATTTCTCAAAAGCTTTTGATAAGGTCAACCATGTATGTCTCATCAATAAGCTCAAACGATTGGGTATCAAACCACCTCTAATCGATTGGCTCACTTCATATCTAAAACATCGAAATTTTAGGGTTAGTGTTAGCTAAACTTTCTCTCAGTCTATGGAATTTCCTATTGGGATCCCCCAGGGTTCAGTACTAGGACCTCTTCTCTCCTTGATATACATAAATGATCTTCCTCAACAAGTAACGTCAGACTTATTACTTTATGCCAACGACGTGAAATTTTGGAGAGAGATATGCAACCAAGAGTATACGCTGACAATTCATAAGGATCTGACCGGACTTCAAAGTTGGGTAGATGATAACGGACTTATCGTTAACACTTCAACGTGTAAAGTAGTCCATCTGCGACGTGTCGCAGACTACAGTTACAACTTACGAAACTCCTCTCTAGTAGTATCCCAAGTCGAAAAAGACTTAGGAGTCCTGGTGCCCTACGATTTAAAGTCTTTCGCTAACTGTGACAAAAATGCCTTCCGAGCAAACCTTGCAATGATAACATTGAAGCGCATTTTCGGTCAGTTTGACGGAAGAAATTTCCACATGATCTTCAATAGTTTTATTCGTCCCCATTTAGAGTACGGAAACATAGTATTTCCTCCCTCACTACAAAAGGATAGGAACACTCTTGAGCATACCCAACGACAAGCTACAAAATCAGTTCGGGGACTCAAATTCAAGCCTTACGGAGAGCACCCACAATCACTTAACTTTTACCCATCAGAGTATAGGCGTCTTAGAGGTGACCTTCCAATGGCTTACAGTATCCTTAGCACTTCTGGACATCCTCTCAAACACCTACTTAAGCTTAGTTCCAACACTAACCTAAGGGGTAACAGTCAGAAACTGGAGACACAACATAGCAGAACGGACTGTAGACACAACTTCTACTCTTTAAGAGTTTTCAAATGCTGGAATTCGCTGCCGGCCGAGATAGTCCAAGCGACTTCCCAGGAGTCCTTTATGAGGCAACTTGATCCATTCTTAAGGATTAAGGATAGTATCATACTATGATTTGCCAGTTTCTTTTCCTCCTTTATTGTTAACATACCTAGGTTCCTGCATGCAGGTATTGGTGATCCCCTGCTACTAGACACGGAAGCCTGTTATGCGAAATCTTCTTCCATTCCGTCCACAACCATTTAAACCATTTGAACCATTTATGTAAATTCATAAGACTTGTTTTTGAATCAAGAATTAGTCTTGATTTTTGAGAGTAAAACGCCACAGATTCCTGTAATGATATGGCTGGTGAGATCGTCCTACCTATCTAAAAGTTTTATAGCGACAACCTAATTCGTGGTTATTGTTTTAGTGAGCATCTCTATCCATGGCCGTCGTTTTGCAAAGTTGGCTTAAAAATCATTCATACATGGTGCTTGGCTTCTCGTAAAAAGTGAAAACGCAAATAAAAGACCATATCTGCAAAATATATTCAATGAATGAGATGTCAAGCAGTTTACATAACTTTAAATATACATTTTTGACCCTGACATATATAATATCCGCTAAAAGACGTGCGGTATGACTTCTATTACAACCTCGATTCACAAAGAGGGTAGCGGCTAGGTATATCGAAACCTGCATCTAAAGTTCTTACAAGCATGGGGTGAAAACCAACCACTGACAATGCTTTCGAAGTTACAACTTCATTGATTTTGTTAATGTACGTGAAAATTTGGTGATGACTAATCTGTTTCGTACGGCAGCCACAGACCGTTCTCAAGGATGATATTATTTTGAAGGGATTGCTGTAGATCCCTGAGCGAAGAAGAAATACCCAGGAAGCAATTTAAATCTTCCTGTATTATATTTTTTAGCTTTGATTGACTAGTGCAGTCGATGTGACGTTGTTAGTGTGTTTTTTCATATTTCTTCGTTATTTTTAGATGATATTTTTATTTGTCGTTAGAATAAGCGTTTCTGTGAACTATATACGTACAGTTTACTCAAACTGTATTGCTCTTATTACACTTCTCATTTTCATTCACACAAACTGTTTCATTTGCAATCTTGACTAACACAAAAGTAATCCCGTATCAAATGGTCTCAAATAGTTATAAATGGAATAGCACAACTTTTAACAAGGTTTCATGTCATTTTTTATCACACTTGTCATATAATCTTGCAAATTTATGAACCAACATAACAAAATTATCCTACTAACAATACTTCTGGGAAAAACGATTTACACTCTATTTGTGGGTTTTTTGAGATCCTAGATGGACCTGTTTACACATTTTTGAGATTAACGTAGCTTCATCGTTGCACTCCCAGATTTAATGTCCAACCAGTTCCTCCATAAGCGCCAACCTATCAATCTTGTTGTAGACTTTTAACACAGCTAAGAAGTACTGAGAGCAATCAGAGCCTTTTTATCATGAAAGTGTGATAAATTATGTTTATAGACGTTGATAATCTTTCGGATACTTAGATTTCTTTCATATCGGTCCAATTCCCAAACTTATTTCGGACACTCCCAGAAAATTGCATCTGATGTAAGGATCAATGCTGCAAGGGGTAAGATAAGTTGATGACTGACCAGTGTGAACTTTTATTACAATAACATTTCAGCCGCTATTCAAGAAACGTGTATCGTCCATCTTTTCACGGATTTATTAGGTGATTTATATATCTCAATCAAAACATTCAATGTTCTTCAACTTCCGTGCTGTGCAAGAGTGATGTTTGTTTTTTACATCATACGTTTAGGACATTTCTACACAACGTTCAAAAAGCTGGCATGTCTACTGAAAGTGACTCACAGGATAGTTTGTAAATAAATGTGATCTTCGTATGTTATGGTGATTCCTCTGTAGATTTGATTTGGCATTTGATTCAAACCACACGAACTCTAATGCCGAGCATATAATTACTAAAAAGATTTACATAAAACATGCAACGCAAAAAACGTCATCAATGGTGAACGCGTGAACATCCACTAATCGGCTGGCATGGCTCAGCCTTATAGACATGGTCATTATGTGTAACTTATTTATATTCACATTAAATATATTACTCTATCAACAGCCCAAATATGTTTTTCAGAAGTACGATGTATCATGTTGTCAACTGTCAAAATACGATGAGTCAGCATGGACAATGATGTGACTTCCAGGTAAAATCTTTTATATTAGGCTGTCACACCATGACGTACCTACGATTTTAGGATAAAGTCTATTAGTAAGGCGGCATCGATGACTTAAACTGAACTGCTGCGGGAATACTAAGTAAACATGCAAACTGGGACATCTTTAATCATACTGCGTCTTGTCTATTTCAAATGCACTGCTAGATGCCTAAGAATACGTTTCTGTACCATGGGTTTTACACGAATTTAATAGAAAACTATGTGAATATGGTTAAACCATAGAATACGTCGAGTTGACATATGAAATTACGCAGACTTGTATTTTTACAAAAAAGGCACATTGACCATCGAAAATGCACCGAACACTAATTCTGCATAGATATACACAATGTCTTCAAACCTAGGAACTTCAAAATTCATGAAAAGTAAAATCGGTCAAAATTTATGAGAACTCAATTCATTCTGGATGGTCGTCAGTGTTGATTTTATGTTTCGTTTATTTTTATTATAGTCTATGCACCGTTCTCGCACCGATGACGAAACGTTTCGACACTTTTATATAACATTGTCATGGAACTGAATAAACAATTAGGAGGACGCAAAATCCATAACAAGCGTTTTCTCTATAAAGGTTTGTCTACAATGTCACTGGAGAAAACTCTCGACCACATTCTTAAAACATACGAATATACAGCTTTTTGGGTGAGAAATACTTACTCATACCTGTTGCCTGTTATGGAGGAGCATAGGCCGCACACCAGTGTTCACTATCCAGCACTGCCTGGCAACTCTTTCCAATAGTTTTCAATTGCCGTTCATCCTTTTCATGTTTGGCTCCAATTCGCGATGGAGTGTGTTTTTTCGAACTTCCTGTCATCCGTTCTTTTCTGGATTCCGTGTTAGTGCTTCTCTCGTGATTCAATTTGGTGAATTCCGTAATGTATATCATATCCACTCCCAACGTCTTTCCCTAGTTTCCTTCTCAAAAAGAAGCTGGTTTGTTCCCTTCCACAGTGGGCCGTTGCTGATGATGTCCGGTCAACGGAGTAAATTTCGTAGACAATTATTTATAAATACTTGTATCTTTTTTATGATTGTTGTGGTGGTCCTCGAATGTTCTGCTCCATACAGTAGAACTGTCTTAAATTTCGTATTGAATATTCTGAATATGATATTGATTACCAGTTGTTTTGAGTTCCATGTGATCTTCAACTGTACGAATGCGGCCCTCACTTTCCCAATCCTTGCTTTTACGTCCACATCAGAACCTACTTTTTCATCGATGATGATGCTGGCCAGTTACGTGAAGGTTTTCACCTCTTCCAGAGCTTCTTCATTAAATTTGACTGAGTTAGTGTTGTCTGTGTTGTATTTGAGGATGTTGCTTCTCCCCTTGTGTATGTGGATGCCAACTGACGCAGAGACTGTTGCTAAAATGATTGTCTTGACCTGCATTTGTTGATATGCATGTGTTACAAGAGCCAGGTGATATGCGATTCCCAGATTGTCTAATTACATTCAATCTGTCCATTTTATTACGTGTTTCTCTTAAGATGTGGGGTGTTCATATACCAGTCAACCACCAGAAGAAAGAAAAAGGGGAGAGGGTAAGCAACCTTGTTTGACTCCGGTCCACATGTAGTGGCATTGGACCGTGATCAAACGAGCTTTGAAGTCGAGCATATAATTACTGAAAAGATTTATATTCAACGATGGACATGAACAGAAGGTTAACTCAACCAGATGGCATAACATAGCCTTGCAGACGTGGTCACTATGTATACCTTGCCCTTTCATTGAATATATTATTCTATCTTGAGCCTAAATGTGTTCTTTAAAAATCCAGACACCATTTTGTTAATTGGTACGACACGATGAGTCAGTGTTTTATTTATAAATAAGCCCCCAAGATAAATAGCTCTGTAAGTTTTAGATATTGGATGCTGAACACATTAGTTTTAATGGACTCACCTAGTTGAAGGCGCTCGGTCATGCCTTCGCACCAGATCCCGAGTGGGAACGCCATGCTCAACATCCCTTGCAATCACTAGCCAGATTAGACCAGCCAGTTCACGATAAATTGATAGCCTATCAAATAAATCTTCGGGCCTCCTCGCTTCTGACTTCTGATTTCACTTGGTGGATACGATTCACAGTAAGAGCTGTTACTGGTTAAAGCGTTTTCGAACTTCAAATACTTGTAGCATCTTCAGTGTAAACAATGATGTGACTCCCACGTGAGATCTTGTAGATTAGGCAGTCACATCATGACATATTCAGGATTTTAGGATTAGGTCAATTATAAAAATTATGCTGATAACCAAGTATAACATAATTCTACACTCACTAGGGATGCACATGTCAGCTGACTTCTATGCATTATTTGCCGTGTAGTGCATACTATTTATTCCGGATGGTATTACCAATTTTCTCCGGTACACCATAATGCCGAAAACGTTTCTACAATCTTCTGTACACAGTGTCAAATGCTTCCTCATAATCAAGGAATATGATGTAAAGTTACAAATTCCATTCAATTGAATGTTCAACGAAGAACCGTTGTGTCGCGAATTGGTCTGTGCACAATCGACCCTTACGGAATTCAGCTTGTTGATCTCGGAGTACACCACGCCATATAAGAAAGGCGAGGCTTTCACCACCGACGATTTCACCGTTCTCCAAGAGCTATTTAAACTTTTAAATATGGCCGAACCCTTACTTTTGAACTACATATATCCATCATAAAAAGTGGTGAGCAATTCTTACATAAGTATCTCACTTTTATGCGCTAAAAAATAATACTCTGTCCTCGTATAATTTTTTAGTGCAAAGCATAACACTTTGAAAGTTCATTCGAACGCTAATGTTTTAACATTCTGTTGCACGCTTTATTTTAAGGATACATTTTAAATTTGTACATTTCATTTAGCAACGGTGCGGATTGTATAGTGGTGTGAGTTTTCTCACTTGTAACTTCTAAGAATAGTGTCCACTTGAAAATTTTTAAATGTCTGTGATGATCAATGCCTTAGTCAATTATATGCATTGTTATTGTATCATAAAAACACTCGTTTTCAATGATAGTGGACATAACAAGAGAGTATGAACTCTGTTATGCTATTCGGTTACTCAAGATACAACTTTGAACTGAACAAATGTGTTTCAGATGTGATGAACTAAATATTCGGATACTCAACAGCAGGAAACATGTCTTACAAAGTCTTGCTGTTTTCAAGCTTTTTGTTTATGGATTTTTAAGGTGCATGTTAATTAAATATAACGACATTATATTGAATCACTTACTAACCTTATTGTAAGTTTACTGTCTACACCTTTTCAGCATATATACATCCGAAATTCCTACTGATCCTACTTGAAATGTTTAAGTTTCCTTTCAGGAAATAGTATCGTTCACAGCGTTGTCTAGCCCGAATAATATATTCAGTTTTCTATGTTCTATAAAGAAGTGATGATGTGCTTTAACTCAAACAAGTTTGTTAAGGTTGTAACTCTTAGACGTCACGACGCTGATTAAAGGATTCTGTATCTTCAAATCATAAGTTCTTATAAATACATATAGAAATCAGTTAGATACAAATCTTATTGAAACGTTCAAATTATTAAGAAATTAGAGTATTTATTTGTTGCATGGCCTCTGATGTGTATGGTCGTAATCACAAAGTTGACCTCGTTGTAAGCCCTACTTATAACTCATCGTATAACCCTTAACTTCAGTCTTCAGTCTAGAAATAAACAGAAATTTATCATCTATTTTGTGTTACCACTTATTATGACTCTTGAAAACCTGGAACACTAGTCTAAAAGGTCATGTTGGTAATTTACAGTTATTTCAAAGTGTATTGAGCTTCCCTAATCTAAACATTTCTATGATTATTGGTTCAGTAATTTGAAGGAAGCTTATCACATTTACGAATAAGACATTGGTATTTTTCGATTAAGCTAACATACAACATGATTTCGTCCCTTGTTTGATTGTTTACGCGTATCATATGAAAAATATAATATCAACTGTAAGAATTAATTATTGGTTTTGGGAACTAACTACTAGTAGTATTTTACAACCCCAACTATAACCCACTTTCCTAGAAATGTGGTTGTGTATATGACTCTTAGTCGACTTCAATAATAAACTCAGTCTCGACTACGAACATAACTTTAGTTTTGTCCTATTATTTCATCACCAAAGTCACGTCTGATTTAGAATGATATGAATATTAACTTATAACATATAGTGATCATTTAGGGTCAGCCTTTCTGCCTAAACTGTCTTTCACTGTTTTTATAAGGTGAACTGCAACGATTAACTAAACTTAGCATCCTCCAGGCACATTTTTCTATTCTTTATATAAAGTCCTTTTTTATATTAAATTTAATACAGCGACAAATACACGTTTCTTAGCACTTTTTCAACTAGTTAAGTAGAATACGCACAATAAAACTGGGTAGGAAACTTTATTTCTAATGCTTAATAATAATGCACAGAGCTCAGACGTGTATATACATTATCAGACTCATCTAGATATGAACTTGTTGATGATAACCATGTCCAAGTATGTACTTTTTTTTACTGACAATGACCATTTCACGTGTACATTTACAACATACCTTGCTGTCACCAAATAACATATGATTAATTTATGCTTGCCATGTTTTTCAGCCGTACTCTTTATTACCAATGGACTTCGCTTTCAAAAGTCACCTTACCCAACCCCGACTCGTGTTAATGCGAGTAGACTTTACTCTCACTGTTCAAACCCAAAACAACTAGTGTTTAAACTCAGAGTTTTGTTGTTCGATATACGATTGCCTCTACTATGTGAACGATATCTGACTTGTCTAAAACGTTCAACTGAGTTAAATTCTCATTTTTAAGATTTTTCGTGTTCTAGCCTAATCAACAACTATAACTGTTCTATTTTGGCCTCCATTCTACATTTTAAAGGGAGTTAATTTGTAACGATTTTTATTTGTTTACGAGTTTCTTAAGTAAGTTTTCCCTCCCTTTGGAAATTGAATCAAGTGAGTCGCTTCAATTTAAAACAATAATTAAAAGATAATGCTGCGTCTTTTGACGTCAGATGTGTTATACCTTACAGAGATTTCTACCAATACTCCAAAATTTTCATTCGATAAGATAAGTTATTTGGATGTCGAAGACTTGATCAATTCAAAATTAGATAAAGGACCAATTATTTTGTGCACTGCGTGGATATATCTGTATATAATCATTTGTACATCCAAACCCGGTTGAACTACAGTTAATTACAAGGGTGTAACTAGATTGATTTGGTATACAAACGCTCTTCCATAAAATTAAAGTGTCCAGGTTTCAAAACTTGATAAGTCTTACTTTCTGAATTAAATTCCATAATACTGAACAAGATGGATGTTTGATGTAAATCTCAGCTGTCTTTTTTAATCTATGTATTTCTTAACAGATGCATACAAGTAAGAAAACTAATGCAAACATATCATCACGTATCATCGGCTCATTGCTTTGTTTACTGATCACCGTAAGCTTCATATTATTCGTATTTTTCTATTTATTCTAAAACTTATATTTCAGTTGTTCGGTGCAGCTTTAACCGGTTTTATAGGTCATATACTTATTGCTTTTGAATATATCAGTGAAATATTTGGAAGATATGTATTATTTGGTGGAATTTATGTTATACTAACATGTGGCTTGTTCACTGTATTGATTGGTCTGCTTGGGTTTTTCAGTTTCATACATCCAAATCGATGTACATCTATCACGGTAATTAATTTTATACTGATAAAAATACAAATGTAACATTATTTTCTTTCTAGACTTGTGTTGGTCTAGTTATTCTCATTATTACTACTACTTGCATATCGGTGATTGTTTATATGTATCCTAAAACTGTAAGTTTAGTTATACTTTGAAGCATCTGAATTTTATATAAATTTTATTTTTCATTCTATACCATTTGTGGATTAGAAATTATTTCTACTTTTTTTAATATTTATTTTAATGAAACTTTTATCTTGCGTAGTACGTGCAACTACATGTAAAAAAAGTTAATTTACTGAATGAAAAGTGGAAAACTGACATATAGAAGTCATTATATTATGTGATAATTTCCGGTTGAACCCAAAGACATCTAAATATTTATAATAAAGTATTGAATGGACAAATTTATTAGACGGATACATGCAATTTAGGAAGAGCTACAAGTATATAAACACATAAGTTTTAGTGAGAAAATAATTAGGAAGATGCAACCGTTTTGGGGTCATACTTTGCATTTGAGGGTTGGTGATAGTATCTATCTATCTAAATTGGAATAGGTAGAGCGGGACTCAAATCTGCTACCTAATATTCGAAAATCAAGCACTTTAATTATTAAACCATTACTCTTTACCAACAAGTTTCCATGCTTCACATTAGCACGGTGGCATGAAAATTGACAAGCTAACATGGCAGTAACAAAATTATTGAAAGTGGAAATCTCATGAATAAGAGGTTAACTTTAGGTGTAACGACCAAACGTTAAGAAAAAAAGAAATTTGCTTGAGTTAACACTGAGATCATGGTGTGAAGGAAGGTAAACAATTACTTCATCAGTTCCAATTTCGCCACTTCTAGACAATATATCATCCTCTTCTCAACATATTTGGTATATGACTAGTAGTCTGATCAAATGGACATTTGCTTCTCAAATTATATATATACTTTTTTCTGCCAGATTCTATTTTATACTCTCTTATGTGGTCTATAACTACTAAATTGTATTACCTAAAACATAAATCCTTTTTAAACTCAGTGTTTATTGAATAATATTCATAACTTGAAACAAAGCCCGCTGTGTTTTTTTACTAAGACGTTCCACGAAACAAAACCGTCAGTAAAAATGTTGAAAGCGATTTGAGAGATTTTTGAAACTTTTCAGTCGTACTCGATTTTTTCTGATCACGATAATGTGGAATATGTGTATTTGTATACCAGTTTTCTCTAGCAGTCTGTTTTGAGTAACCGGGTTCACAGACCAAATGACTCTCTCACACTCACTAATGATTAAGAAAACTGGTGGACAGAAAAAAGATGATACTAGCATTGATAAATACAGTCAAAAATTCATAGGTATATAATGTGTTTTCAACATTCAACCAGTGAGGATGTAGTCTTTTAATCTCTTATCGTTATTTTAAAATTTAAATATGATGATTAACAAAAAGGATTTTGGATTATATATATTTGCCTTTATTCTGGACTGTTTCTGTTAGAAACATGTGAGCCTGGATATTCACTTTGGAAATTAAAGAAATGAGTAAAGTATTTTAAATATTCTTATCTTTCTTCACAAAATCTGTTATAATAAATAACATGCTCATCTTAAATGGTCATTCTTTATTAACAGGAATAACTTCACAATATTCATTCTCTTCTTCAGCATTGATTTAAAACTTTCTTATGAATTTCTGTATACTTTACTAAACAGAATATACAGCTACGATTTAATAGACATTTTGTGAATACATTGTATGTCGTATAATGTCTTTCGAAATTCCTTAGTAAACAGATCATTTTCGAGACTCTGAGAACTTTGAAACACATCTTAAAATGTATGTTGGAATAAATATAAATTACATCTGTTTCGTCCACATAATTGGTTTTTTTAAATCAACTGTTATTTACATGACCGTCAACCCAAAAATGGTAAATTTCTGTGAATTTTACTAACTTGCATCACTAACTACTTATAAGTAGTCTAGACATTTACGTATAATTTTCATGTCCACTTCGAAATTTCCGCTATCAAATAAACCGCTTATCATAAAAGACATTCTTTGTCCCATAGTCAGTAGTGGAAACTGGCGTGTCTGAAAGAATCCAGCATCAATGCATACAAAAGAAGCACTCTGAAATAAAAAAACGAGTGAAAGTATCAGATGTGCATCATCAACAGAAAAGAATACCTACGGTGGCTAATAACTAACAATAATAAGAAACTAGAGATTTAAATAGTTTTGCTAATCACTTTGAATAGGTTCTTCAGATAAGACAACCATAATCTTACAGTTTCTCTTGTGCTTTGTTTAGCAATCTTTTTTATACAATTCAGACTGGTTAACACAAAACAGAATTCCATGAGTTCTAACTGTAAGCTGGATGAATCTCAATAATTTCAGTGGTGAGACAGGTACCACTGATACCCGTAGATGATGGTTACATAATACAAAAAAAACAATGAAGTTAGAAATTCAAGTGGTTATTCAATTGCCTGAAGTTAATGCACACCTTAATAGTCATGAAGGTTCTAGTTTTGAACTTTTACAGCGTATTAGGTATACACTATTGTGGAGCTTCATACGAGCACGAAATAAAAGTTCACTTCTCTTTACTTTTTAATGGTTGTCCAAATAAAGTCACCTCGTGATGTAAGCTATCTTTGAATATGAATATTTTTAGATATGATGGGCTGAAGTGAGATTTTATAGCATAGTTAATTTATACCGAAAATCATATCATTGTTCGATTCCTTTGAGTATCCCATTATCCTTTTCAGAATCTTATCTACACAACAATTCAAATTAGTAAATTGTTTGCAATTGTTTAAACAAATATCACATGTGAGGTAAATCAGTCTATACAAATTATTATTTTGACTAGTATTGGGTTTTTTGGCAGACATTTTATCCATTTAATTTTTTCCCTGATTCTGTACAGATGACAAATTTGATATATTACCGAATGATCAAAACATTTCCAAATTACGGCCAAAATATGCAAATAACTAATGCATGGATATTATGCAAAGTAATCTAGGTGTTGTGCTATACATAACCGAGGTTGGTCAGATTATAATCAAACTGTTTGGTACAAATTAACCAACGCTGATATACATCTTCATGATGAACTTATACCACGTGTGTATTTGTTTTTTTTTTGGAGTAATTAACACTTTCTTTGTGTTTGAAACATTCATAATCATCTCTTGCCAAATTAATACACTTTAAACTACTGTATTTAATATCCAGAGGTTTGGTTTTTACTCGCTGTGTAATTCATTTAGTCGTTGTAATTCAGTTCCGAACTGCTTATCGCTGAACAAGTGCAACTCGTGAGATTGTATAACAAGTGATATCACAAAACATGTATACACAACAAAGGTGACCTTATTGCTCACGAAGCTGTGATAGTATCATAATCCAACACCTAGCTTGTTAGTGCTAAGAATTATCCCGAAAAATTAAACCTTTTATATTTATTTTTAAACGAAATTAGCATTATAACAGAAAAATAACTGAATAATTTACTCTGCATTGAACCGTTTTGAGGATTTTGATAAAAAAAAAGAATGTGTGATACTTGAGTTCTCAAATCAAAACACGGGATTTGTCTCGAAAGAAGTGGGACTTTAAGTAAAAAGGCAACATAAATAATAAGGTTTTACAAAATTAAAATAATGAGTTGTCTATGGAGCATTAACAACGCTTTAAGATACAAGCAGCAAGAATATGCTTCCTTCAAATCAGTTTATAGAAACAATTATTAAAAGGACACAATAAATCAAGGTTGTACCAAGGAGCTGGGTCATATCAGTAATGACAGTTAACAAACTGAACTGAGAGTTATACAACAACAACTATGAGAAATTTCTTCAAATACATCAATTTCCAATGAAAAACATAAGAAATGAAGGCAAACTATTAAGAATGGTGAGGGAATACAATTACGGTAATTAAAATGAATCAAACTATAAGAATATATGTAGATACACAATACAATTCAAGCACATCAAAAAGTCAATTCATCAGTTGTAACTTAAGATTCATTAGAGGTATAGTTAATAAATGAACTTACCAATTATTGTGCTACAAGTCAATCGTCTTGGCTCCCTTTAACCTTGTATGACTATGTTTTGTTTATTCCCTAATCACAATCGTAAATGTTTGTCATAAACGATATTAAGTTTTGTGGAATCCTTTTTTATATCCTTTAGTTACTGTTCAGTACGTTATTTATGTCGCTCTTTTCCCCTCCTTTCTAGACTATTAATTTCTGTTTTTGTGCATAATAATGATGTTAATTTTTATTTTAAAAGCACATAAAGCTTATCAAACCAAATAGTTTACTTATTGTGACTTTGACCACACTAAGACTCTGGGGACTAACTTAAGATTCTACCTGTAGTTAACTATATGCTGCAATCCGTATAATGTGAACGTAAAAATTATTCACTTCATTTTTTGTATTGGTTGTATGAGTCTTCTCACTGATGTTTAGGACTGCAATTGATTAGTCTCTTATTGGCGTTAGTGTATCTCGTGCGGATTGCCCTAATATTACCTTAAGACACAAACGTAATAAGCAAAGATGGATGATGACGAGCAGTAGATTCCAGGACGCCTGTTCCGTCCCATTTGGGATTCGTCAGCTGGATGTGCATGCATTCCAGAGTTGATATTCACTGCGGGACTCGAACTGAGTACCGTTCGATTCAAACACCATTGCGTTATCCATTTAACTATCGAATCCAGATAGTCATTAAGCTTATGCGATGCGGTGAAGTTTATAAGAATTATTTGTTTAAACTGACTTATTAAGGTGAATTTGGTTTATCTTGTTGATTTGGGATGTACAACATACTAATTCTTCCTTGTTTAATCTGCTCACATTTCAACCCAGTAGTCCCCCATTCCATCTCATCTGTTAATTACTTTAGTACATGTTTACAATCTGTAAATACATAAAACTATTCTGTTTACCTTTAATATATTAAATCAATCTCTCCTTTTCTCAAATGGGACTCAGTTTTATTTATTCATCTTTGAATGGCTGTTTACTTATAAAAAATTTAACCCCCCCCTCAAGGGAAGACACTAAATTTAATTATCAATAAATTAGTGTTTAGTCTTACTAAGAATGTTGTTTCTCTTAATCTGGTATATTCATAATCAATTTCATTTTTTACAATAGAATCTAGTTGATTTATTATACACAATCCTTATACTTGTATCAGGGATACTCTTAAATGTTCTTGTTGTCATGAGAAGCAATAATTTAATCCCTAAAATATAATTCAATTAAATTTGTTTGCTTACCTATATAAATAATCATTATTATTACTACTTCATTTAGGTGCTTTAAAGTAGGTAAGTTTAAATGCTTAGAATATTCTATTATTCAATATGCTTCAGTGTTGAATAAGTGTCATCTAAGATAATTAATCACATTCAGAGCATTGATTTTCATCTTACAGGTGAAATATTCACCAAATTAGAAATTCGTATATATTATGATTCTATCCTAAGAAAACTGTTCACAAATCTATAATATCAAATAAAAATTATATCCATTGTACTACTATGAAATGATTTCCATAGAATCCACTATATTAAGCTTTTGCATTTCAAGCAATATGAATCTGTATCAGTTGAACTTAGATAAATCCGATAACGAATAAATCATTTGAGCAAAACTGTTAATTATTGATATTTATCAGTATGAAGTTATGAAGACTATTAAATTTTACTGAGATCACAATTCAAATTTAAGTTGAACATTTATTCACAACTTTGAAGCACTGAATAGCCATTTCGTCCTAGTACAGGACTCCTTAGCAGCGCGCACCCACGACCTCGAACGTGGAACTTGAAGCCGGGATCTTTGATTTCGCACGCAGACGCTTAACATGTAGACAACTGATCCACGGTACAAAGGTATACATGTCTAATTTATAAATGAACATAATGGGACCCCAACTCATTGATCTAGAGTCTAAGCGTCTGGACGCTAAAACTAAGGTCCCGGACTTGATCCATGAATGCGGAGTCACGGAAGCATACTGCTATGAAGTACCATTCTAGAACGAAACGGTCGTCTAGTGCTCCCCAGTTTTCAATGATGGTCTTACTTAGATTTGTAACCTCAAAAAAATAACGATACTTTAATAATCAGCTGAATCGGGTTTTACTCATTTCATATTGCGCATCACTATAGCTTTTGCCTGCATAGATTTTTACAGCTCTATTTTGGTGTGCAAGCTTTTATCACAATACAAATATTGTAACTGTGTTTGCATAAATATAAAGAATCACTTGTGTCATTAAAATAATATTTAATAAGTTTTCTTCTGTGTGTGGAAATTTCTATTGATTTTTGTAGGTACAAATCTTTACTATCATTTTGTCCCCGTATCTTGTTGCTTAACTAAAATTGACGGTTTGACTGGATTCCTTTACAAATTTATCGTAATAAGAAACGTTGTCAAAATTGGCAATACGGTCCACCAACATTCCAAGATGGTCCACATAATGATGCATTATATTATCGAGTAAGTTGACTAAAGTTCTGTATAGGCTATTTCAATGTTTTATTTCGTGATACAGTCGATTATACGAATGAATTACGTATTCTTTAATTACCAATATTACAGTGAAATCGTTTAAATAGATTTGATTGGTTAGAAACATTTTATATTTCATCATGAACTGATCTTGTTTTGTTTTCAGTAAATTTCATTAAAATTAAGGTGCATATGGTACTACACGCGGGACTGGAACCCAAGGATTTTAACCGCGCACGAGCGCTCAACCTCTAGACCACTGGGTTTGTACTCAACGGTGTTAATGTGTAACATCAGTCAATCCATGAAATCGTGCGACCATCTTCCGTTGTGTTCGGTGAGGAACTGCCCAACACCCGACATGGTTGAACTCTACTGACCACAGCTTCTCACTAGAACTCCGAAATTACCTCTCGAAGCTACTCACTAGTAAACACATGATGATTATCAGTACAGGGTTGTGGAGATTGTTGTTAAACTTTTGTTTCGTTTTTTCACTTTGACTATGTTGTTTACGTTACGTTCTTAATCCTGTAGAGCCGATTTGAAAAGAACTGATTGGTAACTCGATGAATGTATTTATCCATCAACAAACATGCCGATAATGAGGATATTATGTTCTAAATTATTAGAAAATTTAAAAACTCCATTAAAACAAGAAATTCGTTGGTAAGCTAGGAGAAACCTAGTGGCAGCCAAGTTAAAACATGACATCAATCCATGAAGTCAATTGAATAACCAAATTAACAGATTTAGACTACCTGGTTGTGATCCGCGTAATTATCGCAACCAGTGGTTAGAGACTTTGAATGATACGGCTTAAAATCGTTTGCGATGTTACAGATGTATCCTTCGTCTTTCCGAAGATTCTAAGCTTCTAAATTCCTCGCAACTTCCATTACACTGGTTTATATATTTTTTTCTATTGCCACTCAAATTGTTACTACCCTAACTTCTCTGGGATCTACCCTGACAGTTTCACATCCCTCTGTGGAGGTATGGCAACTTAAGCCGACATACACACGTGCCAGGTTCTACGATGCGACTGACTTCAAATCATTAGGGCGGCTTGCATCAATAATATGGTTTCATGAGTAGCCTACACTTCCCCACAATCCTTATTATAAGGTATTACCGATCAACCAATATTTCCTTGCATTTTAACTGCTGAAATATAGTTCTTCAAATACAAAAATCCTAAGCCATAACAATATGTTCTTTTTTTAAGGGCTGTTATAACCTACTTGTCGACTATATTAATGCATACGCTGAATATATACTCGGAATGGGATTGACAGCTGTTATTTTATTGGTAAGTGTTTCATAGAATCTGATGTCTAAATCAATGAGTTACTTATCAACTCCATGTATCTGCAGGAACGTGTAATAAAAATTTAATTCATTCAAAACTTGAATTGATAATTTATTGGTTTACCTGTTCAAACCTCAATAAATGAGTAAGACTACTTGCATCAGAGACTCAGTTCAGTAATGAAGCGTGATAATTGGTTAGAAAACATATATAAAGCTATTTATAATATTGACTACATTTACTGAGCTAATATACTTCCTATGGCAAAAATTAAATCAAAGTGACAATTTCTCGAGCCTGAAATATAAACAGAACATGTAGAGTTAATATCCTTATCTGACTAAGTGAGACGATGACATGTTTATACAATTTTTTTAACAAAACGCTATATATCCTCTGAGAACACTGACAAATTTAACAAGACTACCAGGTTGCAGATAGGAATTCCGCACTCCCTACTTCGGTCTACGCTGTTGGGTAAGTGCAACTAGCCCTCAAACAAAAAATATTGACCAAAGTCGAGCACACATTTCACCCAATTAGTAAATAACTTTAAACTTGAAGTTTACACTTATACTTAAACTACAGTGATACTGAAGTACGTATGTGGAGAAATTATTCGCAAATAGAGACTAAAGAGGGTGGAAACAAAACCTTTGTTAATTCAAACAATAAATTCAAAAGTCCAACAATGTTAGTATATAACGTGGCTGGATAGTATTTTAGTAATTAGATTCAAATATTACAATTTTTTTTGAAAATGTTCAAAGTAGAGAGAGATTGAGAGTTGTAGTCTCCGTCCAACAAACTAACTGATAAATACCGGTATTCCAATGTCGTAATCAAAAATATATGTTAACGTGGCTTATTAACCAAGTAGTAGACTTGTATACCTTGAACTAATGTTTATTTAAAAGATAATCATACTACTCAGCGAGTAAAAGTGAAATAGGTAAGAAGTGAGGTTCGGTCCCGTAACTTCACTAATTGAAATTTGCCAACTTTAATCATTTGAGCAATTCCTTTATAAGAAACCACTTTCCTTCATATCATTTATTCATTTTCTCATAGATAACCGTATTTCTGTTGCTGCTACGCGCAGAACTTAGGAATAGTCCAACTGATCTACAAATATACGACAAAAACTTATTAAAAAACAATCAGAATAATCATTATTACTTTGATAATAAGTAACCTGCACATATTTCAAAGAATGCCAAATTTTAATGACCCGTCATCAGCTCAATCATTTGATCCTCCATTAAAGTCTCTCAATTTAATTACTACTCGAAAACTCTACACGTTGACTCAATTATCTATGTCAACAGCAACTACCAGGAGTTGGTCGCTAATCCTTTCACATAAAATAAATGTGACTAACACATACCACATGGCTGTCAAGCTTTGTTGAAAATAATTCCTTTTGCATTTCACAGTCCCATACATGACAAATGAATATGTACTTTTGTAATATTTGCTGTATATACTTTCTAAACTGTATAGACCTTTCTCTAACATGTTTGCAATTTCCTTGTATGACTTTGGCAATACATTATGAGACGTAACTGTCTCGGAATAAAAACCAACTGACTACAATAAATACAGACTTATCAATTATTTTAGTTTACATCTTATGCTCGAGTTCCTTTATTAACTTGTAAACTTCAATATTTGTTGTAACAAAGCTAGACAATTTACTAGCTGCTTATCTATTCATTGATGGTACAATAACTCGGGTTGCAGAATTTTAACTGTACTATGATTTCGAAAGTAAAACGTGAACCAAGAGTGAGATTGTACCACAAAAATGCAGAGCTGTATGCTTTCAACGAAAGTTGAGTATTTCAAGAAAAATCAAAGAGTAGGAGTCACTAGGAGTCAAACAGTTGGGTTGTGCAACCAATGAACTTACTACCTTGAATCTACCACACCTCGTGATAAATCTGCACACCCGCTGAAGTCTCACCCAACTAGTATATATTCAGTATAATTTTATTTGGTATCCGGATTTATTATTATTAGTCGCCACTGTAAAACACTACACATTTGAGAGTATCAGTCAATGAACACCCACTTCCCTGACGAGTACTTTTTTGCACAGAACCGAAGTATGAACTGATAAAATCACTTCTCATAACTTTATTCTGAAAACATTTGCATTTTGCACGCGTTGTATGACGGGTGTATTCGAAGCACCACCGTAAGTAGTGGAATGACAGCAATTAATTTTGAGGTTAGACGACTGATAACACTGAATTATAATCGAATGAAGCAATTAGATGATGTACCACTCGTACTAGAACATGATCTCAGGAAACCCACGCTTGTTAACATGAGTGAATTGAAAAAAAAGGGAAATACCCACCAGTTAACACATATATTGGTTGTAGTCCGTGAGAAAAAAGTGGTCAATTTGAATACACGTTTGTCTTGGAATCAAGCTAGCGAATAACTGTGTCCTCTGTATTTCGAAAGTGCCTGTTTTGAAGTCAAAGCTAGTAGTATATATATAGCCGTTGATACGTCATAATTACTATTTAATCTTCCTCAACCTTGGGTTCCAATATTATCTCTCGCTAGTTATCCCGTCTTTTCAAAACATTTCTTCTAGTTCTAGTCGTTGAACCTGATACGAATACTTTCCGACCCATCTTGCCATTACTCCACCTTCCTGATGTGGTATATCCTTTACAGACCCACAAGTCCGCCGATTATTACTAACAGAAATAAGCTTGAAGGTCGGTTTATGATTACTCAGCCTACTAATATTTGAAAAATGAGATTGACAACATTCAACACTACGGTGTGAGAGCAAGTGACACTACCGAACATCCCTACACATCACATCCTTATTCACGTCAACAAGAGCTTCTTGCAATTTTAGACTAACCACACCCTTAAGCTCCAATGGCTTCAATGATCAAGTTCATTTTGAACTACATGCTTACAAATTAACATTATATTAGAACCTTTTACCTAGTTGGATCTGCAAGATGATCAAGAAACAACTAGAGACGTTACATTCCCTAAGTTTCGTGTTGCTCCTTTATTTTTGTGGATGTCTGAAAAACGAGTTTCGCTCCTTTGTACTGGCCAGTTTTTACACAGATATTCAAAGACTGACCCAAAATATGCAACTACGTATTGTTTGCTACTTGATTTAATATCAATATTACTGAACACCATACTACAAAACCCATATGAGTTAACAAATAAAGCGTACAAAAAGATTAACCACCCGCTGGAGTATTTGTTTGTATATAAGAATAAATACATATGAGACACTACTAGAAAAACACTAAAATAATGTCGCACTCTAGACTAAAAAGATATCGATATATTCATTATTTTTACTCAGTGATACCCTACACGTAGCTAGTCTGCCCTTGAACCTAGCTCGGAACCAACGTGCGCAAACATGACTGGAGAAAATCGTAATGAGTTCTTCTTTTCATTTTCTATCGGTAAAATACAACCATCATAAAAATGCACATTTTATCAGAAATAATCCGGTGACACTCAACCATGTTATATTTGGGTCGATGCACCTTGCAGTAAGCCTGAGTGTACCTGCACTTAGCTTCGCCAGCACATCTATCGTCATGAATATAGAATAACTGTCTGGAAATAATGAACAAAGATGAATTCGATGTATGAGATACATAATGGACTACCGCGTGAAATTTCAAATGCAAAATAAAATAACCCGTTTACAAAAACGCATTTACCATCAATATCCGTAAAATACTTTACTGAGAATATTCATACGCATGTGTACATAGGAAGTGTTGATAGCTGACTGCGTTAGATAACCATAACATAAGCAATGCAATATTTTAAACACAAACACTAGTAAAAGGAAGCGCGTAATAGATATGCGCCACATAAGTCATTCGATTTATGTGAGGGCTGGGATACAGCCTGAGTGTAAACCGAAACAATGACAGGGTTGGATCCAGATGCAGTACGGACCGACCACCTGACGCTCATAACCTTAGTATTTTAAATTAAAACATAAGCATAGTCATAGTAGCAATGCCCATGAGAAACGGTATGTCCTTCGCACAAACAGGTAGAGGACTAATTCAGATTAGTAGGAACCAGAACCATTAAAATCATAGATTGTCCAGCATACCCATACTTACGAGCAGTAGGATGTTCAAATCCCACTTTACAATGGCTAAATATTGAATTACAAATTACTGAGTATAATCAGACAGATCTGGATAAATGCTTGTTAATTACACAAACACAACGCTGGAAATCGATCACTTATTGTGACACAACTACACACGTGCCGAGCATGAGCGAGAAAACTATAGTGCAAGCAGAACACGAAATAGCTTGAATGTTTTCTTGCAGCGTCCGAAGATGCTCCAAGAAATTTCAGACGGATAAATTTGACAGTAACAGAAAAACTAATTAAGAGGACAAGCAAATTTCAGTTATGTTGCACTCATGTCAACTAATCGATCCTTGAGAATGCATGATATCCGTGCATTTTAATAGGACCTGAAAACATCTAATCTAACAGTTTTGGATAAACGTCGCAGCAACTCAAATGGTAGGCGTCAAAATTTTTAATTAAGGAGCTTGTGACAAACCTACTGT
Source organism: Schistosoma mattheei (assembly GCA_944470405.2). Taxonomy (NCBI): domain Eukaryota; kingdom Metazoa; phylum Platyhelminthes; class Trematoda; order Strigeidida; family Schistosomatidae; genus Schistosoma; species Schistosoma mattheei. Next base: position 36,358,651 of record OX103945.1, read on the forward strand.
TTTTATAAGATATCGGACCTGAACTTGACTATTTACAGTACAAATAAACGCGACGGAGTAATATTGAAAGAAATCGACCTAGATCATTCATGAACTCAGAATACAAGCATCTGAACCGCACTTCATTTATTTTTAAGTGTACTAATCAAATAGTCCAAAGCCCATATCTTCTTCTGATTCGGACTCTTCTTTGACCTCCACCTTTGCTGGCTTGACTTCTTGCGGGGCTTCAGTCTTACTTGATGCTGCCGCAGCAGGTGCAGAAGATACAACAGCACCGGATGATGGTATGGAGGATAACTTCGTAGATCCTTCAGCAATTAGTTGTGGTATATCTTTGCCAGACAACGAAGACAACAGCTACAAAGTTAACTCATAACTGCTAACTTACCTTCTCGAGTCTCTCAGAATCATGCTCAATGCCAACAGAATTTAAGACAGTTTTGATATCATTTTCAGTAGGTTTCTCCTTACCACCTAACTGACAGAGAAGAAACGCAGCCAAGTAACGCATCACGCCTGAAATTCACTATTTCCGCGAGTAACTGTTAGCCGGGAAGTAACAAAACAAAGGGTTCAATAATTTGTGAGTCCTTATTGTGATACTCATACTGTAAATTCTGGAGTACTAGGTCTGCGTTATACGCAAGAATACACGGTTTAAAATTGAAACTTTGCTGAACAGTGCGAGAAAACTGCAAGTTCCTTTATATATTTGTCAGGGATGTTAGGGTCAAATTCCATTTATGGTGTATTTTTGAACGGGAAGTTTAGTCATAAAGCGGTTTGCATTTATGAAACTTTTGCTGTGTTCTTATGCAACAAAAGTACCACATCTGATCAAAAGAATCTATTCGAACGGGAAGTTTAGTCCTAACGTGATTTGCATATATCAAACTTTTGCTGTGTTCTTACGCAACAAAAGTACCATTTCAGTTCTAAAAAATCTATCCTGAGCTATACGTTCGGTAGATTACTTTTTTTTGAGTTTCACTATATTTAATAGTTACCTGTGGTTTTGCCTCAGCTTACTATTCGGTTTTTTTTGTTTTTCACGTATAGACTAGTTTCAGTTTATATCACTCGTTTTGTCCGTTTTTGTCCGTTTTCAGTGTGCATTTTAGTGTTTTTTTTAAAAGGTCTTAAGCTTTGCCAGCATCTATAACATAGTTTGCTTCAACACCGTCATGAAAAACTCATGCAAACGTCCGGGATGCCGTTTTGCTGTCACAACTGGCATGCAGTGTGACAACTGCAAAGGTTGGTTTCACGAAGCATGCACAAATCTGACAGCAACTGCTTACAACAAACTCAGCAAGTCAGACCAAAAGTGGGTATGTGTCACGTGCAACACGGACGCAGTAGTCTTGCTGAGTAACATCATTGTCCTACTGACAGGTCTTCGAAACAAGCTGTCAGTTAACTTGGAATACGACAGTAAAAAAACCGATATACAAACAAGAGCGCGCAACGGACTCAAAAATAGGGATGTCGATAGGTATGTCATCGATGGAGCATCCATCAACACTAACGACGACGTGTCGAGGCTCAGTACCATCATTACGTCGACGGTACTAGACTCCCTAGGCAAACTCGGGTCTCCCAGCTCAGGGTCGCTGAACACAACAGTGGTTCCCAAAAACCCTGCAGGCGATTCGACCCACGTTAAGAGAGCCCAAAAGAACCAGGCATCACCGCCTAAGCCGAGCAACCCAAGTGTTGCTGCACGGAAAATAACTGGTGATTTAGTCGCACAGTCTACCCCCAAGACTGTTCGTCCGGTCAATAAAGAGCCCAAGATTCATAAACGCACACTGACCTCCAAAAAACAAGTTATTAAACCTGAACCCATCGTGAAACCTGGTAAATTAACAACAGTTCGTGACGATTCTCTCATTATCATGAACCTCGTCGACAATCCTGACCTTCCTCTCAGTCTGCAGGATAAAAACGACAGGATGCTGTGGGGTGAATTGAACAAAAAGCTCGAACTTCCTAGAATAGAGCCTTTGACGGTCACCCGGCTCACTCGAGGAAAGGATTCTAAGCATCTAAATCACCCGAGGCTTCTCCGAGTAACACTTAAGAATGCTACCGACGTAGAGGACGTCTTGCTAGCAAGTCACTTACTGAAATCAGATGGTAACGTAAGAATATTGCCCGACATACCGTACTCTGAGCGCAATATCATACGAAACGTCCCTAAAGAATCTCGCGAGAAGTTCTTCCGCGGAAGAAACATAATTGTCCAAGGTATACCGGAAAATGCAGACCCTACTCAATCAAATTCTGACATCAGGGAATGGAAATTCATCAAACAGTCCTTGAGGCTCAAACACATACTGACTCAGCATGTGACGAGACTAGCCAAGAAGGACGGTGATCCTAGACCTCGTCTGATGAAGATAACCTTCCCATCTTCTCACATGGCGGCTGCAGTTCTGGAAGCATTTCGTGCCAACAGACGTCGATTGCCACCTGGAATCCACATGCACCCGGATAGGCCATACGAAGTCAGGACCAAGAACAAAGGCAAGTTGGAGCTGACCATTCCACTTGTGGACTGTCTAAACGATAAAAAAAACGTGTAAAGGACAGGGCCTACCACCTCGGCAAACCTCATATAGGTGGGCTACCTGTCCATTCACATAAGGTTCATACAGAAAAACAGGACGAAGCTCATGCGTTCCAAATTGAAAGCATAAACTGCTTATATACGAACGCCGCGAGTTTACCAAACAAACTGGATGAACTACGTGAACTTAGCGACGCTAACAAGGCCCATCTGATAGGAATATCTGAAACCTGGACATCTTCTCAGTTCTCGGATCAAGAGTTAGCATTGCCTGGGATGACTTTGTTCCGCAACGACAGAAAAATAGGAATTGGGGGCGGAGTAGCCATATACATAAGCTCTTGCTTGGAGGTGCACCAGGTTCACAACCTCGAGTTTAACAATCTTGAGGAATCCATATGGTGCTCTGTAAGATTGTCTAGTACTTCCAGGTGTCTAGTCGGAGTCATTTACAGGAAGCCAACTGCCGACACCGAGTACGATAGTCGTATGCTGGAAGGACTATCCCGCTCTATCCGTCTCGGTTTCACACACATCCTGATTCTAGGGGACTTTAATCTCCCTAGAGTCAACTTCGCGGAACACACGTACACTGGAGGCGACAACTCAACTGAAGCTCGGTTCTTCAACCTCATCGATAACTTGGGCTTATATGAAAATGTGAGGTCGGCAACTCGTTGGAGAAACAGTCAGACACCATCGCGCTTAGACTGTGTATTCACTAACGAAGAATTCCTAGTCGACAACCTCTCAATCCTGGCTCCTCTGGGAAAAAGCGATCATGCCGTCATAGCCTTCAGTTTTGTCATCAAAACTAAGCTAAGGTATCCCAACAATAATTTGCGTTGGAATTTTAAACGGCTGAATGTGCCAGCTCTACATGACTATCTACAACAGGTGGCTTGGGATGTTCACCCTCAAATCGATGTGGATGGTCATTGGGACTTCTTGCTGCACACGCTCTTACGTGCTACAAACCATTCAGTTCCTCAAACGGTTCCCAAAAGCTTCAAGCCACCTACAGTAATCAAGAACCGTACCCTTCGCCTCCTAAGCCGCAAACGGCACTGTTGGGCGGAATACAAACGAACTAATAACGATGGAGCGTATAGGCAATACAAACATATCAGGAACACATGCACGAAGGCTATAAGAGAAGACAGGCTTCAGTACCAAACAAAGCTTATGGACAAATTCGCCTCTAACCCTAGAAGCCTATTCCGTTATGCAGCCTCTCTTCGTCAAGCCAAAACAGGAGTTTCTCAACTGCTAGGTCTTAACGGCCCGACCAACAACGATGGCGACGCCGCTAACCTTCTGGCGGCCCATTACTCTCAAACATTTCAACCGGCTGATATCAACTTTATTGACGACAGTTTCATCTGCAATTCCACAGGACTTTCTGAAGTGGACCTAAGCGCTGACTTGGTGTTCCGGAAATTGCAGCACTTAAGACTTGACACTTCTCCTGGCCCGGATATGGTTCATCCTGCCATACTGAGGGAGGCAGCCTCAATCCTGGCAACGCCGCTTAGCGTGATGTTTTCACACTCGCTTAGCCGAGGCAAATTACCGGAAAATTGGAAGTTGGCTCACATCACACCAATTTTCAAAGGTGGTCGACGCAATGAACCTTCAAGTTACCGGCCGGTAGCTCTTCTGTCATTACCTTCAAAACTCATGGAGTCCCTGATATGCGACGGTTTAAATGACTATCTACTGTCCTTAAATTTCTTCTCACCCCAACAGCATGGTTTCAGGAAGGGTTACTCTTGTATAACCAACCTGCTGACTGCGGTGGACAGATGGACAAGCATCCTCGATCGCAAGGGAAAGGTTGATGTCATTTACCTTGATTTCTCAAAAGCTTTTGATAAGGTTAACCACTTGTGTCTTATCAACAAGCTCAAACGACTAGGTATCAAACCACCTCTAATCGACTGGCTTACTTCATACCTAAAAAATCGACACTTTAAGGTTAGGGTTAATTTCACTTTATCTCAGGCTATGGAATGTCCTAGTGGGGTCCCCCAGGGCTCAGTACTAGGGCCTCTTCTCTTCTTGATTTACATAAATGATCTTCCTCAACAGGTAACGTCAGACTTATTACTTTTTGCCGACGACGTGAAACTTTGGAGAGAGATACGCAACCAAGACGATATACAGGCTCTTCAAGAGGATCTGACTCGACTTCATAGTTGGGCAGACGATAACGGACTTACCTTTAACACTTCAAAGTGTAAAGTAGTCCATCTGCGACATGTCGCAAACTACAGTTACAACTTAGGAAACTCCTCTCTAGTAGTATCCCAAGTCGAAAAAGATTTAGGAGTCCTGGTGCCCCATGACTTAAAGTCTTACGCTAACTGTGACAAAAATGCCTTCCGAGCAAACCTTGCACTGGTAACGTTGAGGCGCATTTTTGGTCAGTTTGACGGAAGAACTTTCCACACAATCTTCAATAGTTTCATCCGTCCCCATTTAGAGTACGGAAACATAGTACTCCCCCCTCACTCCAAAAGGATAAGGTCACTTTGGAGCGTATCCAACGGCGAGCCACGAAATCAGTTCGAGGACTCAAATCTAAGCCTTACGAAGAACGCCTCCGTTCACTAGACCTTTACCCACTAGAATATAGGCGTCTTAGAGGTGATTTATTAATGGCTTATAGTATTCTTAACACTTCTGGACATCCTCTTAAACACCTACTTAAGCTTAGTTCGAACAATAACCTAAGGGGTAACACCCAGAAACTGGAAACACAACATAGCAAGACGGAATGTAGACACAACTTCTACTCCTTAAGAGTTGTCAAAAGCTGGAATTCGCTGCCGGCCGAGCTAGTCCAAGCGACTTCTCAGGAGTCCTTCAAGAGGCAACTTGACCTATTCTTAAGGACCAAGGACAGCATCGCACTATGATTTACCAATTTCTTTTCCTCTTTTATTGTTAACATACCTAGGTTCCTGCCTGGAGGATTTGGTGATCCCCTGCTACTAGACACGGAAGCCTGTTAAGCGAAAGCTTCTTCTATTCCGTCCACAACCATTTGAACCATTTGAACCATTTGAACGTTCGGTAGATTATTTTTTTATTTTTACACAATTTAATAGTTAACTGTGGTTTCGCTTCAGCTTACTATCCGGTTTTTTTTCAGATTTTCACGTAAAGGCTATTTCAGTTTGTCTCATCCGTTTTTATCCATTTTTGTTCGTTTTCAGTGTGCTCTTTAGTGTATTTTTTACGGTCTTCGGCTTTTGCTAACATCTATAATAAAGTTTACTTCAATATAGTCATGAAAAATTCATGCAAATGACCTTGATGCCGTCTCGCTGTTACATCTGGCATGCAGTGCGATAACTGCAAAAGTTGATTTCATGAAGCGTGCACACATCTCATAGCAACTGCTTACAACAGACCCAGCAAGCCAGATCATAAGTGGGTGTGTGTCATGTGCAACACGGATGCAATAGTTTTGCTGTGTAACATCATTGTCCTACTGACAGGTCTGCGGAATAAGTTGTCAGCAAACTTGGAAAAAGTCAGTCGTAAAACGGGTAGACAAACGAAGACGCGCAATGAAGACGAGAATAGGGATGTCGACAGGTCTACCATCGATGGATCATGCATTAGCACAAGTAATGACATGTTGAAACTCAGCATCATCATTACGTCGACGGTAATCGACTCCCTCAATAAGCTCGGGTCTCCTGTCTCAGTGTCCTTGAATGCGATAATGGTTCCCCAAAACTCTGTAGGTTATTGGACCTACGTTAACAGACCTAAAAAGGACCAGGCGTTACCGTCTGAGTTGAACATCACTGGTGTTGTACGGAAATCATTTGGTGACTTTGCCGCACAATCTACTCCCAAGAATGTCCGTCCGTTATCAAAGAGCTTGGGAATCAGAAAAGCGTTTAGACCTCCAAACAACTAGGTGCTGAACCCGAACGCACCGGAAAACCTGGGAAAACAATGACGGTTCGTGATGACTCTCTCGTAATCATGAACCTCAAAGGCAATCCTGACCTTCCTCTTAGTTTGCGTGACAAAAATGACAGGATGCTCCGGGGAGAATTAAACAAGAAGCTTGAACTTCTTTGACTGTCACACGGATCACTCGGAGAAAGGACTCTAAGCGTCAAAATCACCCGAGGCTTCTTTGTGTAACACTTAAGAATGCCACCGACTTATAGTATGTCCTGTTAGCTAGTCATTTACTAAAATCCGATGGCAACGTAAGAATACTGCCCGACATGCCGTATTCTGAGCGCAATCTCTGCCGGAACATCTCTAAATAATGTCGCGAGAAGTTTTTCTGCGGAAGAAATATAACTGTGCAAGGTGTGCCGGGAGACACCGACCCTATTCAAACAAACTCTGATATTAGGGAATGGAAGTTCACTCAGCAATCCTTGAGGCTCGAAAACACACTGACTCAACATGTGGCGAGACTATCCAAAAAAGACGGAGATTCCAAAACCCGGCTAATGAAGATAACTTTTCCATCCTCCAATATGGCGGCTGCAACTCTGGAGGCATTTCGTGCCAACAGACGTCGGTTGTTAGCTAGAATCCACATGCACCCGGATAGGCCATATGAAGCTAGGACCAAGCACAAAGACAAGTTGAAGCTGACCATTCCACTTGTGGACTGTCTCGATGACAAAATAAACGTGTAAAGGACAGGGACTACTAACACAGCAAGCCTTATATAGGTGGGCTACCTGTCCATTCACGTAAGGCTCACACAGAGAAACAGAAAGAAGCTCACGCGTTTCAAATTGAAAGCATAAACTCCTTATAAATGAACGCTGCGAGTCTACCGAATAAAATGGATGAGCTACATGAACTTAGCAATACTAATAAGGCTCATCTGATAGGAATATCTGAAAATTGGATATCTTCTCAGTTCTCGGACCAGGAGTTAGCAGTGCCCGAGATGTCTTTGTTTCGCAACGACAGAAAATCAGGAATTGGGGGTGGAGTGGCCGTATACATACGGTCTTGCTTGGAGGTACACCAAGTTCATAACCTCGAGCTTAACAATCTTGAGGAATCCATATGGTGCTCTGTAAGATTGTTTACTACTTCTAGGTGTCTAGTCGGAGTCATATATAGGAAGTTCACAGCCGACATCGAGTATGACAGTCGTATGCTGGAAGGACTATCCCACTCTACTCGTCTCGGTTTCATCCATATCCTGATTCTAAGGAACTTCAATCTCCTTAGAGTCAACTTCGCGAAACATACGTATAATGGAGGCGAAAACTCAACTGAAGCTCGGTTATTCAACCTCATTGAGGACTAGGGATTATACGAAAATTTGAAGTCGGCAACTCGTTGGAGAAACAGTCAGACACGATCGCGCTTAGGCTGTGTATTTACAAACGAAGAATTCCTAGCTGACAACCTCTCAATTCTGGCTCCCCTAGGAAAAAGCGATCACGCCGTTATAGCTTTCAGTTTCGTCAACAAAACTGAGCTTAGATATCCCATCAACAACTTGCGCTCGAATTTCGAACGGTTGAATGTGTCAGCTCTACAGGACTATCTACAACAGGTGGATTGGGATGTTCACCTCCATCTCGATGTGGATGCTCATTGGAACTTCTTACTGCATACGTTCATGTGTGCTACAAATCATTCAGTTCCTTAAACGGTCCCCCATAGCTATCAGCAACCGCACTCTTCACTTGCTAAGCCGCAAAAGGCACTGTCGGGCAGAGTACAAACGAACTGACAATAACGGAGCGCACAGGCAATACAAACATACAAGAAACATATGCACAAAGGCAATAAGAGAAGACAGAATTCAGTACCAGATAAAGCTTATGGATAAATTTGTATCTAATCCGAAAAGCTTGTTCCGTTTTGCAACCTCTCTTCTTCAAGCCAAAACTGGAGTTTCTCAATTGCTAGGTCCTAACGGCACGACCAACGACGACGGCTTAACTTTTGGCCGAACAATACTCTCGGACATTTCAACCGACCCACATCAACTATACTGATGAAAGCCTCATCTACAACTCCAAAGGACTGTCCGAAGTGAACTGAGCGCTGACTTGTTGTTCCGGAAACCGAAGCACTTAGGAATAAACACTTCTCCTGGCCCGGATATGGTCCATTCTGCCATGCTGAGGGAAGCAGCCTCAATTCCGGCAAAGCCGCTTAGCGTGATGTTCTCACTCTCTTCTCTCTCGCCAAGCCAAGGAAAACTACCGGAAAATCGGAATCTGGCCCACATCACACCAATTTTCAAAGGAAGTCGACGCAGAGAACCTTAGAGTTACCGACCGGTGGCTCTCTCTATGGCTTCAAAAGTTATGGAGTCCCTGATATGCGATGGTACAAATGACTATTTACTGACCTTAAATTTCTTTTCACCCCAAAAGCACGGTTTCAGGAGGGGTTACTCTTGTATAACTAGCCTGATGACTGCAGTGGACAGATGGACAAGCATCCTCGATTGCAAGGGAAAGGTTGATGTCATCTACCTTGATTTCTCAAAAGCTTTTGATAAGGTCAACCATGTATGTCTTATCAATAAGCTCAAACGATTGGGTATCAAACCACCTCTAATCGATTGGCTCACTTCATATCTAAAACATCGAAATTTTAGGGTTAGTGTTAACTAAACTTTCTCTCAGTCTATGGAATTTCCTATTGGGATCCCCCAGGGTTCAGTACTAGGACCTCTTCTCTTCTTGATTTATATAGACGATCTTCCACAACAGGTATCGTGTGACTTATTACTTTTTGCTGATGATGTGAAACTTTTGGGAGATATATGCAACCAAGAGTATATGCTGGCAATTCATGAGGATCTGACCGAACTTCAAAGTTGGGTAGATGATAACGGACTTATCGTTAACACTTCAACGTGTAAAGTAGTCCATCTGCGACGTGTCGCAGACTACAGTTACAACTTACGAAACTCCTCTCTAGTAGTATCCCAAGTCGAAAAAGACTTAGGAGTCCTGGTGCCCTACGATTTAAAGTCTTTCGCTAACTGTGACAAAAATGCCTTCCGAGCAAACTTTGCACTGATAACATTGAAGCGCATTTTGGTCAGTTTGACGGAAGAACTTTCCACATGATCTTCAATAGTTTTATTCGTCCCCATTTAGAGTACGGAAACATAGTATTTCCTCCCTCACTACAAAAGGATAAGAACACTCTTGAGCATACCCAACGACAAGCTACAAAATCAGTTCGGGGACTCAAATTCAAGCCTTACGGAGAGCACCCACAATCACTTAACTTTTACCCATCAGAGTATAGGCGTCTTAGAGGTGACCTTCCAATGGCTTACAGTATCCTCAGCACTTCTGGACATCCTCTCAAACACCTACTTAAGCTTAGTTCCAACACTAACCTAAGGGGTAACAGTCAGAAACTGGAGACACAACATAGCAGAACGGACTGTAGACACAACTTCTACTCTTTAAGAGTTGTCAAATGCTGGAATTCGCTGCCGGCCGAGATAGTCCAAGCGACTTCCCAGGAGTCCTTTATTAGGCAACTTGATCCATTCTTAAGGATTAAGGATAGTATCATACTATGATTTGCCAGTTTCTTTTCCTCCTTTATTGTTAACATACCTAGGTTCCTGCATGCAGGTATTGGTGATCCCCTGCTACTAGACACGGAAGCCTGTTATGCGAAATCTTCTTCCATTCCGTCCACAACCATTTAAACCATTTATGTAAATTCATAAGACTTGTTTTTGAATCAAGAATTAGTCTTGATTTTTGAGAGTAAAACGCCACATATATGTCCCAGTTCCTTTCTTTCACACTAACATCTGTCTTGTTTTCTCCTGAATAACTCTGTATTGTCAACAAAAAATAACTGAGCCCTAGCAAAGTCATTTAGCATTTGGGTCATTGAATATCGAACACTTCGCCGATAGTATTCATGGTTAATCGTAATCAACGGGCATCGATTCGTTGCACACCAAGGAGTGACCCGTGAGATAGTGGTAGCACTCTATTCCTTAAACCTACTCCTACGAATATATTTCTCTGATAATGCTGTTTGCATTGGACGGCTATCACAGTAGCTATAGTACGAGGATATGACGACAGGATGGTTCACTTTAGGTGTCAAACGTAAGATGTGACTACAACGTTATATGCTTAGTCCAATCATTCTCGTCTAACTCGAGTAGGCCCCCATTCGTTGACACAGATCACATCCGTTGATCTATGAGTCAATCAGTAGACACGTTACAATAGTTGGTTACCAGGCGAATTTACTAGTGTTAAATTAGATGAAGAGGTGCGGTGATCACGGTAGAGATCTTCGGCCAGATCAATGTACGTGGGGATACTCTGTTACGGTGACAGGAGAAACAACTTGACGTGATTTGACTGGAGGTCCTATCAGGTGTCATCCTTTGCCATTTCTCATCGCAGCTCGGTATCACTGTCTAGAGTAACTTCGGAATCTTCATAGTGCTCACAAAGTGTTTTGTTTACAATATGAGTGTAAGTGGACTTAGAACACTGTTATAAGACACTCGTGTAATTACTGATTTCCAGTAGGAAGCGATGAAGATAATTTGTGTTATCTTTCCTTCTTCTACAACACATCAGTAATCGGGATCACTAACAGCGGTGTTCAAGGCGCCCATATAGAGCATAATAATAATTAACTAGTTCATTGTATCAAGGTGTATTGACAAAATAATTGGTAGACACCACCTTCTTTTCACGTGATAAAACATATGCGTTACCTGCTTAATGTAAATTTGGTCAAACATCCAACAGTGCTCCAGCTTAGGATTAAGACGCCGCGTATTTCTGTTTTTTTTCAGTTTTTATTTGCATCAATAACCACCCTACAGTACGTTTAACATTCTAGCGAAAATAGTATTAGAATTATTCTCGACTCCCGCTAATTGTAATAAGAAGTGAATAAAAAGCGTACAAAATACATAAATTAGGGCAAAACTGGGAACGTCTAGTCCAGAGCTCAGATATAACGACTCCCGGAACACTTGATGAAAGGCATAGCGAGTACGGAAACTTTTGGCTAGAAGTCAGTTGGTAAGCTAATATTGAAAAAGAAAATTATCAATATGCACAACACATTATTTATTTCCTGATTCTATTTAGATATTATAATTTCTAAATGCCCCCCCCACTGAGTGATGGGACGTTTGTCTGAGGTCAGGCTGGGATAACTTACGCCTTCACTTCGGCACAATAAATGTTATTAGTAGATACATAAAGCTACTCCTTGATTTTTTGATGTAACATGGGATTTAATGTATAGGTCTAAAAACCTCTTGATAAACTTACTCATTCTGTCCTTCTAAATCACAAAGAATGTCAACCTTCTTGTGTATTCGGAGCAGAACAACTGCCAAGTATTTCGATTATGAAATAAACTCTACCAAGATCTCCATATGCCATTAATTTTATGAGATATAGAGTAAGGAAGGTTCAAATGGGGCATTATCGCGGTACATATTATGAATTTTAATTTTTCGCATCCCAAAAGATTGATCATTAAACAAGATATTAAACTACGCCTAGAAATACATATGTTCAGGGTAGAGTGTGAAAAAATATCGTAAGAAAGCTAGTATAGACTTTTCCATGGTTAGAATCTACTAACTGTAGAATTCCGTACCAGAAACTACATTAATGACATCTACTAAATCTTTTAACAGAAGGCCTAATTTTACGTAGATACGTGAGGGAACTGTTTCAGGTATCATTCTTAGATCACTTATGTTTCTGTCTCTCAGATTCCGAAAGTATGAAACAATAGTTATGCCACTCCGTACACACAGACACAGTCCTACCACCTATATGCGGACTACAAGAAACGGATATTCCACCATAACTGCGAAGATTGGGGTAGGGATATTTAAACTAAACCGATTTTGTGGATGCACACTGAAGTGCTGAGTACCTAAGTTTGAGTTGAATCTAAAAACCATGATTTTTCTACACCTAAATCTGATGACTCAAACGTTGAATATTTTGAACCAGGTAGTTTAAGACTATGGATGGATTCCCGAAACTAACTTTCATAAATCTGGTGACCCCGAAAAGCAGTTAGACAAACACATCAGCGAAGGATTCAGAGCCGGCAGAAAGTGTCCACATAACCAATCTATCTGTAGGAGAAATACACACAGTACATATTTTTAAAGAATCCGCCCATCTAGGTAAAACTCTGGGGTTATATATTTTTACTGTACAAGGGATATTTCTCTCTTGAAACATGTTCAAAGAAGAGAAACTAGTCAGGCTAAAAATAGAACCTACTCGGTTAGCTTCGTAGCTCTTAACTTACAGGATGTCGGGATAAGTAGGTATATGATCATGACTATTTCACAATTCTACCAGTTCATCTCACCTGAGTGGACCATGGAAACTTTCCTGTAACAAATGACACAAGCGGATACTCACTGAAAACAAAGTAAGAAAAAGCTCACAGTAAAATCCGTGTAAAAGTTTTCGGTGTTCGAATTGGTGAGTTATAAAACTCTAAATAGAATGCCATTGTTATGGAAGCAGCTAAATCCCTCAGGAGACGACCTGATAATTACTTGGTCTCTAAAAGTACTTGGCGGAATTACTCCATATATCGCTCCTCGATCATTTCTTTTACTGGTCAAATTGTTCTCCCCCTCAGTTTCTGCATGGAATACAAAGAGTTCATGCTTTTCTGTGACCGAGAGCGCACCAAGAACTACAAAGGCTCAGACGCCAAGGAACTGACAAGTCACTACTTCTGAGACTAGTTTGAAATATCTCCATAGGTTCATAGTTACATGGAAAACTAGATATTAGTGAGCCTGTGTCATCAAAACGTCTAACTCTGAAAATCCTACCAACTTAGGAATGCCGGAAGTCCTTTGTACCAATTTCACCTCCCAATTAGAATAGAAGCTTACAAGTGGATAACTACTGAGACGGCTTCCGAAAACTTCAGAGTTTTTGAAGGAGCCGAAGAGTTTCCATCCAATCAGAATGGGACGGAGCTTTCTAGAATATAAACGTGGCAAGTTACTATTGAACAGTAGCGTGACACGCTTCTTATGGGGTAGACTGAAATATAATGTTCATGTAATATACTCTAATATATATAAATGCCCATGATTTTCGGTTCATTTTGATTCTCACCCAACAAGCACGTCCCCACTCTACTTCTGTTTTTTGATTTGCGACTGTGGGGGTTCTATAAGCTCAAGTGCCGTAGTTGCATGCCGTATTCTGCGCTAATCAAGTAGCGAACTCAACAGTAACACTATCTCAGTCTAGTGGCAGCTAATGGGTTGATAGACGTCCGTCTAACTCTCAGGTCAGCGTCATGAAAAATGAAATTCACAAGGCCTGGAAAGCAACCAGGGTGTAACAACCTCTGTGTTACGTTCAAGATTTACTCGCTTCCGTTATTGAAGTACGGTATATCGATCTATTTCCAACTTACGAACCCGAACTAACAATGAAACTCAGCTACAATTTAGGTACCAAAGTTTTTTCGCAATCTACAAACAGTCGACCTTGATGTGGTTCTTCAATTTCGTAGGTCCCGGACCGAAAAATTCAAATGCCAAACCAAAAACAGAGAAACCGAAATGTCCGAAAACAATTATGTAAACAAACAAGTTCAAAAGTTGATTAAATAAATACATCCAGAAAACACAGTGAAATCATTAATATTCAATATAAAAATTTTAATCTGTCAAATATCTTCAGTTCTCCTGTAACACTCTGCACCCAAAATCCCTCAAAAATGCAAAGAGGTCGTCAATACACCGACATGTAAACTGTCCATGCACTCACTAGAGCTACAGCAAGTTCCGAAATTATGAAACGAGCCTCTCTCTACATTATCCAAAGGACAGAAAGAATCGAATTGTTTTAGACTTGCTGCACTAACTCCGAAAGTGTTGAACGTCGTTTAGAGGCTTGCCAATGACTGAAAGAAGAAATATTCGAGCCAAAATAAAATATTTTTTGAAAGTTAATGAAGATTCAAAAGGGTCAGGACACGCGAGCCCGATTTCCTACCAGTTTGGAACAGCTGGACACACTGTTGGAACTGACAGATATTGACCCATATAATATTCCCTAAATTTTCAAAAATATTTGACAATGTATCATATGCACACCTGGAGAAAGTTGCTAAGATGGATTTTTCTGACCTATTTCTATATGGCGCCGCATGTTCGAAACCTTACATTACCGATTTCTTGTTTCGATTATCAGATTATCCTGATCTCACACTCATGCTATTGCTGTCAGTCGCTTTCGTTTTTACATGAACGTGCATTTTGTGTAGTTACTGACTCGTCGGCTCACTTTTCCTCATGTTCTTTTACACTCCAGATGATGTTATTTTCTTGTCCTAACGCTTCCCCAACATTCTAGGTACCTAATATCTAAACACAAACCTACCAAAGGTTGAACGCTACATCCTGTTTCGACGCCACCTGAAGAATCAGATGTTTTGAGCTATGACATAAATCACCAGTACGGACCAAAAGGTCTCGATATTAAAAGCTTCTCAGGGAGTCGTTTTATACCCACCCTTATTCCTGGTTTTTTCGGCGACTTTCTAGATAAAACTAACTTGTAGACCTTCACTTACGTCGACGACGCGAGAATGTGCAGTAGGAGACTAAAATAATTCACTCGATCTTCAGAAAGACATTCAATTGGCAATGTTTCTTGAACATACGATTCTTAAAGTGAACACACAGTAGCTGAGGAAACTTTCATAAAATGCTCAGCATTTGGATAATGTCAATAGAGGCGAACGCTAAAACGTTATCGGTGGAAAATGACTCATCCATGCAGGCTTGTTCACTCTATATACCCTCCTGCTCTTTATACCAATCGTATTATTTTACTCCCGGCTCCAATGGGTTATTCGAATGTTCCTACAAACAACCATTGACTGTCTTGTAGGGTGAGTCAGCATGGATAATGACGTGATTTCGGCGTAAGATCTCATGGACTGTGTGGTCGCATCATAACAAATTCACAATGTTGGATAACGTTAATATTCAGCTCATCAAAATGTCACATTATGAACATTTAGTCGAACACACCACAGATAACCTACGTTCTTTATTTTAGGCCTCTCTTAATGGTCCCCACAAAGTTCGACCTAGAAACTTTGACCATAGATAAGCTTGTACGACAGTCGAAATTGCAAAGAGTGGGACAGGATGATCGATAAATCTGCCTAAGAATTGTCTATTGAAAACGTACTCACGGTCTCACTCTGTCGACTGAAACATTGCCGCTCCCCTCTCTTCATAAGAGACATAAATCTCACATACCAAGCATAACAATGCAAAACAGAGTTCATGAGAAGCAAATTTTACGAAGATACACTCCGACACTGATAATAACACACAGATAAAAATTAATCGAAGTCACTTCAATACGAACACCCTACTAGTACATCCGCGCCACACTCTTCGAGGCAATACTCAAAAACTGCAAATTAAAGAGCGAAAATCCAGGAAGATCCCGCATTTTCTCATCAAGGGACTCCTTAATACGAATGCTCATGCAGCCAAAACCAACATAGCAACCTCAATGGATAGCTTCAATAACCACGTGCCGAACAATGGATTACCATCTCTAACCCCGACCAGATGTACCTCATGCGTATCTCGTAAATTATTATTACTTTTATCATATACTACCAGCTTATGAGCTTCATTTACCTGTTATTTCAATATTTGGGGGTCCTCATGCTGTTCAAATTATTCATAAACTTGTCTATTTACATCTAACAACCGTCTTCTTGTAGCCCTCTATCATTCGAATTTTTCTTTACTATTTTTACATTGCAACTAAGCAAAATCTAACCCGGTTAAATAAGCACTGCTGATTCCAGAAACCTCAACGTAGTAAAACAGGTGCACGTACCCACGCTAGACGAAGTACTTACCTGAGTACTTACGCCTGTTACTCCTCGTAGAGAAGCATAGACCGCTTATCAGCATTCTCCACCCAACTCTATCTTAGGAAATCCTTTCCAGTTCTTCCCAGTTGCTATCCATCCTTTTCATTTCTGGTTCCGATTCCCGACTCATAGTGTTCTCGGGCCTTCCTTTCTTCCGCCCCCCTTTAGGACTCAAGTTAGCTCTTGCCTGGAAATACAGTTTGATGATTTTCGTAATGTGTTTCATATGTATTTCCAGCACCTTTTCCTAACTTCCTTGTCAGCTGAAAGCTGGTTCGTCCTCAAATTGTTCAAGTGATAAGCTGTTGCAGGTGGTATCCGGCCAACGAATATTTAGTATCTTGCATACCTTTTTCATGATGGTTGTAGCAGTTCTCCACGTCTCAGCTCCGTACAGTAGAACTGTCTTGACATTCTTATTGAAGATTCTGAATTTGATTTTGGGATGTGACCTTTACTTTACCAACCCTAGAATTTACGTCTGCTTCAAAACCTTTTGGTTCATCGATGATGTCGCTTACCAGGTACGTGAAGGTTTTCACCTCTTCCGGAGATTCCTCATAAAATATGAATGGGTTGGTGTTCTCCTCGTTGTACATGAAGACCTTGCTTTTTCCTTTGCGTATGTTGGTGCCTATTGACGCAGAGGCTGCTGATACACTGGTTGTGTCCATCTCCATTCTCCAAGTTACTGTGAGTTCCTTCCTGTTTATCCTGTATTAACTTTTTACTCTTCTGTACACTATGTTGACTAGCAATTAATATTATTTCTCCACTCGTTCCCTTATCCACAACTCATATACTTCTATACTTTTTCCGCCTGCTTAAATAAACAACTATCCTACATTATACCCTTCTTAACGCATATACTCTGTTTGGCAAACTATACTTTATACTATAGTCAACAGAGGCACTGCATCGATGCTTTACCCACAGTCCATAGCTTGTAACTGCCTGATAAGCTTGTAAAATGGTACTTATAGAAATAGTGCTTTCCAACAAGTTGTGAAACAGAGGATTGTGTGAGGTATGACGTATATACAAAAATAAGCCTAAGTGAGCCTAACATCACAAAAGGAGGGAGGGTGGAGTTACTGACCAGCAAGCATTGATGGTGAGGGCGATAACTTCAATCCACCCGTGTTTGTGGGGACAGAACATTTTGTATGTATCAGGCTCTTTATAATTGAGAATAAGACAGTCAATCTAAGATATAGATTGTCTTCCTACGCTCACCACTCAGACTCATGTTTCCAATAATATGCTGGATTAGCTATTCTACTAAGACAACCTATAACATGCTAACTCGGACTTTTACACTAGGATTGCGTGGCTGACATCGGATGGACAAAAAAAGAAAAGAAAAAAGACAATAAAAGATATAGTCACTAGTATTCTTAACACTTCACCCTCTATATACACACCCTTCTAATAAACCGCTTCCCTTGTACCAACCTTGACTTCCCTTCCTTCATGTGAGCTTACTCCAACTTGTTAAACATCACAACTCGTTGTTCTTTATTAGTACATTCTCTAATATGGAGCCTCTGACTTCACTCCACTCTAACAAGACATTATATGAATTTATTCTAATTTATTATACCTCTGTCCGTTCTACTACACAATGTTAAGCAACCTTTGGCGTTCATATCCAAGTGCCTTGCTGCTCTTCTGTTTCTCTTTTTTTCTCCTTCAGAATCTTGCTCTGAGAGCACAGCTATGAAACTTCTGACGTTTGGAGCAAACTTGACGTACGCGTCCTCTCAAGGTCATAGTTTACAGCAAGCGCTCTACGATTTCACTTTATAACAACTATAAACTTAATAAGTTGGGAAGCATTTTGCGAACCAACAAATGTTGTAATTTATAGATCATGCCTGTAAAAACGGTGTGTACCTGCACATGCAGAAGTATATTATTATTATTATGTGTACGGGGTGGACGAAGATGTAAAAACCCACAAATAACTCCCGAAGTGACTAGAACTAGTGCAACGAATGGCTAGGTTACTCACCCCACCAATAGGGAGTTACAAATAACCTGATACCGCATCAAAACGACAAGAAGCTGATGCGAATAAATCAACTAATTTATTCAACGTCGTCACAAGAATAATGTGTATATGGGAAGCTGGTTACAAATATATTGCATATTGAAATCATATATTAAGAATTCAAGGCTAATTAAAAAGAAAGTGGTATTTTTCCTCGTTCAGTAAATTCTATTGTTTTGAACGTTATTATGTATCAAGATTACTGTTTTTGCTTTAATTGAATTTATTTCAGTTAAAGTATTCGATTACAGTATCGTTTCTGCTTCCATATTAGTTTGTCGTCGGTGTTTCAAAAGAGCAGTGATTTCGTATTTCTTGTGATTATCTTTGCTTTTGTGTTGTTATTGCATCAAAAGCATTCTTGGTCTGAATCAAAGTACTTTAGTTAAGGTTTGAAATCTTGCTAAAGTTTGTTTTGTAGTACCCTTTACTCGTTGACCGACACTGTGTTCATACTGCGACCATATTGTGTTTTACACCTTAATCTGACTAGAATGGCTGGTAGTACTCACAAATGTGGACAACCAAACTGTTTGTTCCCTGTGGAGGAAGGAATGCAGTGTGATGAATGCAAAAAATGGTTCCATAAGATGTGCACCCGTTTAAGTCCCACTGCATACAAAATATGTTCGAAGCCCAACTCACATTGACTCTGCATGTTTTGCTGTGCAAATAAGACGTTACTAATACAGGAGGCTATGAGCCTATTGGCCCTGGCCTGTGAGAGGAACGATGGCGCATGCACTAATAACACGAGCACTGACAGTAACGAATGTGTCAGTGTAGTACGCGCTGTTACGAGACGCCTTAAACAACCGACTATGACTGACGGAAAAGTGAAATCTCCGTTAACATTAACGACGGGGGTAGTACCACCTGACACTGATACTGGCAACTATGCACCCCTAGTAGACACCGAAGATCTGGATAAAACCATCAATGCTCCAAGTAGTCACAGTGTCCTGAGGGACAATTCCGATATACGGGTTAGACACGATATGTCTCTCGAAGATAGAATAAAAAGGAAGAAAACATTAGCTGAAATAGAAAACCGTCGGCAAAATGGTGGGGAAAATCTCCGGCTAGTGGGTTTTCGGATACTCAGGTCTTGGAAGTGAATGCTACCAAGGCCTGTGTGGATAGGCCGTTCTACTTAGGAGTGTTATATGCCAATGCTCATAGTCTAAGAAATAAGTTCTATGAACTAGAAGCATTGATGGACAGATTAAAACCACTCATCGTAGCAGTGACAGAAACTTGGTTAGTCTGTGACTTAGACATCATACCAGAATTATTCGGATACCATTATCCCAGGAGTGATAGACATAGATGTAGAAAAGGAAGTGGCGCCCTGTTATATATAGCCAATAATATTAATATCCGCTCCTCTGCTAGCGAATCCCATGATAGCGGTACTTGTGATTTCATTATCTGTAAATTGGCTATCGGATGTAGTACATTTATACTCGGTGTCATCCATCGCAGTCCAATATGATTAGCCGATGACTTTATTTTAGAGCACATTCATCTTTGGAGTGCAAATACCAGATGATTGATAATAGGAGACTTTAATGCACCTGACATCAGTTGGACTGAAATTACTACGGAAGGATCGATAAACTCCTTTGATAGTAGGTTCCTGGTAACAATAATGGGGCATGCACTAGTGCGGCATGTATCCAAACCCACACGTTTTGGTGCTTCCCAAGGTTCTTCTCTGTTGGGCTTGGTAATCACTCATGATACTGAGGATATTGTCGACCTAAATATTCTTCCGCCATTAGTGAACAGCGATCACGCTGTTTCGTTATTCATGTTTAGAACTAGGGACATGTTATATGATCAGGTTACACCCCGCCCAAATGTGTGGAAAGCTAACATATCAACCATTCAGTAATGCGCTGATAAGACAGATTGGTTCATAGATACTAGCTTATCAGTTGAAGAGGCATGGTCTGTATTTAAAGGTACGTTTAGTTTAGTTACGTCCCGTTCATACCATACCTGGTACCGCGAAGGCCAAATAACAGTCCACTATGGATAGCAAAAACAGTCAGGAAACTCCTTAGAGAAAGGAAGAATCACTGGAATATGTTCATCTCTACTGGCTTAGAACAATACAGATCCAGTTATTGTAAGATTAGGAATGCCTGTAAAGCGTTAATAAGCAAGACTAGACGATCATATGAAAAACAATTGGTCAGGGATTCTAGATATAGTCCGAAACGGTTATTCTCGTATTTAAAAAGGCGAACTCAGAGAAGCGATGGAATTCCACCACTTTTGACACAAGAAAATCCGTTAATCTTAGCAGAAAATGATACCGAAAAAGCTGAAGCTTTATCAGAATATTTCACTAAAGTGTTTTCTATCGGTAATGAGGAACGACCATCGATTCACTGTGATCGCGGAGGCTCGCTGATGGACCCTGTAGTCATTGAGAAAGGTACTGTTTTAAGGCTACTTCAGCATCTCAAACCTGATAAGTCCAGTGGTCCCGATGATATTTATCCTAGGATTATGAAATCCCTATGAGATGAAATTGCTGAACTATTAGCGATACTCTTTGACATGTCTCTAAGGCAGTCCAGACTGCCCAGAGACTGGAAAGATGCTATAATAAGTCCGGTGTATAAGGCTAGGAGTAGGGATTTAGTTAGTAACTGTAGGCTCGTTAGCTTAACTAGTGCAGTTGCAAAACTGATGGAAAAAATCATTCGGATATCTGTTATAAACTATGTTGAAGGGCATAATCTTTTCTCCAGGGAACAACGTGGTTTTCGGAGAGGCCTATCATGCTTGACAAATCTTGTCATTGCAAGAGAAGATTGGGCTGCTGCAAAAGATCAGGATATTCCTATGGATGTGATCTTCATAGATCTAAATAAGGCCTTCGATAAGGTCTCCCACTCTGGTCTTAAATCAAGACTGGAACGTTTTGGAATCCGTTATACAGTCGTAGATTGGATAAGTAACTTTCTGCATGACAGGAGACAAAGGGTAAGGGTAAATGGGGCCCTCCTCTTGTGGGTACTTGTAAAAAGTGGAGTTCCGCAAGGCACAATTCTCGATCCTCTTCTCTTCTTACTTTACGTAAATGAATTACCAACTATAGCGAAATCATCCGTCCTACTATTCGCTGATGGCAAGCCCCTCCAGCTCAGTCAGTCATATAAAGCAACGTATAATTCACCGTATATGTTCATCATTTCAAGTTGTTACACTTTAGTAGGACAAAAATCCCAGAGGAGTAGTAGTAGTAACAGTAACCAACTATTCATCAAAGAATAAAATGTACCACCTAATGAAGTCCCATAATTTAGCGCGCCTGTGGTAAATCCCAGTAAAAAAGCTTAATAAAAATATAACTATACTCACTGTTAATAATGATATATCAAAAAATATGAACATTACAATCTGAAGTATCCGTTTCTGAGTAAACCAAAACGGTAACAAGTAGCACACAACAAAATGGTATAATAAATAACAAAGTGATAACAGTTGTTATGAAATGAATGTTACTTGTAAGCTCCTTCTGAGATAACAACCACAGATGAGTTCACTTGATTAACAAATGTTCCTCTTCACGTGCTGGCACCAACTACGTGATGAGAAAGCTTAAATCCAACAGTATTATTAAATAATAATAAGGGCCAAAACTCCGGCATAATGTAGAACGGCCTAAAAGAATGTTATAACACGACTACAACCTCCAGTCACAGACCGTGGCCAATAAATTAAAAAAAATTAGACGACAGAGATAGCGCTTATTTTAATAACAGCGGTATTGTTTATTAGTATTAGTACAATCATACCCATGTTTACCATCGATACAGAGAAACAATAGATATTGAATATAAGGGTGATTACATATTCAGTGTCACAAACAAGGAAAAAGTGTGGTCTTTATTTTGTAATTACAAAAATCATTGAATATACATATCACCATAGACCTCATTACTAATTTTATCCATAAAATTAGAAAGGTATTAGTGGCTTAGAAACCAAAAGATAATGATTACTGTGCAATAACTGCTCAGTACAAATAAACCTCAATGTTTAATTTTAAGAAGGATAACTAATTTTTACGTTGACACCCGCCACTAACCCTCGCATCTTCTAAAAAACCCTACTTAATCGGACCCAAATCAAAGGTGGAAAATTTGTATAGGAATGAAGGAAATACGTAGATATATCTTCGTCAATAGTCTTACTTTATTCATTGCATTGAGCCATTTCAGTCTTGTTCTACTGAATAATTAGCAGAAAGCAGTTATTTCACAGACATAGTCAAAAACCATGCCAGTAGTAACATATCAATATTTTGTGCAAGACATAACAAATCTCAATTAAAATAAGCTAAATGCAGTTTCTGGAACGATGATAACCCACTGGTTAAAGCTGCCAACTCCAATCCACCAAACCGTAAGCTCGAACCCTCCGTCCTTCTGTCCACTGCATTTTAAATAAATAATTGGAGTACAATTAGGCGGACAAACATAATGTAGTCAAATACGTAACACCTGTAATTGGTGTTAATCAGATAAATGGCATTTCTAAAAAAATAATTTCGTATTTTCATTAATAGTAAAAAGATTTCTTATCGTTTTCCTGTCTCTTCCATGCTTGTTATTTCTGTTGAAATTTTTTAGAATCCAATTTATTCATGAGTTCAGTGAGTCAAGGTAAAAATGAAAAAATGCTAACATCACACGAATCCGCACTTACTCCTACACTGAAATGGAGGAAGAATCAATTTACGTGTAACAATTCTAACACTACAACGACTGCTACTAATATATTGACTCCCAGAAATGATATATCATATGCTCCATTTTTATCTTATCCTCATCAATCCGATTTAATGACACAGTCAACTACTTCACCTCAATATATGTTACCAAATGATTGTATTATTAAATCCATAAATGATAATAGTAATGATTTAAAAGAAATTAATTCTATCCCTTTGTCACATATAAAAAATGGCATTGACTGAACGAAAGAAATCATCGTATCCTGATTTATTCATGCTAAAAACTAATCAAAATGTTACAACAAATCATGCTATAGTCATATTACCGGAACGTTCACATTCTACTCGATCATCACGTACATCATCAACACGTCTCCGGCCTGATAATAGTTGGATTATGAATTATGATTCTTGTATAGATTATACTGTTACTTCCAATTCATCAAATTCTATTATTACTACTAGTAATACTACTACTATAAAAAATTCATGTTCACTCTTTACTAGTTCCTCATCTTTATCTTCTAAAGTAAATCGTACTCATGATCCACCATCAGTCGTTATTTCTCGAATTTTTAATCCATCTGTATTCTCATCAAAGTCTGTTCATAGTTCATTATCGTCGAATAATAATGAAAATATGGACAGTGAATGGAAACATTTACAAGGAAAATGTTCAAAATCACGGAATCGGATGTTTAGTAAGTGTTCTTGAACAGTTAGAATCGAATTATCCCATGAAATTTTCTTCATCCTCATCATTATCTTTAACTGTCAATAAATTAACAACGAAAACAACACCTACTTCTGTTACTACTACTGATAGTTGTAGTCATGTTTACAGTATTAATAGTTAATTCTCAAATTCATCAAATCCCATGTTAACTAAGTTGAATTCAGGTTAACAATTTCATTAATAACGGGAAAATAATTTTCTAGTAATAATAGTAACAACAATAATGCTATTTTTAACAGTAGTAGTATCGTAGTGTCAGTTGCGTTGACAGATATAAGTAGTATCTAGCACCAATCGGAAGTGGAATATCTGCGAACAGAAGATTGAAATGGGGAGAAGCAAACTAAAAGCTATCAAGATAACAGTGAGAATGAAGGAACAATGGAGCTCGTAAGAGACAACTCAATGAAGATATGCAGATGATGTCTGATTTTCACATTTAACTAACCCACTGTGTGATTTTGCAATAAATTGGTTATCCCGTCAAGTCTTCATTCACTACAACATGGTTAGTACTAAGGGATTTCATTTCTGACTATAATATGAGCTTCCTGAGTGGATTGCCTCTGCATGGCACTTTGTCATAAGCTTTCATTAAAGATTATCATCAATTATTTGACTGTATATTGAATTAACTGGAAATAACTTATTTAAACCTTTGTTTACATCATTCAGACTGACAATTCTATTAGTTGATGTACTTCAACTGAGTTTGTGTGAATCATTCAAACATTTGATAATCACAATTTACTTTGATTTAACTAGTCATGTAGTACAATTCATTAGCCGCTTACATTGTTAACGATAAAAAGTCAGTCTGCCACAACGTAGAACTTGATACTTATGTACATCTGTTCAATTTACGCCTTCGTATTGGCACGAGATGAAATTGTTAGACCAAACCCCGAAATAGTAGAGTTAATAACAGAATCACCATACCCTAACCCTTCGAAGTTGTATAGGTGGGAATTGTGTTACACATATTATCATTATTGATATCGCTGTGTTACATCGGATTAAGTCGACATTAAATGGCAGATTCTGTAGTATACTATAGTGGTTATAGTTATTTCTTTTAAAAGAAATTTTAAAAAATACTACAGAATATAGCCTTATTCCAACAATATCACATGATAAACGTTTTTCATTACTTGACGTTTAAAGAGCAAAAAAAGCACCGAAGATGAACTAAATGTTAGGTATTTGTAGGTAGTCGGTGGGAGACACTCTAAATCTAGTTTTCTTGCCAGTTGGCACTTGTCATCATGGCGTACCCGTAATTTTGAGGTAACTGGTACTCCCGGTAGGCCCCGGACCCATATCAACTTGTCTGATATGTCACAACTAAGGTATTTGTGCTCCAAATGACCTCCTATTAAACAGATATTGCCAGTTTTTTTGGTCACTGACTATTAGCATCAAATCTTTCGTCTAGTTATTAGCGCTGATCAATTGCATATAAAGGCATAGTACAGGAAGGAAGAATTAGTTCGTAGAGAGAAGGATGGGCATCCGATAATTATTGAGGCTAGTATTTTAGATGCTATATTAATCAAACTAATCCCTCTACGGTTATCACAGGATGGATAATACGGCAAAAACCTAAGTCCTTATCCAAATGAATGATAAACAGTTTAACCCTATGATAATGGTAATATAGCTGATCAAATTGTCGATTAAAAGTAAGATTGCACTGTCAATGATATATATATATATATATATATATATATATATATATATATATATATATATATATATATATATATATATATATATATATATATATATATAGATCAACCCTTCACTGATTTACTTTCTTCTCAATTTTCTTGATTAATGAAGTTGATTTACATGTGTGGTTTTCTTCCCTCCTCACCTTTCTGTACTTTTTCTAAAATGTTTTTCTTTTTTGTTACAGTTGGTCCTGATTACTGTAACAAAAATTCCAACTACAAACCATGTACTACTACTTTTCGTCCATTACGTCATCTGATTAATAACTGGCCACCACCTCAACCAATCAACCCAATGTAAGTAACTGGATCGTATTGTACATAAACTTAGGCTATTTTGTCAAATGACTTGTTTCCCTCTGTTTACTCTCCACCGCTTTCCGTCTCTTCTGTTCTATGCTCCAATTCTTTGGAATTTCGTTTAACAACAATAACGAAATATCATCCTAAAACAAAATGGGGATTAATATTATTGATTGAGATCAGCAACAATAACATTGTACAGAATATGTTTGTTCCTTCTTCTTACAAACCTCACAACACTTGTTATTTAACCAGTGAAATAAATACCAGTATTAAGTGTTTTATACATCCATTAATTTGAAATCAGCACAATAAAATCCCCGATATTTGTGTGTGTATATGGATCACATGAAAATGAGTAGATTTATTTCATACTATTTGATTATCCAATGACTTAATTTAATAAGATATGCATCTAAATATTTCTATCCTCTATCACATCAGATTTCTTCATAGTCGTTTAGTCTGTTTATTTCAGAGAGTTATACGCTTCTTTTTTCACCTTGACCAGAAATTTTCTTATCTTACGATAAAGTTTGTGTATGTATGTACACTACAACCAATTAATAATCATCAACTGAAGAAACTGTTACCTTTGTCCAATTTTGGCCTTTAGTTAATTGTTTTATCTTTTAAATTTGGCGACACCAGTACATGAAACTGTATAGTAATATCTGCCATGTTTTGTGTTGTGTTCTTTAAATTATTTACTAAATATGGTATTTGGTTATTTCACTTTCAAACCACTAATCATGACTAATTATGGTATCAATGCCAAGAGTACTTAATGTCATAATATATCTGTCATCTTTGGTAAGACAGACATATACTACATAAGATGTGTGACATCAGTTGACTTATTGTCACTGTGTTCAAATACACGTTCTCGAATCTTCACATTACTAACATGGTGTTGTAATTGGATGTCAACAATCTTCCGGAGACAGCGATGACCAAACACAGAAAGTCGCATATCATTCTCAACTCCGAGGCCAGATTTTTCAGACATAGAGCAAAACAGCTCTCACCGACTAGTCGTAAATTTGATCTTCTACAGCAAGAACAACATCGAGAATGTTCTAAAGACGGCCCATATTCACCTAATCCTCTCTAGCTTTCACTATACTTATCTACATTACCCATTCCTCATGTGAACTGGTTTTACCACTTATATTTAAACTAAGTTTGTACAGTAGTCTATTCTAAGATTGAAGCGTTGTCTCTAAAAATTGAAAATATCTATACAGTAGTTATTCGATAACGCATGTACCCGAAGAATGTATGCCACATAGCTGTAGATATTAATCAACCGACATAGCTTGAATACTTTACACAAACACAACTCATCAACGTAAAAACCTGATCCGGGATGAAATAAATTGAGGAAACGTGACCAAACTAAAACTTTGGATCAGATCACAATTCCGTTATTTTTAGGGCTAGTGTTATCTCCAAGTAATTTGGCTACGATTTCACGGAAGTCATAATTAATGTTTAGAGATTAAGGCAATCATATCAGGTGCAATATTTTCATTTTTCCGTTTTCAGCCGTAAGCATCTTATCATTCCGTATTAACGCGATTTTGCATATACTCTATTTTAGTAATTTACTACTAATAGTATGTGTACCCCTACGATTTTGCATTTCCTTTCGCTTTGACAACTCTGAATTATAATATACCGGACGGTTTAAAATATTTTTCTCTTCCTTGGTATACGTTATATTAGATCAAGCATTCACGACCAGAATACAGAACCAGATTAATACTAGATAATAATTTATTCAACATAGTTACAAGCAGTGAAACTCGGTGAGTTTGGAATAGAGATCAATGGGAGGAAAGGGAATCACATGTTTAATAGTTAATTAGGCTAAGTGCCTGTTTGTCCGCGCTCAGCAACCAATCACACTTTCACTATACGTATCAAGTTGTATGGTGTCTTGTGCAATACAATACTAATTAAACAATTGTGTGGCTTATATTTAATCAGAAATCAATACCGTTAACTGTAGTTGTGACCTGAAATATGAGGAAATGTATTTCATCACAACGGAATTCTCCCAACCTCAAAATAAAACCTTTTAAGTTATAAATGTTCGCTTAACGTGTAAAGAACATACTACTAGAAAAAATCGGAACTATGTACAAATGGATTTCTATTTGAATTATTCGTGATAGCTGCAGTCAAAGAGAACGTATCAATAAACAATCATTATTATTCTGACATAGAGATAATTCAATTACTTTATATTACATCGCACCAGTTCATAATAAAAAATATTGAAACAAAATGTTCTAAATAAAAGAGACTAATACATGCAAATAAAGAGCATAGGAAGAAAGGATTTTGTGACATTAATCCATAGGCCATCACAAAATTCCTGTGTACAGAATAAAACCTGAACTTTTTTAAGACAGCAAAAATAATTAAGCTTACATATCGTTGTAATTTAACGTTAAAAGAAAACTGATAGAAAGCAGACAACCAGAAACAAATAATAGAAGTTTGGTTAACTACTTTATTATCATCATTCCCTTTTAACTGAGACAATCAATCATACAGGCTTTTTGGTAGGAAGCTGAGAATAAAACATAAGATTAGGGAGAGAAATCATAAACACACGAAAAATAAATCTCCACATAACTATTTTTTATAGATATTTAGTGGCAAATAATCCAACCGAATAGGTTACTTAATTTCTGGTCATTTTACCAGTTTGCAACTGTATATATTTCTGTGCAGTATATTTATAGTACTTGAATAATAGAAAACAGTCAAAATAAACATACATTAGGACATATGAGTTAGTTATGCATAAAGATAGAAACAAAAGTTACTAATGAAAAAAGAAACATCTACTACGCTAAACTTTGAAAGAGTGTAAACGAAATATGAAAATTTGAACATGCTTAATTATCTCTATTTATCCGAGTTTTCTGAATACTGGCTAACCATAATAACGATTCTCGATTGCTGTCGTCAAGATCACTTGAAGTTACGTGTTTGTTTCCAACAGTACGATTGTGACGACCAATCCCGGTACTGTTTGATTTGTTTTTTCGTGGAGATGGTGATAGTAAAACCAGTTTGCTCCCCATCAAACCTGATGTGACCTGCGTCACATGCCTTGGTACAGAGGAGACAAAAGAAGGAGGTCTATCAAAATCAATACGTTCATTGACACGTAGCAAACACCCATCTGACAATAATACACGTACGATACGTAGTATATTAATAGCATCATCTAAACCACGATGTCGCTGACCAACAAAAGATAAACCCAAATCATGTAACATAACATTCAATGTTATACGATAGCGTGATGGAAACTTGTAGAAAGCGCGAAATGATTTGGTCAAGTTAATCCATATATTGGCCCAACTAGGTATAGATATGTTAGCCAGACGACATTGAATACGCATAAATTTACTCATATCTGCACTACAATCACATACAATGGCACATCTCTTGTTGGCCAGTTTATGTCTTTTGAACAGCCATTCTTCAATCTGTAACAAAACATGAGGAAATGGTTGGGCGTTATCTACTTGGATTTGTTGAATCTGTGTTAGATCTGTACAAAACTCACTAAGGTCTGGATGTAATCTTGGCTTACAATAAGCATGAAATACACTGACGCACTTGCGTAACCTTGTACTATATAGTAATATGGGAAATTCAATGATTTCATGTGGATAGTCGGCATCAGTGGTTATCTTCTCTTTTGATTCACAAGTAGCTTCTAGGTCAATAATTAATAAGTAGTCATAGAATGTATCTGGTGTCAATATAACAGGTTTTAGTAGTTTTGTCGTCGTTGTAACTGATGGATTTGTCAGTCTGCGTCTATCATTCCCACAATTGTTAATTATTTGAGAGTTTAGATTAACTTCGCCAAGAACACTATCATGACCACCGTGGCTGAAACCGCTATTCTCATTATCATCTCCGTCATCATCACTGATTTGGATTTCAATATTGTGATCAATTGACTGTGCTACGCGTGCTCGTCGCACAAACTCTTGTAAACGACGTTTTAATACGGTAGTGCTTCCAAATTGATTTAAACTATGATCATATAGACAGGTGCGTAGATTATCTACAGACATATTGTGTATACGGCTATTACAATGACTCAAACGATCTCGTAGAAATGTAGTCCACATTTCTGTTATAATTTGTATACCAGGTGGAGAAAAAGCAAGGGATTTTGAAGAATATGGCAATGATTCCAGACTATTATTGAGAATTGCACGACGTTCAACATCTAAAGGAATGATTTTACCATCATTGTTTTTAACAGGTCCTAAGTAAACATCACTAATCGATGTTCGAGCTAATAATTCTTCTAGATTATGCAATTCTATATCTGACTCCGAAGATTGTATAAACGATGAGTCCTGATCGGCTTGTATCATTTGTAAATCTACACTAGTCGTTTCGTCTAAACCATTATCCATCGACCTTTGAATGTACAGTTCATCACCATGTTGTTGCACATTGTTTTGCGTCCCGTCTTTAAATGGATCGAGCAAACCGTTGATTTCATAATAATCATTATCAAATACCTCTCGAATAGTATGATTAATATTATCAGTATATCCTGACAGCACATTTAACGGTACACTGGTAGACGGATTCATTGTAATTGAAAAATTGGAATAAGATAAATAACTAACTGAAGAGTAAAGAGATTATAATTATGGTCAATATTGGGAAGAACTGGTTATTAATGATACACAGAATTGACGACAGGCAAAAAAAGAATATACCTGATAATCATAAAAATTTTACAACGAACAGTCAATAAGCACAAAAATAAATATGGTGTCGATGAGAATGATTAGTTATGGAAACAGCAATATAATTGTTGGTTTATGTTGTGGGAAGAATGTTTAATATAGAAGATGCCATACAGTGATTAGTGGATAATTTTCACAATTTGTCGGAAGTTAAGGCAATAGCCCATAATTGATCAAAATGACATGAATATTCTGAAAAAATTTTTCCCTAAAACAGACTTCGAACTATCAATGATGACTCAGTGAGAAAGATTTATTTTTGGTTGTTACAGTAAGTGAAAGCTTCTTTCTTGAATAGATTTGATAATTGAGCTAGACACAATCAAAATAGAAATGATGAATAAATTGTAAGAGTTGGATAACTGCTGGCATGACTAGAACATGTGATTTGTTGATGAACATGTCCTAGGTCTACAATAGTTTTGTCGATTATTTGGTGAATAACTAACCAAACATTAACTAAGTGGATATATTATGGACAGATTATCGAAACAGGATTAAAATAAAAATTGATTTGAACTTGAAACATCAATGTAACAATGGTTAATAACTAAATTTATCGGATTAGTTAGCTAAAAACGAATAAAAAGGAAGTTAGTGTGATAATAACGGTTCAAAACTAAAGAGTACAATAAAAAACACTCATATTTTGGCGAGAAACAGACAGGTAATAGCCATGTATACAGTGGCAATCAAGAAAGAAAGCAAATCATTAATCGACTAAAAATAAAACTGCTAGGGTTGAAGCTATCACGAGTTCACTTAATTTGCGAACAAGAAACAAGACTCGATGACCAAAGACCAGTAAACTAGCTATTGATGCGTCCCAGCCCCGCTAACTAGAGGGAGAAATCCAAGCTTGGAATGAGGAATTATATTCTGCAAACAGCCAGAAACGATAACAACAAACACAATTCAAAATGTATATATGAGTACAAAACCGTCCTTGGGGGAGCTACCAAATAGCATATTAAAAGATGCAACGGACCAATAGCATTTAAGATATTTCCCATTGGGAAATACGACATGAAGGTGAAAAGAGCGCCTTTGGCACGAAAACAAAGAAATTTAAATCTTCTAAATAAATTACAAAATTAGGTCATTTCCCAAGTGAGTTCTGGGGATCTAAAGTCCCCAACAAGAACGAAAATATATAAAACCAAATACACATCACGAATATATTACTGAACGTGCATACATACCCATACAACAAATCAACTCAAAATTATCTGAAGTGTTTTATAGCTATATTCATTCGATTTGAGTTCTATATTTCTTCAAAAACAAACTAATGTTTTTAATGGAACAAAGAAGTAAAATCTCACCACCAAACATAATAATTGAATTTTCTATGCAACTGGTAATATACCACTAAAATACTAATAGAATACAATGCATTCGTGGATCACTAATAATTTGAGTAAATTTTACTAGTACAGAAACGTATAAGTAATAAAGTGTCTTTTATTCGGAAGCGGAGAGGTAGACTTAGTAAATGTATCCAAATTAATGTGACCCTAGTCCACGAAATCCCTAAAACATAGAAAAAGACAAGCTTCCGAACGGTAGTACACTAGAAAGCCGTCACGTACAATTAGCGAATTAAGGTGAGATTACCTCTGCTTCTTCAACTACGTCGACCAAGAGATTATTATTGAGATGCTATAAGTTAAGCGTATGGTCTAAACTGTTAGCGTATATTCGATTTCGTATTAGAAAAATCTCTCAAACGCCCGTAATTCAGAAAGTATCGATCCATAATCCAATTAATAAAAGGGACTCCCTTAACTTAATTTATATAACATATTCCACTGTTATCATTATCTGATAAACTGCCTTGATTGGTTTAATAATTTCGTATGATTTTTAAGTAAACGGAATACACCCATTAAGACATTAAATAAGTAAGATTAGTTCAGCGAAGAGTTCTCGTTTCGGCGAATTCATTTTCAAAGCTGTACAATCGCAAATATATATACTTATTTTTACAGGATGATAATAATACTGATAGTAAACTTCTGTTAGATATGGTGATAGTGAGGTTAAATGAACGAAGTTATTAAAAAATTTTAAACTAGGAAATTTTAATAATCGTTTGATTGTTAATGGCTTAAGTATTCATCAAAAGATAAATAGGGAAGTTGTCATTGGGGAAGGATGGCTCAGCATGATAAGATAAAAAGTAATCAGAATGATCGTGAAAACAAAATCAACCAGTTGGGGGTAGATAATTTAAGGGGAAGATGGAAGGTGAAACAGATGGCTGTAATTATTTGTTTTCGAAGTTCTTGGCTTCATGTTCTTATCAATGAATATAGAAGGATATCCGTTTTTGATAAGTATCTCTTTTAAAAGGCTCAATTCTTCCTCTAAGACCTCGGAGCTACAGATTCTTCGTATTTTTGTGGCGAGTGTTATTATTAAGTTTCTTCTTCTACTGATGGGAACCCAGCTGTGGAAACTTCAGAGTTGCCTATTCCACATGGGTTTCCTGTAGATAGATCTTCATAGAGTTCCATTTTATTTTCTTGTCATTTCCACAACAAGAAAGTGAATATTTTGTTTGTTTTCAACTTCTAGTGTGAATTTTATTGCTGGGTGGCAATTATTAAACGTCTTTAGATGACTCAATTCAGATTTGTTGTCACAAATGATCAAGATATCATCTACGTACCTTTTATACAAATGAAGGTTTCCTATAATCGTTTTGAGTTGGTTGTTTTCTAAACTGGTCATGAAGCAATCTGCTAGTAATGGACCAAGTGGGGATCCCATCGCCATGCCATCCTTTTGTCTATAAATTACGTCCTTGAATGTGAATTGTACATTGCAAGTGCAACGTAGTAATAGTTACTTCAAATAAATATCCGGTATTCTGATATTAATCTCATTATTGTTTACGTACTTGCAGATAAAATTATGGTCTCTGTGAGTGGAACATTAGTGAACAATGATTCGACATCCAACCGTTGTTGCTACCTTGACGTGGTGGTCGGGCTTGCCTGTCGTGATGAACCAAACGAGCTATACTGGCTGGAACAACCGTGTCAGACAGGTCGGTTGAAGAGCGGTAAGACTAAAAGCAACAAACCCAAGGTCCGAAGGCGAAGTCGTACTGCTGACTGTACAGAGGTGTGACAGCAGTAAGGTGTTTCCTTCAGACAACCAGCATGACAGCGATGCTGCCTTCCCACAAGGAGGGGTGGGGTTAGAAAAGGTCGACCCTAAAAATGCACACCTCGCCTTATCCCACGGATATCCGTCTCCGGCGGTAAGGTCTCAATAAGTACGGAGCTAACACAAAAA
Organism: Schistosoma mattheei; assembly: GCA_944470405.2. Taxonomy (NCBI): domain Eukaryota; kingdom Metazoa; phylum Platyhelminthes; class Trematoda; order Strigeidida; family Schistosomatidae; genus Schistosoma; species Schistosoma mattheei. The sequence continues at coordinate 36,392,868 of OX103945.1, forward strand.
TTACCCATAAAAGGTCGTGTGTGACCGACCTCAAGCAGTTGTCCCTTGGGCACTGCGGTCACGCTCTCAGGTCACTAAGACCACTTCTAATCCAATTTCCTTTTCAGGTACCTCCAGAACAACCCTTCCACGGTGTGGGCAACCGGGAAGTGATAACCGCCCTCAAGACCACTGTATTCATAATCAACCTTCCTCTTCAATTCCTATTATTCCTCCTACATCGACTTTCAACTCTAAACTTCCTCTTTCGGCTTCCTCCTCAAGTGTCACCATAGCCAACGATTCTAGTGCTCAAAACACTGTCCCAGGTCTACTGAAACCTCGCTCCAAACTACACATTGGAGCCTTCAACGTACGCACCCTATGTCAAATCGGTCAGCAGGCTTCCTTGGCTAAAACCCTAGAGTCTCTTTCCATTGATGTATGCTGTGTCTCCGAAACACGCATACAGGATTCCAGTGTGGTCATTCACTTGACCTCACCTCGGCAAACGGAGAGCCAACGAGATACACCCTTCGTGTATCTGGTGACCCGATGGCAAGTTCTCGTGGACTGGCAGGTGTAGGCATAGCACTAAGCATGAGGGCGGAACAAGCACTGCTAGAGTGGATCCCCGTCAACAGTCGTCTATGTGCTGTTCGGCTGAACGGCTCCGTAAGAACTCGGAAGGATAGGGACACACGTCGTTGCCTTTTTGTCGTTTCTGCCTACGCTCCCACTGACTGCAGCTCAGATGAAGTGAAAGATGAATTTTACAGAAAGCTGTCCGAACTTCTTCAGAAAGCTAAACGCTCAGACATAGTACTCGTAGCAGGTGATTTTAATGCTCAGATAGGTAGTTTAAACCAAACAGAAAGGCATTTAGGTGGATATTTTAGTATTCCGACACAGCGAACAGATAATGGTGATCGTCTGCTGCAGCTATGCTCAGACAATCGTTTATTTTTAGCAAACACAAATTTTAAGCATAAGGAGAGACATCGTCTAACATGGCGACCCCCTACACCAAACCAACGATGGACTCAAATAGACCATATTGCCATCAGTCATCGTTGGAGAGGGTCGGTAGAAGATTGTCGCTCATTCTGGAGTACCTGCTTGGACTCCGACCATGCCCTAATACGGGCACGCATCTGCTTGCGCCTCACTGGACGCAAAAAAGCCACATTAAAAAGACCCATTAGAACTGAGTTGAGTAACGAGAAAACCAAAAGTAGGTTCCAGGAACAACTGAGGTCACACTTAGGTAGTTGTGAAGACGAGGCTGACCCAGATGTTGCTTGGAAACATATACAAGCAGCTGTGGAAACAGCAGTGACATCTATTAGTGACTTAAACCACAGAGTTACAAAGAACCAGTGGATTTCTTCAAGGTCTATCACACTGATGGATTCTCGCAAACTCGTCCCATCAGGTTCTGAACATGATGAAGAGCGACAACAAATCAGATCTAGGTTAAGAAAAAGTCTAAGGAACGACCGTGAGCAGTGGTGGGCAACGAAAGCAAAAGAGATGGAAAAGGCGGCGACTATAGGGAACACAAGACAGCTTTACAGACTAATAAAAGAAACTGGAATTAATAAGTCAAGTGTAAGTGAGATTATTTCGGAAAAAGACGATACTCTCATCTGCTCCCAGTCCAGACGTTTAGAACGATGGGCGGAACATTTTAGAGAACAGTTCAGCTGGCCTTCAGCTACTCTACAACTACCCTCCATTCCCAGACAGTGTGAATGGAACATTGAAGTAGGTCCCCCAACTCTTGCTGAAGTTCAAAAGGCTATAGTTAATCTGAAACGAGGAAGGGCAGCTGGTCCAGATGGATTGGCTCCAGAAGTCTTTAAGGATGGTGGTCCAATTTTAGCGATTAGGTTGACTAATATTTTAGCTAAGATCTGGGAATTAGACGTTATCCCATCTGACTGGTCGCAATCACTTATCGTCCCAATATATAAGAAAGGGTCAAAATCATCCTGTGACAACCACAGAGGGATTAGTTTAACAAATATAGTATCTAAAATACTGGCCTCGATAATTATCAGACGCCTAACTAAGACTCGTGAACTGCAAACACGAGAGAACCAAGCTGGCTTTAGACCTGGTCGTGGCTGCATCGACCACATATTCACCATTCGTCAGGTTCTAGAACACAGGCATACTTATCGGCGTCCGACAATGGTGGTCTTTCTTGACTTAAAAGCAGCATTTGACTCTGTAGACCGCGAGATTCTGTGGCAGTGTCTGTCATTGAAAGGCGTACCTCAGAAGTACATAAACCTTGTGAAGGCTCTTTACTCGAACACTACTAGTCGAGTCAGGCTTATGGCGAACTGTCATCTACTTTTGCAACCTCAAGTGGTGTCCGTCAAGGCTGTCCACTTTCTCCATTTTTGTTTAACTTCATCATAGACCTATTGATGGAAATAACACTCTCGTCGACTGAATTCTCGGGTATTGATCTCCTTCCAGGAGGTCCACTTATCGACTTAGAATACGCAGATGACATAGTCCTGTTTGGTGAAGACGCTGACAAAATGCAGAGTCTTCTGGTAGCACTAAGCAACAATGCCAGAATGTTTGGAATGCGCTTCTCTCCCTCTAAATGCAAGTTGTTGCTTCAGGACTGGTCTGCGTCAACACCTGAACTAAGGATAGGGAGTGAAGTAGTCGAACGCGTTGACAACTTCACTTATCTTGGAAGTCTGATCAGCCCTAATGGGTTGGTGTCTGACGAAATCTCAGCACGGATTCGAAAAGCTCGTTTGGCTTTTGCCAACTTACGTCACCTTTGGCGAGGCGAGATATCCGTCTATCAATAAAAGGACGAGTATACTGCGCGGCAGTCCGTTCTGTTTTACTTTACGGCAGCGAAACATGGCCTTAAGAGTAGAAGACACCCGTAAGCTACTAGTATTTGACCACAGATGCCTTAGAAATATTGCTGGCATCTGCTGGGATCACCGGGTAAGTAATAGTGAGGTTAGACGCAGGGTATTAGGGAATGATGGTAAATCAGTTGATGAGGTTATGAATCTTCATCGACTGAGATGGTTGGGCCACGTGTTACGTATGCCTGAACACCGATTACCACGACGTGCAATGCTAACCGGTGTAGGAGATGGTTGGAAGAAAGTTAGGGGCGGCCAAACCAAAACGTGGCATCAGTGCTTGAAGTCACTAACTTCTAGTCTGAGCCATGTTGGTAGATGCAGACTACTTGGTTGGGGTCCGCGTGACTTTCGTAACCAATGGTTGGAGACTCTTGGTGACATGGCTCAGAATCGATCACAATGGCGTCGGTGTATACACTCCCTGTCTTCCCTTAAACTAAGAGATTAAAATCACTTCATATATTTCTTTCTACAAACTAATTCTTTTTTCCTGTACTGTATCCTTATATGCAATCTTTCTCCTATATATTACATCCTTTGACCTAACCACTCCTATGAATCCGGTGTCAGCGTCTTCACGAAACAGGACTATGTCATTTGCGTATTCTAAGTCGATAAGTGAACCTTGGAAGGAGATCAATACCCGATAATTCAGTCGACGAGAATGTTATTTCCATCAGTAGGTCTGTGATGAAGTTAAACAGAAATGGAGAAAGTGGACAGCCTTGACGGACACCACTTGAGGTTGCAAAAGCAGATGACAGTTCGCCATAAGCTCTGACTCGATTGGTAGTGTTCGAGTAAAGAGCCTTCACAAGGTTTATGTACTTCTGAGGTACGCCTTTCAATGACAGACACTGCCACAAAATCTCGCGGTCTACAGAGTCAAATGCTGCTTTTAAGTCAAGAAAGACCACCATTGTCGGACGCCGATAAGTATGCCTATGTTCTAGAACCTGACGAATGGTGAATATGTGGTCGATGCAGCCACGACCAGGTCTGAAGCCAGCTTGATTCTCTCGTGTTTGCAGTTCACGAGTCTTAGTTAGGCGTCTGATACTTATCGAGGCTAGTATTTTAGATACTATATTAGTTAAACTAATCCCTCTATGGTTGTCACGGGATAATTTTAGCCCTCTCTTATATATTGGGACGACAAGTGATTGTGACCAGTCAGATGGAATAACGTCTAATTCCCAGATCTTAGCTAAAATATTAGTCAACGTAATCGCTAAAATTGGACCACCATCCTTAAAGACTTCTGGAGCCAATCCATCTGGACCAGCTGCCCATCTGTTGTATTATAATTCCATTTCCTAGTATGAGCATAATTACATTAGTTCTGTACCAGTTGTACCAGTAACCATTCATGTTTAGTGAGCAAATAAATATAATCGGGTTGTGATTTTCTTACGTTCAATAAAACCCACAGAAATGCACGCCCTCACAAGGGTATGAATCCCAAGCATATGTTCCAGGAGTAGTAGCCGTCTTTCCAACGGTACTTTGTGGTGACATATATTCGTGTCCACTTTTGTGTTGATCGCCAGGTTAGACAATGTCTTCCCTTATGCCAAAGTTTGTACCTGGTAGGAAGAATCGGTCTGAGCAGTCGCAGCAGACGGACACCGCAATGTTTGTTGACTTAGGACACCAGAAGATAGATCTAAGTGTTCCTTAGTTGAACTTGACCCACTGATGGAGCGTTAGAATCATCCGTTACAACTACTACGTTCAAGACCCGGCTTGCTGAAGATCATAAAACTTTCTGTAAAACTCAGCGTTTCCATATGGCGTTTGAGGCTATATATATTTTTTAGCTACCCCACCACTTCAGTGTCCTGTGTAAACTCCATGAGTGAGGAAGATGATTACATAGTGCTAAGTGGACATGTATCCTATCTACGTCTCTACATATTCTGTCAACTGACCACGTTAATATAACGTAGATAAAAAAAATGTCGAATACAGAATGCACTCAGAAAACGTTTCACCCATTCAAATAAGCAACAGATGAAACATACGGTGCTGAGAATATAAAAAGCGTTGGAGTCCGGTAATATACTTTTAGAAAACGATAGGACTACTCGAATATTATTAACCATGTAAGGAATACAACTATGTAGACATATACACATTGTGCGCACCCAAAAAATGCTTAGATTCACAAGTAAGTAATTAGGACGGCAAAATAAATGGATGCACAGAAAAATCTAGATGAGCTCATGTGGACCGCCAAACCATCTGAACTGCACTCATTGAGGTATAAGCAGGAACGACGAAGCACCGGTGAACACCTCTCCCAGTTCTCACAATACCTTTGAGACGAGCAAGAAATAGGCAACTGTCAGTAAGACTCTAGTGATTAAGTACCTATACTAGTTTTAGATTTGATACCAAAGATACACCAGCAAAACCTAAAGATAACTCTAAATATACAAAGGTTATACATACAGAAGCATGACTATAAGACCACGTTTACTTTGGAAAAACACAACATACACACCTAGTATGACAGTCAATCCAAGGAGATACTAAACTGAAGGGCTGAGTGATTATCAACCTGGGCACATTTACCCGAGCTCCAAATTTCGGGAAAATTTGGCACATTTTGGGGAAGCCGCTATAGTAAATTTTTGGGAAATCGCACAAAAAACCCAAAGTTTCCTCAAAGTTCCCCAAACATTGGTGAAGGTCATTTGACTTCGGGAGTTTCCCCAAAATACCTCAAAATTGGAAGCTCGGGTAAATACACCTACAACACCCTACTGATGATACACCACACACAACTTTTTTTCCTGAACAAACCTAGAAGGCATTCGGATTCAGTATGTTGGTTTATTTTATTGGAACTAATTATACCATGTTTTTCTTTGAAAATGTACTACTGAGACATTTCAGAAGGTTTCATTGAGTGATTTATTGGTAAGTTTAAGCCAAAAGGTTAAAATTTAAGGTTAGTAATCTATCATAAACCCTCTGGATAAACATGAAACTTACCATAAGGCGTGATCGATAAAAACAACAATTAATCACCTGGCACGACACTATTGACCTACACATGCCCGCTGACTACAAACATACTATTCAAGCTCCAATGTATCTACAGTTCAAATATAAAAATAAAGGGGTCCAAATGGTTGTAGGCGTAATAGAAGAAGCTTTATCTTAGCGAGAGTTTGTGTCTTATAGGGATAGACCACTGATACCTTTAGGTGAGGACCTAGATATATATGAAAAGCAAGACATAATTAAGTACTGTCCTGAACCCTCAAGAATATGTTGAAATGCCTCCTTACGATTCCTGGGAATTCGCTTGTACCACCTAGATCGCCATTGAATTCCAGAATTGGATTACTCTTGTAGAGTATCAGGTGTGCCTACAGTTCATTCTGCTGTTGTGATTCCAATTTTCAGATTTTCCCTCTTAGGTTTCTGTTGAGACTGAGCTTAGCTTACTGATAAAGTAGTGCCCATAATTACTTGGGACAACTCAGGTTATCACAAAACACACCCACCAAGGAAATCCTGGTAAATTAAAAGCCGAAATATAAAGAGTATTGAAAATTTTAAATAGGCTCGAATTTGCTCACCTTATGATCTGTTACCCAATTTATTTTCCGCTCATTGGGGTGCTCTATTTTTAAAAAAAAATTAGTTTCGGTTGGTAAAGGACAGGAAACCGGGTGACCTGTGTTTGTCTCTCATCTTTCCCAAATTTCTTTGGTATGAATACGTAGTAGTAATTCTCAAGTCTTGTCGAATAGTGACTCTCAGGTCACTGTGTATCTGGACAACAGGTGGCTCGATTTGACTCACCGAAGGCTACATCTATTAGTAGATCCTAATCTTTGAGGCCACATTGACGTACTCGAGTTACTAGTGGGTTTCTTAACCACGGATAACATTTCCCGAAACCATACTGCTCTTCAAATCGATCTGACGTTTTGTCTAGATACGTAAACAACAATTGAATAATCTTCTCCAAAACTTTAACAACCTCGTTGGTTAGGTTTATGTTCCGATAGTTCTCAGGTTTGTGTCCTCTTCCTGTTTTAAAGACAGGACTTACTACGTTCTTCCGGTAGTTTGGTAATCAACGTCGAGCTACACATAGAATAAAACTTATGCTTAATGAATTTGAGATGCAATGTGTTACTCCTACCAGCAGTCTAGTAAGCATTTGATCGGGTCTCACCAAGCTTATTTTGCAGGCCAAAGTTATCGAGATATTTAATGGTTATAAGTTTTAAAATGTGCATTGGCGATTTGTATGAACCGAAAGGGAGAGTATCTCTGCGGTATGTAAAGTGATAAAGTGATTGGCCAATACCTGAGCTATATCACAATCGTCATCTACTAGTGACGTAGTGCTACTTCCTCCACATAACCCTGGTATGTTTCCTTTTCCCTTAGTCCTCCGGATTATGTACTAATGTAATTACCTAGAGTGTCTTATGGACTCCCTAGCAAGTTTCTATTCATACAAAGAATGTGTGGTGCATAACGCTTGTGTATTCATTTCTGACTACCTGCTAAGTCTTTTCACCGAGGGACTACGGTTCTATTACCATATCTACTGTGGTCTCTCAGTGTATAATTTCTTGTGTATTTCTTTTCAAGCGTTCACCCTGGAGTGTGCTGACACATTGTCGTTGACAACGATGTGGAAATCGACGACTTTAACAGCTTGATCACTCCTACCCAGATGTGGCATATTATCAAGGTTTTTGATGTGTATGATCCAAAATAAGGTTCGAACTGAAGAATAGCTGACTAGGTGCCCTTGCCCGTTTGAAACCAAAACAAAGTAATTGGGTGAAATGACGGTTCTATAATTCATCATAAATTTAAATGTAAATTGTTACCTAAACAAATATGACCACTCAGCTATCCAACCAATAATTATTCAGTTGATCAAATCTAAATTACAATAAATAAGGAAGTTGATAAAGGATGCAAGAAAACTACCAATCACAACAAATAAATGTTATTCTATCCTGTTTGAATAGACCACGCACAGATTCGTTCAAAAGATTGTAGTGACTCACATTTATCACGAGAACACGACTGGTTTAATAAAAACAATTATTATCATATTCAACTGTACCAGTGCTGGTTTTAACGTGCTTTTGTTTGACTGTGCTAATGACAGCTATTTTGTGCTTCCATTCTTATTCTCACACTTCGATTGTAACTTCGCGCGAATTCGGTTTCGTTCTGTAACCAAGCTGGCACACTATGCGTGTTAGGTCACGGGTTTTCGCGCACATGTAACATATTGTCGTGGATTTTATGTGTCGTTATTTATCAGCTATTAACAGCCTTTTTTCCATCATACGTGACTTATCGTAATCTTTGTGATTGGAAGATAGTTTTTATTCCAATTTATAGGCAGTTTGACGTATTTCGTGCTCACCACCTAAGTAAAGATGTAGTTGGCGTAATATGGTTATTTCTAACAATACAAAGTCAAACAAGTCAAATCACCATTTTTCTAGTCAAAAATAGATTACAGATTGAGTTTTCATGAAAATAAGCCGTGAAAAGCATTATATATGGTTCACCTCCTTGATTATAGTGACGGCAAACATAGATGTCCGTAGTCGTTTATAAAATGTAATCAGAAAGAAGTAAGCGTTAAACTAACTATGAAGATTATATAAATTGTTTGTATATAGCCATAAAAGGTTATTTGGACTATAGGTAGCATTGCTTTGTACTGAAGTGACATATTAATGTGTAACGTATCAGAGAAAAATCATGTGAGTAAAAATTGACGTTGATAATCTTTTTTACCGGCTTTCTGAACGTATTGTCGAGTAATATCTAAATGGCGCTTACCAATTTCTCTTGCTAATACCAGATGTATATACGAAATACTACAAGGGTTAGACAGTGAATAAATTCCCAGTGCTTGTTACGACACAGACTTGAATAGAAAAACGACTATTAACGAGTTAATTCATGAATTCCTACTGCATTACAGACTGACTCGTCCGAAGTAATTCATGCAGACAACGTGACGAATAGTGAATGAGCAATGGAAGCAGAATCACAAGTTCCTTGTATTCATATCTCCTTTATGCCACATTAATGAATTACATTTTCTTCATAAGTCAGACTACGCTTGTATGTTGTGACGAAACTAACTTCAGCAATTTGTAAATAACACTGATATGTGTGTTGTAAAGATTACCTATTAATTTTTATTAAAGGAAATAGAAATCCCTAATGATTAGCGCTGTCTGCAAATAAGAGACTTATAGGTACATTCCGTAACCTGCTATTTGATGGAATTATTGAATGTGATACTGATAACTAAGCATAATTCTTTATTTCACGACTGATTTATTGTTTTTCAGAATTGTATGAATCCATTAAAGTCGTCAAAGCTTCGTGTGATGTTTACGCCGGTCTACAACTTGTAGCGTGGCGTCGAGTTGTGATTAACTATGAACACCGCTACCAAGAAACACGTGCCAAATAGATCAGAAGGCGTAAGAAGCTCGTTCCAAATGACTCCATAAAATCCCGGAGAAGCCGAATACCAGAAGGCAATTAATGGACCAAGTCGAGTTATATTTGCTGGCGATCTCGTGGCATCGAAAGGATACCGAGATCGTGCCAGGATACAACCTTGGTTACAGAAGGTAACCGAATTCGCGCGAAGTTACAATCGAAGTGTAAGTATAAGAATGGAAGCACGAAATAGCTGTCATTAGCACAGTCAAACAAAAGCACATTAAAACAAACACTGGTACAGTTGGTTATAATAATAATTGTTTTTATTAAACCAGTCGTGTTCTCGTGATAAACGTGAGTCACTACAGGAGCCCCCCGCTAGAAAGGGTTTACACTTTCGATAAATAGCGGTTTGAATCGTGGGACTGATCGGCTGACGAGCGATTGTAGGACGGAAGAATTGGCGAACAGGAAAGCGATCGTTGATCGTCGAGTTGCCAACGAAGGTCGTTTTCGGAGAACGGTACCAGGAGCGATGTGTTGTATTTATTGCTTGAGTTGGCATGCTACACCAGAGTGGTTTGTATCCAGAATCTGAAGATGGCGTTCGTAGGGGTCCGGACCAGAAACGCTGCAGACGTAGGACGAAACCACGTTGAGCCGATGAACCAGAAGCGACCATAACGACCAAGTTCGAGACCAAGCGTGTGCCAAACATTCGAAACGAAGATATCGACTGAGTACGTTGACAAGAGCGTGGGTGATCAGGCCAGCTTTCGCCAAAGTTGACTGAAGTCGACGGAACCAAACGGAGATGGTCGAAGGCGTGGGCTCAGGAAACAAAAAGAAAATCAAAAAAGAGAAGAGTGTAGCATGCGTGTAGTATAGGAATAATCCTACACCGTATCGTTTTTTAACTGTGCGGCTAGTCGCGGAAGCGTACGGGTAACCGTACTCGGCGACCGGAACGTGAGACGGTAGTCTCGTTCGCGTCGCGTGAGCCTGCAATCTCATCCGAAGTCAAGGGCGGCGTGGTCTGCTGATCTGGACGTGAGACTGTCGTCTCGTCCGTAGACGGTGCAGATGACGCGTGCTGTTGACTGGGACGTGAGAATGAGGTCTCAGATGTATCTAGCGTGGGACCTGAAGATGGTTTGAGGATCCCGCTAGTAGGTTTGCTAGGTCTAGCATTGAATCTCAGGTTGTCAGATAGGGCACTGTCATCGACGTGTGCTGGTTTGAGACGATCAATGCTGACGATCTCGACGCGGCCATGTCGATCAACCTTGAAGGTCTTTTCGTGACGAGCGATCACGTGAAAAGGGCCTTCGTAAGGTTGTTGCCAAGGTTTGCGTACCGAATCTACTCGTACAAAAACATGTGAACAGGTAGATAACTCTCGAGGGAGAGCGACCTGTCGATGTTGTATTCGAGTTGACACCGGAGACAGCGTTCGCATAAATGCAGACAGTCGATGGACGTAGTCTGATTTACCGAAATTAGGTCTGCTCCGTGGTGTGAAGAATTCTCCGGGCAGACGCAATGTCGTGCCGTATACAAGTTCAGGGCGGAACATTGGATATCTGCCTTTAAGCTCGTTCTGATCCCTAAAAGAACGAGCGGTAAGGTTTCGTGCCAGTTGCCGTTTTCGTGTGCTCGTAGAGCATTTTAAGTTGGCAGTGAAACCGTTTACTTAACCATTTGGTGCTGTGTGGTAGACGGATATGCTTATGCGTATGCATTCCGTACCAAGCAGCCGGGTCAGCGAGGAGAATAGTTAATAGGGTAACATTTCTCGAATAAAGCGTGGAATTCATCGTCACGCGAATAAAAAGTAACAAGGATTCGGTACACATACATGTGAGTCTATTATATTAATACTATTCTTATCGTTATCCGTCATGTCGCGTATATTATATATTAAAAAATATGAAAATATACGACAGACGTGGATAGATAAATCATAGACTCACCGAATTGGCTTCTTTGGAAGATTTGATCAGAAGTTGAGGCGTGTTCCAAAATACGGGTCACCAATGTAGCGTGGCGTCGAGTTGAAATTAACTATGAACACCGCTACCAAGAAACACGTGCCAAATAGATCAGAAGGCGTAAGAAGCTCGTTCCAAATGACTCCATAAAATCCCGAGAAGCCGAATACCAGAAGGCAATTAATGGACCAAGTCGAGTTATATTTGCTGGCGATCTCGTGGCATCGAAAGGATACCGAGATCGTGCCAGGATACAACCTTGGTTACAGAAGGTAACCGAATTCGCGCGAAGTTACAATCGAAGTGTAAGTATAAGAATGGAAGCACGAAATAGCTGTCATTAGCACAGTCAAACAAAAGCACATTAAAACAAACACTGGTACAGTTGGTTATAATAATAATTGTTTTTATTAAACCAGTCGTGTTCTCGTGATAAACGTGAGTCACTACAAACTTATGGAATTTGTGATTATGGAAGACCATGTTAAAAACCAGTTTACAAGTTCACGTTAACTGTGTTCCGTATTGCCTAGTAACATTTTCATTCAACTAGTGAATTAGTGAAATATAAATATAGCAACTACACTCAGTGTCTTACTTTATAAACCGTGTCCGTATTTATTAATAGTCGATATGACGCTAGAACAAATATAGATAGAGAATAATATGAAATCCTTATAATCCATGGATTATGTATTAATTCATTTCACTTTTAAAATTTAGTTACCCATTTATTCCAGCACCCCGTCACTTACATCTGCTCACTTAACCCTCTGTAATTATGTGACCTCTTCAGATTGTAACCAATTATTACGTAACCCAAGTTTTCAGTTCTTAAATCCACGGATCATTTATAAGCTATAAGATTTTCACACCACTTATCTGTCTGTGAACTCCAGTCCACTATTACACCACCCATTCTTAATGTGTTATTGACTGTAAAAACAAATGACCTTTGACCTTAAACTGCATATATATATATATATATAGTCATTATTGATAACCTACGTCATTTCAATTATTCATATTCAGGTATGTCAACTGTTTCCCACATCACTGTTAAATCCTAATGCATATTTAGTTATAATGAATGCATACTACTGTTAATCAACATTTCTCCTGGTTTCATTTTAATTCATAAGCGGAACTAATCACATGAAATTAAAATCTACTTAGCTACTGATACGATTTTGATGATAAACGTAATCCGACGAAGATGAATACGATATGTGGGTGCCTAATCTGCAACACTGTACGTGGATGTAGGGTTTCTTAATCATTCTTAATTATTACAGACAGTTAAACATGAACATTATTGCTATTCATTCCCTATGAAAGTAGGAATAAGATGAAAATTAAGATTATGAAAGTTTATTAAATAATCATTGCTGTTAAAGCAGAAAATCAAGTTTACAAGTTGGTATTAAGAATTCTTAATTAATAACTGTCCACATTCTTCTCAACTTCCGTTGCGAAACGTTCACCATACTTCTCAATGATGCGATGCTTATGGATTCTTTGGCTTCGCTGAATACTTATATACACTTCACTCCGTCGTGGTAATGCAGTTAATGTATAATTTTTGAAGTTCTGGGTATTATGTAACTCCCATCTGCTACAATACCTAAGAAGTTGATGAGCTATGCAGTTAGTATTTCATAATTGATATAGCTTACCTGTAAGATTTCGTCTTTTAACGTAGGCTCACAGTGAAGTATTACGGGCTTCAAGTTCTCTTTTTCTTCTGACGATAATCTCCTTGTCCATGGATCACATACCATCCATGAACTACTACATGGATGATTGTGGAGCATGTTGTAGGATTTGATGACATATCCTTGCTCCTCTATTCTTACACGGAATTTAGATTGACACTTACGGAGTCTAGACCTTAAACATAAGATATTAGTTAAAGATCTTACGATTTTTGCCTCACTTTCAAACCTTCCGATTTCCGTTTATGACCAAACGTACAATTAAACGATACAAACAGGTATTTGAACCTGACATCCTTCAGCAATCTGCTTTCTGTGTGGATGTAACGAGTATAAGTAGTCTGAGAAGCGATAAAATTATAATCCCATACTTTTTGGAAATCTGTTAAGGCGCTTTCAAAATCATTCCACAACACGAAACGCTTGTTCAGTATCATACTTCGAAAGGCATCGGTTAGGTCGACTGAAATGTCACTTGAGCATGAAGCACTAAAAACAGATATGACTAATTATTAAAAAGTTATTCCTTGCAACAAATAATAACCCAAGAAAATACTACAAATACTTAGGATTTACCTGTGACTTGACATTTCGTTGAGCTTTACTACAGTTGTTGGGATCAAAGATCAAATTACAGAGCAACAACTGAGCCAAAGTGTACACTACAAAACAGAGAACGCTAAATTAATGGTTTTGGTATTTATTTCGTGCTTTTTTATGTAGCATAAGATGACTTATATGTGAAAAAACTTGATACTCATGCAATCCAACCAACCCACGGCAATTGAAATACGGAATGACCGCCTCTAGTCAAGCCGTTCAAGGTCGTTGAAACGAAAGGGCGGGCACATTTCGAAAGGACCTAACGTTTAAACCGTGCCATGTTTACCAAGCTTGTATCCTGGCACGATCTCGGTATCCTTTCGATACCACGAGATCGCCAGCAAATATATATCTCGATTTGGTCCATTAACTGTCTTCTGATATTTGGCTTCTCGGAGATTTTATGGATTCATTTGGTTACGTCCAACCTTCGCCTTCTGATTAACTTGGCACGTGTTTTTTGGTAGCGGTGTTCATAGTTAACCTCAACTCGACGCCACGCTACAAGATAATACTTGGTTGCTTTATAACACAGTGTGTCCAATTCTGGAAGAGTGCCTCAATTCACAACCAAAAATGCACAATTCCAGTCAACCCAGGCAACGCAATCAAAAGGAGGAACAAACCAATATGGCTGCCGCCAAGACTAAGTATAAAGTGAAACGACATAAGTGCAGTTCGGGAAGAAACACGGAGACTTAGTGAAGCGTAATAAAAATAAAAACTATAATAAAACACAAATATTAACAATCCAAATGTAATAAAAAAAACTAACAATGTACAACTAAGGGGATCAATAGGAACAAAGTGCGAGTATATACATGGAGGGATTTTCATACACACACAAAACATTCAAAACGGATCTTACATGACGTCAGGCATATTATGGGTCAATTTGTGATCTAGTAAAGATGATTTTGTAACTGGGTCATACCTAATTGCTTAGTTCACATATTGCACTATGGCTCATGTGAGAACTTGGACAACTAGTTTTCCTTCGGAAGGATTTCCTGAAAACAGACCTGTTAGATTTTTCACGATTTACTGCGGGTGTATTAAGAACTTCTTAGTTTAAAAATTGACCATTTGAAGTCCAAGTGTTGAGTTCGTCTACTGAAATCCGATTTACCCCATGGCTAGTACTTCGGCAAACCAAATCAACCATCATCTCTTTTCTTATGGATTTCAAGGGGCAACTAACTGATTCGCACATTCCACCTTAATCGTGCATGTTATAAATGATGATCAAGCGTATGGTTTTTCGGGTTAATAAAGCTACTCCCCCACTCCTTTAGGTTTCTGGTTTTTTTCCTGCCTTACCAATTGTATTAGCTTCTCTCAATCGAAGCTTGGATTCAGCTTCCACCATGATGACAGAATGGTCTAGCTTCACTAATTCCATTGACTCACTGATCTTCAAAGAGACTAACTTGAAGCCATCAAATTTTTAAAACCCAACACCTTGAAATGGTTCAAAATATCTTGATGTTCAGTTATTTGTCTTTTATTCTTCTGTATGTATCAAGTAATTTGCAGAATAAGTAACAAAAGACACAGACACTGTCTTCCGACTTGTAGAGTTTAAAATCTGTACTTCTTGGGAACTATATTTAGCATTAAACATTGGTAACGATTATGTGAAAGCAGGAGACGCCCGTTGAATCAATTTTATGGGATCGTAGTAATAGTGGTTCCTAACCACAAGATCTCTGAAGCTGAACACATAACAACGGAGAAGATCTGCACTCATTTATGTAACGCTTAAAGAAGGTCAAAAATGGTGAAGTTGGGACTAATTGTTCAGTATGGCATGACTCAGCCATTCGGACGTGGTCACTATATGTAACCTCTCGCTTTTTGTATAGAATGCGCTATGTATCGTGCCGCTGATTATCACGATGGGACGAGTCAGTGTGTACTACGATGTGACTTCCGCGTAAGATCTTACAGATTAGGTAGTCACATCATGACAAATATACAATTCACTTAGTGAAAACCTCCCTTCGTGATTAGGAAAAGGTAATGTCAAGACAATACGCAGCTAGGTTCTATCACACTTGATCGACAGCGATCATATACTGGACAGAAACAAGTCACTTAAAGTTAGTTATTGTATTTCTACTAGTTTTACTTATGGCGTCCGATCTCGTCTCTTACACATAGCAGAAGCTATAGGAATTGGAGTCAACAATCCAAGTCTGTGTTCATAATAGATTTGTAACACCCTTATTTCTCCCTTGGTTTCAATAAATGATTTTATTTATTACTATTTACCAAACTCTTTGTTCGTTTATTTTTCCTCACAACCACCATTTTCTTCTCTCAAATATACGCTTCACGGTCCGATTATCTGAACACTTCTTACTACGTAATCTTATAATCTTTCTGTGAGTGTTATTTCATTGTCTATATTTTTCTAATTATTGACCTATTTCCGACTATTTAACATTGACTTAAGCCTTTACTATTCTTATCGAAACTAGTACACCTGTCATCACACTGTCAATTTGTACTCTTCATTTATTATGTTTATTTCTTCAATCTTTTCCATTGTTATCATTGACTCATAAACCACCTGAATTGGTTTAATAATTTCGTATATGCATACAAATATTGCTGTATATTAGAGTAGAGCCTGATGAAAATTTAATCGAAAACAATATTGTTCGCCTATATATGTTATTCTAAATCACAACATGGGAATTTTTCAATGATAAATGTTGTGATAAATCTGCAAGGTCACGGCGCGACGTGACATGGAAATCATCTCCACTGGATTATCATACAGAAATTCGTAACCCTGTTCTGATCTTAATAATTGTCCTTTTTAAACTTGTATATGTTTCGTCAAATCATCCTATCAAAGGGAGCTGAAATAATAAGTTAATTATGTTTTAACAAGTGCGAATATATTTTAATCAGACGATTTAGCAAATCGGTTATTATTGTTATCAATAATGGTTTTATCCAGTATTATACGTTTAGTACATTATGGAATCCTGACAGACAATAGTCCAACAATATTCTACCTACGAAAAGAGAAAAGCAACTGCATGCACATATACATGATGAGAGTGAATACCTATACACCGCGCGAAGCGTATAAAATTTTGGAAACCGGTTTATAAAACCACGATCAGTATATTAAGAGCCACTCAGATTTTATGGTCATCAAGCAATAATCAGTATATAAAGGCAACTACACGCTGTTATCTACACTCAAATAAAAAGCTTATGTTTAGGTGAATTTTTACACTTGTGAAAATACATACTACGCAATTAATACAGGTTACATGGACACATTTGGTAGTTTGCTTTTTCCTGCTTATAAAGGAATGTATAATAATGGGAATGATAAAAATGAGCCCCTTCATAGAAGACCTAGTTTCATCTAGCTTTACTTACTTACGCCTGTTGCCCCTCCTTGAGGAGCATAGTCCTCTCACCAGCATTCTCCATCTAAGCTTGTCCTATGCAATCCATTCCAGTTCTTTACAGTCGCTTATCATCCCTTTCATATCTGCTTCCGATTCTCAATACAGTGTATTCTTCGACCTTCCTCTTTTCCGTTTCACTTCAGGATTCCATGTTAGCGCTTGCTTCGTGATGCAGTTTGGTGATTTCCGTAATGTTGCATATATATATAATATAGTTTCTAAAATATACTCAGATATCTTTCTGTATTATTCATATCGTACTAACCACAATTATTTGGTGAGCCAGTGTTGTTTTTTTTCTAATCAAAATTATTTAACATAAATTGGGCATTGGGCAGAAAGTTTATGATAATGAAATAATCCTATTTTCGTAGTATTTAATAAGTAAGAAGTTGGACTTCTGACGTTTTGTGGATTAATGTAGCTTACAAAAATATAATTATTTCATTACTAGTATTCAGCATCAGCTGAGCATGTTCTGTTTTGGTTACACAGTTAAATATATTCCTATTTCCTTGTATAAACATAAGATTCGGTGCCTGTGTGTTAAATGCAGTTAATTAAACTAACGATGAATAACATTGGTGAAATACAGACTATACTTAACTTCGTACATCTTACATCGACTGATCATTGTAGTGTAAGATAGAAAATAAAAGTCTCACATGTAGGTGATCTGGATGTGCATATTTCATACATTCAAATTCGTAGACATATTTAAAGAGATAGATGAGAATTCTCCAGACTACCAGGGCCTTCTCAAAATGTCCAAGTATAAATAACCATATATATATATATATATATATATATATATATATATATATATATATATATCATCTTTTGGAAGAATATTCCAGAGTCTCTGCGTCTAGCTTCCCTATTGGACAAATGCTAAAATCCCCCTGTATGCTGACTGGATGACTGTAATGATGATTTCGTTTTTACTGAAAATTATAAATACCTGGGAGTTTTCTACCATATTTGAAACTGTTTGGAATGGAATTCTTTTCACTTGTCTTCTGTCTTCTCATTTGCGACTGGAGGGTTCTAGCGTTCGAATGCTTAAGTTGTACTCAATATATCAAGAATCTAAGTTCTAGATATAACAAGTGTAGAAGAAAATTCTCAAAACTTCAACATCATTTTATGGTCAATAACAATAATTGTAAGATCAAATAAAATGATGAGATACCAAAAATGACAAAACTTACCTTCAAACTAAATTTGATTGATAACGCCAAAGTGATTTCAGACGGTTATTTGTCAAAGTACCAATCATCGGATGAAAAATTTGCAATTATTTAACTCTATATGGTTTTGACTTGATCCCAGGTTTTCAAGTACTTGCGGCTCATAATCCTCTGAATATATCACTCGTATCCACAACAACTAGATACTCAGTAATTGTTTGACTGGTTTATGGGAGAGAGTTATCCATAATACTATAGAGAATAGCAACTCAGAGATTGTTTTTAGCCATATTTCTAGACAACATCATAATAAACACTTAGGAATGAATATGCGGGCAGTCAGGAAATCCTAGATGGGAGAAACACTTACTCTGGTGTCTGATATCTACAAGTAAACACTAAAAACAAAACGGGATAAAATTTTATCACATATTGTATGTAAGCGTATCTGGAAGAAATAAACTGGACTGGAAATTTGTAGCGAAAAACCGAGAAAACATGACTTATTTCAAAAAGTTAGCACCAACATCTAAAACATCCCATAAATCAGGGAATTTAGGCACACTGAAATATTAAATAATACAGAGACACTAAAAAGCTAGAGTACAAACACAGAGCACGGAACAAACCACCCACCATTCCTTACAATGATGAAGTAAATGAAAATTCCTACTTAATTCTGATTGGTTGCAAAGTAGTGCCAAAATTACGAACTGTACCTGAATAAATAAATTATTCCATTTTTTAAATGTTCGTACGTGTTTATATCTTCTAATCTTCATCCATATATTTTGTTATAAGGTCACACTAACCTTGAATTATTTTATTATTATTATTATTATCATATTTTACAGACATGTAACGCAGTAAAAAAGACACTATAAATTCTTTCTCTGCTATTTTAATGTAAGTTTATATATATCCAGTTTGCATACAGGGGACTTTTAGCATTTGTCCAATAGGGAAGCTAGACGCAGAGACTCTGGAATATTCTTCCAAAATATGATACAACTGGAACAATAAGATCCTGACTACTCATTGTTTGTCTTTTTTGACTTCGTTTCACATCAGTTTTACGTACATATTTCACACGTACATTATTACTATTATTATTATCATATATTTTGGCTGAATATCTGTAATTATTGCAGTTATTATATTCACTGATCTGATTGCTCAGGGTTTCTCGATTTAGCCATTTTCCGTTACACACATGCTTAGTTTATTTATAATTACTAGAATACGGCTTGGACACACCTTGAGTATCTTACTTCATTAAAGGCACCAAATACTATTAGTTATTTCAGCAAACCAATCACATCTCTGAGCCATATCAAATATTGACACACACACACACACACATTTCTACCTCATATAAGAAAGAAGTTTGAGATACTAATAGTTTTTTAATAACTACTTCTATTCACCTCGTAATAAAACTATATCAATATGAATTGCTTTCGAAAGTAAGAATATGCACAATGTTAATAAACATTATTTTTCTCCTAACTTTTCTCTCCCAAATTCTTAATACCTTAGAGTCACATGTAACTCATTATTTCTTTAAGCACTCCGTTTTATATTAACCCTGAATTTATTTTCATTTCTAGATTTCAAATTACAGCATATTGTAACTATTATCATTAAGCAGCCCTACGTCTTCACCAATGTACTGGTAAATACAATACCTTTAACTTAACAGACAGTCATTTCATTTTTGCTGGTTTCATTAAAAAGATGACAATAAGATAAAAATGTCTAAACAATTCCATACTTAATTGATTTACTGAAAATACCCATAATCCTGGACGATCGAGAGATAGGTCAATAAAACATAGGTGCAAACTCTATTGCAGACAATCGGACCTTTAGTCAATAGACGCAGAAACAACCCGTTTGAGAAGAGTCTTTAATCCATTATCCCTTACTCGTTTCAAAGTGTTAACCAATTTTTAAACTTCCACTACATATTTTATGATAATATACTCAGGCTACTCACAAGTAGCCTAACTAAAAAGGTCAATATTCTTTAATTAAACCTGATTTTCTCTTAATATCACGATTGTGTAGTACATTATGTATAAACTTCGTTTGTATGAATAAATACATTGATTTCTATCGTTCATTACCATCGCACTGTTTAGGAGTTGTAATAATCAGAAATTGAGTATAGTGAACTGATAACTGAAGTACTGGCTAATTTGACTCACTTGAGTCAGTCATAATGATCATACGTAAAGTAACTTAAGGAGTTAAATTACCCAAATAGAGAAACAACTGGTTTTTTAAACCATACTTCAATGCCTGCCAGTAAAATCAAGATTCATATTGATCCGACCTGGATACAGATTTTCATAAATCTTTCATTTACTTCCTTTTACTCCATAATCCTGACATTGAGAAGCTAAAAAATATTTTATTTTGATTTGTGTAAAACGCCACAACTTTCCAAGAGAAAATGCAGACAAGAATTAAATTTAGACCGTTAGGAAAGAACACATCTTCATTGTTTAATGACTGAAACAGTTCGTGGTAGTTATTCAGGCTTTATCAGTTTGTTGTGAACACTTTTTTCAGACACACTTGATGAATTCAGTGAAACTAACTTCTGACGAATAATGCCGTATGTAAGTTGTACGACTATTTACTAACCAACTAATTGACCTTGATAACCACTAGATTTTGATCAGAAAACAACTTAGTCGTAAACTGACCATTTAAAAATAAATAATTACACGATAATTCATTCTGTGTATACAGAATTATACTTTGATTGCACCTTTACAGTAGTTTAGCTTATCAAAAGGCCAAAAGTGATGTTTCTAAATGTTTGATCAATGTTTCCGATACTAGCTTATCATTTAAATGAGGCTTTTTTTTATTTGGTCAATCTTACAACAGTGAGTTTTCACGACTTAATATAAAACATACTTAGTTCCAAGACCAGATAGATTGATACCTGGTCAATGAATGACCCTAATTCGATTAAATAAGAATATCTTTATCTTTTCTAGTCTAATTCTTGAAATAATTGTGAAACTTATTAAGGTTGACTGAAACGGAACAAATGATTCTTCATTCTTTCATATTTAATGATAATTTAATCAATTTTCCTTTTCAGCTTTTCTTAAAAGTAGAACGAAGAAATATTTATACCAACGGATTTTTTCTTACTGATTAATTTACCATTCCATTCTGTTTAATGATTATAAAAAATATTGTAAAATGTAAACAATCAATTGTTTTCGAAGTTTTGATTTATGATTGGACTTATTAATCGATTAGCTGACCTATTCATTCAATTGTTCTGAATTTGCTATTGTCCTATTTATTTAGTCAAAATCTAAAAAAAAACAGTGACCTTGAATGACCTATCTTGAAATGATTTTGTCTAAACTATATACTACAAACATAACAGACCGGCATATGATTTGTTATATCGATTTATATTTTGAACGATTATCAACCAATCGGAAAATAGTAGATCACGTGGTGAAAATGAATAATATAATGCACCTAAAATTCTTTTAAAAATGAATAGGCGGAAAAATCAATCCATCGGTCAAAAAAAGTATAACCATAACACTCATTTTTTCTTGGTATTTTCCTACAGGGAGTTGCTATGACTTCTTTGTAACTTAGAACAAATAATATTACCATAGATCGAATAAATTATACCCTAGAGGGATTTTCATCGTGATTTACAGTGATTTTAATGAGTCCAACTATGTATATAAAACTCAGAATAATAAGGTTTATTTTTATGATATTACAATGTTTGCTTCATTTTTATTGTTCCATTTTTATTCATAGGGATAACTTGTGAAATGTCAGTTTCAGACAAATAATATTAAGGTTATATAGTGCCGGTAGAGTCCAACGAACTTGAGATCTTAAGCCAATTAGGATACGGCAAACATCTGTAAATTACTTATTACGCTAACATTAAAACTTAAGATATACAATTTAGGATTCTTGACTTACAGTTGGTGTCGATTCATGACACAACTGGCTGGGGTGTATAGCTCAGGTTTACACATAGTAAATGGTAGTGGAATCCTGGACGAGCATTTTGTCCTACTTGAGACATATCAGTTAGATGTACCTAAATCCTAGTGTTGATTTTTACAGCTAGACTCGAACCCAATACATTTCGTCTCAAACACTAGTGTGATACTAGTTTCGAGACTTGATGTGAATATCAACACAGGAATCCAGGTACAATAAGCAAACGAGTCCCAAATGAAGTGAAATGCGCATCCTGGTTCCCACTGTTGACCGTTATCTAACTTCACTAAAAGCTTGTGACTAAATGACAGTGTCTAATCGACCCACCGAAGATATATAAATGCCAATAAATACTGATCAGTTGCAGACCATAGGATAAAAACATGTAGAACATGAAAACGCTTACAAACAAATCAATATTCATTAAACCTCTTATTCATAAGCTTAAAGCTCTGAAGATCTGTTTAGAAATTGGCAAGTTGTTTCGGAGTTGTTTTCTAAGTATACTTAAAAGCAAATAGACTCATGATATTCTCACGAACTTGTGGACCATAATCACATGATAACTAACCAGCTCCTGTTGATACGATCTTGTTGATTATTAGTTATGTAGCAAATTCATAAGTTAGATCTTGTTACGTTCCAACACATTTAGGTGATTTCTTGGGGAACAATGTTGACTTTATTATTAGGAGAATCAGATTATTCCGACAGTTCACATTGTCAGATTTATAATGAATAAATGGGGATTACCTAAAAAGCTAGCATGGTTAGCAACAATTATCCAAAACTACCGTATAACAATCTATCTCCTGATAAATCATAAATACATCTTTCAAATGTTGTCAAATTTCATAATGAAAAGTATTGCTAAAAGCTAAACAGTAGAACTCTCCATTCGTATGTCATCAGAAATCCTAATTTTTCTTATTTAATTTATCGTTTTTGATTAGACTACTTATTAGTAACATGAAAGAAAAGGTATGTGGTAACGTCTAGTTTCTTGACATTTAACTGACCTTAGTATTCCATAGTCATTATTTTAAAAAATACACTCATATGATACTGTAATCTCGATCGATTTTTAACTGCATTTCATTCTACTCAACAAGATCCCAGTTATAAATTTTACAAGTGTCTTAGTGTTAAGCATCCAGGGTAGTGAGCTAAGTCTATGAAGTATATATTGAGCTTTCAGCATAGTTGTCGTTTAATTTTTTTAAAAATCAGCGTTTCATAAAATCTTTAAAAATACTCTTCCCGATTTTTAAACTATTACTAAATCACATTTTGAAGGTGGCGGAGAAGATTTTTGGTTCAGATAGAGGATCTTGGTATAGATTCGTTCTCTGCGCTGAATAGTTTAGTCATGAAGCTTTCATTATCCTTTTAAACAACATCATCAGTACAAACTTCAGGTAGAAATGAGATATTTGAACTTCTTCATCTAAGTAAAACTAGTAAGCCCAGAGAACGAATGTCTACCAAAATCTAAGATTTTTGTTAGATTCATTGTTACATAGAGTAAAAAAATTATATTGCATTGAGCAAATTAACAGATGTCCCAATATCATATTAAAATGTAACTGAATTGTTTACTTTAAAAAGGTCGCATACCTACGTGTCTATTGACTGGATCATTTTGAATGATTATTAAAATAAACGTCAACTGTTAGCATTTAATCCATTCTTCTTCAGCAAATATATTTCCAGATGTGAATAAACTTTTAACAACACTAATTGTTAAACTATTGCGTTCAGATGTATTTTACAAATAGTTAAAGTCATAATCTTTACAATTGCTTTGATGAATGATTTCACTTTGATTCAAGACTATACTTTCTTTTATAAGAACTAATTATATGGATTGGTTGAAGTTAGACATTAACACCGTTGGATGCTGACTCAGTAGTCTAATGGTTAAGCGCTCGCGCGCGAGACTGTTAGGTCCTGGGTTGGAATATCGCGGGGGGGCGGGGTCGTGGATGCGAATTGCTGTGGAGTATTATACTAGGACCAAGTTTTCCATGGTGGTCTAGCTTCAATTGACTCATGATTTCAACTATTGAAACTAATGTTATTAACCTTTAACAGAATGTTCTTATAAATAAATTAATCAGCTCAAACTCAATGAATTCGTAAGTTTTAAAGAAAATAATAATGAATATAACAATCAAACTATTAATGACCTTCTTTTTTCTTTTGTTAAAAATAATAAAATTAGTTGCTATCATCATTGGAATATTGATTTTCTCGATCATATAAACAAAGTTCATTAAATAATTACTACTAATAAATTGTAGGTTGAATTTTAGATTCATTCAAATATTTAATCAATATTTCACGTGATTTTCAATACAATCAATTGTATACACATTTAATTTTGAATAAACGTTTTGTTTGTTTTTTCTTTTAAAATTATAAATCACCGTTTATAGTTAGCGGCTTATTTCTTTTTAAAGCAATTAATCCCTTTTATAAATTTCTCATTATTTCTTTTTCTCGATACATTATTTTATTCTAAAGATTTTTAATTAAGAGTACCTATTATCATTATTATTATTATACATACTGACCTTAGGTTAATCAATTCACGAATGATATTCATTCTAATGATAGAACAATTTAACATCGAAAGTTGTTCCATAAATTTCTTTTCTTTTTTTGGTACCATTTTTAATATTTACCTATCACTGTTGTATAGATTGAAGTTAAAAAGATTGAATAATTTAAATAATGATTATACTTACTAATGAATTAATTTAAAAAATTTCAAATGAAAAGTTATACTCGTTGTATCCGAGTGAAGATTAAATTATGGGTAACTTCTGGGAACTATTTATAAACTGTTGTTATACACATATATACTTATTGTATAACTGTCAAGTAACTAGATTATATATATTTATATTCGTTTTATCATAATCTTTTATTTGATCTGTTGACTGCTATTATACGATTTACTATTCTTAAGTTATTCCCAATCTATTTCTTAGTCTCTCACACTTATAGACACTTTTGGCTTGATCTTGTATAATTGTTATTTTCTATTTTAAGGCGTTTTGCGGTCTGGTTTGCTTGCATATAAACTATGTATGTCTGAAATACACTGTTCATACAGTGTAGTCTGAGATTGACTTTTGAACTTGACGGGCAGGGCTAGGCAGGGGGGGTCAATAAGGATTCAGAGTTGACGCAAGGCTGCTACTGATGTCCTGACCTGTTATTGGTTTAGCACAAGAACAAGGTCATATAAGTCGACATGTGGATTGGCGATTTTGTCACGTGACAACTAACGGAGCGAAAGTCACAGCAGTTACGATTTCGAAACACCAAACTCGGTGACTTGGACATGAATTACGAATGCCTTCCCAGCAAATCCCTCACTGTCCATTATTTACTGACTCATGGACTGATTGGGAAAAGCGGAGAGGTGGTCAGTGCATGACATGGTGCCATGATACGGAAGAAATATGTACAGGACTGGCTGGCATATGTCGGCATATAAATCAAGTATGTCTGAAATTTATGGTTCAGACAGTAGAAGCTGCGTTCTGAACTCAAAGGCAGGGCTAGACGAGAAGGACTAGTAAGAACTCTAGGCTGCTCGTACTAATTTAACACGTCATTGGTCGAGGTCATATAAGTCGTATTCGGATCGGTGCCCGTATCACGTGACATAACCAACCGGGCAAAAGTCAGAACAATACTTAATAACTAGACAAAAATCAAGTGTTTTACCTGGGTATTAATGTAAACTAAGTTACAATATTAGTGTAGAAACACGAACTACACAAATGGGTTATCAATACTGTTAATAACAAGAGAATTGAAAAAATGGAGAATAACACAATGGTAAAAACGTTTCAACATAGATATGTGGAATATTTCCATGGAAGTTTCAACTCCTTTTTTGCTTGAATTCAAGTTCAAGTAAGAACAACAGCATGATTTCCACGTTAATGAATTTCTTCATCTTAAATCTCATCTGAAAACGTGTAAACTCACTCTATGGAATTAATTGAGAGTTGTTTGTTGCAATGTATACACATGTGCTGTACGTGTTGTCTTCCATGAAACTAGAGATTATCTATACTAAAGGAGAAATCTCATTATATACCTTTATTTTACTCGGAAGGGAAACGTATCCAGCGCGTTACTTTTGGATCATGAGTTTCAATCCCATAGTTTATATTTTCAGCTTCAGTCGATTCGTTACGTAGCACGAGAATTATCCATTGCCTTCAGTAATACCCGACCGACATGAGTAAACTCTTTCGTCGTATCTCCTTATTAAAACTTCTGGAATATTTTTCAAAGTTGAAATGAGTTCGATCGGTGACGAAATTATAGATGCTCACCTTTGAGAAGATTAGTACTAGGATTTAGCAAATCTCCAGTGCCCTCTGAGTTTGATTGCTTCACAATTTTAGTTTAGCACGTCGTTTAAACTTAATATTATGGGTGTAAGAATTCAGTTTGATGGTTAGGCATTAATTCCACAAAAGAGTAAATAGTTCATAATTGT
This sequence comes from Schistosoma mattheei, assembly GCA_944470405.2. NCBI lineage: Eukaryota > Metazoa > Platyhelminthes > Trematoda > Strigeidida > Schistosomatidae > Schistosoma > Schistosoma mattheei. Next base: position 36,419,696 of record OX103945.1, read on the forward strand.
CTTACCATCCAATCTCTTATAGTGATTTTTAATCATGTTTATTCTCGCATTCCACATTTTATGTACAGGTAAGTTAGTTTGCTGGATAAAGGACGTATTTTACTAAAGAATTGTGGTTTTCTGTTATAAGTTAAACTGAGAGTTTATGTCTCGTTGGTAGTCATCACTCGGCAATATTTTGTCATTGCACACCATAGATCAATTAATATTGTATTCATTCAATTAATAATTACAAAACTCATTTATAGAATCCTCCTTCAAAACAAAAATAAGAAATGACCAGTCTTTATATATCTCCCGTGACTAATATAAATTATTTATTGTGTACGAAGTTGATAAACTTTAACTAAAGAATTTAAGACAAGCTTTTCCTGAATCTAATCTGAGGGATATACAAAGTAATTTTTATGTCAAACTTGATCAATTCATTGGTGAATTGTAGATGAAATCTTCAACACCCTCACATTGTATTTTAATTTCAAAGAATAAAATAGTAACTAGTAAGATAATTTTATCCGGGATACAAGCTTTTTCCCTAAACAACTGTGAAGATATAGCAATAGAATATGGATGCATTTTCATCTGACTGAAGAACCTCACATCCTTTAAGCTCTTCGTTTCATTTAACCATTTCTTTCATCTTAAAGAATTTAGCTTTTCTCTTTCAAATTATCCGGCAAAAACTCGACTACCTTCAGTCACGTAACTTCGAAACATAATGCACATGACGTTGAATCACTCAAATTGGTGGCCACTTGGCAGTTTGATCGATAAATCCGATCCGCACTAAGAAGTAGACAAACATTATTTGGTCATTATTCAGTGATCAATCAATGCCAATATCTCAGTCCTACAATAGTTCAATCTCCTCCTGTGTATCTTATTGATAAAATTTCAGACTATGAGGCTGAATGACGCTGGTTCGGATTCACCATGGAACATCAGTGCCGTAGAGAGTGAAGCTAAGCTTGTTGACGAGAGCTAACGACGATTGCTGACGAAACCCAGGTGTGGAGTTATCTACCGACTACCTCCAACCGCTATAAATTTCTTTAACTCATTGTTCCATTCCACTATTCACCGAAAATTTTTATCAAGAAAATTGAGCACCGTATTTTTAAACTGTGAACTGAGTAGAAATAAGGAGATTAAATAAGCTAAACGGCTATCCATATACTCCTCAGAATAGCGTTGAATAACCTCCGTATGACGAAACAACTGTTCTATAACTAACTTCAACACATGATTAAAACTGACTTCAAATTATGCTAGATGTGGAAATTCGCGTTTCACTGACAACAAATATCCTTTAAATACTTTGTTAACACTTAATTTAGTCTTTTTACTAAGTAAACACAATCATATGTACGCGCCACGTCATCATACATGAATGTACATATACAATCTTTGATTTCATTGACTTGTGCAATAACCTTTGTAACGTAATTTGAAAAATATGTACGATTTAGAATGATATTTTGTAGGAATATATATTAATAATCGATAATGCGAGATGATGGTTTTTATATATGATCATCAAGTTCAACATATTACCTCAATGGTTTGGTGCTCACTAGCAACCCTAAAAGTGTTTTGCTTATAGCAATGGGGGTCAGTAGTAAGCCAGAACGAAATAACTATGTTCATTGCTGCCTGGCTTCCAGTGGTTCTACAACTGTATCAGGTTTACTGACAAAGAACACAGCGTCATACATACCAATATCTTGCATACTTCCCATTAAGAGTATAGGACAATAGACAGTATGAATACTAAACCTTAACATCATAACTAACAGAATTCCATCTATTTCGAATTTAAATAGTCATTGAGGACTGAGTAGGACTGTGTTTATTCAGTCATAAGTTACAGTTTAAGGACTTTTCTAAGTTGACTCTATTCATACAGTAAGATGAAACTCATCCACTGATATTTTGAAAATAAGAACCCTACACACTAAGTAAACTTACACTTGAATAAAAGAAGAATTTCAGCACGTCATTAAAAACTAGTTTCCATCTTTTCTTTTAAGTAGCTTCGGCCTTCGTGATAATAGACTATTTTAAAACCAATTAAATCCATAGGACTTGCCAAATTCTATCAGTATTTTGACAATTTATTCATTTCAAAAGGCAACCGAAATTAGTCACACCATGAATAGTAAGAAAATTCCCGTAGTTTTAGACAAGGAACAAAAGTAATTAACTTGGTATGTAAGGCGTAATTTTAAGAATATATCCTGTAGTAGATTCTGATTGGTTGGATTATAATTTTATCTGGTCAATTAACTGTAGTCCTAAAAACCTTGATCACGTCACAACAGTAGTACGGATAAACGTGTTTCATGTGCATATGATAAGATGAATCATGTAAACTAATTATTATTCTCTTTTTTGAAATGATTCGGTTTGTAATTAAGTCAGGTAATTTTGGACTATGCACACGTCAAGCCCTTAAATCATTGTCAGCTTAAAATTCAACAGCATTGCGTGATCCTACTTGAATTATAACCTAAATGTTTGCTACTAATACGAAACAACTGTCCTGTTGTGGTGCGTGCTACTTATATTGATATAAGTAGTATATGACGCGAGTCAGAACTGTAATGTCTGGTAGCAGAAGATGGGGAAGATCAAGAAAGAAAGAGCGGGAATAGAAAGCAATTAGTATGGAAATGTAAGAACAACGAAGTTCGAGACAATTATTGAACATTTTGCAAATTAAGTATTATAGTGTGGTTTTTCTATTTTACCAAGTAATTGTAATTGTATAGTAAACATTCGGATGTCCTCACCTGCGTTTCCTCTCACTACACTACTTCGGTCACTTCGTGATATTAATGACATTTATTTATCTCCACAAGCCTCCATGTTGAGAAGTGTTTAGCTTAGACATATGATCTTGTCAGTCTCTAACGTATATCATTGAAGTTTATTTGGTTCTTTTAAGTTTTTTTTATTTGAAATCGTTCTTCTGACACTCAAAGTTCTCCCTCATTGAATCCATCATGTGGTTTTAGGAATATTTTGGCTGTAGCTCAGGAATGTTCCACTTCTGCCTGGCTTATTACATGTACAGAAGAGTACTTCATCCAGCTGGGGAAGTCGTCAACACTGTCCACCCACAACCTTACCAATGATTAAGCCTAGGAATATCAGTTCTTGAAGCAAATGGACCATTTGCAGACAATTGAGTCAGAGTTCAGTGTTCCGAATTCACAAATTTGATCAATTAGCGATACAATATAACAATCATTAAATGACATTGTTAGATAATTGTCTGCTATGACTGAATGAAATCGACTAGTACTTTAAAAAACACAACAGTGTTTTGCGAGCTTATAAGAAAGACGATATGTCAAAACTCAGCTCTTCATTACCTTTAATATCTGAAATAAATCCTGTTTCTTCAAAGTTGCGAATAGACTGTGCTAAGGAGCAGTTATAAGCATGAAATGAGTATTATTCAGGGCTTTTTAGTTAAAAAATCATCGAAATATATTGTAATACGTTGTTAAATCCCCTAGCTGACATTGGGGTCTAAATAAAAATTGAAAAGTTGTGACGTTTTTACACACAGATTCAATGATGAATACACAGTAGTACAAATCGACCGTGTTAGACAAACATTAACTACTGTATTCTTACTTAGTGATTAGAATGACAACATAGAAGTAGAAAAACAGTACACAGAAGATAGTGTATGCAAATAAATGTTACCAATGACTGATGCAGACAATCTATCCAGTTTTTCAAGTTTTCAGCACTTATTCAACCGCCAACATATTTGTAGTTGGTTTATAACCGTAAAACTTACAGTTAACTAAGATTACACTTCGTAAATAGTTAAGTGATATAGTGAAACACAAATACATGGATAACAAAAGCTATTTACAAAACATATATAGAGTGTCAGTAGTTTTCATTTATAAACTTCTGTTACAGTTTTTTCTGTCTATTACATTTCTGTGGTATATATCTTATCTGATTTCATTTAACATTTCTAACAAAGGTCTTATAGATAGTAAGCTTATTTGTGTTGACCAACGAATTTCTTGTTTTATTAGTTTTTAAATTTCCTAATAATTTCAAATATAATCACCTCATTATTGGCATGTTTGTTTATGGATAAATACATTCATCGAGTTATCAATCAGTTCTTTTCAAATCGGCTCTACAGAATTAAGAACGTAATGTAAACAAAATAGTCAAAGTGAACAAACGGAACAAATGTTTATTAATAATCTCCACAACCCTGTACTGATAATCATCGTGTGCCTACTAGTGAGTAGCTTCGAGATGTAATTCTCGGAGTTCTAGTGAGAAGCTGTGGTCAGTAGAGTTCAACCGTGTCGGGTGTTAGGCAATTACTCACCAAACACGACGGAAGATGGTCGCACGATTTCATGGATTGATTGAGGTTATACATTAATACCGTTGAATACACGCTCAGTGGCCTAGAGGTTAAGCGCTCGTGTGCGACTAAAATCCCGGGTTCGAGTCTCGCGTGTAGTACCGTGGGTGCGCACTGCTGAGAAGTCCCATAGTCTAACGGAACGACTGTTCAGTGCTTCTAGGTTTTCAACGGTGGTTTAACACTGATTGGTTCCGGGTCTCAGTAAAATGTCTAACAGTTTTTATGAGAATATTAAACGATAATTTTATCACACAGAAAACTCTACAGGCTCTGTATTTGTAAAGAACCAATAAAATTCTTTAGACCATTCTTTCACTAACTGTCAAAGTTAGCTTATAAGCAGTCGTTCCTACGAGCAAATACAATTATGATTGTTCAGCAGTGTACCACATAAAGATGTATTTAGTGTGTTTAGGATTGGTTGGTTCGTTCAAAAACCATTTGTCCTCTGACCGATTTATAGAAGAATGAATTAATGATAGAATCAACAGGCGGGTAGATGTAAATATTATACAAATATAAAACTGTTTTACATTCATTTTGTTCTTTTCATCCGTCATTAAAAACAAATCATTTAATAAAATTACTCTATGTATCACAACATCAAAAGACTATCCAAGTTACCATCTTCACGAAACTTTCACGTTAAACATCAGAAAAACGGATGAATAGTCTCAAGTACCTTCTTTATTTCCACTAAGATTTTTTTCAGAACTGTATATATACAATACAAAGCCATAATGCACTAAAATTAATAAATATCAACAGATGCTTTAAAACAAATCTGAGTTACAGGTTGTGAATTAATCGACTATAAATTATAGACAGTTAAAATTATGGAAACCATAAATGTGTCAGAAGATAAATTAAAACTAAGACTGTATAGACTTTACCTAGCACAAATAAGAACCTATACTTTTGCTTGAAGTATAAACACATCCAACTGACTAGAGCAATAAAATATGACTTAGACTTCATACTCAAGCACTAACAGTAACTCTATTTATTGCTTATTGAACAGATTACTTGTTAACCAATCCCAGTAACTGATCAAATCAGCTATGGTGAAGAATCATTCAAAACTATCTGAAGAGCTCAGCAGTAAACTTTTGATGATACTTTGCTTTGCGAACGACGATCAGCTAATTTAGGTGTTACTTCATTAGAAATGGACGACTTAATCGTCAGGTTATTCACAGACAACATCAGCACAAAGGTATACATTAAGTGGAGTTAATGGGATGATTGTTACTGGTATTACTAACGGCATTAAAATTGCTATTTGTGAAAGTGAATTTAATAATAACCATAACGGACTATTTATGGCATTAAAAACACAATACCGTGTGCGTCGACGAATAATAACTCTGAATTTCAATAATCTCACATGAACTGATACAATGGAAAGAAGGGCTTCAGTAGTAATTAAAGCAAAGTATTCAACTACTCAGAGGTTCGAACAATCAAACAGGCAATCAATACAGTGTACAAAGTGTACAAAACTAATATTCCTAATTTATTAAGTTTCTGTACTTCTCATTTTAATCCATACGAAGATAACCAATAGGATTAGAATAAGTCTTCAGTTCTCTATCATATTACAGATCTATGATATGTACATGTCCCTCTTTTAAATTAATCACACTACATGTAAAAGTTAGAAAATCCTACAAAAGTCATTTAGTCATCAAACAACTAGGACTTGGCACTGTCCATCAACGTCAGCAGATCCCATTTTTCTGTAGTTCATACTACAAACTAAATTTGGTAAGTCTCTGCTAAGCGTATGGGTATCTTGAACGGATTCTTCGATATTAAACGAATTTATAAATTGAATTCATATTTTGGATATTAAATGATGGCTATCATTACTCAGTAACTGGATCGATAGAGCGCTGATGTTATAAGCGCTGAGTACTTACTTAGTTTGAGCCTCATTGTGAAAATCGACAATAAGATCCAGTGAAATACATTCAGATGATAGGTCCTAAAATTTGACGACCAGGGTGTTCCAGGTTTAACTACCAGTCATTAACTTCGATATTCGATGGATAATTTCGTGTTTATTATTAGTAATAGTATTAGTATTAGTATTAATAGCAGCTGGTTTCGTATACTTACTGGATAATAATTACATCACCTATTCATATCAACTAAAAAGGTTGTTTAGAGTTTACAAATTTTAAAAACACAGTTCGTATAGATAAGAGTCTCAGATTTTGCTAACATTTTAATATAGTCTTCATCACATACTGATATCAGTTTTCTAACCACTGAAAGCTAAGAGTCGTTGAAGAGCAGTTAAATTGCCATTTTCAAACTTCTAAACAGTACGAGTCATGCGGGATCGAATCTAATACTCCTAGGTCCATCAGTGACCATTCAGCAAAGGTGTCACTAATTGACTATTGTTTCTCATGTATACGCAAATGGATTTGCAATCGATAAAGTCAACTCATCGGAATTTTCATTGGTTTAATTTTTTTAAAACGTTCGGTAAGAAGAGCTAAACTTATGTCAACATTAAAAAAATTCAATACTAAGTTGATAAGATTGATTTGATTTCAATATGATGACTTCACTATTGTATCTGTTCTGAGAGTTTTGCCGCTCAGCTCTTAAAATGACTTTCTATGAATCGATAAGGTTCATAGAAAAAGTCACTGTTATCATATATTTAATAATTCTCACAATTTATTTAATTAATAATGGATTCGATGTTGTTAATGGGTATCAATATCTGGAAGGTGGTCAATTCCTGATATCATACAGTGAAATAAAAGAAAATTGTCATTGGAATCATGAACCCATCAACGTTAGATACCAGTGATAACCTGGAAGTACTGGACGGCCGTTTCGTTCAAGTATGAGGAAGGAAAATGTATTAAAATCTGTTAGTTCATCACTTCTCTGCAGTCAGGGTCTTCAAAGTCAAATCGAAATATGTACACTAATAAAGAGACGGGGAAAATCCAATAAGGCATTCTTCACAAAAGTAAAATATACCAGATTAACCAAATGAAATCTAAATTGAGTTTTTTAATCAAAACGTGTCTTTTAATAAATACCATCCTTCTTCATTTATTAATTGATTTCCCCTTTTCTACGACTTCATAATTTCGTCAATACAATATGTAAGGCCTGTTTCTTGGTATACTATTGTATCAAAGTACATTTGTTTCCTGAATGAGTTGACTTAATATTAACATTTAATAAAGTTTGATTGTACTTAGTAGTGAAATCCAGGACGAAAGTTTCGTTCCAACTTTTATTAATACTGAAATTAATTGACCAGATGATGACCTGATTAGATCTTAGATCTTACAATCGTCAACGTTCTAAATGACTTACAATAATAGATTTATCGTAATCTCATTTGGTGTACCATCAAAAGCCTGGGAATACTAAATAGCTGTTTCATCCTAAAATGGAACTCCTCAATAATGCACATCAACAAAATCATCAGAGATCGATTTCAGTCCCTTCATGTGTTGCAGTGGACGTCCCTAAACATTAGAACCATTGGACTGGTGTAAAACTTCACTATATTAACTTCAGTCAACGTAAAATATCCCACAACAGCTGTTTTTCTTCCTAAATGATTAGTTACTTGTGCTCTCCAGTTGCTATTTTGCTACATGATTTCCAGATCATCTCCGTTAGTATATAAACAGAGAAGCTAACAGAAGAGTGTTTATTCGAGTAAATGAACTGAGTGAATGCTCGCATTGATTTCGTGTGACTTGGACAAATAAATGAATTGATAAATAATGAATATTTATAAAAGCTAAATATTCTGTTTTCAAAAAAAAAACATTGGAAAATATCTGTCAGTAAAGACTGTCGTCCAGAATTAAACGTTCATATCAACAGGGTACATGAACAATAGAATTTCACAAATAATCAATCGGTATGATTGTCAATTTATACAAGTTAAATGACCGACAGAAACAACCTGAATTCCAATTCTTTTCAGCCCCCACAAATTGAAAGCCGATAGAGAAATTTCTAATCGATTCAATATTCGAAATGAATTGTGAATTTTAAAAAGAAAAAGAAAATTTGTTACAATACAGAAGTAATTGATCGAATAAATTAATAAATAATGGATATAGAAAAAGTGAAATCGGTGATAGGTCTAGAATATTTTCGTTTTCCAGTTTTAAAGGTACTCTATGATCAACTATTGTGAAAACACTCATTCAGTATTGCATAGAATATTGTATAAAATCTCACTGTATACTTTCATATATTTAATTATGAATGCATCGTATTATTATTTTTATCCTGTGTATTCTATTTGTTTTGTCTACAGTACATTGGTTTACATAGAGATATTTAACTGATTCACTGATTAGTTTACGAGTTATAAATTAACTTTTACGTTTCAATAATTATTACTGTCTGTTAGGCTAGAAATATAATACATTGTAACTGAAGAGGCGATCCGCGATGGGATGGTGAGTGAGCAATGCTATAATGTCATACTAAGATACAATTAGATGACCAGTACTTTCTGGTTAAAAGAGTACACTATCTGAAATAAACCTACAGCAAATACAATCTACAAATTAAACCAATCTTCGAAAAAATCCTTCAACTAAACTATAATAATCAGTTCACTTATGACCTATTTCCAGGTGTTCCTGAAGTTTCCATGAGAATTCATGAGTGACAGTGTTCATAGAAGTTGGTAAGGAAATAGTTGTCATCAGTCCCATTGACTGATCGTCGTGCAATACCTTAAGTTGATTGGAATTATAATAGTAAGATCTTTCACCGATAAAGTGATTCTAATATCTAAAAATTCGCTTAGAAAATGTACGATCCTTGACTGGATTCCTGATGGGTTTGTGGGTGCAAACACCTTAGGAAATTCCACACTATAAGGAAAGAGATATCCAGTTCCCCTTAGTTTTCAATAGTAGCCTGACCTTTGATTCTGTTAATTTTTGTATTTACGATTAGATATTTTATTTTATGACTTTAGGAGGAAGACGTTAAATATTATTGTCCAGTTGTTCCAAATTTCGATATCCATTCACATGAAGACTTTGAATAAATGATTTGGTTCTAGTCTGTTGTGCGTTATTGACTAATCTGATTTGTAGATAACTTTTACAGTGGTCTAACACTAAGTAGAGAACCATAAAATATAACGTTCCACCTTACAACTATGTTCTAGTCCAAAATTCTTTAGAAGTGAATAAATAAAACTCTGCACTCGACCGGAATCAGGAATTTCAAGTACATGTTATACATTCAAAACCGTTAGTATTTTGTGATAGTGAATCGACAAACTTCCAATACCGTCTGCTGGTATCTATCTCACACTCGATACAGCTGAAGTTCATCATGGTCGTGGGTAAAAACTGGCTAGAATAACCAAACTGAAGCATACACCTATCCACTGGTTTTTAATAAATCTTCAACTAAAAATTGTCTCTGAATCTGATTTTAGCTAGTAGTCACTGTTTATCCTATAAAAATGTACAAAATATATCCGTTAAACACAAATCAGACTTTCAACATTATCCCAATAAGCAAATAAAATGACAAGTTCAGGAAAGATCAAAGATAATTTCAACCATTTATGTATAGATAGCTGCATGTAAATTCGACACTTAGATTAATGTCCAGACCACTGTTTATAAAAAAGAAGTGTTAGACCTCGACAAATCAAAATAATAATTTTCGAAGACGAAAAAAAAACACAACTTATCACCACTTACATTAATGTACCAAATGTTTTCTTTCCAGAGTAGGTATTTTTTACCAAATGAATCGGACTGCATTTTATTCCAGTTTTAAATTTGAACCGAGTTGATAATTTTTTATATATTTATGTATATATTCATTTACTTATATATACTTATATTTATTTAACAATGTATAATAATTCGTTTTGTTTACTTAACGATAGTGAATTTAATAAACTTTACTGGATTAGTACAAAGTTTCATGTCAATTTCGAAATAGTTTGTATGTGTGCAACAATCCGCTACATCCAATTCAGATATAACCACTTTTTACATGTTTACCCATCCAGTTATACGAGTGAGAATATTGAGTTGTAATTAGCACGACCGAATGAGTACATACACAAGAGCATATAGACGGAGACCTTAATCAATTACATGGTCGGTGTTTATAATTTTTTACCAACTGTTTAACCTTGAACTGTTTGGTTTTTCCACAGACATATATGCCTAGATTTCCCCAGTTCATGAATATGTCTGTATATTGAATCCTTGATTTATTCATCAAAAACATTCATCGATAAGTGATTGATTAGGTTACTCTATCAAGTCTACCGGTTGCATAATATCAGATCATTACTGAGTTGTATTTGTGTCGTATACAAAGAATACAATGAATATATATATAATTTACGAGTTCACGATTTGTATGGGGAATCTCACGAAAATTAACCCTATATCGGTCAAAAGACAAAAAGGTCTATTGGAAGTTTCAACCATTACAAAGTAGCTTGTGAAATTTTATCTATTTATTCTGGGTATCAGTAGTGTTCTACAGTTCATGGTGTTCAGTAACATATTCTCATCGTGATTGTCATCATTTCATATTTTAATATTTTTTCATATAATCAACAACCTAATATAGTGAGTGAATTAATCTGTGTTTTGGTTTCTTTTGCTAAAACTAAGCTTTAAAAATCAGACTGATAAACAATCTCGTTAATAGTAGTATAAACACTTTTTTTAAAAAGATAATGTAGGGATGTAAATCTCGAATTTCAAACCATAAAGTTTAAATGAAGTGTTTTCCTCCTCTATATTCTTCGAATGACAGCTTATATAAATCGATAAGTAATGGATCTAATTGTCGGCTGGATCACTTAAACTTAGATGTATTTGATCAATCTAAAATAAATGATGAAACTTGAGTCTTGGATTCCATTTGACAATAGCTACTTCAATTTAATTGAAATGGTCATTGGATATTTCCGACTGTGATAATAATTGATATCTTACTAATTAGTACTGAACGGTTACATTTCAGTGATATTAATCATTAATACTCCTTAAATTAATTGCGTGATGTTAATACTGCTTAAAGTAAGAGAATTAGTTGTTCAGATTAATGACTTTAGTGATGTTGTGTTTTGTGCGTTAGATAGTTTAATTGTGTGTTTGCCAACATTGTTCTGGACACAATTATTATTACTCTATTTAAATAGAAGTGAGTGAAAATTTTGTGACTAAATTGATACTGGTTAGTTACAAGTATTCAAAAAATTGGTTAATGCATGTTTCTTCGGTTAGAGAACCTTGCATGTATTTGCATCGATCCGAATGTCACACCAGATCAGCACAGAAGTATTTTAGAATAGTAGAAGTAGTAACAGCAATGATGGTAGTGGGAAACATTGAGCACAGATAATAAAATTCGAGGAAATAGAATGAATTTATGAAAGAAAAAGTAGGGAATTATTTTTGACTCAAAATCTAAGGTAAGATATAGAGTGAACATTTATAAGCTATAACAATCTATTCTGAGATATATCATACATCCTAAACCATTTGTTATAACAACCACTCGAACTCCAATCAGATATTTTAAGTCTATCAGCATAACTCAGTCCAACAGCCAGTGGCTTCATTGACTAATTCCATTTCTTTATTTGGCTTTCTTTAGCTTTCTTCCAATCTACTTCTACACAAATAAACACTAACCATCGAGATAAGTGGAGAGCGATTATGAGTACCTCATTATTCGACTACATAAGTTAATGAAAATTAACCATCTTATCAACAAATCTATCATTTTGGATAAGATCCTAAGTCTAACCTCAGCACTGCATACTCAACGACCTCAGCATATGTGAACAGTGCTTTGAAGGTATATATGATCAAATATGAGCAACCTACGAATACCCTTTAGTTTTATAGGACATATTTCACGGCCTTAGTGAGGAAAATAACAGATTAGTATTTTTTTATTCTTCGAGCACCACTAATATAACATGAGATAGCTAACTCTTCATGAAAGATTTGAATCTGAACTACTCAGTGACATAATCATTCGCCTTTTAGTGGCACTTGGAATATCTGACTCCAGTTTGATAGTATGATTATCGTTATTGACTTATACGTGTTGTCAATCGTCGTATATAATTAATGACTTAACTCGTGTTATTGAATAACAGAATTACGATAAGACAAATATGAGAATGAAATTTTTAATACGCATACTTCGTACAATCGTTCATCAGAAAGCAAAGAAACACAAAACAACGAGCAATAGACAAGACGAGTGAGCTAACTCAACTTAACCAAAAATAAATCGAAATTTATGGTCAGACACAAATAAGTTACAGACATGTGATGAGTAAGATAAGAAATACACACACGTACGCTTACATTAAAACAGTTTAAGTTGATAAGTAAATGATGAACAAGATGTAAATGTGACTCAAGAAGAATGAATAAATTGGTTTATCCAGAAACTAGAATAACCTATATGGGCTCGACGTGGAGCTAGTACTACAACCACTTATATCACTAAATTATTCTAATTAAAAATGGACTCGTGAAAATCCAAACCGAATGAAATAATCAACCAGTAGACGCTAGACAACGGTGGGTCTGATGCAGACGTGAAGGCGCGGATCGGATCTGGAACTCTAAGCAACTGGGAAGGAAGGCCCAGGACAGAGTGGGTTGGAGAGTGTTGGTTGGCGGTCTATGATCTATTGGTAGTAACAGGCGAAAGTAAGCAAGATGCTAGACAACTTAATTTTATTCAATAACTCTTCAGCTTTAATTATGATTGAATTCATTCAAATAATTATGTTTACAATACTTTTGTTTGATGTCAAACTGAAAAGCGAACCTATTGTTCAGTATAGATATGTCGTTATCACTAATATTTAATATAGAAAACACAATTTGGTAAGTTACTGTGACTCACCTATCCTGGTTGGTTGAATTAGAATTTTATTTTATAGAATAAAAATGCAGTAAATTGTCTGATAGGAGATTGGAAAATTGAACAACTTTAGAAGAGTAAATCTCATCTGATAGTAAAATAAACTCACATGAAGTTGGAGAATGAGACGGGGAATTTTATTGTTAGATATACAATTCCCATTTAGACAATAAAAACACCAAGTTCGGCGAAGAGATTTCTTTTCAACGAGTTTATTATCAAGCTAGTACAATCGTATATATCCAATGTATGAATTCCGTGAGGATATATGAACAATGAATAAACATGATGATACAATAGGAAGGTTATAATACGAGATTACACAGTGTAAATAAAAACAATAAAAGGTTGTGTATGTACAAATGAGAAACCTTGTAAGATTAATAGGTTAGCAGCTCACTGTAGTATGAATGCGGCAAGATAATTAAAATGTCTTTTGTCACAATGATTAAAAATAGCTGAGGGATTAAATGAAATGAAGTGATATCAGAAATAGTTGTCAGTAAAATAATGGAGATATGGAAAATAATTAAATAGAATATTTTCGAATACGGTTAGAACCCGGTTCAATCATCTAAAAGTTAAGAGTTCGCGCACGAGACCGAATTTCCTTGTTCCGATTTCCGCTTGTGGGGTCGCGGGTGTTCACGGCTAAGGAGTTTCACTTTAGGAAGAAACGACCGTCCAATACTTCCAGATTTTCAATGGTAGTCTAACATTAATCGGTTCATGGTTTGAGTGGAACTCAACGATCTCCACAACCCTACATTGATAAAAATAAGAATGGTTTAAGACCATAGTAAAGATAAGGATAAGTAGTACTTCTGGCTTCATTTCATCAATAGCAAGAGCTTCTTCTATCTCGATGTTGGAATAATTAATGGTTTTTAAGGAATGTATTCAAAAGCTAAAGAAATGTATTATTCTAGTTGAAATATGATAAACAATACTCTTCAGTCTCTTAGATTGATTGGTCAGTTTAGTTAGTACTTTTTTTAAGAGAAAACAGTCAACAACAATCATATAATTAAACTTTCTAAACTCCCTGAGGTTGTCTGTGTTACTCTCACTATTCAGTGTGTTTTATCCAGCACTTCCAGTCATTTTATCTTCATCTAATGATTGAGTGATATTTATTAGCGTGGAATTTCGAATTGGGATTTCATTTCAATATGTTAGAGTTATTCTCAGCTGTCAGATTTGAACATATCAGTGTAGCTCGGCCTAACGTATATGATGAAAAACATAAATACATTGAAACCTGGAGCTTGCAATGAAAAGTTTGAAGAAAATTACACTAATTTTCAATACACACGTACTCAATAAAATGCTGGATATAACACATTTAATGAACAATATAAACATTGAGGATATCTTCAGACTACAAGCCTTGATTTCCATCCAAATTCTTATTACAGACTAGTTCAATGAATAATAGTTATTAATTGATTACTTAAAGCGAGGAATGTAAGTTAACGTAAGAATTAATAAAAAACAGAATAAATGATTGACTGCAAAAGTAAGGCCCGGACCATAGCAAGATACGAATCAATTAGCCTCATTTAAAAAAAAACAACTTCATACTGATCAATAATAATCATAATAATTCATAGTTCACCATAATGATCAGCTACTTATATTTCCTCAATAGAACTCAATTAGTTCTAAGAGCTAGATAATATGACACTGACTCTGGGGCACAACCAATTATTAAAAGGGTCATTAGTACAGATCGATTTCTTATTTCTAAAATAATTTCCAAACTGTTTACTTCAATCGGAAACAGACACCACTGTCGTTATTTAAGGATCAAATAAAAACTTCACAAGTAAATCTGTCAACTAGTTCAAAAGTCATAAACTTACCAAAGGAATCCAACTTAACTATAAATTTGTTCAACACAAAACTATTGAATCTCGCATTACATAACATCAAATTACATAATTTTCATTATTTTAAAATAAATAAACAAATAAAACTTATTTCACAAAGGTAAGAAATCTTGCGAATCGACAATTTTCTCTAAAGATTTGTCACTAATCTCATAGAACTAATGAACTAAGAAATTCACTCTGATTATTTTAAAAATATGAGCTTTAGAATCGGGATCTGACTCCATCTAGATCTTATCTGATTACTATTGAGATATGCATATTGCCCACCCTCGTATATAGTCATCAACTTAAATCGCGTTGGTGAATAACGGAATTAAATAAGTCGAATACGATATTGGATTTTTGAATACATATATTTTGTACACTCACTTATCTGGACAGGAAATGGGAGGGACTAAGCGAATAGAAAAAAGCGAAGCGAGATTATACGCGGTGGAGAAAATGTGTGAGCCAACTCCCATTCAATCAAGCGTTAATCAATATTTATAGCCAGACAAAAATAGGTTACAGACATGTGTTGAATAGGAAAAGAAGTGTACACACATACGCTTACATAAAAACAGTCAAGGTTGATAAGTAATAATTAACAAGGTCAAAACAAGACTCAAGAAGAACAGATAAATTGGCCTGTCCAGAAGCTAGAACAAGGTATATGGGCTTTAAATAGAAACCAACACTACAATCTGAAGATAATCACTAATGCGTCTTGTTCTACATCATTAACGGTGAGTTATCTATCTCCGTTAATCTATTCATCATAAAATCAATAGATCATTAGAATTCCCATCTTCACTATAACTCAGATTCCAACATCAGACCATAAAATGAATACACACAAGTAATTTCATTATTTCCACTCAAAATTCACATAATCATACAAATAAAAGAGAATACCATATTGCACTACAATCAATAAATCAATCTCAATAGGTATGTAATTAGAATATTTCCAATACAATTCTGAGTAACGGATTTATGATTAACCGACTGTAATTTATGGAGGTTGAATAGTGAAAGAAACAGCTCATGATTTGAACATAGTTTGCAATTATAAATTCATCCAAACATCATGAAACAACCATTTGGTGAATACTCATTAAGAAAATACATTGTAATTTACTGCAGAATGGCTTTCCATGTTTTGTATTACTACTTTTTGCCTCGTCAGTAATGGGTTATGGAGATTGTTGAATTTTATTAAACTCATGAACCAATCTAACTCAAATCACTACTAAAAACTTGAAGAAACTATACTGTTATTTTGTCCTAATGTGAAACTCCTATGCAGTGCTCATCCATCAACTCACAAGCGGAAATCGAGACCAGTACCTTCGGTCTCGCACCGTGTCGCTTAAATTTTAGACCATTAAGCCCGAATCTAACGGTGTTAATATCTAGCTCCAAAAACTCCCCAATATTTTGCGACCATATTGCACTGCCTTTAATGGGTACGTTCCTCGCACTCGACACGGCTTAGCTATACTGGTCACGGCACTTCTGAGGAGCCATATACGAAGACAAAACGGCGGTCTAGTGATTTGGAGTTTTCAACGGTGGTTTGACTCATATTAGTTCATGATTTCTGTGATATTTTTACGTTATTAGGGTAATGAATTAGTAAACTGGGCGATGTTTCCGACCACGTAGACACTTGAAATCTAGGATGAGTAATAAGTATATATCCAGGATCCTTAAAAATCAAATGCAAAGAGACCATTTCTAGGCCTATTCTGATTGGTCGAAATAAGACACTTTTTTCAACCTGAAATAATTTGTTATCCGATCGACATATTATGTGTTTTAATTTTGTCTCAGAAATGTTTATTACTATGATAAAATGGGACAAAGATTCTTGAATTTTTGAGGTGAATAGCCTCAGACTATTATGTCTAGTGACCTCACTGATCAATACCACGTACCCAGTCACCTTTCGACATCTTAATTTTAATTTGGTCTGTTATTTACTGTATATCTTAGTTTCTCTGACTTCGTCAATTACACACCTGACCAGAATTACTGGCCCTGAGCCGGCAGAGAGATTCTTATTGGTTAATTAATCTCTAGTTCCTCCCTATGCCCACCTTCCAAGTACAAAAGTAGCAACTAGCCTCTACAACGTGGCTTGTACGATATCCATTCAGTTATAACACAGACCAATTACTTTTGTGAGGAACTTTCGCACATTATTTGAATTAAAATACAAACCGAAGAAGCAATAAACAACAAGGAAATCTGTGTAAGTTGAGTTATGTAGGATATGTAAATCCTAGAGTTATAATTTAGTGGTTTGTAAGTATTGTGTATCCCTTGACTTGGGTTTTAATAGAGTGTACTACGTAGTAGAATTTTTATTTACTCTTAAGAATTTAACATGAAATTGTTATGTCTCGACGAGAATCATGAATGGTAACTTTTGGGATCCATTTATAGACCAATACTATACGTATATTTTATTGTATATTTGTTAAGTAACTAAACTATTTATATTCGTGTTCCTCTTATTATAAGCTTTATTTTGGCCCATAGACTATTATTATACGATTTGGTGTTCTTGAGTTATGCCCAATCTATTAATAACAGTCTCCCACATTCACAGCCATTTTTGGCTTGTATAAATGTTATTTTCTATTTTATGGTACGATGTGGTCTGTTTTGTTTGTATGTAAACCCAGTATGTTTGAAATATGTGATTCATATCATGGAAACTGGACTCAACAGGCAGGTCTAGGTAGGAAGCAGGACTGATAAATACTCTAGTCTGTCCGTACGGGTTTATGTGTCATTGATCCGGCCGATAATTCACGTTATATATTAGTAGGGCACGAGGCCACAAGTCATAACAGAAACATGAAGAATGAACATTTTATTTGTTTGGATGCTGATTAAATTACTATTGTCTTTTTGGCAGCTTTGAAGTGTGGGTGATTGAGTTGGTTTGGTTGCTTTCTTCAATTCCATTAGTTGTACCCAATATACTATCCCATAAATATTCATATTTGACTCAAGATAGTATATTACTTGAAAAGAGGAAATCAACAGCTTTTCGGTTATTAGGTACTGCAAATGGGGGTTTCAAACTCAAGCTCTTTCTTAAATCACTTGTTAGTTTTTTCCTTCCATCGGTCAAATCCTAATGCTTATTGGAAAAGTTTCTTTAAATGGGATGGGGAAAAAGACAGCATAAAGTCAGTAAGTCAGTCATTTAGTGGTGAGCTATCATCTCAATTCTTACAATTGAAACCAGGAAGTCAGAAAAGGTAACAGGTACATTAAACCAATCTCAGACATGAGCCAAGTGTTGAGCGCATGCAACTGACCAAAATATAGCCTTTTGCTCTAAGTAATAAAATATACTCTACTGGTGGAAGAATGGTGTTTAAAGATCTAAGTGATTTATACGCATACTTGAGTGTTGCATGGTTATTTCTTGATTTAGTTGGCTAATAAAAAGCTTTCTTCGCACTCACAGTCTTCTCATTAAATAACCAGCTGAGCTATCATAATCGAACACCGTACAACACATTAATCAGTCAGTCTTGAACAACATGGAACCTAATACAAATCCGTATCTGATCAATAGAGTGCGATGAAATTAAATAAGTCCATCACAAACAAGTCGAATTCAATAATGCCGTCTATAGAAGTAAAAAATAACCAAATAGAAACGAATAGAATGTATGTAATAATACTGAAAATTAATAGTAGTGAATAAAAACTTTCAAACGAAAAATTTATTGTCGATGGAAATCATCATCACCACACAACATAAACGTTGAATAAATCACAAGACATTTTCAAGCCTAATTGACAATAACTACGGCGAAATCGTAAATCAAAATTGGATAAACAGAACAGAACACGTCACACAGTATGTCTTGCAAAATTGTCAGAGACGACTTACACATGATTTTCAGTTGTATCACCTGTATATTGAATAAAATAAACGCGTGGCGTTTAGTTGTCTCGATGATATTAAAGAGATTAATATATTGGTGACCATTTCTCGCATTAAGTCATAGCGGCAAAACAATACATTCTAATTTTTAGATATTTATTAGAAAGCTTATAAGCAGAATATGAAAAAGAAGTTTATAGCCAAATAACATGATCAGTCAATCGGAAATAAATCGTTATGGGGCCTGTTACTTTTCTATTCAACCAGTTGAGTTGACTGAATCAACCCGACTGAGAATTTACTGGACAGCAAAAAGCCTTAGTAAACATAATCATGAAATGATTGATTAACATGACTTCAAACTTTAAAAAAATGTGATCAAACGTCGCAACCAATTTAGAAGAGATAAAGCAGACATAACAAGGAACAATAGTTCAAGTTATCTGAATACACCTACAAATTCACTGAGTTTTTTTCTTTAACTAGAAAAAATCAATATCAGTCTAAACTAAATGCTACGAAATAGTGTTTAATTATGTCAAGATAAGGCCAGTGCATTGAAATATTTTTTGTTATAATACTGGAAATCTTGATCGATAAAGTGGCATACACACGGAGAGACAGACAGATGGATAGACTGACTGAGATAAATGGAAAAAACTTGATAGCGGATAAATAGTTTTACTGGGAACCATAAGAATAATGATGATAGCAACCAAAAATATAAGGTTAATTTATTAAAACTGTAGGCCGTAACATTGTTAGTTTTAAATTACCTGATGCCAGATTGACAAAGACCATCACCAGAAAACCTTGTATCTGAGTTATATGTTAATTGATACACGCCAGAAAGGCCACATTAAAACTCGATTAATCAACACAATTAGAACTAGGTAATACCACATCGGCTAGATTCATTAATCATTCGGTTTAGTCCATAACTTGTATTACACTGCCCATCCAGAAATAACTGTTACTCAAAACCCAGTACATGACTTCATATTGGAAAACTAAGTTCCACTTATTGTTATATATGATTGCGGGTTAGACAGTCGATTTGTAAATCAACTTGGAGATGTGATCTGAAAATATGAAGTGTGACCTCTGGTGGGGTCGTTGATGCTCACGAATAAGGAGTTCTATGATGAAAAGCAACAATTGTCCAGTGCTTCCTGGTTTTCGATGGTTGTCTAACTTACGTAAGACCATTATGCAAACTACACAAAATCGAATTTGAAATAAGTTACTTCCATACTTCTGAATGTTCAAATATAAATGTAAGAGGTATTATTTTTTTATCGGCTGAGACAATCCATTCGAACTCTAACATCAATGTGTATCAGCACAGGTTGCAAGCATATTTTTTACAGTGAATCATATCGAAAACAGTCTAATGTAAGTAACACAACTTCCATCAGGTGAAATTATAAAAACAGATATCAGAGTAATCAAAGCTTTCAGAATAAACTTAATGAATATAGATCTCGTTCAGATAAAGTTTATTATTATAAAGACTGAAATATAATTAAATACTGTTCACTGTGCTTTCAATCATTTATGTACATTCGCTATAACACAATAGTACAATAAAATCCTAGAATACTAATTGGTTGATAAGAAAATAATTATATATTTAGAATGGAGGTTTGTGGAGAAAATCTAACAATTTCTAAAAGTTGAATTCATGAATTGATTTAAGCTAGACCACCATTGAAAACCTAGAAGCACTACACGGCCGTTTCGTCCTAGTGTAGCGTGGAGTCAAGTCGCGAATGACTATGAGCACCACTACAGGAAGACTACGTGCCAGTTAACTGATAAAATCCCCCGTAAGCCAAATATCAGAAGGCAGTTGATGGCTGTAGTCGAGATGTATTTGTTGGCGATCTCGTGGTATCGAAAGGATACCGAGATCGTGCCAAATGAGCACAAGCGTGGTTACCGAGCGTAACGGAACCCGTGCAAGGTCACAATCAAAGGATAATGGAGCAGTAATATGGCTGTCTTTAGCACAGTTAAACAAACGAGCACAGTAAAACAATCACTGGTACAATTGGTTATGATAATAATTGTTTCAATTAAATCAATCGCGTTCTCTTGGTAAAAGTAGGTCCCTACACTAGTATGCGGAATCGTGGATGCCCACTGCTGAGGAGTCCCATACAAGGACGAAACGGCCGTCCAGTGCTTCTAGGTTTTCAGTGGTGGTCTAGCTTAAATCAACTCATGAATCCAACTAGTAAAAATCATATATTTGACTTTTGCTCACGGTATTCAACTCATTATTGAATAGAGCGAATAATTACACACCAAAGTATCATAATTGTGAATGGTCATAATTGCAAAATGTTTGCTCATGAAGTTATTTCATACACAAAATGTGACTTACCAATAAAGAAATTATTAGTATTGGACGGTTATTCTTAACATTACATGTAATTTTCATGCTGAACCAGTATTAGTGAGATAAACACTTGAAAAAAAAACGTACAGACTCCATATTTCGTTGTTATTAAGAACTCTTCAGTAGTCCAAAGGTAGATATCACTTAACTCCAAGACGAAAATATCAAAGGTGTGTGAGAGGAAAAGCAAGCCATGCAGTTTGTTTATTGTGAAGTGGATGTCCATTTTGAGGCAGCCCGATAATAAGCCCAGTCTATTGTAAAAAAAATAATACACAATTAAGATCTTTCAACAATCCAGGGGGAATCAGTAAACTTTAAAAGCCTGTAGTGGTCTTCGAAAATGACGGGGAGCGAAAGAACTAACAGAATTTCTACGTAATAACCAGAAGTGATAGGTGACAAAAAAGATTTATGTGAAGAGGTAGCGACAGGTGAGACTAGCCATATTAATGTGACCAAAGTTGGACAGTCAACGGTTAGTCAAACTATTTTTGGTATAACTGTATCTTAGGTAAAATTTTAAATGTAAGATTTTCTTCATTTGACTTTCCAGGGATAGCTCAACACCAGAATATTTACTAATCCCCTCAGCGTATTCACTTAACATAGTTCTGTGTATAGAAAACACCCTGATTAGAAAGATAGTAATGTTGGGGATCCATTTTTTTCCCATTAAGTTTCTTACTAGTATGGATCTTTGCCTAGTTTGGCCATAAGTAAAGCGGCACACAATTAAAAACTTCATTGACCTTGAGGCTCTGATCAGATCTTTTCGGTTGATGGCTTACGAAATTTTATCAGGGTTGCAAAACGCTTGTTCAATGGGTCTGAAAATCACGGCCTGTGTAACGGTCGAAGTGTCCATATACTTATTAAAGGGCGGATATACTGCGTAACACCACTCTGTATTACATAACAGGAATGAAACGTAGCAAACTTTAACCACAACTAACTGAATGGAGACCCAATGTAACTTCTATATGCAGTTGGTATATGTATCAGATACTGACTCGAAATGTTATTCATTTTCTTACCATTCAGTTTAAAACAAACATGTATTAAAATGAGAGCTATATGCGTGTGACTTAGGAATTCCCATTTTGACGATTACCTGTGCTACATCTCATATAAGTAAACTTTCTTACATTCTCACGTGCTCTATTTTGATTGAATAACAATCTTAGTGACCCGAGATCTGATTCCAGTTAGGTTGTTTCTGTTTATTATCGAAATATACATACCGCTAATCCTCGTATATAATCATCGACTTAAATCGTGTTAATGAATAACGAACTGAAGTTTTGAATACGTATACTTCGTACAATCGTTCATCAGAAAGCAAAGAAACACAAAACGACGAGCAATAGACAAGACGATTGAGCTAATTCAACCAAAAATAAATCGAAATTTATGGTCAGACACAAATAAGTTACAGACATATGATGAGTAAGATAAGAAATACACACACGTACGCTTACATTAAAACAGTCTAGGTTAATAAGTAAATGATGAACAAGATGTAAATGTGACTCAAGAAGAATGAATAAAATGGCCTGTCCAAAAGCCAGAATAAGCTACGTGGGCTTGACATAACAACCGACACTACATACTTGAGCAGCATGAGTTATTTTATCACACCAATTAAAATTCCTATCGAGTTAAATTTCGTTCAGACATACATGTTGATTGCTCAATATTTAATCGCTTAGTTGGAGGGCAGTTCTCGCATCGTTTCAATGTGATCTTATAATTATGTTACAGAAAACTTATTATAACTATCATCTCATTACTCGAAACTTTCAGATTAGTTACCAATATATATACAAATAGAATTTTGTGGTGAATTATAGAAATACCATTATATTGTTGGTTGTTTGCATATTTTCACGTGAAACAAAACACGTAGTCACAATGTATAAATGTATGCTGGATTAGGACTATTGTTTATGTATGAAGACTGATCATGGCGGTGACCTTAAACGAAAATCGTTGTTTGTAGGCCTAGCGTTAATCACCACTTGAGCAAGTGAAGGCCTTATCTTGTGATCATTTCTTATTTTCAAACTAATCTGTCCTGAAATTTTAGGTTTTTTAAAAAAATATTTAATGTTTACATGTATTGTTTGGGCACGAAATCATAACTCAATTAGAACTTGAAATAAACATTTAAGCCTTAGAAGTTTGCGTTTTTGTACAACATATAAAGATATTATGTAAAGGGGAATGTCCCACTCTAAATTATTTCTAAAATTTGTTACTATCAAAATGTTGAACTCATGTTAGTGTCAAACTATGAAATTACTTCAAGTCATCAATTGATTCTCAAAAGTTTCATCTCAGTTTTATGGTGATCTCTATAATCTGAAATAATTTACAGCTTTGCACATAATTTTGTAATAGTTACCACTTTCTGTATAGTCAGTCTTCAGATGATATTCTATCTCTTCATCATTTAGGCGAGATAAATTTTCCGACTATTACGAAAAACTGTTAGGAAGAAATGGCAAAATAGAAATGTAAAACATGACTAGTTAATTTTGAACTAATCAGTTTGTTTCAGTAACTATTCAGGAAGTGGTTGTTTCATGATGTTCGGATATAGTTATAATTGTTCTAATCGGGAAGCTTTAGTGGCCCTTAGATCTGACTCTGATTTGAAAGAAAGAATGAATATGCCATGAATTCAATTATTTCATTTAATTCCGTAAATTATACATGGGTAACCCCGTTTTGCGACGGCGGTAATGAGAAGACGAATATGGGTTGAGTTGGATAAATTTATTTCAGGCACTCGTTTATTCAGACAGACATTAAGAACGAAAGGCAGGAAAGTGCAGAGGGGAAGGAAATCAGAGAAGGCAAATGCACTAACTTAATTTGATAAAACATGACTCAACATTAATAGTTAGGCACAAAATAAGCTAAGAACACAATGAATAGGGTAAGCGATAAACAAAAATACGCCCATATAAAAACAGTCAAGGTTATGACAGGGTCAAAATATGACTCAAGATGAACAAATAAATTGGACTGTTCGAAAGCTTAACTAGACTGATCACCATATGATGTTTCTCTCACCGTTCAACCTCCAGAATTATATTAGAAATACTCTAATTACATACCTATTGAGATCGATTCATTGATTGTGGTGCAATATGATATTCTCTTTTATTTGTATGATTATGTGAATTTTGAGTGGAAATAATGAAATTACTTGAGTGTATTCATTTTATGGTCTGATGTTGGAATCTGAGTTATAGTGAAGATGGGAATTCTAGTGATCCATTGATATTATGACGAATAAAGTCGGTTGGTTTTGGTTGACTAACTATCAATGTTACAAGTGATTATGAAACAGTAATATTAAAATGTCCGTGTGGTATGTGTTACTGATGTCGACAGATATAAATAGTATGTATCATCAATCGGAAGTGAAATGACTGGAGGTAAAAGGTTGAGAAAATCGAAGAGAAGAGGACGGGAACAGATAGTGATTAATGTAGAAATGAAAGAACAATCAAGTCTGAGACAACTGATTGACATTTTACAAATGAAATATTCACTGTATGGTTCTCAGATTTCACCGAGCTATTCTGTAATGTCGTATTAAAATACATTTTGTTGTACCCACTGGTGTTCTCGTTTACTACGCCCGTACTATGAAATTCATAGTTTTGTATCAATCAGTAACTGAATGATAGACGAATACATGTTATTCAATATTTATTGATGGCTGATCTTTACCAACTAACTTTCCACGTTTTCACTAGATTAAGTATATTAGCATCTGATTGTACTATGTTCGACTTATCGTGGTACCATATATGACACTGTTTTCATACTCTAATCCATCAATTTCAAATAGATCTTGGTAATAAGTATTAACCTTCTAAATGCTTCAGTAATAAGTTTTATTTAGTTTTCCTTAATTACACTTGTATAAATTAATGTCCAGTATTTACAAGCACCAATGATAAAAGAACTACATGTTAACACAATGCCAAAACACTCTTCAATGACTTAATAATATATTTGAATGTTTGGAGTGTCCGAGTTAAGAATTTACTCATAATATCAAGTATGGAATTCTGACTAAATAGACCCTAATAAACCGAATCACCTTTCAGATTACTAAGTATGTGAATACATGTGGAGAAATTATGGCGCTTGTTTATGACTTGTCCATTAATCGATGAATCATCAAATGAAGGTTACTAAGTCATCTATATCTTTCCGCTTCGTCTTATCTCACACAAAAAAACTTACATTTTCTGTAAGTTTGTTTTTCACCTTCATTTTCTTTCGTTTATTCTGATGGCATTTTCAACAATTCAAAAAATATTTTCTTACCAAATGTTGTTTGTTTCTTTCATTTGTGATGTTTCCCACAGCTTCTTAAATCAAATGAAAGTATGTATTGCCTTGGCTTCAAGACAGTTTCTTACGTTTCGTTTATCAATCAACCTAATAACCGTCATCATATAAATCCCAACGGTGTAAGAATTCAGAAGGCAATAAGAAGCGGCGACTACAGTTTATTATTGAAGAAAACAGATAACAAAGTTACAAGCACATCAAACGCATTGGAGCAGAGAGGCTAACGTGTGCGAGCGAGCGACTACGGAGGCGGGTTTATAGTCAAATCGAATCAAGTCGAAGCGAAGCAAAGCAATTAATAAGATTCGAGTACACAGAATATATATAGGAAGAAGAATGGTTCATCGAGCGATACTTAAAGGATTAACATTTAAGGTAGAGTGAGGTATATGCTCGTAGGCTGTCACATGTGACCAAGTATACACGTTTATACAGACACGATAGTGATCATAACAGAACAAAGAAATAGACGAATTGTTACTGTTCAAATAACACTACTTGTTAAATAATTCAATAAAATGGCTCGCAAACAAAATTGATTGTAGGAAAGTTACTATAGTTATTAACACGAGTTGTATGTTATACAGGATGCTTTTTACAAAGCTTCATTCTAATCTAAACTCAATGATTAGCTACTTGTAAGCATGATAATAAAGCACGTTACAATGTATTAAATGAATAGATTATCGACACAATCTTTGAATTCATTTTTAATGGGAATCAGTCAATAAATAATGGGTGTAAATAGAGAATTGGTATTAAGACTGCAAAACAATAGAGAAATACCTTTGTAAGGATTAATACCAAGGTTGCACTTGATGATTTCAAATAAATTGAGAATTGGGTAGAAAGTTAGTAGTAAATATATTTTTGTGATATCCCAATGAGTAGAAATTTATATTTCTACGCTTTTGGATATCACGAAAATAAGTTTATTATTAAAGAAATGTCTTTTTTGGCTTCCATTTGATTCGGATACCAGATGCGATTCCAACGCCTGTTCAACCTAATTAAGTAGGGAAAGAAGACAAGACTACATAGGAGTTGATGTTTATGGTTAGTTAACAATATACCAAAAACTTATACGTTGTTTTTTGAAAAAGGAGATTAATCACCATATGACTGAATGGGCTGTAGACAATGATTAATTCATAAGAATCAATACCAAGATTGAACTTGATAGTTTCATATAAATTGAGCATTCGATAGAGAGTTAATAATAAATATTTTTTGTTGCATTCTAATGAATAGAAAATTTGTATTTCTGACGTTTTGTGACTTCTTCTGAAGAAGTGGCTTACATTAAGTCACATAACGTCAGAAATACAATTTTTCTACTCATTGGAATGTAACAAAAATATATTCATGATTAATTCAGTAAAGGATGATAGCTCTGAAACAGTTGCACCTGATTTAGCGTAAAATTTGTTAATGTCACGTCGAAAATCTGATTCACCTGATGTGTTAACAAGTTGGATTTTAGATTTAGTCTTGTACAGTTAAAAATTGAATTATCATCTGATACATTTTAAAGGCTATAAATTTTATATATGACGTCAAAAATGACTAGTAATAATCGATAGACTATCTTATCTCAATAGTCGGCCAATGCCAAATGGTTTAAGATTATAGGTTGAAAGATTGTTAACATAAATTCAGTGTTTGTTGAAACTCATCAAGAAGGATGTTCGTTAGTTAGATTGATAGATAAATTCAATAGTTAAGAACCAGATAACACAGAAGGCTAGATATCATAGCACACTGTCCAAACGATTGTTAGTGTTTGATAAAAACACCACGTAGATAATACTGAAGACTAAAACTAATGTTTGAGTATCGAGATGATGAGTTAGTCCATCAGTCAGCTAGAACGTAGGACCAGGCACATATATGCATCGGTTCAAGTTGCCATACCTCATTAACACAACAAGATGAACACCGGATTCATAAAAGTAGTTAATTCAGAGGTGGTAATGTATAAGAGACAGATTGCATATAAGGATATAGTACAGGAAGATAGAATTAGTTCGTAGAAAGAAAGATATGAAGCGATTTTAATCTCTTAGTTTAAGAGAAGACAGAGAGTGTATACACCGACGCCATTGTGATCGATTCTGAGCCATGTCACCAAGAGTCTCCAATCATTGGTTACGATAGTCACGCGGACCCCAACCAACTAGTCTGCATCTACCAACATGGCTCAGACTAGAAGTTAATGACTTCAAGCACTGATGCCACGTTTTGGTTTGGCTGCCCCTAACTTTCTTCCAACCATCTCCAACACTGGTTAGCATTTCACGATGTGGTAATCGGTGTTCAGGCATACGTAACACTGTGGCTCAACCATCTCAGTCGATGAAGATTCACAACCTCATCAACTGATTTACCATCATTCCCTAATACCCTGCATCTAACCTCATTATTACTTACCCGGTGATCCCAGCAGTTGCCAGCAATATTTCTAAGGCATCTGTGGTCAAATACTAGTAGCTTACGAGTACTTTCTACTCGTGAGAAACATTAGCATATTAGAAAAGCGGCTTCAGTATTTTGCTCATGTTTTACACACTCTGTAGTTACTACCCCTAAATTACGTAGTAATGTTGAGACTGAGCGGAAAAGCACACTAGTGATCAATTTAAGCCATATTTGAAAATTGTATTTAGTATCTGTTGGCTCATCACTGGCTCTTTGAATGAATTCCTAAAAATTGCGCAGCTCAATATTTGATACACTAGCAAACATTGATCAGAATAAAATACAGTGGAAAGTGTATTGCACTTTCCGTAAATGTTTTCATAAAGATTGTGATGCATCGTCAAGCATAATCTGTTTTGGTTATGTTTCAATTGGAGATGTATCCTTTAATCCTTCCAATACTTTCTCTATCTAAATAATTTCTTTTAGTACTTCACAAAAACGTTATTTCGCTGCATGTTCTGTTCCTCTTAATATCATATTTTACAAAACCCTTTATGTATGGTAGATTTTCAAAATATCTACTGAATCAAATAATGTTAACAGTCTATTGAAGTTATTTATACCCCTTTCTGTTTTATTATTATTATTATTATTATTATTATTATTATTATTATTATTATTATTATTATAGATCCGAACGATATTTCACATAAATAATTAAATATTTATGAATCAAATCACCACCTTGGGACCTTTGTCTCAAGCGAATTAAAAGTAGTTTTTGTACTCAACATTTTCTCTCGGCTACTGTTAATTCTTAATTGCGTAACATTTCACATTTATGATGTTGACGATAAATGAATATGGTTTGAAACTACAATTTCCCCAAGACACTTCTAGCGGAATGAATACTAGGTAAATGCAAAGACAAGATAGTTAAAAAGCTGTCTGAATAATAGATTATAAATATTAAATTTAAGAAAACTATCAGGATTGTAAATGAAAATGAACTTGATCGATTGTTTTACTAACTTGCTAATCTTCTTTTATCACATTTAACCTTCAAGATGAGATTGTGAATAAGAAGAAAGCAAGAAGTGAGATTGACTTGTCTTGAGAAATTATGTGAGGCCGTTTGATCGTTCAGAGAAATGGAAAGTCATATAGAGTATGGATATAATAATAATATATGAGGTTCCAGTGAGATTTATACTTGATTGAGACAACTAAGTTATGTAATTCGGTGGATTAAACTTACATCTGTTACCCTTTGTCGCAAAGCATAGGCCTCCCACCACCATTCTCCATCCAAGTCTGTCCTATGCAATCCTTTCCAGTTCTTTGCAGTTGCTATTCATCCCTTTCATATCTGCTTCCAATTCTCAGTACAGTGTGTTTTTCGGCTTTCCTCTTTTCCGTTTCCCTTTAGGATTCCATGTTAGCGGTTGGTTCATGACGCAGTTTGGTGATTTCCACAATGTATGTCCTAATCAACTCTAGTGTCTTTTCTTAATTTCCTCTTCCGCTACGTGGGTTAAACATTTGACTGTTAATCGGAAGATTACTATTTATGGAGTTATGTATCAATTTTAATCAAACTTTTTTATGACACGTTCAATGGAATACCAGAAAAGTGGGAATCTAACTATGAAACGATAGTGATACATTTTTGAATCGAACAACTAGGTCTGACTATCCCCTAGAAAAAGCCTTATCTGTCTGTAATACTTAAACTATGTTGTTTAAATTGTTATTTAGACATGTTACCACTGGGTTTCTCAAGGTCAAAATAATCTTATGTACTAATGGATTCATGCTATGGCTTTTAGTACAGATTTATCAATATACGATAACTTTTAAAGAATCTATTATTATTTGAATAGTTTCATGGACTAACGTCAGTTAAAATATTATTAAAAATCAAAATGGAAAAATAGTTTCGCTTACATCTACCATAACAGTTACATGTTACTGTATTATATCCAGGGAAAGCTTGGATAATGTTCACTAAATATGGTGTAGCATTTATACACGGCTCTATTTCATTTTTTTACAAATTAATAAAGTAACAAAATCTAGTTTTTAAACTGAATGATTTACTCTTTGCTGATGATCAACTTCAAACAATGAACACCAACAGTATCGGTGGTGACTGAGTGGTTGGCAAAGACATTATTATATTACATAATAAAACAATATGAATCTGCTTCTTCACTTGCAAGATCGATTGAATTCTGAAAGCTGTATGTTTCAATAATTACATCAAAACTATTAACAATAACAAAAAGAGAAATAATGAAAACGAGAGTGAGAGAGAAGCGGAAACTAAGCTCTAACAGAAACAAGGATTTTCTGGTTAATCTCAACAGTTTATTTTGTAGACAAGTTAACCTGTTTATTCTTTGTTCTTCATTTGTTAAAATATTTAGAGGTTTGACTATCAACTAGCCTTTTTATTTCATTGTATTTCCATTCATATAACTATCGAGTCTTTGTCTAGTTGGATGAAAGTGATTTATGTTTTTCAAGTTGTAAGAAATTGAGGAGTGGAAATCAGACATGTAAAGATCATATGAAAATAACTTTACTCCTATTGGACGAAATACAAAAAATCAATCGAAATTCTGGTCAGCTGATGTCAGTCTGTAATGATTAATATCTTTAAATTATTCATATCCGACAATCAATCAGTTCATATTATTTGTTATTATCATGTGAGTAATTATCTATCATTATTTATGTATCTCTATAACCAAACGACAATCTAGATAACAACAAGTAGAGAACACTTAATCATTCACTTCAAAATTCAAGTGGTTTGTTTAACTTTTAGCATGAATTTCATCTGTAAGAACAATGGAATGTCCGGCGCTTTAACCGGATCCCAAACCAATGGTGCACATGGGCTCCAGTATCCTGCGGGAACAAATGGCGTATGATCACCGGCTACCATGGGACTGCATCTCCTTACGATGCTCCACTGCCTTGTGAGTTAGACCTTTAGGTCAAAGGCTCGGGGTGTGGCCCCCTAAGATAACCACCTGCTTCGGTCTGGGCACCCGGGCAGTATCGCATCCCACACGCAAATGATGAACTCTCTATGTCTATGGAAACACTATACCAAACAGATATAAGTTATGTTAGGATTTGAAGAGATGGGATTTTAATCAATTAATATTTTCAAAATTTTCGTGTTAATAATCATCAACATTTGAAATAATATTTTTTCAAAATCACTTTAAAATACTTCGTTCTGAACAGCATTTCCTTCCTGATTTGGGTTTTGTTTATTGTTGAGTTCTCCCTAACTCCACACAGGATCGTATCAATAACATCCAGGTCACAATATGGTTACAACATTTGTTAACCAGTTACTCAAAATCATTCCTCTAGCAATATACATAGTCTTTATCAAATTTCATAGCAGTTCAATCAACCTTAGTAACATGTAATATTTTTAAGGCTTGTTTGTTGTGGCTGTAAACTTGGATCGCATTTTACCTCGTGCCAATTGTTGTGTCCTTGACGGAAAGATTAGAGAGCAGCGTATTGTATCGATCGATTCAGTGGCACGTAAACACGTACGCACGGCCCAGAGTCTCGATTGGTCCCGCTTCCCTGTCTAGCCCAGCCAGTTGAGTCCAGAACGCAAGTCTTAGCCTCTGAGATACGAATCATTATATTTCAGACATACTCTATTTATATACCAATCAACCAGACCACATCGTACCATAAAATAGAAAACAACATTCGTACAATATTTGACAAGTGAAATAAATATTGACCAATAGAAAATGTCCATTTAAAGGACAAGGACACCATTAGACTTAACATGACAATTATTGGTATATTTTTCTGCACATCCTAATACTGTTATACAAAAAAAGTCAAACAGTTTGATACGTCTTGCAAATTGAACTCTATATTCGTTTCCTAAGCTATCCTGCAACTCCCAAGCTAGAACTATACAGCAACCTGAACAACGAGAGAGAAGACTCAAAGTATGCGGGAAGTACTTTACTCCAATGTTCATTTTAACAGAAAATATAGGGTTTTTATAATATCCTTAAATGTCCTTGGGTCGTTCGAAGATTCTGGAATGCTACTAAAGATAGTAGCAGTATAGCAATCACTCAATTAGAACCCCTACATGTGATGTTTCACTTCCTTGATATTTTTGGTTAAAACTTCAAGTGAACGCTGATTGGATGAAACGCTTCTTAGGATTTCCTGATCCTTGCTTGTCTTTTACAAGAAATTTTCTGGATCACTCCAACACAGTCCCCATATTTTAAAATAGAATATAATAAAACTTTTACCCCATAACTCATCATAAATGACCAAATGAAAAGGTTGAAATTATTAAATTATTTTTATATGATTGAAAAAGATCAGAACAACAAACGAACAATCAATTATTGTAATTCATCATACAGAGTACTAAAATCGATCACTAAATCAATAAATAATAACCGTTGTCAAACTGATAAAACTCACTTCACAGTTGTCTTCTTTGACTATACATCAAACTCCATGTATCACGATTACAAATCAACTAGTTTGTCGACCAAGGTACATCTCTATTGTGTAGTGAGTATTTCAATGACATGAGTAGGTGTTAATGAATATTAAATCAGTGAGTTTTCAATAGTTTCCGTCATTTGCACTCAATATAGTTGCGAATTAGATATTTTAGATACACCAATGTGCTTTAGTATTAATTAATATAAGCTTGAATTTCAGGATAAATAAAAGTATTAGATCTTGTCGATGGAGATCTGATCAAGTTGTGTGAAACAACAATTGTACTTGAGAACTCCAAATAAACTGAGGACTAAGTAACGTTTCTAATAATGAAATCACATAATTTTTATACTACCCTAATGAATAAAAAGTTGAGTTTGTGACACAAATCCCCTAAGCGTTACCAATTCAGTTTTCCTATTTATCGGAATACTATAAATATATTAAAGTTGGTAATAATAGTTAGTTGAAAGTCACCAACAAAAAACTGCTTTTCTCAAGAAGTTAGTTGTAAAAGACAGTAAGTAATATGGAATAAATGTAGTTATTTAATAGTTGAATTTTTGAGTCGATTAAAGCTAAACCACCATGGAAAACCTGGAAGAATTGAATGGCTGTTTCGTCCTACTACGGGACTCCTCAGTAGTGCACACCCACGATCCCGCACACGGGACTCGAACCCTGGGATCTTCGGTCTCGTACGTGGACGCTTAACCTCTAGACCAATGAACCGGCATCCAACAGTGTTAATGTCTCACACTAAAACGAAACGGATGTCCATTGTTCCCAGGTTTTCCATTGTGGTCTAGCTTAAATCGACTGACAAATTCATCTATTAAATTACTACAATCTTCACAAAGCCCTATTCTGGTAAAGTTATTTATGATACGAAAATCATTATTAGTTTATAGGATGGATTACAATTAATTATCAATCCAACTTTCACATCCTCTAATCTATTTTTACTTTGATTAATCATATCTGTCACATGTCATACATATCATATCATGTGTTATGCCTATCAAATGTTTTAAAATACTAAGTGCCAACAAATTGCATGATAAATTAGGTAGCTTATGCATAAATGACAATTGCAGGAATTAAGAGACTTCAAAAATAAAAATTTTTCAGATTAACATTGCTAATCTACTAAACATTTACAACTGGCTAATCAAATAATAGTAAGCCAATTTTATTCCTTGTTTCTGTGTAATCACACAGGTGTTTGGTGATCATGAAAGAAAAATATAATCATTATGAAGAGGATCTATAATTTATGAACGAACCTCTTAGATTTTTGTGTGCTTCATTTATCTGCATGGTTAAAGTACTTATTAACTTACTTACCTACGTCTGTTACCTTCGTCAAAGAGCATAAGCCTCCCACCACCATTCTCCATCCAAGTCTGTCCTACTCAATCCTTTCCAGTTCTTTACAGTCGCTATTCATCCCTTTCATATCTGCTTCCAATTCTCAGTACAGTGTGTTTTTCGGCCTTCCTCTTTTCCGTCTCCCTTCAGGATTCAGTGTTAGCACTTGGTTCGTGATGCAGTTTGGTGATTTCCACAATGTGTGTCCTATCCACTTGCAGTGACTTTTCCCAAAATACTCCTCATCTGGAACCCGGTTTGTTCTCTCCTATATTAGGCTGTGACTGATGATATCTGGTCAACGGACATTGAGAATCTTTCATAGACTATTGTTTGTAAATACTTGTACTTTTTTGATGATGGTTGTAGTATTTCTTCACGTTTAATAGCATCTTAATATTATAACTGATTTCAATTCGTGATAAAAAAAACCTTAACTCTAATTCGTAACCTTAACGTTTAATTCTAACTTTTAATCCAAAATCTTCAAACTCATTTATAATCTTGTTTCGACCTTGGCAAGTTGTTGAAATTTTTGAAAATCACTTTAGTACCACTCAAGCGTTGTTTGTAAATCGTACTTTCAACTGTTAAATGTTATAAGGAATTAACAGAGTTATTATTCATATACATTTTTCAGGTAAACGCAAGTGAATGTTACCGTGCAACATCAAAAAGTTGATTAACATTCATGTGTTCAAAATAATAATAATAATAATAATAATAATAATAATATTATTATTATTATTATTATTATTATTAATAACGGTTAATTACAATCAATTTTTTACACGTAAGTGTGGAAAATGAAAAAGAAAAAGAAGCTATTCTAGGGCTATTGCCCATTTCAAGCTCGGGTAAACAAGGAGAGTTGGGCATGCAGTAAATGACATATTTCGTAAAAAAACAACTTTGCTAAAACCAAAGTAAACAAATTACACTATTTAAACTCTGCAATCTGAGTTGAAGGATCTTCATTCAAAACAATTATGACGCCTCATGGTGAACGCCGAGATTCTTCCGAATTCACGAGCCGATGCCCCTTCTAACAATCAGAGCAGCAATTAAGATAGACACATGGAATGTTCAGACAATGTGGGAGATCGAGAGGACAAGTCGAATAGCTACGGAAATGAAGAGATACAACTTGGTAGTACTTCGAATAAGAGAAACACATTGGACCCAAGCTGGACGGCAAAGGCTAGCTTCGGGAGAGATGCTGCTGTACTCCAGTCACGAAGAGGAACATGCTCTACACACCCAGGGAGTTTCTCTGATGCTGTCCAAAGAAGCACGTAAAGCACTTATAAGGTGGGAGTCTTGTGGATCCAGGATCATCAAAGCATTGTTCAAAACAAAGAATGAGGGAATCACAATGAATGTTATCCAATGTTGTGCACCCACCAATAATAGCAATGACGATGATAGATATCAGTTCTATGAGAGGCCGCAATCAATCATAAAGAAGTGATCATGAAAGTACCTGACCATCCTGATGGGAAACCCGAACGCCAATGTCGGAATGGACAACAACGGTTATGATGATATCATGGGACGACATGAACTGACTGGGAGAAAGGAACGAGAATGGTGACACATTTGCAAATTTATCTGCATTCAACAAGATGGATAAAGGCTGCTCAATATTCCCACACAAACGCATACACAAAGCTACATGGATCTCACCAGATCACACTACACACAACCAGATCGATCATATTTGCATCACTAAAATATTCCGAAGGTCGATGGAGGGCATGAGAAGCAGGATAGGAGCTGACATAGCTTCAGATCAGCATTTACCTGGCGATTGCACTGGACGACTGGACAAACATTACAAATCCTCAATACAGTCTTCCCTCGACATACTGACAAACTCAACCTGTTCAAGTTAATTCTCATCAACAGACTCCGAGCTTTACAGGACCTACTGAAGAAGATCGAAGAAGCACTAACCTCAGTGTGTCAGGAGGTGCTGGGTGTTATATCCCGTAAGAAGTATCATCATAAGGAATGGATCTTCATTGAAACCTTGAACAAGATTCAAGAAAGGGGGAACGAGAAGATAGCAATTAACAACGACCAAATGAACAAGAACAGAGAAAGTCAAGGCACAATCTGAATACGCAGAAGCAAACAAACAAGTGAAGAGGGACATAAGAGACGAGAAGTAGAAATACGTCGAAGAGATAGGTGACCTGGCCCTCTATCCCATAGACGCGGACAAATGCAGGTCAAGACAGTCAATGTAGCAGCAGCCTCTTCATCTGCAGGCCTTAACATACACAAGGGAAGAAGCAAGATCCTCAAATACATCACGGAGAGTATCAACTCAGTCACACTTGATGGAGAAACTCTGGAAGAGGTGTCAACTTTCACGTATCTGGGTAGTATCATTAATGAACCTAGAGGATCGCATGCAGACTTAAAGGCAGGGATCGGCAAAGCAAGGACAGGATTTCTACAACTGAAAAACGAATGGAACTCAAAACAACTGTCTGCAAACCAACATCGAAGTCAGAATCTTCAATACGAACGTCAAGACAGTCCTACTGTACGGATCTGAAATATCAAGAGACCTAGCACAACCATCATCAAAAAGGAGCAAGTATTTACAAACAATAGTCTATGAAAGATTCTCAATGTCCGTTGACCAGATATCATCAGTCACAGCCTAATATAGGAGAGAACAAACCGGGTTCCAGATGAGGAGTATTTTGGGAAAAGTCACTGCAAGTGGATAGGACACACATTGTGGAAATCACCAAACTGCATCACGAACCAAGTGCTAACACTGAATCCTGAAGGGAGACGGAAAAGAGGAAGGCCGAAAAACACACTGTACTGAGAATTGGAAGCAGATATGAAAGGGATGAATAGCGACTGTAAAGAACTGGAAAGGATTGCATAGGACAGACTTGGATGGAGAATGCTGTTGAGTGGCCTATGCTCCCCCATGAGAGGTAACATGTATAAGTTCTGAATATAAAGGGATCCTGAATGTCCTATTTTCTTTTCGTTTTTGTTTATGAATTATTAACGTTGAAGTGTTTTCACGCCAGTTACGATACTATAGTGTCCCAAATCGAATCATTTGGTATCAAAGAAATTTAATCGTACTGAAATTACAAACCACTGTAGTCCTGTACCGAACCTTCGTCAAAAGTTATAACACGTATATTCTACACTGTACAATATAAAGCATTCTATGGAGACAACTTCCGATTAATGATATAAATGCTTCCCAACAATCAATTGTATTTCCAAAATTTTTAGTCAACGAAATTAAAACGAATTAACACTATTTTTGTAGTTGTTGAACAACTAATCGTTTCAAGATGAGTCAAATGTGTGCAATAATTAGCTGAAATTACAGCTTAGAAATAAGAATATCACTTAACTAATAATAAACTTCCAGACAAATCGAGAGTGGCAAAGCAGCAGGACCAGACAACATCCCAGCAGAGGCACTAAAAGCAGACGTGGCGATAACTGCAAAGATACTTTACATTATCTTGAGCAAGGTTTGGGATGAAGAACAAGTACCAAAAGACTGGAAAGAAGGACTTCTGGTTAAAATACCAAAGGCGATCTCAGCAACTGTGATAACTGCTGGGGCATCACTCTTCTCTCAATACCAGGAAAATTCTTCAACAGGGTATTGTTAAACAGAATGAAGGACTCCGTAGATGCCCAACTTCGAAACCAATAGGCTGGATTCCGTAAAGATCGATTGTGTACAGACCAAATCGCAACACTATGGATCATTGTAGGACAATCAATTAAATGAAATTCATCACTCTACAACAACTTCATTGACTACCAGAAAGCATTTTATAGCATGGACAGAACAACACTATGGAAGCTTCTTCGACACTAAGGCGTGCCCCAGAAGATAGTCCACATCATACAGAATTCCTACGATGGATTAAACTGCAAAATTGTGCATGGAGGACAGCTCACAGACTCGTTCGAGGTAAAGACCGGTGTCAGGCAAGGTTGCTTACTCTCACCCTTCCTTTTCCTCCTGGTGATCGACTGGATCATGAAGACGTCAACATCTGAAGGGAAGCACGGGTTACAATGGACACCTAGGATGCAGTTGGATGATCTGGACTTCGCAGATGATCTGGTTCTTCTATCCCAAACGCAACAACAGATGCAGGAGAAGACGAACAGTGTGGCAGCAGCCTCAGCAGCAATAGGTCTCAATATACACAAAGGGAAAAGCAGGATTCTCCGATACAACACAGAATGCACCAATCCAATCACAATTGACGGGGAAGATTTGGAAGATGCAAAAACCTTTACATATTTGGGCAGCATCATTGATGAACAGGGTGGATCTGATGCAGATGTGAAGGCGCGGATCGGCAAAGCAAGAGCAGCATATTTACAACTGAAGAACATCTGGAACTCAAAACAACTGTCAACCAACACCAAGGTCAGAATTTTCAATACAAATGTCAAGACAGTTCTACTGTATGGGGCAGAAACTTGGGGAACTACGTAAGCCATCATTCAGAAGATACAAGTGTTTATTAACAGTTGTCTTCGCAAAATACTTCGCGTCCGTTGGCCAGACACTATCAACAACAACCTACTGTGGGGGAGAACAAACCATATCCTAGTGGAGCAAGAAACCAGGAAGAAGAGCTGGAAGTGGATAGTACATACAATGAGGAAAGCAGCCGACTGCGTCACAAGACAAGTCCTCACATGGAATCCTGAAGGTCAAAGGAAAAGAGGAAGACCAAAGAACACATTACGCTGGAAAATGGAGACAGACATGAGAAAAATGAACAAAAACTGGATAGGACTGGAAAGAAAGGCCCAGGACAGAGTGGGTTGGAGAATGCTGGTCGGCGACCTATGCTACATTGGTAGTAACAGGAGGAAGTAAGTAAGTAATAACAAATTTGTTATTCTCAGTCGATGAATTATTAGACGATTATAATTGCCAACTGCGTAATGTAAAAACACAACAATCGATTGTAGGTTCACGTATTCGGAGCTTTGAGTGACTTTTGTAACTTACTTACTTACTTACGCCTGTTACTCCCAATGGAGCATAGGCCGCTGACCAGCATTCTCCAACCCACTCTGTCCTGGGCCTTCTTTTCTAGTTCCCTCCAATTCTTGTTCATTTTTCTCATGTCTATTTCCATTTCTCGGCGTAATGTGTTCTTTGGTCTTCCTCTTTTCCTTTGGCCTTCAGGATTCCATGTGAGGGCTTGTCTTGTGTCCTATCCACTTCCAGCGCTTCTTCCTGATTTCTTCCTCCGCTGGGATCTGGTTTGTTCTCTCCCACAGTACGTTGTTGCTAATAGTGTCCGGCCAACGGATCTGAAGTATTTTGCGTAGACAACTGTTAATAAACACCTGTATTTTCTGGATGATGGCTTTCGTAGTTCTCCAGGTTTCTGCCCCATACAGTAGAACTGTCTTGACATTTGTAT
Organism: Schistosoma mattheei; assembly: GCA_944470405.2. Taxonomy (NCBI): domain Eukaryota; kingdom Metazoa; phylum Platyhelminthes; class Trematoda; order Strigeidida; family Schistosomatidae; genus Schistosoma; species Schistosoma mattheei. The sequence continues at coordinate 36,459,411 of OX103945.1, forward strand.
TGAAAATCCTGACCTTGGTGTTGGTTGACAGTTGCTTTGAGTTCCAGATGTTCCTCAGTTGTAAATATGCTGCTCTTGCTTTGCCGATCCGCGCCTTCACATCTGCATCAGATCCACCCTGTTCATCAATGATGCTGCCCAAATATGTAAAGGTTTTTACATCTTCCAAATCTTCTCCGTCAATTGTGATTGGATTGGTGCATTCTGTGTTGTATCGGAGAATCCTGCTTTTCCCTTTGTGTATATTGAGACCTACTGCTGCTGAGGCTGCTGCCACACTGTTCGTCTTCTCCTGCATCTGTTGTTGCGTTTGGGATAGAAGGGCCAGATCATCTGCGAAGTCCAGATCATCCAACTGCATCCTAGATGTCCATTGTATCCCGTGCTTCCCTTCAGACGTTGACGTCTTCATGATCCAGTCGATCACCAGGAGAAAGAGAAAGGGTGAGAGTAAGCAACCTTGCCTGACACCGGTCTTTACCTCGAACGAGTTTGTCAACTGTCCTCCATGCACAATTTTGCAGTTTAATCCATCATAGGAATTCTGTATGATATTGACTATCTTCTGAGGCACGCCGTAGTGTCGAAGAAGTTTCCATAGTGTTGTTCTGTCCACGCTATCAAATGCCTTTTCGTAGTCAATGAAGTTGATGTAGAGTGATGAATTCCATTCAATTGATTGTTCCACAATGATCCGTAGAGTTGCGATTTGGTCTGTACACGATCTATCCTTACGGAATCCTGCCTGTTGGTCACGAAGTTGGGCGTCTACGCAGTCCTTCATCCTGTTTAACAATACCCTGTTGAAGACTTTTCCCGGTATTGAGAGAAGAGTGATGCCCCTGTAGTTATCACAGTTGCTGAGATCGCCTTTCTTCGGTATTTTGATCAGAAGTCCTTCTTTCCAGTCTTTTGGTACTTGTTCCTCATCCCAAATCTTGTTGAAGAGAATGTGGAGTATCCTTGCAGTTGCCGCTACGTCTGCTTTTAGTGCCTCTGCTGGGATGTTGTCCGGTCCTGCTGCTTTGCCACTCTTGATTTGTCTGATGGCCATGCTGATTTCTTCAATTGTTGGTGGGCCAACATTGATTGGGAGGTCCGTGGGTGCTGCTTCGATGTTGGGTGGGTTCAGTGGAGCTGGTCGATTCAAGAGTTCTTTGAAGTGTTCTACCCACCTGTTTTGTTGCTCTTCAATGTTGGTGATTACCTCGCCTTCCTTGCTTTTCACTGGTCGTTCTGGTTTGCGGCGATTTCCAGAGAGTTTCTTTGTCGTGTCATACAATTGTCTCATGTTTCCTTCTCTTGCAGCCTTTTCCGCCGTCGTTGCTAAATCTTCCACATATTTACGTTTGTCGGTTCTGATGCTCCTCTTCACTTGTTTGTTTACTTCTGTGTATTCAGCTTGTGCCTTGGCTTTTTCTGCTCTTGTTCGACTGGTATTGATTGCTGCCTTCTTGTTCCTCCTTTCTTGAATCTTATCCAGTGTATCAACAGTGATCCATTCCTTGTGATGGTGCTTCTTGTGACCCAGGACCTCATGACATGTTGAAGTGATTGCCTCTTTGATCCCCTTCCAGTTGCTCTCCACAGTAGTTCCTTCTCCATTGAGTAGATCATGAAAGGCCTGGAACTTGTTGCTGAGGACTATCTTGAATTTGTTGAGTTTGTTAGTATCCTGAAGAAAGGCCGTATTGAACTTTTGTGATATTGTCCGCCCCGTTGTCCAGTGCTTCTTGAGTTTCAATTTCATCTTGGCGACCAGCAAGTGATGATCTGATGCTATATCAGCTCCTCTCTTGGTTCTCACGTCCTCTATAGTCCTCCTGAACGTTTTGTTGATGCAAATATGGTCGATTTGGTTTTGTGTATAGTGATCCGGTGAAGTCCATGTGGTTTTGTGTATGCGTTTATGTGGGAATATGGTGCCGCCTATGACCAGCTTATTGAAGGCACATAGATTTGCAAATCTCTCACCATTTTCGTTTCTTTCTCCCAGTCCGTGTCGTCCCATGATGTCTTCATATCCAGTGTTGTCCGTTCCAACCTTGGCGTTGAAATCTCCCATCAGAATGGTCAGGTCCTTTGTTGGGCACTTCTCGACGATTGACTGCAGCCTATTGTAGAATTGATCTTTAGCGTCTTCATTGTAGTCGTTGGTAGGCGCATAGCATTGGATGATGTTCATTGAAATACCCTCTTTCTTTGTTTTGAACGAGGCTTTGATGATCCTTGGTCCATGAGATTCCCATCCTATAAGCGCATTTTGCGCTTGTTTGGACAGCATCAATGCAACTCCTTGTGTATGTGGTGCATTTTCATCTTCATGGCCGGAGTATAACAGGAGCTCTCCTGTAGTTAGTCGTTGTTGTCCAACTTGTGTCCAATGTGTTTCACTGATCCCAAGTACCTCTAGGTTGTATCTTCTCATTTCTGCAGCAATTTGGAAGGCTCTCCCGGTGTCCCACATTGTACGAACATTCCATGTACCTAAATAAATGGTCGCTCTGGTTGTCAGAAGGGGCATCGGCCTCGTAACTTCCGAAGGAATTCGGCTTTCATCATGAGGCGTCATAATTCTTCTAAATGAAGACCTTCTGACTCCCAGGGCAGAGTTTAAAAGGTTTGAATAATTTTTTCTGGTTAGCGTTTTTTTAGCGAGTTAGTTTTCTACGGGATGGGGACGCTAACCCCATGCCCAACCCTCCTCCTTTATCCGGGCTTGGGACCGGCAGTAGCCCCCGGAGGGACTCCAGGCGGAGTTGACTTTTGTAAGTCTAGATCGAAACTGCAACCCAATTGCATTAATCACTTAGCTATCGCTCCAACATGATATATAAGTGCTTGGTGGTCGAGAAAAAAAAGTTGTATTGATGTTTAACCTTGGATCTGTCTGAAAAGAACTGTGAATGATCATCCCGTTGAGATTGATAGTTTTCGCTCGAATACTCGTTTGTTTATTATGTTCAGAGAGGGATTTTGTGGACATTATAGAAATTTAGTAGTTGAATTCATAAGTCAATTGAAGTTAGACCACCTGGATTCGAATCTCACGAGGCGGGATCGTGGATGAGCACTGCTGAGGATTCCCATACTAAAGCGAGATGGCCGTCCAGTGCTTCCAGGTTTTCCATGGTGGTCTAGATTCAGTTGACTCATGAATTCGACTAATAAATTTATTATGTGTCAGGTACCAGGTACGATGATTAAAGATAAGAAAGGCATCATTAAATTATATGCGTTTTGGAAACTATAAGATAGGTGAGATTCAAGCATGACTAGGCTAGTGCGAGTTATTCACTTGAAAAAGATCACCGTGCAGTCTAGGAGTCTAAATAAATTTATGGGTTGTACCCATCCTTACTAAACTCCTAGTATTAAAGCCTAGGCCGTCGCCTTTCTTACAGATCAATCAAGCGCCCAATAAAGACAAGAATGAATTGTGCATTCCAACCGTTACTCAACGCCATTACGCGGTTGTCGGATTTCATTGAAATTAGAAACTGATCTAAGTCAGACAACCACTGAGAACCTAGAAGGCCTTTTCGTCCTGGCCTAGGATTCTCCAGCAGTACACACCCACAACCTCGCAACCGGAGCGACTAGCTTTGAAAAAAAATCTCCGGGGTTTTGTGAGATGTGAAGCTAAACCGTGGCTAGTGTGAGGTTACCTACGAAGATAATGGAAAACTGCGGCGCAATATGGTGGGCTGACTGAAGTTAAGGTTGTACATCATTGAGTAGCGGATCAGTGGTCCAGAGTTTAGGCGTTGGAGCGAGAGGTCCTGGGTCCGATTACCAGGTGTGGAGTGATGGACGCGTACTTCTGAGGAGTCTCATACTAGGATGAAGTGGCCTCTAAGTTTTCAGTGGTTGTCTTAGATTGGTTCGTGGTTTAAATAAAATTACTTGAAACATCTAACCATGAATTGCTGATGTAAAGAACCTCAAGGACTAAACCAACAGTTTTCTGTATTCTCCAATGCTAAAAGTAAACACCCTTATGAATTTATACCACTCTTCAACCAATATCCAGTTTTCAGATAGACGATAGTTAGGATCGTTACTATTAATTACTTGTTTTTAAAATTTCAACCCCATTGTTTCCTATTTAAAATATATTGAACTTAAGAAATAAATAATTACGCCATAACACAAATATTACTGTATTCAAAGATAATTTATATTTTATTCATACTTACACACACAAAGCATTAATACATTTGACAAAAGTATGAAGGGGAAAAAATGAAGAATTATCCGAAATCGTTAATAACATCGTAATCGTCAATTTATGGTTTAAAAAAAATCACCAAACAGATAGACATACACAAATGTGCGTGGAAGTACCCGCACGCATACATACACATAAAGATGAGGAACAGACAACAAATAAAGAAGTTTGAGGAAAACTACCGCGGAATCGCAACAATTAGTGAATAAAAAAAGGCAAGAAGAGTAGAGTATTCGGTAAAAGAACAAGTAGATTGATGATAAATAACGTCAGCAAGAATAAACAATAATAACACGTAATAAACGCCGCATTCCAGACGATTTTACCTACCTGTATATTTTTTGAGAATTAGAATTTTTCCCTTTTTGTGTTAACACAAGTAAATGAGTGAGTGGAGAGTCGCGGCAGTAAATATGATGGACTTGAAAAGTCTTATTTTGTATTTCTTTAATAAGAAAAACTGAGTGATGTTACACATAAATGTAGAAATAGGAATAAATTTCCCTATTGAAAAAAAATATAACAAAATGGCAATTAATCATTTATGAAATAATTAATAGAAGAGAAGGAGACAAACAGTATCTCATCACTGACAACTAGCTGGTGTCTACGATAGACACCAAGGTTAGCTCATGTGATTTGAGTTGGAGAGTGGGGGCGAGAACAGGAAGGAGATAAAAGAATCAAACATTATGATATAGATTGGATAATAATATGAGCCTAATATGTGAACCGGGTGATATGATATTGTTTTTAGATGTCTAGCGTTGATGACGATAAACAGGAAAAAGAGGGAGAAATGCAATTTCATTTCCTTGAAGCATAGTCTCTTCAATATGTTTAATACATTTTGCTTTGGTATAACAATTGTATCGCTCGAAGTTCCCGCGCCCATCACAGAGTAGTAATAATCCAGTAAGGAATAATTCAAAAAACAAACACATGAAAAAGTGATTATAATAATATTATATAATTGCCCATCTTCCCATTGTAAAACGTGGTATGTTGAAAAATCAGATAAGAGACAAGAAATAAACGAATTAGAAAGAAAGGAAACAGAAGCACGGTGGGATTGTTCAAAATATCATTTCACTTTTTCTTATTAACTAGTGATGGAGAGAAAAGACAGCAAAGAAGGGGATTTTGTGTTTACACGTAACATATTGATACAATGTAAACTAAAACTGGATATATACCAGAAAATAGTGCACACAAAGTGAGAACAAATAGTTTAGCACATATATATCTTCCCTATTTTGTCTTAATAGGTATATTCCGTTTACATGTATTTAAGGAAGGAAACAACAGAGCAAGAGTGGTGGTGGTGAGAGAATAGCAAACGTACGATGTATGTGTGTATAGGCGCGTAGTGAGGGAGAGGTCACACAAAAATGATAATGACACTAATGATGATAGTTGCCATGATGATAGATTTTAATGGAACCTAAATATACAAATAATTTGTAAAAACAAGAAAACGATAAAGAAAACTGAAAAATGTATAAGATAATTAACGTGATCTGATAGCCTATTAGTAATTATTCGACACCTAATAATAAAAAAGCGTAGATCTTATTTGTTTAGAAGAAATGTGACAGTTGGTGGTAGAAACATTGAAACATGAACACACGTACACATCAACATAAAAAAGAGATTATTTTGACGATAAATGGAATAAATATAAAAGGAAAACTAAAAAGTAATGATCAAAAGAGAATTATTTCAGGTGAACGAATCACTTTGTTGAAGTAATAGTTAATGAGAAGATCGAGGGAATACACTGATAAGTATAAAGAGACCTTTATTTGAATACTACTGTGCTATGTGTAGCAACAAAAGCAGTAGTAATGGTAGTAGGGATAGAGGCATATTGTCAGTTTACAAGTATAGAGATTGTATTTGTCATTTCCTTTATCAATTAAGTGACACTTTCTATTTTCATGCTGCCTATCCCCCCTCAGTTTTTATCATCATCAGCTACATTATACAGCTTGATGGGTCAATTTACTATCATAAACGTTATCATCAGATGTGTTAGTCAATGAAATATCTTTTAATACTGATGGAGTGGAATGATGTTGTTTACCATCAATGATGATATTTCTATCATTTTGAATATTATTGACGTTTGAATGGAAACTAGGTGTACTTAAGACAAATGGGATTTTTCTTTGAACTGAAAATGATTTCTGATTATCACCATTACCATTATTGTTATTATTATTATTATCATCATCATTATTATGAACATGATTATCAGTCACCATGACTGACAGAATAAAATGTTGATTCGAAATGGTGTTAATTTCATTATTCAATGAATTGGAAATTTTACATTGATTATTTAATTTGTCATTATGCTCTTCATTTTTTATGGATCGTGTTGTTGTGATTGTTGTTGATGATGGTGGAGGGACATAGGTAGTGACTTGTACAGGAACGGGTACAAAACTTGTCGACGGTACTCCTGTGGCTAAAGCAGCAGCCTCAGCTAATGCAACCGCACTGGCCGATGAAGAAGCAGAGATTAAAAGTAAGGGGAAAGATGACGTGCTACTACTACTACTTACAAAGTTTGATGTAGTGATGGCGGGGTAGTATAAGTTTGAGAACAATTAGATGAATGTGGTATGATTTTAGAATTATTATTGTTATTATAATTGGAAGAAGATTGTTGAACATTTGAAAATGATGATGATGATGTACTAATCTGATTAGCTGACGATGAATGAAGAGATGTCGGGATTGTGATAGACGGAGAGAGCATCATAATAACATGTGCACCGTTGACATTCATTTGATTCGCTAACATAGACGATGATGATGGTGATAATGTGGTAGCACCATTAGGTAAATTTCCATGTGAATATTTCAACTGTTCCGTAGGTGGTTTATTGATTGTAGATTCTGGCATAATTGATTTCATAGGACTGGAATTTACAGAAACACGTGTACACTCACTTTTGATGCTTGAATCGATCTATGAAAACATTAAAAATATATATACCTGATTATTCTTTCATATTTATAATTCCTATAAAATATAATTAAACTTGAAATATGGAATTCTGGTTTTTAGTGCAGGATGCGTAGAGAAAGAAAAGTCCCATTGAGTGACTGACTAATCCGTTACTGAATGTGTAGTTTCAAACGAGGATAATACCATATATAATAAAAACATGTTAGCAGGATCAATGAAGAGAATGGGGTTATAATAACTATTTTATTTTTAGCTTGTTTTAAATTAACCTAAGAGTATATCATGTTTTTGTGAAGCACTAGACATATAACATATGTTACATAAAAAATCTAAGTAAAATTTTTTAAACATTGTTCAAGATGCAAGCTTGGATAGGTAGGTAGGTACAGCTACTCACTTACGCCTTTTATCCCTCGTAAATGAACAGGATTCTCCAACCAACTCTATTTCGGGCCCTCCTTCCCAGCTGTTCCCAATTGCTACTCATTCTTTTTATGTCTGCCTCCATTTCCTGGCGCAATGTGTTTTGGGTCTGTTTCTTTTTCATGTCTTGTGGATTTCAAATTAGAGTTTGACTTGTGATGCAGTTTAATGATATCTGCAATGCATGCCCTGTACACTTTCAGTGTCTTTTCCTAATTTCCTCTTCAGTTGGAAGCCGATTTGTTCTCTGCCACAGGTTATTTGCTGATGGTATCTAGCCAACCGATATGGAGTATCTTGTGTAGACAACTTTTTGATGATAATTGTAGTCCTCCAGGTTTCAGTTCCACATAATAGGATTTTCTTGATGTCTGCATCGAAAATTCCGACTTTAGTATTAGTTGACGGTTGTTTCGAGTTCCGGATGCTCTCAATTGCAAGAGTTCTGTCATTGCTTTGCCGACTTTTGCCTTTACATTTACATCAGATCCTTCCTGTTTATCAATGATGCTGTCCAGTTACGTAGAAGTACCACCTCTTCCAGAGCTTCTCTATCAAATGTGATTAGATTGGCGCTCGCTGTTTTATTTTCGGATCTTGCTTTTCCCGTTGTGTAGGTACCGTGATAAATCACTTTAATAATCCTGAACTATGGTGACCCGCATTCTAAACGTGAGGGTTAGTGATACTAGCAAGTTTCCTAAACCGTAACAGGCAGATAGGGATTTGAAACTGCTACTCAATGGCTTAAATTTGAACGCCTTAACTACTGAGTCATTGCTCCACTACAATGAATGAACTATTTGATTCTACAATTATGTTCAAAGAAATGAAGAATAGTTCAAAGGTGAAACGAAACATAACGTTTAATAATTTCACACAATTTCAATAAATTTGCGCCTAATGTCGCTCACTAGATAATAAGTAATGCTTCAAAAATTTCTATGATAAAATAGTAGTAAGCTATTATTATTATTGTTCTTTGTTCTATGAAACAACGGATAATATTTATAGCTGAAGTAGATGAACTTACAAAAGAGTTTTACATTTACTAAGAGAAAATAACTCAATGTATAAACCATTCCCATCACTTCTCAAGAAAATAAAATCTCAAAAAATTATCAGTGATCAAACACAAAAAACAATAGCTACTCACATAAGTATTAAGATTATGACTAATAACATCAGTAGTTGTTGTTGGATTAGAGGTAGTAGTAACAGCATACTCAGGAAGCATTGTTGACTGACTAATAACAGATGATAATTGTTGATAATTATTAACAAGATTATTCCTGTTTTGAACTGATATGATATCATTACTATTATCCGAATTGCTAGATTGTTTCTGACAAATTGTATTAAAATTATAAACAGTACCTTCTTTGAGTGTGTGAGATAATTGATGTGATACAGTATTGTTATGTTCATTATGCGGTATAGTTTGTATAAGACCATTGTGTTTGCGTTCTACCACCGGTGTGGATCCATTTAATTTATTATTATTATTATCATATATATTGGATACATCCATTTCTACAGTCCTAGCAGTTTGTAGTTTTAAGAAACAATGATGTTGATGAACTTCATTTGTATAATCAAATATTTCATTACGATTATGAATATTGTCAGAAGTATTAGAGAGTGCTAATTGATTATTACTATTGTCATTGTTATTATGGGTATGAGAACGATGTTTATGTGTACTATGTGGTGAACGAAATAATAAATCCGCTGTTATCGGTTTCCTTGCATTGTAATGAATAGTGGAAGATGTCGTTGAATGATTGATTTTCGAAATATACGAGTCTTCATCACTATTATTATTATTAAAAACACCGGGATAATAGTTGCTACCCACCGTTGAAGTACATAAATCAACACTGGAAAGAGTGGCATATTTCCTCTTCTTGTTATCATTACTAATAAAAATATTATCTTTTGATAATTTGAAAAATCCGAACCATTTGACACTGTTGTCAACTCAGAGGAATACTGTTTTGAACTGTTAATGTGATTTTTAATATTATCCGAACCGGTTAGTGTACGGGTAAGAACAGAAAAATGATTTTGATAAGGTGTTTTTATTAACGATTTTTTCTCTTCAATTAAATGTTTAGAAAGTGTCAAATTATCTAAAAGTTTTGATGAATGAACTGGAAAAGAAACAATGAAGCAACGACGAGCATTAGCATAGTTTTTAATGAAAAAATTTAGAAAAAATAAGCATATTCAGATTATACTGATCACAATATATATTACATAATAATAATAATTTTGTTTTTAACAGTAAGGTTATTCAGATATATGAGTAAGCGGGTAAACAACTTCGGGTCTGATATAAATTTACATCAGTTTAAAAAGTAGCCAAGTTTATATTAACACCATATATTTCATTCAATCTAGATATAAAACTTTGAAGGATTATCATCAATGTGATTGCTTTACATAGTTATTGGAGAAACTACATGCAATTTCCCTTTTGACAAGTGTACCATTTGAATACACTAGTGATAGTTATAGAATGATCATCACAATGGAGTATATCAGTGATTATGGTTATTAGTGAAGAAAAATTTCTTACGTAGTTATCATCATTACTATGATCGACTATTTGAACTATGTAATCGAATAGGAATTAAGTGAAAAATTTTTCAGAGACCTACTTTACGGTTAGATTAGAGGTTAAATCAATGATAGCGAGACTTTCGTTCTTTCTAGACAGCATTATCAGTACTACATTCAAACTAAAGTGAGCTATTTGAATTTCTTCACATATGACTTAGAGCTTGTTTTGTCAACATTAAATCAAAATAGAATTGTAAACAATAACAGAACAAGTGTTTACACCACCAACCAATCAAATCTCGTGTTAACAAAACAAGATGTTAGCATATTTAGAAGAATATGAATAGCTCACATCTATCTGAAGTTTGTGCTAGTATGTCTAGTAAGATAAAGAAAATTTCACGAATGAACCTTTCACCTTAGAGAACATAACTCCACTAAAATTATTTCATCTTAACATCTGATCTGTTAGAAGTCCTCATAGAGCAAATATTCATTTATTTGAATTTGAACTTCTATAGTGTATAGATTCCTCTATTTTGGTATTACTATTATTTTAAATTATTTTGCCCCTAATATCCACATGTTATTGTACAATGTAACTGCATTTAAATGTTCAAGATTTGTTTATATGCATACGACTGGTAAAGCAAAGGAAATATGATGAATGCTAGAGTTATGGTGACTTCAAAATTAATATTACACAACAAAACTAAGTCTTCACATTTTTCAAAACACTTTTATGTCAGAAAGAAAATACTGCATATGGAGACCGGTATCACAAAGCTGATGAAGTGAATACCTTTTATTTATTTATTTGACATTACAATGTACGTATATTATGTCCGAAGTGGTTTTATAGGACAAACTAGCCACCAAGTTGTGAATCCTAGGTTATGTAACAACAACACTAATTCTGTTGGTTTTCAATATACTATCTATTATATAAGCTGAAAATACTTCACCTAAATCAGATCAAATTGTTACAGCGTTTACATTCATGACTTAGAATAATACTACTAATAATAATTCTATCAGTTGAACTCCTCAGTCAACCAATGAAAACCAAAACGGCCGTTTCGGCCTAGTATGGGACTCTTCGGAAGTGCGCATCCACGATTCCGTAAGTAATTCGAACACAGAGCCTTCGGCCTCTGTAACTCCCCATCCTGATAGTCATGCGCTCATTAGTGACTAGCTTCAAAATGGATTTCCAAGGGTTCTAGTGAGAAAGCGTGACCAGTGTAGTTTAATCCATGTAGGGTGCAAGACAGAAATCCACCTCAGACAATGAACGAAGGGTTGTGCAACATCATGGATTGAGTGGAGTTAGACATTAACACCGTCGAATGCCGGCTGAGTGGTTTAAATATTAGGTTCCCAGTCCCACGTGCGGAATTCTGCATGCGCACTGATGTAAATTCCAATAGTAGTACGAAACGGGAGCCCATTATTTCCAGGTTTTCAATAGGGGTTTAGCTTAGATGGAATCATGAAGTCAACTCTTAAAATTAATACAATCTCCATAGGTGACCTATACAAGGCGAGATATCCGTCTACCAATTAAGAGACGAGTATACTGTGCAGCAGTTCACTCTGTTCTACTTTAAGACTGCGAAGCGTGGTCATTAAGGGTAGAAGATACTTGTAAGCTACTAGTATTTGATCACAGATGTCTTAGAAATATTTCTCGGATATGCTGGGACCACTGGGTAAGTAATAGTGAGGCTGGACTCAGGGTGTTACGGAATGGTGGTAAATGAGCTGTTGAGGTTGTGAATCTTCATCGACTGAGATGGTTGGGCCAGGTGTTACGCATGCCCAACCATCAACTGCGACGGCTTGCAATGCTGACTGGTGTTGGAGACGGATGGATGAAAGTTAGGAGCGACCAGACCAAAACGTGACATCAGTCCATAAAGTCTGGGCCATGTTGGTAGATATAGACTACATGGTTGGGGTCCGCATGACTATCGTAACCAATGGTTGGAGACTCGGAGTGACATGGCTCAGAATCGATCACAATGGCGTAGGTGTATACACTCGTTGTCTTCCCCTAAACCGTAAGATTAAAACTAATTTATATCTTTCTTTCTACGAACTAATTCTTTATTCCTGTATTATATCCCTATACGCAATCTTTCTTTTATATATTACTACCATTGAAGTAACTACTTCTATGGATTTGGTATTCATTTGGTTGTGCTAATGAGGTATGGTGACTTGGACCGATGCATGTATATGTCTTGTCCTATGTTGCAGCTGACTGACTGTTTAGCGATTATTCTAATATCCAAGTGGTTAGTTTTGACTCAGTGGTCTTGAGTACTGTTTGAGGTATGAGGGTGGTTAGCACTTCCCGGTTTTACACACCATGGAAGGGTTCTTCTAAGGATGCCTGGAAAAGAAATTGGGTTATAGTTGGTCTTAGTGACCTGAGAGCGTGACCACAGTGCCCAAGGGATAACTACTTCAGGTCAATCATTCAGGACCTAGCCGTAGAGAAATATTGACAGTTGAATCCTTTAATCGCTTAAGGTCATGTATCTCTAGTGTGTCTGAGAGATCGAGTTTTTTGGAGTTGGGAATTGCAGATAAACATTCTCCGGATTTAGAAGGTTGGCGAACCAAGCGCAATTTATTAGGAAAACTACTTACTATACTTAGCTTGATGACAGGTCCTAAAATTGGTTCAGTGTCAGAAGACTTCAGAAAGGACATCTCATGGAATTGATTTAGTAGGCTGTGAGTTTGGCATACGTGTGCATTTAAGCGACACCCCCACCTGAGTATAAGTTAACCAATCATAGTCTTGCCAGGTTAATCGATATGTAGAAGTGTTACAGACAGGCGGTCGTATGTCCAATATGTCTAGAAATTATCCACTAGCAATAAATACAAGGTCATGGGAATTACTGAAAACACAGGCCAAGTGACAGCCAGGCGATCAATATGAATGAATGCAATTAATCGACCTTAGCATATGCGTAGACAGCTGATTTAACCGGGTGGCTCATGCAATTGAGAGAATTCTGCATTTTTCTGAAAAAAAAAACCTAGGTTGTTTGTTATTACTTTTACGATATGTACACTAATTTCAACTACGAATATGATCTTATAAATAATCCACTTCATCCAATTCACAATTGAACAACCTGTAAAATTCAGATTAGGGGTGGGATCTTTGCTGTGTTATTTGTTTTTTACGGCTTGACAATGAAAGTGGGGTTTGAAGGCGAACAGCATTTCTTCATGACGAGCAGATTTAGACTGTGATGGGACAAACAAGTGAGCTTTATCATTCCACCGGGTAGAATTCTGTAAACACGAAAAGTTCGTACCTCACTTAGAAAACGAGAACCACCATGCTTCGGTTTGGGCACCCAGGCAGTATCACAGCCCACACACAAATAAAATCAAATGACAATAATTAATGTAAATACTATTCTCGCTCCGATTAAAATACAGAAAACTCACATCCATTTGACAACATTCATTTTTATTTGTTTATGTACTACGTCACTTACTCCTACTTTGTGTATCCTTATTTTTCAACTTAAACAGAAGCTCGTCTATCTAAACTATCTCAAATCACCGAGCGGTCGGAAGTTGAATGCTACCACCGAATACGAACACTGAAACAGTCTTTCATAAATCATATATTACCATCCAAACTAGCTTCCTCAAACGTCAACAGATCGGACAAAACATAAGGTTGGTTGTGTCCTTAAAGTTTTAATATCTACGTCTATTTTCTATCCGAGACCCGTATTCAAGACTCTGGTGAAGTACTACAAATCCGCTCTCCATCTGTCACTTCGAAAAGCTTGTTTCACGTGTGTTTATTCGGGGACCCTGTGGCATCTTCGTCTGGTCTTGCTGGCGTTGGTGTCGCACTAAGCGCTAGAACTGAGGCAGCACTCATCGATTGGATCTCCATTAACAGACGGTTATGTACTGTTAGATTAGGAAATCCCATCAAATTAAAAAGAAATTAGTGTGAGAAACGATTTCTTTTCGTCATCGCCTCGACAGATTGCAGCCTGGATGCGATCAAGGATGAATTCTACTGCCAGTTAACTGTTCTTCTATAGAAAGTGTGTTCGACAGATATTGTAGTACTAGCTGGAGACTTGAATGCTCAGGTCGGGCGTCTACGCACAGAAGAGAGTCGTCTAGGTGGCCGATGGGACTTGTTGGTCGCAGGTCAGATAACGGGGACCGTCTACTGCAACTGTGCACAGACCACAACCTGTTTCTGGCTAGCACTAACTTCCGGCATAGTCATCGCCGATGTGCCCCCTGGCGTCCTCCCTCTGCATCTCAATCCTGGACTCAGATTGATCAAATCGCGATCAGCTACCACTGGAGTGGTTGTGTACAAGACCGCCGCTCCTTTTGAAGTACCTATCTGGACTCTGATCATTCCCTTGTTTGCGCTAATCTTACCTTACTTTTCAGTGGCCAACGAAGTGACCGCCACCAAAGGGTGATGTCAGCAAGTTGGTTGAAACTTCTATTGCAAGTAAGTATCGAATCGAGCTAGCTTCTAGGCTAGCTACCATTCCACCGAAAAGTATAGATGAGCATTGGTTGCAACTTCATGACGGCATCAAAATGGCGAGTAAAGCCGCTTGCGGCTTCGCGAAACGTTCCGCTCATAAGCACTGGGTTTCTTCAGGCTCCTTACAACTCGTCGAAGCCCGTCGGTCTACTCCGGGTCACCGTAAATTTGACCACAAACGAAGGATGTTACGCAATGAAATCGGGCAAAACTTGCTTAAGGACCGAGAATCCTGGTGGTCGGGGTGTGCTAATGAACTGGAAGCAGCAGTTGCATCTGGTAACTGCTGGAATCTCTTTTAACTCATCCGAGCCACTGGCAGCAAGAAGTCTGGTGTGCACGAAACAATCTGTGAAGATGACGGAATGCCAATCACCAATATATGTCGACGTCTTGAACTATGGGCAAAATTCTTCGGAGGGCAGTTCAACTGACCTGCTGCTCCGGCAACATCGGTCGGACTGTCCTGCCCTCCATGGCCGGTGACGACTGATCCACCAAATGAGGCGGAAGTCCGCAAGGAACTCCAACTCTTGAAGCGCTACAAATCACCTGGCCCAGATGACTTACCTCCGGCCTTTTTTAAAGATGGTGGTGACTTTCTGGCTAACAAACTGACGACGTTGTTTACAAAGGTCTGGGAACTAGAGAGTGTACCAACGTCATGGAATGAGTCGATAGTTGTCCCTATCTTTAAAAAGGGTTCACGTCGTTCCTGTAACAACTATCGGGGGATAAGTCTACTTCCGATTGCGTCCAAGCTATTGGCTTCCGTCATACTTCGTAGGTTGTTCAAAACCGGAGAAAGATTGACTCGCGAGGAGCAGGCTGGTTTTCTTTCTGGTCGAGGATGTATTGATCATATCTTCACCCTCCGCCAAATGTTAGAACACCGCCATACTTATCAAAGGCCAACAATCGTAGTGTTTCTTGACATCAGGGCTGCCTTCGATTCGTTGGACAGGACTGTTCTCTGGGATTGTCTATTGAAGAAGGGTGTGCCTGAGAAGTTTATTAACATCCTAAAGGCCCTATATACAAACACCTCAGGCAGAGTGAGGGCATACAACCACCTCTCTCCATTGTTCCATTCGAGCAGTGGGGTTAGGCAGGGTTGCCCAATTCCTCTTCAACTTTGCCATCGATGACATTCTGGAAACAGCTCTGATGAATGTAAGTAATGGTGGTGTGGATCTGTTGCCTGGAGAAAGACTTCTCGACCTTGAGTATGCGGACGATATTGTCTTACTGTGCGATAATGCCCAAGGCATGCAATCCGCACTTAATCAGTTGGCAATCAGTGTCCGTAGGTATGGTATGTGCTTTGCACCTTCGAAGTGCAAAGTACTTCTACAAGACTGGCAGGATTCTAATCCTGTACTCACCCTGGATGGTGAGCAGATAGAAGTAGTCGAGAAGTTCGTGTATCTAGGTAGCTGCATAAGTGCTGGCGGTGGCGTGAGTGATGAGATCAATGCATGCATAGTGAAAGCCAGAGCGGCTTATGCCAATCTGGGCCACCTTTGGTGCCTTCGTGATGTTAGTCTGGCTGTAAAAGGTCGGATCTACAACGCGTCGGTGAGAGCAGTTTTGCTCTATGCTTGTGAAACCTGGCCTCTCCGAGTTGAGGACGTTAGACGACTCTCTGTGTTCGATCATCGCTGTCTCCGAAGGATTGCTGACATCCAGTGGCAACACCATGTCAGTAATGCAGAGGTTCGGCATCGTGTGTTCGGGCACAGAGATGATAATCAATTGGTGTCACCATCTTGAAACACCGACTTCGGTGGCTTGGACATGTTCTACGAATGTCGTCCCAGAGAATTCCACGTCGTGCATTATTTGCCGACTCTGGGACTGGTTGGAAGAAGCGGAGAGGTGGTCAGTGTTTGACATGGCGTAGTGGTATGAAAGAAAGCTGCAAAGGACTGGCTTGTGTTGGTCCTTCACGACTCCCTGGCTGGGGTCCTAGAGATGGTGCGACACAGTGGCTAGTGACGTTATCAGATATGGCTCAGAATAGAAGCCAGTGGTGATCCTGTTGTAACTTTATTTTACTTCGTAAAAAATGGAAGTAACTTCTTTAACCGGAAGAGTTCTTTCTGGTTGCACTTTTGCTAACTGGATTGCTTCTCCCATTGTTATTATCTCACTATCATACACTAATTTCTGTCCGCCATTGTTCCCCTTTTTCTTATACGCACCTTACATCCTCATTGTTATTGTGTGCTGCATATGTATCTGGTGCCCTTTGTACCAATATTTGTGTTCAAATAAATAAAGAGATCCAAGTAGAAACCCTTGAGTAATAAAATAGGTTCAGACAGCGCTGTTTTAAGGAATTTTATTATAGTATGATCATATATCTAATCGCTACACATCGATTTAGAATAAAAACGTTGAGCAATACTAAATATAAATAAATAAATATTTAGAAACTTACTCATACGCTGTTCATTGTTTACAGGCACAGAACAAGTTCTCAATAGAGGAATGGTAGTCTTCGAAATGACAGACTGCTGAGTACTATCCGATACAGATATACTACCACCAACCGATTTCCGCCTTTCTGGGTACTCCCACTCGATGAACAGTATGTGAGATTATCATGACTTAGTGTCGTTATAAAACCAGTAGTACTAACAAGATCTGACGAATTAATGTTGGGAGTTTTCCTAAATTTACATAAATGCTTATCAGATGACTGTAAGTCAGGGAACCAATTATCTGACTGTTTCCAATCCAACTTGCGTTTCTTTACGGGTAAACTTGAACAACTGAAACGTGTTGGACGAACTGGTTGGGGAATTTCACTTTGATTCGGTGTATCGCAACATTCTTTATCCGGAGTAGCACAACTACTGGATGAGACAGACGGAGGTGCACTCCAGGAAGTTTGATGAATAGTTGGAGTACTTTGAGGGCTTTCAGATGCTCGAAACTTAGAGTTACGTTGATCTACATCATCATAATTTTCATATGGCCTAGAAAGAACTTCCAGCAGTCGTTGTGATGAAGTACTATTAGAAAATATTTCGGGTTGAATACTTTCGGTAACTGGTCTCTGTTGAAGCGATATGTTAGAAGTGGAGAGATCCTTATTCAAAAAATGATTCAAGTGCCTAACACTGTTAATGGAATGTATTTCAGAACCAGGAGAATAGGGTGTTAGTAGAGCTGATCTCAAACGACAATTAGAATACTGAGATTTATTGTTCCCAGGATCCACATTGCCATTAAATTCAGAACCAAGGGATGCGTTCAAAATGTGCATAACATCAGTATTCGTACGAACGGGAGCTGTATTCCCCGAATAGCTGTCTTGACTTGAACTATCCATACAAACATCATCTGTAACGGAAAATGTAAAGGGACATTTTGTAAAAATTCTTGATAGAAATGATATGTTTTAATTAGATAATGAATATACTGAGATGTTTAATTCTCAGAAATGATAAGTCTTTCATCAAATGGCTGATATTTTAAGAAAAATGTCTTTGTAGTACAAGTAAGTATACAGTGAAAGCTTATGTCCATTTTAACTTAATTGGTAACGGCTACTTTCAGAATATGATTGAAAGACAGAAAACAATTTTTTAATGAATGGTCGGATTGAAACCCAGTGGTGCGTACTTGATAAGTTGTTGTGACTACTGATACTCTTTTTTTCTCATAGCCGATTATCGGAGACTGACAACATAGAGTTTGAAGTGATAAGAGCTAATTTTGACTCTTAATACACTAAATAAACGAGTCTCAATAATGGGAAAATAATAATAATAATAAGCTTGTCGTCTGTAATTTACAGTTTGAGGGATGATTTATTTTGGCAAGTGCTATCAACTTTCTTTGGTAGTTTTTAACAGGCTGGTATTGCGGGTTTAGCACATGATGGGCAATGAACCACTGATTCACAAAGCTTACATTTATCATACATAAGTCTAAGCATCAACATGACAAATAATCAAACGTATTTATTCAAATGGAATAATGAGGTCAAAATAATACATTGTGCTTTTAGTGAAAGGTGGATTAAAAATAGGTTCATAGTACATATTCTGGAAATGTACTTCATCATAACAAAGGTTTAAAAAAAAACAGAAGAACAATTTAAAGAAACAGGCCGGTCTGGAATAAACTAGGCAGTTTACTTTCATAAATAGTATTTAGTATGTAAGGAAATACAACGTCATTTCTATAGTGCAAACAGAACTATTTACAGTTAAAGAGTACGCAATTAAAAGTACGAATACAGTAACAAGGTAACTACTGAAAAAGTTAGTAGTTAGTGAAAAAATCCCGAAGAAAAGTTTTTTATAGACTCTACTATCAAATTACGTGATTATAAAGACGGAAGGGAAAAGTAAACAGGCTTGAGGTTAATCTTCGGTCTCCCTCCAACTCTTGAAGGGGTTGAGAATATAAGTGACTTGAACTATGGGAGAACAGCAGGCTATGATAATTTAGTTCCAGGTGTTTCTTTATGATGGTTAGAGAGATACTGTAACCATATCTAGCCGGCCTCGATTCGTAATCACTACAATTTGCAAGAAAATACGAATCTTTCAGCGATAACCATAGGGAAATCAATTTGATTTATATCGTCTCCGAGATCTTAACATTCAAACTGATCAGTTGCCAATGGGAACTCGAGGACAACAAATATAGGAAAGCCAGGTATGTTTCAGGCTTAGCATTTAATCCGCAGGCTCTGAAATAAGGGCACGCTTACTGAGGTAAAATTGAGATTGTATTTTATGACTCAAAAGGAGCACTTGATTCCAATGATCGACAAGTCTTTTGGCAGTCTGCTTCGTGAAACCGGACAAAAGAAAGGTCATCGCTCAGACATCCTCAATAAGGTTACGCATTTTTGAAAAACAGTGATGTTGTGTAACACCTTCTGTATTCATCACTCTGTATAAAGTGACGCAAAAACGACTGTTTGTGGCAGTACTCTAACTCCAATGGCATCCATAAATCAAAGGTGATATGGCAGGAAAAACTTCAAAAGGATGCTAATATCAACTATAGTACATTGGTGAAACGTGATTTCTGAATGTATGGGGTGTGTGTAAAATTCATATGTTCTCACAGTTGATTTTTAGGGTGATTACATATGAAACTTATTTAAAATAGAAAGCACTGGTTTATGGTGTAACGCAGAGTCATCGATCAAGTTCGCTTGAAAATGTTATGCATAAACACCACCTTTCTTGATGCACTATACCGGCAAGGATAATATGTAGGGAAAATATTATTGTTAACCGGAGCAAAGGCATGACATCAATTGACGAAGTTTTTATCTGTTGACTTGAGTCGTGTAAGAAAATCCATGCTGTCTAACTGTATTTTCGGCATAATCGTTATCAACGGTTGAATACTATGGGATATGTGCTTCAACAACGGTTGTCGTTGCACGAACGCAATCGATCTCCATCTTTTTCGGTGCCTCCCCCCATTTCCCAGTTCGATTTGTTACGTTTGACTGTATTTTACCACTATTATCAATGTGATTACTTTTATTTCTTTGGTTATCCATCTAATTAGTTTCATTTTGCTATCCTGACTTGGGATGTGGAGACTTAGATTCATGAATTTGTATGCCATGTACTAGCCAATTTGTAAGTCCATTTGGAGAGTTTAACGAACTTAGAGGTACAACCTCATAATTTCGAATCAATAAAATAAAATCTATGGATATGGGGGGACGAAGAAATTTGAAGAAACATGGAAAGATAGAAGTTGATTATGAAAAAGGTTCATTGGTGAGTAACATGTAACGGTAGAAGTGCACAGCGTGATCATCACTTTCTCACCTTATTTTTCGAATTACCTTAAAAAGCAATTTGATAACCAGTGTCGCTTTATTCAATAATGGAGTAAAAACTAGTGAATATCCACTTAAGGTCTTTTATTTGGATGTCTTTAGAAGTGCTACCACTTGTACAGTGCTCTTCAATTCTTAGAGAAAGTCATTGTCGAGTACAACGCTTGGGGTAAGACGTTTTCCTAACTGACATTTGTTGCCTCTCCTCAAAATGATGCCCCCAAATACCCTGGGGTATGGCCGAGTGTGGAAGGCCCACCCCCCTCTCGAAATGCTCTCACATGACCACGCGTATACAGCCTCTGCAAGGGAAGTCTTACTCAATGCCTTCTCGTGGCGGGGGTGTTGTTTACGAAAATGAAAGGACGAAAAGCGAATGTCCGGAGCTTAAACCGGATCCCAAATCAATGGTGCATATGGGCTCCAGTATGCTGAGGGAACAAATGGCGTATGAACCAATCGTTGGTCACCGGCTACCATGGGACTGCATCTCCACACGATGCTGAACTGCCTTGTGGGTCAGACCTTTAGGCCAAAGGCTCGGGGTGTGGCCCATTAAGAAAACCACCACCTGCTTCGGTCTAGGCACCCGGGCAGTCTCACAGCCCACACACAAATATGATAAAATGTCAATATTTATGGAAAATGCTTGTTTTGCTTCGATTAACAATCAAACGATTCACATTAATATTTTTTTACGTCATTTATTCACTCTTTTTTATTCCCACTTTATGAATCCTTATTTTTCTACTTATACAACAGCTCGCCTATGGTGTAAACTCGGTTGTATCTAAACGCTCTCGAGTCACTGCCTCGTTGAAAATTGTATGCTACCACCAAATACGAATACTAAAGCAGTTTTTCCGAAAATATGTGCACTATTAAAACTGGCTGCCTTCAACGTTCGCACAATTATACAGATCAGACAACAGATAGGTCTGAATATGTCTTTGGAAGGTCTTTATATATACGTCTATTTTCTATCCGAGACCCGTATTCAAGACTCTGGTGAAGTACTACAAATCCGCTCTCCATCTGTCACTTCGAAAAGCTTGTTTCACGTGTGTTTATTCGGGGACCCTGTGGCATCTTCGTCTGGTCTTGCTGGCGTTGGTGTCGCACTAAGCGCTAGAACTGAGGCAGCACTCATCGATTGGATCTCCATTAACAGACGGTTATGTACTGTTAGATTAGGAAATCCCATCAAATTAAAAAGAAATTAGTGTGAGAAACGATTTCTTTTCGTCATCGCCTCGACAGATTGCAGCCTGGATGCGATCAAGGATGAATTCTACTGCCAGTTAACTGTTCTTCTATAGAAAGTGTGTTCGACAGATATTGTAGTACTAGCTGGAGACTTGAATGCTCAGGTCGGGCGTCTACGCACAGAAGAGAGTCGTCTAGGTGGCCGATGGGACTTGTTGGTCGCAGGTCAGATAACGGGGACCGTCTACTGCAACTGTGCACAGACCACAACCTGTTTCTGGCTAGCACTAACTTCCGGCATAGTCATCGCCGATGTGCCCCTGGCGTCCTCCCTCTGCATCTCAATCCTGGACTCAGATTGATCAAATCGCGATCAGCTACCACTGGAGTGGTTGTGTACAAGACCGCCGCTCCTTTTGAAGTACCTATCTGGACTCTGATCATTCCCTTGTTTGCGCTAATCTTACCTTACTTTTCAGTGGCCAACGAAGTGACCGCCACCAAAGGGTGATGTCAGCAAGTTGGTTGAAACTTCTATTGCAAGTAAGTATCGAATCGAGCTAGCTTCTAGGCTAGCTACCATTCCACCGAAAAGTATAGATGAGCATTGGTTGCAACTTCATGACGGCATCAAAATGGCGAGTAAAGCCGCTTGCGGCTTCGCGAAACGTTCCGCTCATAAGCACTGGGTTTCTTCAGGCTCCTTACAACTCGTCGAAGCCCGTCGGTCTACTCCGGGTCACCGTAAATTTGACCACAAACGAAGGATGTTACGCAATGAAATCGGGCAAAACTTGCTTAAGGACCGAGAATCCTGGTGGTCGGGGTGTGCTAATGAACTGGAAGCAGCAGTTGCATCTGGTAACTGCTGGAATCTCTTTTAACTCATCCGAGCCACTGGCAGCAAGAAGTCTGGTGTGCACGAAACAATCTGTGAAGATGACGGAATGCCAATCACCAATATATGTCGACGTCTTGAACTATGGGCAAAATTCTTCGAAGGGCAGTTCAACTGGCCTGCTGCTCCGGCAACATCGGTCGGACTGTCCTGCCCTCCATGGCCGGTGACGACTGATCCACCAAATGAGGCGGAAGTCCGCAAGGAACTCCAACTCTTGAAGCGTTACAAATCACCTGGCCCAGATGACTTACCTCCGGCTCTTTTTAAAGATGGTGGTGACTTTTTGACTAAGGAATTGACGACGTTGTTTACAAAGGTTTGGGAACTAGAGAGTGTACCAACGTCATGGAATGAGTCGATAGTTGTCCCTATCTTTAAAAAGGGTTCACGTCGTTCCTGTAACAACTATCGGGGGATAAGTCTACTTCCGATTGCGTCCAAGCTATTGGCTTCCGTCATACTTCGTAGGTTGTTCAAAACCCGAGAAAGATTGACTCGCGAGGAGCAGGCTGGGTTTCGTTCTGGTCGAGGATGTATTGATCATATCTTCACCCTCCGCCAAATGTTAGAACACCGCCATACTTATCAAAGGCCAACAATCGTAGTGTTTCTTGACATCAGGGCTGCCTTCGATTCGTTGGACAGGACTGTTCTCTGGGATTGTCTATTGAAGAAGGGTGTGCCTGAGAAGTTTATTAACATCCTAAAGGCCCTATATACAAACACCTCAGGCAGAGTGAGGGCATACAACCACCTCTCTCCATTGTTCCATTCGAGCAGTGGGGTTAGGCAGGGTTGCCCAATTCCTCTTCAACTTTGCCATCGATGACATTCTGGAAACAGCTCTGATGAATGTAAGTAATGGTGGTGTGGATCTGTTGCCTGGAGAAAGACTTCTCGACCTTGAGTATGCGGACGATATTGTCTTACTGTGCGATAATGCCCAAGGCATGCAATCCGCACTTAATCAGTTGGCAATCAGTGTCCGTAGGTATGGTATGTGCTTTGCACCTTCGAAGTGCAAAGTACTTCTACAAGACTGGCAGGATTCTAATCCTGTACTCACCCTGGATGGTGAGCAGATAGACGTAGTCGAGAAGTTCGTGTATCTGGGTAGCTGCATAAGTGCTGGTGGTGGCGTGAGTGATGAGATCAATGCACGCATAGTGAAAGCCAGAGCGGCTTATGCCAATCTGGGCCACCTTTGGCGCCTTCGTGATGTTAGTCTGGCTGTAAAAGGTCGGATCTACAACGCGTCGGTGAGAGCAGTTTTGCTCTATGCTTGTGAAACCTGGCCTCTCCGAGTTGAGGACGTTAGACGACTCTCTGTGTTCGATCATCGCTGTCTCCGAAGGATTGCTGACATTCAGTGGCAACACCATGTCAGTAATGCAGAGGTTCGGCATCGTGTGTTCGGGCACAGAGATGATAATCAATTGGTGTCACCATCTTGAAACACCGACTTCGGTGGCTTGGACATGTTCTACGAATGTCGTCCCAGAGAATTCCACGTCGTGCATTATTTGCCGACTCTGGGACTGGTTGGAAGAAGCGGAGAGGTGGTCAGTGCATGACATGGTGTCGTGGTATGAAAGAAAGCTGCAAAGGACTGGCTTGTGTTGGTCCTTCACGACTCCCTGGTTGGGGTCCTAGAGATGGTGCTACACAGTGGCTAGAGACGTTATCAGATATGGCTCAGAATAGAAGCCAGTGGTGATCCTGCTGTAACCTTCTTTTACTTTCTTCATAAAAAAACTTATCTTCCTTAACTGGAAGATTTCTTCTGATTGTACCTTTCCTTTTCCCCCATTATTATTATTAATACACTACCTTACAGTAATCTGTTCGTTATTGTTCTTATTTCTCTCTTCGAATATTCATTGTTTTGTGTGGCGTATATATATTTGGTGCCCCGTGTACCAATATTTATGTGTTCAAATAAATAAATAAAAATAAAATCTCAAAATGATAAAACATGATCATTGGCACTACTGGTTGTTTGTGAGAAACTTTATTTTATAAATTCAACTAGCAGAATAACTTTGATTTTAAGTCGTATCACAACACAGTAGCGTCGATGGGGGTGGACGATAAAACGATTTCAAGTGGTCGGACTGCAGAGTTGGTAATTGAGAAACATTTTCCTTTAATAATATCGTAATAGACAATTTTCGGTCATATGCAGTGCACTGAGGAAACGAATTTAAGTCATATTTCAAAATGTGCAGTATTGAAAACAGTCAACATGAAAACTTACCACTTGTGTTGGACAATCCATCCGGCTCATCTGTTGTTCCGATTCCTCCAACTGGAAATGGTTCTGATAATTGAGTGACACCTGTAGCAGCTGTGAGGACACGACAGTGACTTTGCGGCAACTTCGAAGAAGCAGAATTCGATCTTAAATGAGATGCAGTACATTGCTTCCAAGTATCAGGATGATATGTAAACACCGGATCACCATCTGAATAACCCAGAGGAGTTGATTTGGTAGGCTAAAAAGAATATTTTCAACTGGTAAATTTTATGTACAGCATAAAGAAACTACGTTGGTGTCATTTTAAAGTGCCTGCGAAACTGGTAGAGTGGAACATTTTAGGGACTGGGAGGACAGCTTGTTGACTCAATTTTCATGGAATCCAACACAGAAACAGAGATGGAATAAGATATAAATTTTACGGAAAACTAAACGAGAACGCGGTATTAGACATGGAAATCTACTCTTTTAAAACGCTAGTGTTAAACTCGATACAAATAAGTGAACAAGGAGAGGGAAAATACGGGTAAAAACAAAGACACTAACGAAGGTAAACAGGGGTGGAAGTAAAAACAAATGAAAATAAGGACTGCAAATTGTGGAAGCAAACCCTGGTTAAGAGTTAAAGGAAGACAATGTAATGTATTCACGCCAAAACCGATAAAACAAGAAGTTAACTTAGAACACTAACTAGTAAACCCCTGGTAACTCCCAACATTATGCTCTTCAATAACAATAGTCTACAGTCGCATTGATACTTTTACTAATATTAATGAATTGCAGATATTAAGATTGTACGACTTCAGTCAGTCAGTCAGCTACAACGTAGGACCAGGCACGACTAGGTCATAGTTTACACCATATCACTACCACCAAAACAAATTGTGGGGATGAAAATGCAGACAATATGAAGGTAACAGTCAGATATGACAGATCAAACTGAAAAATGTGTGATATAGATAAAGTAATGTCCGAGAAAGAGAACAAGATGGAGAACGATTACGTTTGTGCAATAGCAAGTGTTGCTCGGACGTGTTGACAATTCCACTTACCTTGGAAGTCTGCACTACCCTAATGGGTTTGTGTCTGACGAAATCTGTGCACGGGTCCAAAAATCTTTTTTGGCTTTTGCCAACTTACGTCACCTATGGTGATGACAAGACACCCGTCTACCAATTAAGAGACGAGTATACTGTGCAGCAGTTCACTCTGTTCTACTTTAAGACTGCGAAGCGTGGTCATTAAGGGTAGAAGATACTTGTAAGCTACTAGTATTTGATCACAGATGTCTTAGAAATATTTCTCGGATATGCTGGGACCACTGGGTAAGTAATAGTGAGGCTGGACTCAGGGTGTTACGGAATGGTGGTAAATGAGCTGTTGAGGTTGTGAATCTTCATCGACTGAGATGGTTGGGCCAGGTGTTACGCATGCCCAACCATCAACTGCGACGGCTTGCAATGCTGACTGGTGTTGGAGACGGATGGATGAAAGTTAGGAGCGACCAGACCAAAACGTGACATCAGTCCATAAAGTCTGGGCCATGTTGGTAGATATAGACTACATGGTTGGGGTCCGCATGACTATCGTAACCAATGGTTGGAGACTCGGAGTGACATGGCTCAGAATCGATCACAATGGCGTAGGTGTATACACTCGTTGTCTTCCCCTAAACCGTAAGATTAAAACTAATTTATATCTTTCTTTCTACGAACTAATTCTTTATTCCTGTATTATATCCCTATACGCAATCTTTCTTTTATATATTACTACCATTGAAGTAACTACTTCTATGGATTTGGTATTCATTTGGTTGTGCTAATGAGGTATGGTGACTTGGACCGATGCATGTATATGTCTTGTCCTATGTTGCAGCTGACTGACTGTTTAGCGATTATTCTAATATCCAAGTGGTTAGTTTTGACTCAGTGGTCTTGAGTACTGTTTGAGGTATGAGGGTGGTTAGCACTTCCCGGTTTTACACACCATGGAAGGGTTCTTCTAAGGATGCCTGGAAAAGAAATTGGGTTATAGTTGGTCTTAGTGACCTGAGAGCGTGACCACAGTGCCCAAGGGATGACTACTTGAGGTCGGTCACACATGACCTTTTTGGTGCTAGTTTTTGTATTAGCTATGTACTTGTTTAGACATTATCAATGGAGACGGATAGCCGTGGGATAAAGTGAGATATGTATTTTTATGGTCGATCTTTTTAACCCGACTTATCGCCTGTGGGAAGACAGCAGCACTGTTATGCTTGTTGTCTTAGAGAAACACTTTATTGCCTTCATACCGCTGTAGTCTACAGTACGATTTTGCTCTCGGACCTTAGGTTTGCTGCTTTAGTCTTACCGTTTTTCTATCAACCTATTTGACATAGTACGACCTTGAGGAACGATTGTTCCAACCTGTATAGCCTGATTGGTTCATCACGATAGGCAATCCCAACCACTACGTCAAGGTAGAAGCAACGGTTAGGGTTTTGATTGGAGTAGATATCCTTTTAATCTAGAATCGACAAAGAGTTTAAAGGATACAGTAAATGCTAGAGGATTACCATTGTATGTTGTGTATTTGGATCATGCATTAGTTAATTACATGTGTTTACTCTAATACCTTAACACATGAGGTCATTTCTAAAATCAGAATCCACCTCTGTTATATAAAGTGCATTCTATAGTCGCACAAACAGATAAACAAATTCATTGTAATTGTATTATGAATATTAGTGTTAATCATAATTAAACGGTTTACCGAATCTCTGGATCGCTTAAATCTTTAATGCTACATGAGAGCAAAATATGTCAGTAGATTATATATTAAGGTTAGGATTCAGACTAAAATATTTATTAACGGTAATACAATTGGTACGTTTTGAAGCATATAACCCTGCAAGGTACACAGTGATTCAAAGGGTTTGGTCCGTTTATGTCTATTTCAGGATAATAGGATGAACACCTCAGTAACCTTAACAAAAAGTCTATGGATCTTAAAAATCTTCTTAGCTATCGAAACCAGATAAAGAAAACTGATTATTTCGATCAAAATGCAAACTTGTTCGATCAACGCCAGTGTACAGTATGCTAAGAAATACTAAACAATACTAAACAATTGAAAAACTTAGGACAACAATTTATTGGCCAAACTGGCGAAATTCAGAAGTAAAACAAAAAAGTAATTCGTGAGTGGGGAAAAAAGATGATAACGGGGACCTTGAAATGAATAATAGGTTTTTGCTGACCTCAAGAGATTTTGTGCATTTATGCTCCCATGGTCGACCAAGAATCATATAAATTACTAGCTACTTTTGTTACGTGGTTTATGGTCTCAAGTAAACACCATATTTTCTATTTTAAAACCAAGCTACATCATGCGTCACACAGCGTAGTTTATTACTTATATATATCTTCATACAGCTTTATTTCATCGATCCACTAGAACTCTTAAAAGCTCGTTAACAATTGTTTGATATACTATATTTAATCAAGGATGAGTTAAGATGTCTACATTAAATTAAAAAGTAGTGGTAATAAACAAATTTGTTACTGGTGTGCTGACATAGAGAATATATTGACTTTTTTATACCCTCTAAGTCGGTAAAAGCTATAACTTATGATGTCCTAATAGATTAACTTGGGTTAATAAACTCCATTGAATCTAATTAGCACTGTTCCAGGAAGTTAGAGAGTCAGCATAATAGATGTCTAGATGTGGTCAGTCCAGGTTAACATACGACACCGAGATGAATAGCAGATTTAGTGAAATATAAGTGATATAGATGGAAATACAAACAACAAAATGTCAGAGAATATGATTTGAGAAGAGATGAATTCAAGTAAAAATTAAGAAATAATATTGAGGCTAAATACTTAAGAAAGGATAAAGAGAGAATTTATATGCAACACTGACCTATTGTGAACTATGAGAACCAACACCCTAAAGAATGATCGCACCAGTATCACGAATTAACAGATTGTGGTAGATGTAGCAAGATCCATGTTATACGCCAAACATGTACCCCAAATTTCAAAAAGCATTCGACCGTATTAACCACTCGTTTTTTATCGATAACCTTAGCACCTAAACTAACCTGGAGGCATCAGCAGCAAAAGCTCCTACTTGAACCATAACCATTTGGAACGCATGAGAAGTTCCGGTTTGCATACTGAAGTGTGAGTTTTAACATTTAAGGAACCACGTGTCCATAAAACTTTCTTGTATTGTAGATTAACATTCATACGAAATGAAGTGCTGAAATCTGAATCGTAAGGAATATGCAACCTAAAAATTCCACATTTTATATGCGCTACATATATCGACACCTTATGTTGTGTTGGTTTGATTGTAAGACGTGAAACATAAAACCACACATGGTTCAGAGACTTACGGCAGTTTTAACAACGTAATCAAAATAAAGTATCAATCAAAATAATTCTGACTCATTATTATATTGTTATATATCACAAGAGCCTCTAATGTGGGAAAATCACAACTTCGAGTCTCGATAAATATATGTACTACTTTTATATCAAAAAACATATATATCGTGTATCTAAATTGAAAAATGTGGCATTTGAATTTATTTCGGAGGTTGATAAGTTGAGTTACAGACGGGAATGTAACGAACAATCTTTAGGTATATAAATATTTAGGCATCTGATAGACCTCAGACGGTACACACACTTACAACTAATTTGCGGGCTGATCCGAATACTGTCTGTAAGTCACTGATTTTCTGACATCCTGACATTTGTATGAGATTCGCTAGCTCTACATGCATAGTTGGAGAACTAACGAATATAAATGAATAACCTTCGACCTACATTTTAGGATCCAGGGAGGCATTACCATCACCTTCGTCACCGGTACTTAACCACTCCAGAAACTGAGTCACGTTGATATTCCGAAGTGTGTCAGCCGTGCCATAACCACCTGAAAAAAACCTATACTTGAAAATCCCGATAAATACCTTTTGAATACAATTTTTTCTCTAAAATCTCTGCAGCCCTCAGAAGTGCGTCAATATCGCCCACATCCCCTCGGTCCACAGAAGCCATGTCCTAATTCGCAGTTAGCCCGCGAACGGACGAACTAAAATACCAGGGCCATGTAAAACCAATAACCTACACACCGACCAATAGCGTTTAGTTTGACGCTAACGTGACCAAAGGTCGGTACCGTGACGACGACCTAGATTTGTGACCAGGTCGCTCAGCCTTGAAACTTGAGTAGTTCAAACAGCTGAACAAATTTTTATTGATAATATTTATACTATATTTCATATCATGAGTTCAGATATTTTTTAGAAAAATATGAGCAGTTATAAAACTTTCGACAGCATCACATAAATAGATTGGGTACAGTTTAGATGTATTGTTAAACCGTTTAATCCTTTCATGGAACTCTATAATGGATATCAGAATATCTTAAAATAAATACGTATCAGAAAACCCTTAAATTACTTGATCAAAAGTATAAAGACTTCTTTATCTTTCTGTTCATTCTTCAGGACAGGTCTGATCGAATTTCAGATGTTTTGTTGGGGGGATGAAATGTCACTGATTATAAGACGTGTCATTCATCTGGAGAGTCTCTAAATCCCGATCAGTATTCTGAGCCTTTCTAAAGACAAGCACGAGCAACGTGGATAATTTGGCAGAACTTATTGATCTCACCTACGCTGCATTGGTCACATTCTGTTTAAAATACCTGTTCTTACTAATACATATCTGTAATAACTTCATGCTAGTTCTTCACTGTCACCAGGGTGGTTATGGTACCTGGTTATTACGAAAGGGTGATCCACGTTAGGTAATAAATGCGATGTTTGTCTCCGTCGTAAGCCAGGTCATATAATCCTCGTTCAAATGGAATTACCTTGCAAACACCGAAACAAATTATCTACATTTGTGACCTACACTAGTGAGCAAACTTTTAAATCACACAACCTACTATGATTTTAATGTTAACGATATCATACTACATCCAATTTTTGCACCTGTCGAAAATTCACAAGTTTGTTGAGTGGTGGTGATTTCAAAAATGTCTTAATTCAATGTTGATTAGAATTTGACTAATTGAATCAACCGGTGTAAATAAATAAACCACTATGATTGTAGTCAGCTATCATCGTTCTTCAGCATGCATAAGAAGCATATGAATGCTCTTGTGTAAATGTGCGTATCAATATAAACCAATCTTAAGTATAGTGTAGCGGTAAATAAATCACCAAAATAAATAGCTTTGCAGATTTTCGACATTGAATGCTGACCACATTAGTTTTAATGAACTCACCTAGCTGAAGACGCTCGGTCATGCATCCACATCAGATCACGTGTGGGAACGCCATGCTCAGCATCTACTGCAATCGCTAGCCATCCAAGATCAGTCGATTCTCGATAAATTGATAGCTTATAAAATAAATCTTCGAATCTCCTCGATTCTGTCTTTTGATTTTACTTGGTCGGTACGCTTCATATTAGGTGTTACTGGTTAAAGAATTGTCAAACTTCAAATATCTGTTACATCTTCATACATCTCTTGAAAGAGTCAATTGAAGGTGCGGACACCACTGCTCCATGTAACAGGTTCCAAGTATTGAT
This sequence comes from Schistosoma mattheei, assembly GCA_944470405.2. Lineage (NCBI taxonomy): Eukaryota > Metazoa > Platyhelminthes > Trematoda > Strigeidida > Schistosomatidae > Schistosoma > Schistosoma mattheei. Next base: position 36,490,970 of record OX103945.1, read on the forward strand.
GACTCGGTGTGAAAACCTGTATGCCACGGGGATTTTGTTCGTTCTTGGCTTTTCTACTCGCCTGCTATGTCCTCTGAGGTGTCCCGATCTAGTGGGAAGAAAGAGAGAGAATAAGTTAGGTCCGAAATCATTTCTCAGTATTCTGTACATCAATATTAGATCTCCCCTTAGTCTGCGATAGAGCAGAGTATGTATGATAAACCCCGGAGTTCCGGAATTGCACGCGTAGCTGCCCTCTGTACCTTTTCTATTATGTCTGAGTCACCTTTTAAACAGGGGCTTGCAGCCTGAACACAGTTCTCTAACTTAGTTCTCACTAAGGATGTGTATAATGTGGTGAACATGGTAGTATCAAGCTTAGTGAATGTCCTTTTTAAAGCCCAGAGGGTTCGAAACCCCTTAACTGCGACCTCCCGGCAATGGGCCGTCGTCTTAAGATCATTGCTCACTGTCACCCCTAGGTCCTTATGAGACCGGACTACGGGTAATGACACATCCCCTATGTTGTACGTATTAACCTTTGAATCCCCCAAGTGCATGTAGACACACTTTTCCGAGTTGATAGGCATTAGCCACTCTTTAGACCTGAAGAGTAAATGCGTCTTTGTCTCCAGTTATTACTCGCCAAATTTTTACATCGTCAGCGTATAATAACATTGGAGACTGTACTATACTTGTAAGATCATTAACGTACATTATAAAAAGTAAAGGACCTAAGACGGAACCTTGGGGTACTCCACTAAGTACTGGTCTCCAGATGGAGCACTTGGAATTTATTCTTACTTTTTGCCTACGACCTACTAGGAAATCCTTAATCCATTTTAAAAGAGGTCCGGCAATACCAAGGTTTGCCAACTTCAATAGCAGCCTATTAGTTGGCACCTTGTCAAAAGCCTTACTGAAGTCTATGTAGACAACATCCACTGAGTTTCCGTTGTCTAGCGCATTAATCCAGAGCTCCCTAGCTATAAGGAGGTTTGTTGTACAGGATAAACCCTTTCTAAAACCATTTTGTTCCATGTTCAGCAAGTTATTGGTTTCCATAAATGCTGTTATGGTCCGTTTGATTATTTTTTCCAGTATTTTAACTACGACACTGGTGACGCTTACAGTCCTGTGGTTCAATGGTATTTGTCGTGGTCCCGTTTCACGTACGGGAGTGAGGATCTCGTCCTTCCAGTCCGTAGGTAATCTCGCTTCATTTCATATTTTCTTTGCGCTTCCCGAATTTTAGTTATACACTCGTTTCTTATCGATCTGTAGCGTTCCATCGTACCCGCTGTGCCAAGGCGGATGGCAACATCACAGCATTTCTTCTTTTGTCTTAGTAAGCGTCGAATATCCCGCCCTATCCAGGGATGTCCGTGCTTCTTTTTCTTTGAGACAGTCCAGGGTATGTATGGTTGAGTTACCCGATTGTATAACTGCCTGAATAGAGTCCATGCCTCTTGTACTGATGCCTTTGAGTCAATTTCCCAGTTCTCAGCCGATGCTGCGGAGTTAATTGCCTGCATATCTGCCTTCCATATGTTAGGACGGGCCGGTGCAATTGTTTGACAAGCAATCTCAGCCATGAATTTGAATATGATGACTGCATGGTCACTTCTCCCAAGTGGTGTGAGAAAAGCCGTTTGACCAACGTCATCACCGTGTGTGAAGACTAAATCTAAAAGAAAAGAGTTTCTTAAGTCGTATCTTGTGGGATCTCTAATGTGTTGGAATAATGCTAATCCAATCGAGGTTTCTAACAGTTTGGAGTCGAACGACGATATGGATGACCCTACTTCTAAGTTAACCCAGTTTATATATGGTGCATTAAAGTCGCCTACTACAAGGCTTTTACCGTTGTTACACCAGGACTTAAGTTTACTCAGTATAAAATCGTCTACTACACAATTTGGACTGCGATAAACTACAACTACTCCAATATCTTGCCGTCTACATTTCAGCTTGCATCGCACCAGTTCACACTGTCCCAACTGCTCTCGTGGTTAGGGTACTTTTCGCGTACACAATAACCCCGCCTCCCCTACGGTTTAATTTATCAGTCCTACTGGATAAAAAACCAGTCAACTGAATTTCATTATCAAATACTTCTGACGTTAACCAGGTTTCTGAGACAGCAATAACGTACTGATTTGTTTTAATCATCATTGACTTGAACTCTGCCATTTTATTTAGTAGGCTGCGAGCACTTGTGTAGCGTACCTTTGAGTATGTGGAGAACTTTCCCTTACCATCCAGAGTAGTTTGGTGGTCGTTTAACTACGAACTTTTACAATTTGACAACCCTTGTAGCGGTAAATAAATCCCCAAAATAAATAGCTCTGTAAGTTTTCGACATTGGATGCTAACCACATTAGTTTTAGTGGACTCACCAGCTGAAGGCGCTCGGTCAGGCATCCGCACCAGATCACGTGTGGGAACGCCGTGCTCAATATCTACTGCAATCGCTAGCCAGACCACATTAGACAATTTCGATATATTGGCAATCGTCAAATACAACTTCTGATCTCCTCGATTCTGTCTTTTGATTTCTCTTAGTGGGTTCGAGTTATATTAGAAGGTGTTAATGGTATAAGCGTTATCAAACACTGAGTACCTGTGCCATCTTAACCCTTAAGAACGACATTTCTTTCACCGTTTTCGCGGCACTCCATTATCTCCACTTCTGCAGCTCGTCTCTTAATACAATCAGCTAGGGTGAGATTCTCACGGACGTATACTCCGGATCCAATCAGATTGAGTGAGTTACCTAGAATCAGGTTCCTTTATTCAGCAGTGGCAAACATAACCTTCAAGTGACGGCTTACCGAGGACTTTCGGAATCCACCTTTTGTTTTATTCTATAAAGCTTACAGATGCTTACTTCTGAAACTCTTTCTCGAAGTAGCTTGATATTAGGGACTTAATATGACCGAGGTCGTGCTCAAATCTGGCCTTTGTTCCCTATCTGAATATTCTCTTAATTTATAAAAATTTGCTGACCTCTGAGCGAAGTCTGTCTTGATACGCTGTAGAATTTTGGTTCCTGAAACCGCCTCTTCCTTGCACTCCGATTTCAGTTCAGCGTCAAACGCAGAGGTTACGCTCTGTTTTCTTTTCCTAGGTGTGGCTGTGAGTCACATACAAACTTTATTTTGTCTCTTGATAACTTCTTCTACATTGCTCAGACTTGGCACCCCTATAGTTTGTATTACATTAATATGTGAATCCAGAACTGAACCCCCAGATTAACATGCCTCAGTACTGTCTATAGGCAGTTTCTTCTTTCTCCATGTAATAATGCCTACATCCATATGCTTATCTGTTTTCCTGATGACGTTCACCTTTATGGTCACATTTAAGTCTAGAGCTAAACCCATGATAACGTTCTCAATTTTCTCAAAAGCAGAGTTCTGATCACCTGCTGCCACCCGTTTATCAGAAGGCAATTTCCTAGCTCGATTTAGCTGCTCGATCGCCACTAGAATAAGCAGAGACCGAATAGAATAACATTCTTTACACAACAAACGTGATAATGGCTTGCAGCACCCTTTATATGCAGCCAGTGTGAATCCGGTGCAAACACTGTGATACCACTTATTGTAGTTATCACATTGCATCCCTTCATCAACCGGGAAATAGCATGTTGGTCTACCACAACGGTGTTTCAATCGCGCCATAAATTTGTCTTATGTTTCTATATAAATAAAAGAAAGAAACAATGAAAAATCCGACTTCAGTAGCTACAGGACGATCTTAACTATTATGGATACAAACAATGCTCAAAGATATATTCAACGACGAAGACTAAGTACCAGTGCCTTTAGTTTTATGTATCTGTAATCGTTAAGTACAGATGATGAACTTCTCTAGAAAAAATCTGTAATCCAGTGTGTTACTTTAACTGAAAGAATTCAATTAAAGCAGAAAAATATTAGTCACGATGAGTAATTTAACTATCAATACCATAAAAATTATTCAGAGGAAAAATACTATAGTCCTTTTAGAATAGGGTTAACCATTCTCGGAATGATTGTACACACGGTAGAAGTACATGAAGCAGTTCAAAAATGTTTGTTGGTATTTATGGTATTTTGACTGCATATGAATACATCAAAGTAAAAACAAAATGTTTGCTGTTTTCAAACAATCATGACCACTATATGTATTCGATTTCTATACCGCTTTGATTTTTTAGAATCTTTTGATGTATATTTTAAGAAGAATACTGAGTAACTCCTAGTTTAATATTCCTTGTGAACTGCTTTAGTCTTATCTTTTCATACATTTTTGTCAATATATTGGACATTAGACTCGACACCTTCAGTCGCGTCCGTTTGGAAAATGACCGCAGATGTTCTAAAAGCATTGGTTTGTTGTATTTGCTATGTAAATATCTTAGCCCCCTGATGTGCGCACTCTAAAACTAACGGGACATGTTGGTTTTGACAGTCTGCCAGATCAATTGGTCAACAAGGCTATCAGCCAAGGGTTCGTGTTTAATATTCTATGTGTCGGTTCGTCTATTTTGTTCCATATAAATTTTTGTAGGTGAGACAGGAATTGGAAAGTCCACTTTACTAGAGAGTCTGTTTAACCAGAAGTTTGATTTCAGTCCATCAAGTCATGATCTTGCAGATCCCAAATTAAAAGCTGTGACATATGGTAGGAATATGTTTATTCCATTCAGATCTTTCCACAGATCTCAAAGAAGCTAATGTTAAACTTAAGTTAACGGTAGTAGAGACTTGTGGGTACGGTGATCAGATCAATAAAGAGAATAAGTAAAAGTTCGATATTCACCTAATACTTTATAGTATAAGACCTGTTGTTGATTATATCGATAACCAGTTTGAAAACTATCTACAGGAAGAACTGAAAATGAAAAGGTCTATGCAAGCATTTCATGACACACGGGTTCATGTCTGTCTTTATTTTATTGCACCTACTGGACACAGGTAACTTTCCTACTTACTGTACATTCAGACAATATTTTCTTTTCCAAAGTTTTACCTCATGCTACAAGTAACTAGTTATTACCGCTCACATTCTCGTTAAGTAAGATTTATAATATTGTAGACATGTGTTCGTAGTTGCTAAATGTAATATCGTATTTACATTTATTTAACCATGTATTCGACTCAAAACTCACCTTCCAAGATCATGGTGACAGACTAATATTTCAAATTTTACAGTTCGTTCGGCCGATGTTAGCACATATTTACGAGTGGGGCTACTGGGTGGCTTATAATAGATACAAAAAAATAGTTTGATATAATTTCGAAACTTTTTGAATGTCAAGTTATTTTCATATTGGAGTGTGACATTTCAAGCACTGATAGGTCTGAATTAACACCCACTTTAAAAACGGTATAGTAGTCGTGAGTGTTTCATTTCCCTTAACGTTTTATTACTGACTGCCCAATGACTGGAAGGTAATGTCGAGCAACTTAATTTATGGGTAAAATATATACTATCCCCGTGAATATGTACGATGAATAATGTAACCTCACATTTTTAATCCTGTGCTCGTAGTTATGACATTTCTGCTGAAACATTGTAAACCTCAACCCTTCGTCAGTGTTTGTTTCTAAAATCTCCCACATTTAACAGGCCAAACGTCTATTAAATTTTGCTAAATTTTTACGCAGAGACATCATCAACATAGAGCCTGGCACAACAAAGTGTGTTGCCCCAAGTTCCCATGCCACATTAACACGGGACAATTTTGAATTATTTTCTTTTCCTCAGTCATTTATGTCTATCATCTACTACACTTGGTAAGACATCAATGCTTCATCGACTGATGTATTCTTTTTTCCACAACTAATGGTAAACATCAATGTTAGTCACTCAGTAGTTCTGTCATACGTAAATAGGTCTTCAGTTGATAAATTCAACTGTTACTACAGTCATGAAAGCGGTTATTAGTTACTATTTGTTTGTAGAACTATTGTACCCAAACCTGCTTCGGTTTGGGCACCCGGGCAGTATCACAGCCCTCACTCATATCAAATGAGATTTGTGTGGCGCATATCTATTTGGTGCCTCCTTGTAACAATATCTATGTATTAAAATAAATAGAACTATTGTAGCTTGATATGTTCATCAATCATTCAGTCACAACGTAGAACCTGGTACGTATGCGCTTTGGCTTAAGTTACCATACCCGATTAGCACAGGAATGAAGTTGTCAGTCCCAATCCCAAATTGGTAGGGTAAGACATAGTATCAATGGCAATAAAAAAGGTTAAGCATCAAATACACGATTCAAGAAGAAAATATAAACTAGTACAATAAAAACATTGGTTTGTTCAACTCAACAAATAAACCCGATCACTGCAGTCAGTAAGTAAAGGTGTATGGAGAGAGTATAACATTAATTTACCTAAATTGTTTCTACTGTTTAATTTCGGTCGTTGATGGTTTTCCTTGTTTTATGTAGTCTAAAGTCAATTGATTTGGTCGCAATGAAAAAATTGGAGAACAAAGTTAATGTCATCCCTATAATAGCGAAATCAGATACAATAACCAAATCTGAATTACAAAAGTTTAAAGCAAGAGTATGTTTCTTCATGTACTGATTTTTATCTCAATAAATTTTAGATCCTCAGTGAAATACAGTCTAATGAAATTGGTATTTACCAGTTTCCCACTGATGATGAAGCTGTTAGTGAAACTAATAGTGTAATGAATGTAGGTTTCTTTGTAATGTGAAGTTTCAGGTATATATATATATATATATATATATATATATATATATATATATATATATATATATATATATATATATATATATATATATATATTTAAAATGTTTGGATTAATGTTTGCTAATTTCATGGCGTTATGCTAAACACATGTGATTGCACTCCTGGAGGTATGTATATGACGGCTATCTTTCGGCTGTGAATTTTGAATACATAGTACCTTTAGCTAAGTTAGGATTATTCGTTTGATGTTTGATAAACTAACCCAAGGAAGTTCTAGGCGCCACTTAGATACAAAAGAATTTTAGTGTTATTTGGTGAATTTCACGTTCGTTTTAGCAAGGCATACACAAATTTTTCCTAGCTCCTCTTTGAAGTTCACCATAATAAAGTAGGAAAGTTATAACTAGACGTGTTGCTGGTTGCCGGAGAAAAACTAATATGTTTTAGCAATGTTAACAGTGTAACTTCATCATGTTCCGAGTACGTTTTCGGTGAGACTAAATTATGGACGACCTTTGAGCGACTCTAAAGTGACCCTGAGACAATTCACCTATTTACCAGTACCAAAAGAGAATAATAAGTTAATATGAATTAGAATTTAGAGTTAGAATTTAAGGTTATGAATTAAAGTAAGGGTTCTCATCGCCAAGTAACAGCTATAATGCCGAAATGTTATGTACCTATATGTGTGAATGAATTTCGCGCCCAAATCTAGTGCTTGCCATCCTTCATTTTACTGGTTCGTACATAAATTATAGTCTCGCCCTTTTTTCTTTAGTTTTTAAGTATTATTTACAATCCTGAACTTAATGTGATGTGGTCAGTAAACTGAACGACATAATATTGTTGTGCCGTGCTTGATTTTACTCATCAACAGGCTCTGAATCTTAAGTATGATTTGTCTATACCATCTATCAATCCAGATGTCTTATCTAATAAACGTCTGAACTACGCGACTTCAGATATCATGAATACCAATTTCTTTCAGTTTGTGTATGCAGGGTTACTGTCATTTTTAATGTTTTCCTAAGATATCACTGTGTATCTTTATAAATATAAGAGGTTATTTAACATCTCACAATTTCCCGGCATTTAATTGAGTTGTCGTTCTGTTCATATTACAGATGGATCATTCGTATATCCTTATAAAAATACAGATCAGTTAGTGAAAAATGCATTACATGTTAGGCCCATAACCCCAACAAGTTTAAATATAACACCTTAAAATCAGTACTTTTAAATATTTGGGTATCCAGTGTTATTACTGTTAGTCCGGACACAATTTTAGAGAGGTGATGTACAGTTTTCACCGTTACACTAATTTAGTAGTTTATTTATTTGAATAAATAAACATTGATATAATCAGGCACCAAATAGATATGCGCCACATAAGTCATTCAATTTATATGCGGGCTGGTATACTACCTGGGTGGCCAAACCGAATCAGGTGTAGTAGTTGAGACTTTCGATTTTCAACCAGTCCGGTATATAAATCCCGCTCTGCCTGCTTTGTTTTGGGTGGTCTAGTAGTATCGCTAGCCTGCACACCTAGAATCTGGATCGAAACCGAGTACACAAACCTGTACCTCTTGAGTTGAATAAATAATATGGTGCATCTGAGTTGATTCCTGAAATTTTACCATTAATATAATTTAGATTCCGTATTGGAAATATCTTTATTTACCAAACTAACATTTTTACAGTACATTTCAAACAATCAAGTCACATATGAATTTATTAAGTTATCTTGTACGGAGACAAAAATAATGTGAAATAAATTCTGCTTTGAGAATATAATACAAGTGTCAGATCAGTGAAACTTTTAATGCCGTTCTTACGTTGTTTATGACAGACTGTGTAATCCTCAAATTCCACGTTAGATTCACCGTAATTGTCCCTAATAATTACTTGGTTGTAGCAACATATCCCGTTCGCTGTTGTGGGTAGCTCAGAAGAAGCTAAAATCAATGGAAAAACAGTACGTGTTCGACAATATCCATGGGGTTCAGTTCAAGTAGAAAACGAAAATCACTGTGACTTTGTCAGACTTCGAGAGATGCTATTACGTGTGAATATGGAAGATTTACGTGAACGTACACATGGTGTACATTATGAGACTTATCGACGTCAACGCTTAATCGAAATGGGATTTCGTGATGATGAGAAAATGTCACTTCAGGTAAGAATTCTTGTCTCTTTCTGTACCTGAAAAAGTTTGTGAGATTACCTTTGTTACACTAACTATTTAGGGGTACGGTTCGATAATTGAACCATCTGACTTCAACTTTTACGTTGAAAGTTCAAACCCTTAATATCTCTAATTCTCACGGTAAAAGGTGGCTTAAAGCTGAGCACATAAAGCGGTACTTATTAGGTGATCCTAGAAGCTTTAAGTAATATTTGTAATATCGATGGGAATAAATTAATCTAGTACAACTCCACAACCGAGTACTGGTTCATTTATTGGGGGATGCTTGGTTGTGTTAAAACAGGTTGGTAGAAAGCTTTTGGCGAAAAAATCGGGAAATGAAATCACCAAGTCATTGTTTGTTATTCTAAGTCATGTTAGTAGGTGTAAACTACTTTCCTGAGGTCTTTTGGTGGCCCGTTTGATCTGACTCCATTTTGATCGTTTAAATGTTTGTTATCGCCTATTCTCGTATATAATTGTCGACTTAGATCGCGTTATCCAATAACGGAATTAAATAAGTCGAATAACGAGAATTGATTTGAGAATACATATATTTCGTACATGAAGTGAATGAAGCACAGCAAAGCAAAAATGACACGTATGGAAGATGGCTGGGAAGCCAACTCCATTTTAATTAAGCGTTACTCAATATTTATAGTCAGACAAAATAAAGATACAGACATGTGATTAGTGGAATAAGAAGGGCACACACATATAAGCTCATATAAAAACAGTCAAGACTGACAAGCGAATAATTGACAAGGTCAAAACATGACTCAAGTAGAACGAATAGAATGGAATGTCCGGAAACTAGAATAAGATATATTATGGGCTAAAACTAATGACTAACACTACAGGTCCACGCGATGTAACAAGTGGTTAAAGACATTGGGTGACAACTGAGAATCGGTCATAGTGATCCAAATGCATTTGATCTTTCTTTTCTTCTCGATCTTAAATTCAAGTATTTCTTTATGCATAACTTCCCACTCTGTTTTTTTTCAAGCCATACTTCTGATGATTTTTAGTCACTGCTCGTACATTATTTCAACCTCTTTCGTATTTCATTTTGTTCTTTACATCCAGTGTTAATGTGGTATGAGAACTTGGGGCGATACACATTGTTGTACCAGTCTCTATGTTTATGATACGTGTTTAGATGAGTCATATACTCAGTTTTAAGCAGAAATTTCGGTTTGTGGTTCTGTTAGATAACCGGAATGTTGTTGAAATCAATGCAGGTAAAGTGGAATTCGAACATGCAACCTAGTACTTGAAATTCAGGTACATGAATAACATTATTATGGTTTTATGTACTAACGCTCAATCCTATAAAGTACAAAGATTTAATTGGTTGTATAATATTAATATTACTAATTTTCATATGATGGGTATGGTCTGGTGTACAAGTCTACTTTTTTTTATTAGATTCCCAAATATTAGAATCAACCATCAAAACTTTCAAGCTTATAGAACTTTTTGATTCAAGCTATTTAGTTAGAAAGTTCCGGTTTGTGCATTTATGCACCTTGTGTTTTCATGTGTCATAGAAACTGATTATTTATACCCCCTTTTATGTTCCTTTTTTATTTTCCACGATAGGAAACCTATGAAAAGCGTCGTGAGCTTCAAAGAAAAGAATTACAACAAAAGGAAGAAGAAATGAGACAAATGTTTGTTCAACGTGTTAAAGAAAAGGAACAAGTTTTAAAAGAGGCAGAACGTGAGGCAAGTTACTTAACATTCTAACGAAAATGTATATCTACCTGTTGGGACGAATCCATAAAGCGACTTGACAATGACGAATGATTTTAGGTTACCTAACTCATAATTACGGGTTTTAATATCTGGGATATAATAAGTTTAATGTTGAATAGTATTTGGCTTTGTTAGTAACTTCATGAGGTGAACTTGTGGTGCCACACAAGTCCTTGGAGTAATTTGTCAGTCATCATATTCAGTGTCAAGCGAGGTTTCAGTAGACCTGGGACAGTGTTTTGCGCACAAGAATCGTCGGCTATGGTGACACTTGAGGGGAAAGTCGATGTTGGAGGAATAATAGGAATTGAGGAGGGAGGTTGATCATGGATACATTGGTCTTGAGCGCTGTTAGAGGTATGAGGGCGGTTATCACTTCCCGGTTGCCCACACCGTGGAAGGGTTCTTCTGGAGATATCTTAAAAGGAAATTGGATTAGAGGTGGTCTTAGTGACCTGAGAGCGTAACCGCAGTGCTCAAGGGACAACTGCTTGACGTCGGTCACACGCGACCTTTTTATGAGTAATCTTTGTGTTAGCTCCGCACTTGTTGAGACCTTACCGCCGGAGACGGATATCCGTGGGATAAAGCGAGGTATGCATTTTTAGGGTCGACCTTTTCTAACCCCACCCCTCCTTGTGTGAAGGCAGCATCGCTGTCATGCTGGTTGTCTGAGGGAAACGCTTTACTGTTGTCACACCTCTGTACAGTCAGCAGTGCGACTTCGCCTTCGGACCTTGGGTTTGTTGCTTTTAGTCTTACCGCTCTTCAACCGACCTGTCTGACACGGTTGTTCCAGCCAGTATAGCTCGTTTGGTTCATCACGACAGGCAAGCCCGACCACCACGTCAAGGTAGCAACAACGGTCGGGTCGTTGTCGAGTCCTCCGATTATTAGTGGAGTTAAATCATGGAAAAAACTTTCCGCATATTTTACAGAATTCATTATACCTATTATTCATTACTATTCCTAATACTAAGATAAAATTGTTAACTTTACAGTGATTTCGTAGCATTCTCAATATACATATTAAATTTATTCGGAATTAGAAACTTGCAATGGGTAGACTTCTTTTTAATAAGTCTGTACCATCGAAATAAGTTGGCAAAATGTAAATTAACTAAGGATCAATGACTGATTTTGTTCAATCCATTTGTATATACTAGTAAATTGTTATTATTGGGTCATCTTGGTATTTCTGACCGTAAATCATGAACATGATTTGAACTCAACATTTTAATCACAGGTATTCAACTGTGTGTTTGACGTAATACATCAATGTGTTTACTTCTGTTAAAAACAAGCAATAAATACGGTGCTAGTTAGATGTTCTGTACCTTGCTTGGTCATTTGGTGAACAAGATTTCGTAGGGAGGAAACTGTTACGAAATATATAGCTGAGTTCATTTGCTTAATTAAACCCACTGGTGTGGGCTAATTAGTGTCTTCTCAACCACCATGTATGAAATAATAGGGTCTCATTACCTCTTCATCTATGTAGTACAATCTTTCTTAACGCACTTTCATACCTTATTCCACTTATCAATATCACTAGTTTTCTGTATATTTTGAAGGAATATTGTAAATTAATAGCCACCCACATATGAACTACACTTATAATTTTCGTGAACCTATCAAACTACACAGTGCTCTAAAACAACTAGTTTATTGTTTGGACTAACTCAGCCTTGGGTATTATGCTTGTACTAAATTTGCTCATGTAAATATGCATATAAATGTGCCAACTAACTGGTATCAGATATTTATTTCATATTCTAAGTATGTTCAGATGAATATTCTGATTTGCATGATATTTTTCGCGTGAACACTTTATTTATCACGCAATTAGCAAAATAACCCAATATTACCTATTCGCCTGACATTTATTTGTATTAATCACTTTACATTGTCATGATTTCTGCAAAGGTTGTGCTGCTGTTATCTGACCACTTAGGTCGGAGTTGCTGGTTTTAGGAGACTAAAGGTTCTCTAAGCTAATCATGTTCATCTATTAGACAGTGAAACAGTGCCAAGAGGTAATACTCCGGAGTATTTTATCTACAGATCACGACCACTCGCTTTCATCTCTGTATGTTTGTGAGAACTCTGTTGTCATGTAAGAGGGACGACTGAAAGGTAATTTGGCAGGAGTTATTGACACACAGCCTTATAAGACCAGTTTGTAGGGATTCTTTCATCCTTAGTTATATTATGTTCACCTGCGTACTTATCGGATACCATAAAGTTTGGGTACCGCAGCAATGTTTTTTACACATGAGCACCTTAAAATAATATTTCCCGAAATGTCAAGCTCTCTGATGCGCCTCCCTATTTATTGATCCAGCTTCCGCTTCTAGGGATGTGGATTGTTTCAAACATTCCATATGTTCTATAAAACTGATTCGCTTTCTACTTTATTCATTTTTAGCTACAAACCAAATTTGAAAGTCTAAAGAAAACGCATGCTGAGGAAAAGAAGAAACTCGAAGAAAAGAAACGCTTTTTGGAAGAGGAAATAGCTGCCTTCGAACGTCGAAAGCAGCTTGCGGAACAAGCAAGACAAGGAAATCTAACTATGAAAAAAAGGAAATGAACTATTTCGCAGGAATACAGCTAGTCTTCATATTACTTAATAATTCACTTTAGCACTATGATTTCCAGTTATTGCTTTTGCTAATCTCACTTCTCTTTTATAAATTAGTCTAATTTTTTTCCTGTGAACTTCAGCCCTATGTAAAACAAACCACGTACACTGCATTTGAAAATTACCGGATGTTCAAATGTCTTTTTATTTCATTATAGACAATAATATGATGCTTGTTTTATGCTAAGCAGTTTGTACTTTGATAAACTAGTGGTTACCACTCACTGAATAATAATAAGAGGGGAACCCAAAACACGGGCTGAATTTAAAAGGTATTATGACAGGATAGTTTTTATTGGGCAATTAGAAGTGTGGAAACAGTGCTTATGTTCTAGACCACATTTAATTTGTAACCAAATATTCTTGAAGAGGCAGCTTAGCTAATAAGAACAGTACCGAACCACCAGTGAAAAAGGTATCGAGACATTACAGTACTTAATATCGGGTCTTATGAGAAAAGTGGCACATTTCTCTGTGGGTTATTATTTTAGTGTAGCGATTTGTTTGTGTAAACTACCAAATACTCTAACTGTAGTTGAGTTACTTTTCAGTCTCTGGGACTAATATAGTTTATTTTGTGACCACACATCTACAAGTGTATGACGTCTCATATGTATCATTTTAAGTTACTACTCTAAATTACTTCCAGCTAGGGGGTTTAAAATGATAACGAATGGGTGACAACAATTGCACTAACAACGGCAGAGCCCATAAAGCACCAGATAGAATAGAGAATACAGTAGCACAAATTGTGAAACTGGTATCAGCGAACCTTAAACTAATTTGGAGTCACCGCATGAGATTGCCAATATCACACATTACTATTATTTTAAGTGCCTCCTAAGGGAAACTGAGGATTTGTTGTAAATGACCAGTTGCTCGATATTGTATATCTAAGCAAGGGCCAATATTGCTTGGTGCAAGGATGAAAATGAGGGTGGAAACATGTGCATACACCGACTATATACACTGTTGGTCTAAAAACTACACTGAACCATATGCTATTAGCATAGCTGATCAGAAGTCAGATCTTAATACAGCGAAACGGTAGTTGTTGACACTAATTAATCAGTAACTTCTCTAATGTATGCAATTTAAAATATCGATAGATTAATTGCATCAACTAACAAATATAAATAAGTTGCCGGGTTACATATTTGCTCCATCTCGTTACGGTTAACCTCTTGCCAGGTTATGTGTGGTAGTATTGTATGCGACAGCCAGGCATCGATCTGTAACGGTTGGCAACTTTATCTAGTTAACTTTTTTGGCCAACGGCACTAGTATCGTCAACTTGTAAGTTGCACAATGCCATAAGGATACATATGACCTAGTATTTGCAACCCGTGCATCTCTCAGCTGTCACATTTTACAAAATAATACAGACCAAGCTATTTTATAATAAACTTGGGCTTCAATGAGATTATAGTTATTCTGCCTAAGTCATAGTTGTCGTAGCTTATCATGGTTTCAACTCGTTTTTATTATGGTCCTACCACCTTTTGAGCTACAGCCCTGAGTTTCGTTTTAGCTTCTTAATGCACCAGTACTATCGTTTGTTAATTAAATTTGTGAGAGGAAGTGACCCGTTGGTATGTTCAGTAAGCTTCGGTAGTATTTTGAAAACAACATGAATAGGAATATTTCATTTATGTGAGACTAGGTAGTTTAACAAGTTCGTGGCATGTATTCGCTCTACTTTGCCACACTACATATTAACATGATGATAGATGAAGCTAGTCTTAATTGCAATGAAAATCTAACCAAAAGCAATACAATTGAATAATGAAGAGTAAGGGACGGAAATAGAATAAGTGTCATTGGGGCAGGATTCGGGCTATGTCTCCAAGCTATCGGTTGTGAGTACTGCACAAGACAACCAGAAAATACACCCACTAAACATTTTACAATTCACAAGGATTAGTAGGCTCAGAACTGAGATAGGTGGTAACGAGGTTACTAATCTAGCGGAATAATAAAGACTCAAGCATAACTATCATCAAGTATTCAGAATGAATTTTCAAACTTAAGTCAGTAATTTTTGTACTTGTTGTGATTATACTTGCTTTTGGTACTTATTGCACTAAAAAGCCTTCTTGGTCTATGTTATAAATCGCTCTTTTCTTACGGTAATGACCCAGCTATTCCTATTGCTTAGTATTCTCGGACACCGATTCACTCAACAAGTCCCCAAATCAGAACACGGTTGAACAGGAAAGACATTATATTCCAAATAGCAAGTCAGAAGCACAATAGGGAAAACGTCAGTATATTTATAGTTTTTACATAAGATTCCAGAGTATTCTCCAACTATCGACTAGTGCTGATTGGATAAGAATTAGCCAATCAGCGTGCACCAAAGCAACCATGCATTGAGCATGCTTTAAGCTAGTCTATGTCCCGCTAACAGTCTACTTTAACTAAGAGTTCTTTGGTTAAAGTTTGAATTTTTTTACTAAATTTTGTCCTGAGTACCTGTTTTTAGTCCTTGACTAACACTTGTGTTCACATTGTTATCATTTTTTGTTTTTAAACCTTTTAAATCGAATTATAATGGTTGGTAAGACTCACAAATGTGGGCAACCAAATTGTTTGTTCTCCGTTGAGGAGGGAATGCAGTGTGACGACTGTAAAAAGTGGTATCACAAAATGTGTACACGACTAAGTCCGACGGCTTACAAAAGATGCTCGAAGCCTAACTCGCATTGGCTTTGTATGTTCTGCTGTACGGATAAAAAGGTACTAATACAGGAGGCTATGGGCCTATTGGCTTTGGCCTGCAAGAAAAACGATGGCGGAAGCACTGATAACAGGAGCACTGACGATGAAGAATGTGTCAGTGTAGTAAGTGCTGCTACTGGACCCATTAAACACCTGACTGCGGTTGACGGGAACGTGAAATCTCCGTTGACATTAACGAGAAATGAAGTGTCGCTTGATAATGACATCGGCAGTCATACACCTCTAGTCGAAATAGAAGATCCGGATAAAACTGTCACCGTTCCACATAGTCCAGGTGTGGCTGTTCTGAGTGGTGACAAATGGACTTCGGTAAGAAGAAAAAAAATAAGAAGAAAAAGGCTGTAGGCAAAACGCAGCTGGTCAGCAAAACATTGGAAGGGATGTTATCAGAAGAAAAATCCTCACCGCGTGAAAAGACAGATCTCTCTGATAGATCAGTCATTTTTCATAAGATAAGAGAATCTTCAGATACTGAACCAAAGGCAAGATTTGAACATGATCTCAATCATATTAAGACATCATTAAGTAAACTACTCCCAGATACAGTTTCAGGAGTTAGTATTTGTAAGCTTTATAGAATAGGAAAAAAGGTGGATTCCGAAAGTCCTCAGAAAAACCGCCTCCTAAAGGTTACATTCAACACGGTGGAAGAAAGGAACCTGATTCTAAGTAATTCACGTAAACTGATTGGATCCGGAATATATGTCCGTGAGGACCTCAGCCTAGCTGATCGTATTAAGAGAAGAGCTGCAGAAGCGGAAATAAACGAGCGTCGCCGAAACGGTGAAAGAAACCTCGTTCTTAAGGGTTTTCAGATTGTAAAAGTTCGGAGCAAAACGATCCCCAAGCCACTCTGGGTGGCAAGGGAAAGCTCTCCACAGACTTAAAAGTGTGCTACACAAATGCTCGCAGCCTACTAAATAAAATGGCGGAGCTGAAGTCAGTGGTGGACAAAGAAAAACCGGACGTTATCGCTGTCTCGGAAACTTGGTTAACGTCAGAAGTATTAGATAGTGAAATCCAATTGACTGGTTTCATAACCAGTAGGGCTGATAGATTAAACCGAAGGGGAGGCGGGGTTATTTGTACACCAAAAGTACCCTAACCATAAGATTAGCTGAGACAGTAGCACATGTTTCAGGGACATGTGAACTGGTGAGATGTAAGTTGAAATGCCGAAGGCAAGATATTGAAGTAGTTGTAGTTTATCGCAGTCCAGAATGTGTAGCAGATGATTTTCTCCTTAGTAAACTTAAGTCCTGGTGTAACAACGGTAAAAGCCTTGTAGTAGGCGACTTTAATGCACCATATATAAACTGGGTTAACTTAGAAGTAGGGTCATCCATATCGTCGTTCGACTCCAAACTGTTAGAAACCTCGATTGGACTAGCATTATTCCAACACATTAGAGATCCCACAAGATACGACTTAAGAAACTCTTCTCTTTTAGATTTAGTCTTCACACACGGTGATGACGTTGGTCAAACGGCTTTTCTCCCACCACTTGGGAGAAGTGACCATGCAGTCATCTTATTCAAATTCATGGCTGAGATTGCTTGTCAAACAATTGCGCCGGCCCGTCCTAACATATGGAAGGCAGATATGCAGGCAATTAACTCCGCAGCATCGGCTGAGAACTGGGAAATTGACTCAAAGGCATCAGTACAAGAGGCATGGACTCTATTCAGGCAGTTATACAATCGGGTAACTCAACCATACATACCCTGGACTGTCCCAAAGAAAAAGAAGCACGGACATCCCTGGATAGGGCGGGATATTCGACGCTTACTAAGACAAAAGAAGAAATGCTGGGATGTTGCCATCCGCCTTGGCACAGCGGGTACGATGGAACGCTACAGATCGATAAGAAACGAGTGTATAACTAAAATTCGGGAAGCGCAAAGAAAATATGAAATGCAGCTGGCAGAATCTGCACTCAAGCAGCCCAAGAGGATATTCTCGTACATAAACTACAGAACAAGGATTCATCATTGGATTCCCAACCTAATTAAAGTAGGAAGTGAATCTGAAATGATAGAGGAAGATCAGGAAAAAGCTGAGGTTATGGCTGACTACTTTGGGGCAGTTTTCACTCAGGAACCTCCTCTAGAGAAAGAACCAGACCCAATTACAGAGTCAACAAACCAGCTGCTCACCGTGGACTTCGACCAAAACGATGTGCTTAAGGCTCTTAGCACCCTAAACATGGAGAAGTCAACAGGACCAGATGAACTACACCCTAAAATCTTGAGACATATTGCCCAATATATCGCAGCCCCACTGACTGTGATATTCAAAATGTCACTTGACCAAGGTGTGTTACCTATGGACTGGAAGGACGCAATCGTCACTCCCATACATAAAACAGGTCTACGACAAGTTCCATCAAATTACAGACCCGTAAGCCTCACCAGTGTTGTAATTAAAATACTGGAAAGAATAATCAAACGGACCATAACAGCATTTATGGAAACCAATAACTTGCTGAACATGGCACAACATGGTTTTAGAAAGGGTCTATCCTGTACAACGAACCTCCTTATAGCTAGGGAGCTCTGGATTAATGCGCTAGACAACGGAAACTCAGTGGATGTTGTCTACATAGACTTCAGTAAGGCTTTTGACAAGGTGCCAACTAATAGGCTGCTATTGAAGTTGGCAAACCTTGGTATTGCCGGACCTCTTTTAAAATGGATTAAGGATTTCCTAGTAGGTCGTAGGCAAAAAGTAAGAATAAATTCCAAGTGCTCCATCTGGAGACCAGTACTTAGTGGAGTACCCCAAGGTTCCGTCTTAGGTCCTTTACTTTTTATAATGTACGTTAATGATCTTACAAGTATAGTACAGTCTCCAATGTTATTATACGCTGACGATGTAAAAATTTGGCGAGTAATAACTGGAGACAAAGACGCATTTACTCTTCAGGTTTTTTTTTTCTTAAAGCTAAACTGGTCTAAAGAGTGGCTAATGCCTATCAACTCGGAAAAGTGTGTCTACATGCACTTGGGGGATTCAAAGGTTAATACGTACAACATAGGGGATGTGTCATTACCCGTAGTCCGGTCTCATAAGGACCTAGGGGTGACAGTGAGCAATGATCTTAAGACGACGGCCCATTGCCGGGAGGTCGCAGTTAAGGGGTTTCGAACCCTCTGGGCTTTAAAAAGGACATTCACTAAGCTTGATACTACCATGTTCACCACATTATACACATCCTTAGTGAGAACTAAGTTAGAGAACTGTGTTCAGGCTGCAAGCCCCTGTTTAAAGGTGACTCAGACATAATAGAAAAGGTACAGAGGGCAGCTACGCGTGCAATTCCGGAACTCCGGGTTTGTCATACATTTTTTTTTTTTTTTTTAATGAACTCTTTACTCTGCTCTATCGCAGACTAAGGGGAGATCTAATATTGATGTACAGAATACTGAGAAATGATTTCGGACCTAACTTATTCTCTCTCTTTCTTCCCACTAGATCGGGACACCTCAGAGGACATAGCAGGCGAGTAGAAAAGCCAAGAACGAACAAAATACCCGTGGCATACAGGTTTTCACACCGAGTCATCAATACTTGGAACCTGCTGCCTGAAGCAGTGGTGTCCGCACCTTCAATTGACTCTTTCAAGAGAAGACTGGACACTCACAGAAGCATACTAGAAAAGGAATAACATAGGCCGTAGGCCTTCTCTCCTTACTACACAAATCTGAATCTGAATCTTAAGTCAAAACGTCATTTGTGGAGCAGCAAATACTATAAGAGATGATATACACTACAATTTATGTGAAAGTTATATAGATCTCACTCTTCTACAGGTCAACACATAGATCTCAGATTGTACAGTTTCAGACAAGCAAAACTTTATGCAAAAAACGTTACAGAACTTTAGGTGTCGATAAGGTATTTTATACAGTATTCGTCGTGTTTGCACGGATTATCTTGATAAGCTCACGAGGCCTTTCTGCTTGATCAACATCGACCATACCTACAAACAGTAAGAATGAAAAGAAAAACTCCTACCGAGGCGCTGAACAACTTTCATACCGGAAGCAACACGTCCAAAAATAGTATGTTTACCATCTAACCACTGTGTAGGAGCCAAAGTTATAAAAAACTGACTGCCATTTGTATTTGGACCGGCGTTTGCCATTGAAACAACTCCAGCACCTGGATCATAATTATTTAACTTTTCAAATGACTTACCTGTGTGTTTTAGGTCAGGATGAATTTCATCCGCGAAGTAAGAGCCATATATTGATGCTCCACCTCGACCAGTACCTGTTGGGTCGCCACCTTGTATCATGAAATCTCGAATAACACGATGGAAAGCAACATTATTGTAGTAACCACGCCTTGCTAACTCAGCAAAATTAAGACATGTCTTTGGGGCATGCTTCCAATAAAGTTCAATAGTTATAGTGCCTTGACTTAAGTGTGTTATCGCATATTAAATTAATGGACAAACTTGGTGTCAAGAACAACGAAAGCTGGCTGGTCTTGAGCTGACATTCACAGCTGCGACACCAAATTTGGTCACTGTCTTCCGATCTCTAACCTGATGGACGGACCAAAAGTAGGACCCAAGTCAAATCTACCCTCACGACCTTGAGTGGCTCTGTTCAAGGCGAGCACAACGTATTTGAAGTACCAGGGATCGAGTATGAGGTTGAAAGATATTTCGGGTTGTTTTTGAATTCTGGGAGCTAAAAGCGTTCTTTGGAAAGCTGTCAATACTCCAGTTTTATTAAAGATTGTATCAGGCTCTGAAAACAAAATATCATCAAATATTATGACAATACTAGAGAGTGCTGATTCATATGAGTAATATTTTCACTAAGTTGAAGGAAACTTTTTAAATGCTCTTCGTCAAACCCGCAGTTCCAAGAGTTCTCAAACAACCAATAAAGGGGAAATCAAGGAGAAAAAAAGGGAAATAAAGGGGAAAATGCATTGGAAAATAAAGGGGGAAACACGCCAAAATGTCCCCTTTTTCGCCTGTCCGGGAGAAATAATGCGGATGTCCTTCTTTTTGTCGCTTTTTCGCTAAATTGTCTACTTTTCGCCTAAATATCCACCGAATTTCACCTAAATAACCGACGTAAAGGCGAAAAAGCAACATTTCCCCTTTATGTACGCTTTCATCCTCTTTATTTCCCTTTTTCGCCTTTATTTCCCCTTTATTGGTTACTTAGGTTCATCCGTCCACATAACTAGACAGTTTAGACAAATTATACAGAAAATAACTTGGCAAACATTAAACTTTACGACGAATTTATCATCAAGCTGTACAACCATATATATATATATATATATATATATATATATATATATATATATATATATATATATATAGATTGTTCGTTAAAGTTTAATATTAACTGTCACTTAAAAAAACTCACCAAAATTTACTATCATTGTATCTTGCGGCATGAAATTCTATAACTCACGGGTTTAAAACGCTCAACATTTCCCACGAATTTTTCGTATACTTAATTCATATTCTATCATAAAGTAGCTTTCCCCTAGGTGAAGTTTAGTAATGAGTTGTACAAAAGATCAGTTCAGGCGAAAGTAGCCATGATGGATGTAATGCTTCATGACTATATCCCCCGGCAGTAATATATATATATATATATATATATATATATGTAGTGGCATTGGATCATAACCACACAATCTTCAAAGCTGAACACATCACTACTCGGAAAATAAATATTCAATATTTAACGCGGAGAAATACCTAACGATGGAAAAGGCGGGAACAATGAATTGAATGGACTGGGTTTAATCGGATGGCATGGCTCGGCCATGCAGGCGTGGTCCATCTGAATGTTATCTTATATCTTCTATTCGTATTAAATATATTGTTCCTTCTCTAGCCTAACATTGTTCTACATCATGTATTGGTAATTGATACGATACAGTGAGTTGGCGTAGTCGATGGTGTGACTTCCACGTAAGATCTTATAGATTAGGCAGTTATATCATGACAAATCTACAAATTTAGGATTAGGTCTATTATTAGAGCAGCACTAATATCATAGTAGACCATAGTTCTACATTGGTGAGCCCAACTAAAGAAACGCAACCTATTATTGTTAATCCTTATTTCCACCTTAACCTTATCAATCGGTTTTTATTTTTTTAAACCCAGTATTCTAATAGTCCTTTGATTAATGGTCACATATATTATCGTAATGTTATATCTATTAGTTCACATAACTTACTAGCTCAATCGATAATAGAAGTTGATCATCTATATCAACTAATTAGCTTTGATGGTTCGTTAACAAGCTTTAATAGCATTTACATGCTTCAGCGACATAGACTTGTTTAAACATCAAGCTCTAGCAAATATGACCTGTTAATAGCGTAAATATACATTGACTAACAATGCAATCAAGGACTAAATAGTTATCTGGATCTAATTATCAGTGTTCCTTCACTTAACACCTCATCCTGTTTTAAACTATGCACTATCCTGTAATATCTTTCTTCTGACCACTGCCTGCCTAATTTCATATTCTCGAGTTCCATTGCCAAACAACAAGGATGACACTTCTCCAAAAACATACGGTGAGTTTCAGCTATACGTTTTCTGCAATCATAAGGTCATTTTAGATGGCACGTTCAATGGCGACCACACAATTATCTGGATTCATTCGATTGTTCTGATCCGAGCGAGTGGCAAAAACCTCAACAGCATCAAGCACCCTGGAATTAATTGCCATACTGCATGTTTTATTCTGGATGCTTTTGGATCATTACTACTCCTCACGAATGGCGTTATATATGTCGTCCACTGAATAATCTAATTTTCAAAAATAATCCAGGCGAGTTCAACTATTTTACTTAATGATTTTTTGTACTTAACATGTATATGTTTTCTAGTTGCTTTTGCCATATATTTGTAAGTGTCCCTAGGCTAAATGCAGTAACTTCTTACGGAATGTTTATAACGCGTCATATTCCTGCCTGAAGTTTCATAAGCAGTCTTAACTTTAAAATTATCTTTCTCATCATGTTCATTATTTTCAAATTGTCATATACGTCAACAACCTGCATGTTAACCTGGCCCATACATGCGTTGCACTATATCTTCATGTCTTCTAAATTTAGAAATCATTTGAATCACCTTTAACATTTATCAATAAACCCATCATAGTCGTTGTTGCTAATCGTATTTGGGTTTATAGATTGGTTTATCATATTAGCAGCCTAAAATGCGAACATAGTTTAGATAATAAGATTAAAAATTTAGGTACTATCAACTGCACTAGTAAAATAACTAAATCCCTAGGTAGCTGTTTGCTAAACAAACGTTTAAAGTCAAAACTCAGCCTACTAAAATTAACACTAAACGAATATTTCTGAATTGAAATTTATAATATAATTAGGCGTCTCAGATTATGTAATGTTACAAATTTCTGATAATTTCGAATCATCTAAAGCAACAATACCTATTTTTCCACTGACTAATCCTCAATCAACACTATAACTAGTTAAACATAGTAGCTTCAGGATATCATCATAAAGCATTGTCATGACTTGACAATCACGTAATATGATTGATAAAATTAATGAAACTATTAACAAAATCGGTCAGCAAATCGACTTAAAATTATCACTAGTGTTGTTTTTCTTTTATCTTCATTCACTACAGATGATTACAGTATGTTTCTCTATCTGTTGCTCATTCAGTAAATATCTCAAAACCTTGTCAGTCTAATTGATGGTTTAGCGACACAATCATGCATGCAAATAATCAGTATAAGCAGTCGAGCAAATCTCCTGCAAACTGAAAACATCAATGTCGAATTTACCCCAACACTGACTAAGGTTCAAGCCATTATCATAGACATGAGTTGGGAGTGTACTCCCCTTGGTTACAACTTATGTTCTCCCTGATAATCACATGAGCATCACTCACTATTAATCATCTTGTAAAAACTTATTTAGCCAAATACATCTTGCAGCACCTAGTAATGTGACACATAAGCTGATTTCAATAACTTATAACCACTATATCTCAATTAAATCGTATTCCGCCTTATGATAAACTGCATACTTGCAACTAACTTGTATGCGTCATCAGCCGTCAGGTATAAATATGTATAAATAGACTATGGCAACTCAGAACATTGAGTCTAGAGCATGTCTCTTACGAATACACTCATGTTTAACGATTTGTTCTTAGCTATCTGTCCTAAACTCATATAATTATCACTTACGTATTTAAATTTTGTTTTGATAACCATTCATGTGTATTAGTAGTATTACTAAATTCTATCACGGTCAAGTAAAAATGAGGTTGAGAAAATCTCCCCGTAACTAAATAAACCGTATCAAACTAACTGGAACACTAGTTGGAATTCTTCTCCACGGTAATACTTTTGTTCTTTCAGTTAGCCTACTAATACAAATGCAATTGAAAATCAACTCATGGACAACTTACTAGCATGAACGTTATTTGATTTTATAATTTAAACCAAAACTAATACCAATATCAACATTTCTACAATATTAATTGCTTTTAATATTTCTAAACACAAAATAATTACTACCTATACGTCAAGTTACTAACCAACGGCTATTAACACGCATCACTTTATTATTATTATTATTATTATTGTAGTCCCATTTTTTATAGCTCAAATAATCTTCACCCACATTTTCATTTTAAGCGTGTTAAGCATGAAGGCAGATTTTTTAAAAATTATTACAGGTATTTCCCGACCAGATGCTGCCGCTTTCTTTTTGATTTATCTTTCAGCTTACCAATACCCGGAGGATTCTTATTATCCTTGGTAACCTCCGGCGCGCGACGATCCCATCCAATTTGGTATCGAACCAACATCACGTTGATTCTGGTGGGAGAGTAGTGTAGTGGCATTGGACAATAGCCACACAATCCACAAAGCTGTGAACACGAGACTACTCAGAAAATAGATATTCAATATTTAACGCGGAGAAATACCTAACGATGGAAAAGGCGCGAACAATGAATTGAATGGACTGGGTTTAATCGGATGGCATGGCTCGGCCATGCAGGCGTGGTCCATCTGAATGTTATCTTATATCTTCTATTCGTATTAAATATATTGTTCCTTCTCTAGCCTAACATTGTTCTACATCATGTATTGGTAATTGATACGATACAGTGAGTTGGCGTAGTCGATGGTGTGACTTCCACGTAAGATCTTATAGATTAGGCAGTTATATCATGACAAATCTACAAATTTAGGATTAGGTCTATTATTAGAGCAGCACTAATACCATAGTAGACCATAGTTCCACATATATATATTCGGTCTTTTGCTTGCTCATTTTAAGCTGGTTTGATTGAACGGTTTCTATCTTGAGGTAAGGAAATGTGCTACTTAATAGGCGTAAGAATGCCACAAGTATCCAAAGTTTGATAACACCTTAATCAGTAACACCTTTTATAATCTAAACGTGCCAATATAGTGGAATCATAAGTCAGAAGCGAAAAAATCCGAAGATATTTTTAATAGAATATTGATATATTGAGAAGTGACCAATCTGAGATGGCTAGTGGTTGTATGAGATATGTACCACGACGTACCCACTCGTGATCTGGTGCGGATTCGTGACCGAAACCCCTCAGCTAGATGAGTCTATTAAAACTAATAAGGTCAGCATTAATGTCGAAGACTTACAGAGCTATAGATTTTGGGGACATATTTACCATAACAGATGCTTATCTAGGCTTCAGAAGCTTTTTGAATATTTCAGTGGTTAAGATGCCTAAAGCTCTGGAAGTATACTCCAAACGCATAATGCTGTAGCAGAGTACCATTGTGAAGTGACACCACGTGTGTCGGACATCGGTCATAAGGATAGTAGGTCGGTCGACATGTATTACATCTTTTTTTATATTTCTCGGTACAGATCCGGCTCCTTCTTAAGAGATTTTTGCCATGGTGTTTCTAACGTTGACCACTCGGAGTGAAATGTAGAATCTTATGAGGCGTTTTGTCGAACGTGATGCTGAAACTTTTTCGTCATCTAACAAATAATAACGTCCAAACGATCATTTATTATATGAGTAATGGTGAATGGTTACTATGTATTCTGTAATAAGACGAAAACATATGAGCATTTTAATCTCACATTTTGTGAGAGGCCCAGCAAGTCTAGCGCAGGACACGCTCACCAAACGTGCTTAGATATGTCAGCTTTCTTAATAAAACATTGTCAAGCTGCTTGATTTCTTATATATGTGACATAATGTCACAAAAATATCTTTGTCAACACATGTGAAGGCTCTACAAAGTAACACATATTCTATAACCTTTGGTCTTCGATGCGCTGAAGTGCAGAGTTATTTCGTGGTCATGAATCACACCCACTTCTTTGTCGTTTCGCACATATGAAGATTTGATCCCACCAATAGTTTACCGTTGACCATCACTTTATAAGACAATGATTAGTCTTTTTTCTTAAACTAATACCTAAACTCTAACAGTAGGGCTACTTAAATAATTCGTCTACATAAACTTGTGTGTCAAGGCGACTAGTTCCGTTATATATTATTCGGCAGATTTTCATAATATCTGCAGACAAGTGTTGAGGCCTTAAACGATATTGATAATTCATTAACAGAGAAGACATATAATAGTTATATCCTTGCGGCACGCCACTATCCACATTTGATTTTCACCGGCCTTCTGTTGAAGTGGAGGATTTTTATCTTTCATTTGGTTATATCCATTATTTTAAGTTGTAAATGCACAAGCCATATGGCGAAACAACTCACCAAATGCACGGTGAAATCTGGAAATAACTCATAAACAGACAGACAATTATCATGGGCTTTTACCCAGTCCAATCTGATAACTAGTAAGTTAGTTTGCGGTAGCATTAAGCCATAGCCACACAATCCTCAAAGCTGAACATGAGAAAATTGGGAAAATAGATATGCAATATTTAATGCGAAGAAAAACTCAACGATGGAGAAGGCGGAAACAATGAGTTGAATTAATTCGAGTTGATCGGATGGCATGGCTCGGCCTTCCAGGCGTGGTCTTTGTCGAATGTTATCTCATATCTTTTGCTCATAGTAAATATATTGTTCTATCTCCAGCCCGATTGTGTTCGCCATCATATATTGGTAATTGTTACGATACGATGAGTCAGTGTAGATAATGATGTGACTTCCACGTAAGATCTTATAGATTAGGCAGTTACATCATGACAAATGCACAATTCTAGGATTAGGTCTATTATTAAAGCAGTACTAATATCATAGTAGACCGTAATTTTACATGTTCCGCAGAATTTTTCTCACGAAATACGGGTTGCTCAGGGCTCAAAACGCTATCTGGTTATACGTAACTTAGCAACTATAATATATGACTCCAAGTTCTGTAGCAGTGTATTCTTCGTTCTGAATCTTTACCTTCAATCTTCGGGATTCCGAGTTGGCAACTTGTTCCGATCCATAGTTTTTACAATCCGACTACTACGTTAAATAGACTGACAAAAGGATCCCATCAATTCGATTAATTCTAATACTAATATACAAAAATTTCCGTTCTGAGCAAGTTCAACTATTGCATGCAAAACGCCCTTCAGAAGTTCCGCAATGTTGAGACATTTATTCTCACGCGTCTGTGAGATTGGTTATGACCTACGCCAGTAAACACTCTTAGAGGATATGCAACAGACCAGGATTCCCCAACCCTCTTCTGCAGTTTCTTTTTAAGTTATTTCAAAGTGCTACTCACCCCTGTAATGTTTAACTTAAATACCGGAGTAGTGTGTTCTTCGGTCTGATTATTTCATTTTGGTCTTCAGGACTCTGAGTTAGGGCTTAGCTTGTGATGAAGGTTGATGATTTCAGCAAAGTGCGCCCTGCACATCTCTGGCGTCTTTTCCTTGTTTCCTCTGAGGCCAGAAGTAGGTTTGTTTGTTCTCGTAATAGTTTATTGCTGATAGTATCCAATCAATGAATCTTGTATAGATAATCGTCTATAAACCTCTGTACTTGTTCATAATATTTGTAATCCATAAACTTCCCATCGTTGCTTGCTCATGTGTAATTTTGGGCATGTTTTAAATCTGCATTGTCATAATGTGTACATGTTATCAGCTTACTATATTCGTTACATGACTTGAAGAACCAGAAACACTTGCTAATCCCAGAGATTTTGTATTAACGAATCCCACCTCCTGATACAGTAGCCCTGTAGTGGCATTCTCAAACAAACGATTCTCGAGGTGGGACATACGTTAACTGAGAGGAGTTACGTTCATCATTTATCACTTAGAGGTCAGAAGTGGTGAACGCGGGATGACTCAATCGTTATGGCATGGCTTGTCCATGCAGTTGTGGTTACCTCAAGTGACTTGATCCTTTTTGTGTTAAATATATTATTCCATCCTCGGCCCAAGTGTGTTCTCTAGAAGTCCTAAACAGCACATTACTGACTGCCACGATAGGACGGGTGATGTGACATACATGTAAGATTTTGTAGATTATATGGTCAAGTAGTAGAAAATCTAAAAATTTGGATTCAATTTGTCATTCTGTTAGCAAAGATAAATAGACTTAATACCGACCTGGACAACAATCTTACAGCTTCATCCTTTGTTATTTGTTAGCCATTCATTAGCCTCGATACTGTTCGTTTATTACAAAGTCCACAGAGGGCACTACAATAGGGCCTAGTGATAGTGGTTCTATACACGATTATGATCTTACGACACACAAACCTATGTGTTTTACTAACTTGTGTTACAAGAACGTCCCAATCACGTTTGCTCTTTATCCATTAGTCTTATTTCTCTATCAACTCTTTAGCTGATGGAGTTGCGGTTAATGACGATAGGCAAAGGAGACAGCGAAAATGTTACCCGGTAGCTCTAAATTCAACTTCACGACACATGAAAACGAAAACGCAGTGTTTATCTGACAAAAAAAACTTATTTGGAAACAACTACCCTGAGAAAACGTAGTTAGTACCCAATGTAATTAACGTATATAATGGTTTTAATACAGTAAGTCAAAGTCACTATAGGAAGTGCTTTCCTACAAATGTAATGCTAAACTATTCCCTAGACTATCGAGCACAAATTAGCCAAAGTTAGAGCAAGCAAGCTATTTGGCTTGATAAATTTTATCTATTCCCTTTAAACAGGGGAAAAGAGAGACGCAAATAACATACCGAACAGTAACTAGAGGATAGAAAAAATGAGTCAACAAGCGAAAATTGTCATATGACAAACACAAAATTGTGACTGGTGAATAAGCAAGGCATATTCATAAGAGGTCAAGAGAAACTAATGCGGTGATCGGCGTTTCACTTTATCGTTGATGGGTTCGTTCATCAATACCACTTTACACTCCCCTCGAAACGCACACAACGTTCATGTTCCTGAGTCGTCGTCGTCACCAGATAATCGGTTTCTTCCAGTAAGCATAGACTTCGTACATTCCAAACGATTTGTTCGTTTGCCGCTCTCAACTTTGCTGTACGAACTTGTCCGTCAGGTTCACAGCTTACTTTTTTGCCAATGGCTTTAGGCCATAGACTTCTACCCGCTTAAATATTACGAACGAGAACTATGTCGTCTGGTTTTAAATCCTTTCGTACGTTCAACCACTTATCTCATGTTTGAAGGGTCAGTAGATATTCTCTTATCCATCTGTCTACTTGACATCTGAGCTGCTTTCCATCTTTTACTGTGTAACAAACTATTATCCTCACAAACATCGTCGAATTATAATGCATTATGGATCAACGACAAATTATTAGGAGTAAGAGCTTCTAAGGTGCCAGGATCATCCGTCATTTCAATTGGTGGTCTGTTATTTATTATCTTTTTGGCCTTGGTCAATAACGTTTGCGAAGTTTATCTATCTTATGATTTGCTCCCACACTTCATAGGTGGGTTGAAACGCTGTTCACATCCCCGTTCTTTGGGGTGATTCTCTATTTTGTTTTGATCACAAGGGCATATAATCAGCCTGAACTAGCATATTCGCCTCTAAAAGTTGAACCTTCATCACTGAAATTGAGCCGTGGGTATCCTCCTCTGGCATCATCAACTGTTACCTCAACTCCCCACCATAGAGGCACTTTATTATGAACCGCCTAATGTCTAGACCAATGATGAATATAACAAACCCCCATTGTTGTTAATATGGATATAACCAAATGATAGAACATATATTTACCCTCTCCCACTACTCATTGATTATTATTTATGTCCCTATGCTCCTACTCCTCACATTCAGATTCCAAATTTCCCTAATGGTTGAAATCGTATTGTTCTCCATAAGTGTCATATTCTTTTTTCTATTACAAGTGGACAAATAACTCACTAATCTCATGGATGCTGATCAACCATGACCTAAGTTCTTGTGATTCGCTCAATGGTTTGTTTTCTTACTCCGAAAATTTTATAATTCCCAACTCTTGCGTATCCTTCGATTTTCTGTCTATCCTTACCATCTGTAGACCACATATAATCTGACCTGTGTTTTGTTACGCATACCATTAGTGATCTTCATAGCAGTGTGATATACTAAATGGATATCTAGCCCACAATAAAGAAACTTTGACCATCTGATCTGCTTGTGACATGGAACTAGTAAAGACAGTGTATTTCAACAAGGAGCTTAGATTAAAGCAATATTCATGCACATAACAAAACGGGGGATTTCGGCGTTACTGACCAGCAAACGTGATGGTGAGGAGACAAATTCGATCCATTCACGTTTGTAAGTAAGAACATTTTGTTAAATTACGGCTTCATGTGGTCAAGTAGAATGTGACCAACATATTTACTGACGCTAATTTATTATGCAAAGTACCTCTTTAAATCGTGTTTGTAACGCTGAATTGGTTTCACTTTCTACCGAGTAATCCTATCGTGGTGTGGGTTACTTGTATCCACACAAGTAGTATATAACGGTGGCCAGGCATAGAATGTATTTCAGCAGAAGATCGCAAAAGAAAGAATGAAATCGGAATGTAATTTGCATGAAAATGCATGAACAATGAAATCTGAGACAATGGACCGATATTTGCAAAGTAACAGTCAAATTTGAGACGATGGTTTGATATTTTGCAAATTACCTATTTGCTATATGGTTCTCAGATCTTATTGAGATGCTCTGTAATTTCGTGCCAAATACATTCGATTGTCCCCACTGGTGTTTTTGTTCACAACACTATTGCAAACAAACTAGACAATTTGCTAAAAGAGAAACCCGCTTATGACCGTATAAAAGTAGCCTCGACAGTAAGGGAGGTAGTCATTTGTGTATCAGAATACTGTTTTTAGTACCATACTTTGAAACTTTACTTAGTCCTATACTTTCAGCTTCTTTTTGAACCACCTCCACTTATACAGTTCTTTTGTCCATTCATACTGTATTTACGCTTGTTTCCTTTAACCTACTAGAATGCTGTTGCTTAAAATGTACCATAATAATAGAAAATTAGACTAAGTAGTCATACCTTCACTATTTCACCACAAATGACTCAAATTCAATATGCATGGACATTGTATGCTTTGATTCTCGTCCCTTCGTTTCCTTACCGTCTTTTTTATTCCTCTCAGGATATGTCACTGATAACGCTGCGCCATCATCAATGCCTCAGATGTCCCAGAGGGATATAAGGTCTCGGTTTATAGGGGCTCTCAAACTTACATGGACTTCATGCAATTAGTTCTCTTTATGAATTTAAATAAAGCAAGAACAAATATTGATGCATCAATACTTGTTCTTACGTGGATTTACTACCGATTATCAGTTGAACGTCACAACGCAACCTCCATAAAGCGCGCCAACTGTTGTGTTGACAATACGGATCTCACTAATATTATTTGCATTCATATGTGAGAAGTATTGTCCCCCATACTTCTATGATCAATGTACCTTATAAAATATCGAACTAACTGAGTGACCCACCACAGTGAAAACTGTATCTTCTGTAACATTTTGATCCTGCCTGTAAGCTGGCATGTTTCATGTAACAGATTGTCGTTTGAGAATATATTATTATTATTTTATTATTGAACCCACAAACGGAAATGTTTCCTTCAAAACAGTTTTCCGCGGGAATGAACTCCAACACCTCAACACTATCACTAGTGCGCTTAGTTAAGTTTAATCATCTTAAACTTAGGATACTTTTGAAATGTGGATATGTCCGTTTGGCTTATTTTATAGTATCTACACTAATCGATAAATAATCCGCATAGAACTTTTCCTTAGCTGCCCGGGTAACAACCCTGCGACATTTGTCTTTATTATCATTGATCGTTTTCTGTAAAGCAAACGTAGCACAGCATGACGATGAGGTTGCTCCGAACAGATAGACTTTCATTCTGTAGACCTCGGGCTCCTTTTCTATATCACCACCTAACCATCACAAATACCTAAGTGTCCTGATCATGTGGCGGGACTACTATCTGACGGAACATGGCTTCAATGTCCGTACTGGTAGTTACCGAAACCTGGTGAAGGTGTTTACTAAGTTAGTAACTAAATCAGGTCCAGAATAAAAATTCTTGTTTAAAGACGTCCCAGCATACTAAGCTACACAGTTGAACACTATTCTCAACTTGTTAGGCTTCTTGGGGTAGAAGACAGGGTGATGGGGAAGATACCAAATTCGTCCAGCAGCCCGGTTGTCATTTATGTTTTCGGCATAATCCTGCTTTATATACATAGTCTTGGAGCAACTTCGCATCTTGAATAAGTCGAACTTTCAAACAGCTAAGTTTACGTTTTGCTAATTTTTTGTTGTTAGGTAGCTTATATTCATGCCTACAAGGCAGGGCTATTTGATAATGCCCATCTAACATTGGCACTGAATCAAGTGTAACGTTGAGTGCTATACTATCTTCCACAAACATAGATGCAGTCTGACTAAATAGATCTTCGAATTCTGTTGCGTACTCTTGTTCAGACTTATCTTCTGATTGCTCCTTAGCTGAGAGGTGAATAAATACACAGTCGCTATTACAAGATTTCCCGTAGAGCCCAACCCAATAGAGTTGTAATGAACGATTCATTCGTCTTTCCGGTCAATACCTCCTTCATCTCGTGTACGCTTTGTGAGTTACGCTCAATCAACAGCTTGACATACTTGCCTTCTACTCTTGAAAAATTTATGTCCTTTAAGTGGGACCAGGACACCATCTGATGTGTTGTTGGCACAGTTCTGTACAATGCCGGTAGTTTTTTGACCGTCAATACTTTTTGTATGTTAACGAATGTCGAAAAATCTAACTAATGCAGTTCTACATCAACCTCCTTGCATGCTGACGACTATTTATTGCTTAGAATCCACAGAGACACTATTTTAGGTTTTCATTCTAGACATAACTCATTGGCTAGATCATCTACTGTCTACTTTGCTATCCAAAAAGGGGCAAGTCTGAATGATCTCGCCAGATTTCGGTAATACAGGAATTATAGTTATCGCGACTCCCCACAGAGTGTAATCTTTGCACTCACCATCTTCTGTTTCTCTACACTGATAAGCATTGACGTGGACGTCCTCAACAGTGTTTGTCCGTTCCTTCTACTTCATGTGGATAAGAGAATGATACAATCAAATACACACCCTTCGAGCGAACACGCTCTTGACGATCGACAGTTTTATGCTACATGGTTTTCCTCCAAACAAAAATCACATGACTTGTGCCTAAGAATGAATTCTATCCTTTTTCTAACATTCTTATCCTTAAACTTTTGTCACCTATCTAAAGAGTAACTCTGAGCAAGATGAGCTATGGTACTTATATTTGCCACGTAAGGGAACGGTGTCATCACTGATGGTCACAAAATTGTAATTTGCACTAAATTTCCCCTCTAAAACACTGACATCCCCATGGTCACTGTTACTACCACGTTTAATAATTAGGCCATATCTGGTATCAGCCATATCAGCTTGTTCCTTTACAAACTCGATAAGATCGACAATCATAGGCTCTTGACCTCCTCTGATAATCTTATAAGCTACCTTTAGCCCCCCTGAATGCCCTGGTACGGCCGAGAGTGGGGAGAGTCCGCTCTCCCTCTCGAAATACTCTCACACGGCCACGCGTATACAGCCTCTGCCAGGGAAGTCCTACTCATTGCCTTCTCGTGGCGGGGGTGTTGTCTACGAAAATGAGAGGACGAAAAGCGAATGTCCGGCGCTTTAACCGGATTCCAAATCAATGGTGCACATGGGCTCCAGTATCCTGCGGGAACGAATGGCGTATGAACCAATCGTTGGTCACCGGCTACCATGGGACTGCATCTCCTTACGATGCTCCACTGCCTTGTGGGTTAGACCTTTAGGTCAAAGGCTCGGGGAGTGGCCCCCTAAGATAACCACCTGCTTCGGTTTGGGCACCCGGGCAGTATCACAGCCCACACACAAATTGATGAACTCTTTATGCCTATGGAAATTACCTTTCTCGCTTTGAAAAACAAACAATTGATTCAGATTATTATCATTACAATTATTGTCATTATTAATACTAATATTATTATTACTACTATTATTGTCATTATTGTTATTATTATCATTATTATTATTATTTTCCACATTATTCACCCTCTTTTATACTTATACAGCGGCTCGTCTTTGGTGGAAATCCGACTGTATCTAAACGTTCTCGAGTCACTGTCCGGTTGAAAATTGTATGTTACCACCGAATACGAGGACTGAAGCAGATTTTCTGAAACCACGTGCACCATTCAAACTGGCTGCCTTCAACGTTCGCACATTTATGCAGGTCGGACAACAGATAGGGCTGGCTATGTCTTTGGAAAGTCTTAATATCGACGTGTGTTGTCTATCCGAGACCCGTATTCAAGACTCTGGCGAAGTACTACAAATTCGATCTCCATCTGTCGCTTCGAAAAGCTTGTTTTACGTGCGCTTATCCGGGGACCCTGTGGCATCTTCGTCTGGTCTTGCTGGCGTTGGTGTCGCACTAAGCGCTAGAGCTGAGGCAGCACTAGTCGATTGGATCCCCATTAACAGTCGGTTATGTGCTGTTAGATTAGAAAGTTCCATCAAAGTGAGAAGAAATCGGCGTGAGAAACGATGTCTTTTCGTCATCTCCGCCTATGCCCCGACAGATTGCAGCCCGGATGCAATCAAGGATGAGTTTTACCACCAGTTATCAGTTCTTCTCCAGAAAGTGCGTTCGACAGATATTGTAGTACTAGCCGGAGACTTGAATGCTCAGGTCGGGCGTCTAGGCACAGAAGAGAGTCGTTTAGGTGGCCGATGGGGACTCGTTGGTCGCAGGTCAGATAACGGGGACCGTCTACTGCAACTTTGCACAGACCACAACCTGTTTCTGGCTAGCACTAACTTTCGGCACAGTCATCGCCGATGTGCCACCTGGCGTCCTCCCTCTGCATCTCAAGCCTGGACTCAGATTGATCACATCGCGATCAGCTACCGCTGGCGTGGTTGTGTACAAGACTGCCGCTCCTTTTGGAGTACCTATCTGGACTCTGACCATGCCTTGGTCTGCGCCAATCTTGCCTTACTTTTCAGTGGACAACGAAGTGAACGCCATCAACGGATTGATGTTAGCAAGCTGGTTGCAACTTCTGTTGCAAGTAAGTATCGAACCGAGCTAGCCTCTAGGCTAGCTACCACTCCACCGAAAAGTATAGATGAGCATTGGTTGCAATTGCATGACGCCATGAAAATGGCGGGAACAGTCAGTTGTGGGTTTGCGAAACGTCCCGCTTTAAGCACTGGGTTTCTTCTGGTTCCTTACAACTCATTGAAGCCCGTCGGTCTACTCCGGGTGACCGTGAGTTTGACCATAAACGAAGGATGTTACGTAAGGAGATTGGGCAAAGCTTGCGTAAGGACCGAGAAGCCTGGTGGTCGATGCGTGCTAATGAGCTGGAAGCAGCAGCTGCATCTGGTAACTACCGGAAGCTCTTCCAGCTCATCCGAGCCACTGGCAGCAAGAAGTCTGGTGTGAGTGAAACAATCTGCGAGGATGATGGGATGCCAATCACTAACATCCATCGACGTCTTGGACGATGGGCAGAATTTTTCGAAGGGCAGTTCAACTGGCCTGCTGCTCCGGCAACATCGGTCAGACTGTCCTGCCCTCCATGGCCGGTGACGACTGATCCACCAAATGAGGAGGAAGTCCGCAAGGAACTCCAACTCTTGAAGCGTTACAAATCACCTGGCCCAGATGACTTACCTCCGGCTCTTTTTAAAGATGGTGGTGACTTTTTGACTAAGGAATTGACGACGTTGTTTACAAAGGTTTGGGAACTAGAGAGTGTACCAACGTCATGGAATGAGTCGATAGTTGTCCCTATCTTTAAAAAGGGTTCACGTCGTTCCTGTAACAACTATCGGGGGATAAGTTTACTTCCGATTGCGTCCAAGCTATTGGCTTCCGTCATTCTTCGTAGGTTGTTCAAAACCCGAGAAAGATTGACTCGCGAGGAGCAGGCTGGGTTTCGTTCTGGTCGAGGATGTATTGATCATATCTTCACCCTCCGCCAAATGTTAGAACACCGCCATACTTTTCAAAGGCCAACAATCGTAGTGTTTCTTGACATCAGGGCTGCCTTCGATTCGTTGGACAGGACTGTTCTCTGGGATTGTCTATTGAAGAAGGGTGTGCCTGAGAAGTTTATTAACATCCTAAAAGCCCTATATAAAAACACCTCAGGCAGAGTGAGGGCATACAACCACCTCTCTCCATTGTTCCATTCGAGCAGTGGGGTTAGGCAGGGTTGCCCAATCTCACCATTCCTCTTCAACTTTGCCATCGATGACATTCTGGAAACAGCTCTGATGAATGTAAGTAATGGTGGTGTGGATCTGTTGCCTGGAGAAAGACTTCTCGACCTTGAGTATGCGGACGATATTGTCTTACTGTGCGATAATGCCCAAGGCATGCAATCCGCACTTAATCAGTTGGCAATCAGTGTCCGTAGGTATGGTATGTGCTTTGCACCTTCGAAGTGCAAAGTACTTCTACAAGACTGGCAGGATTCTAATCCTGTACTCACCCTGGATGGTGAGCAGATAGACGTAGTCGAGAAGTTCGTGTATCTGGGTAGCTGCATAAGTGCTGGTGGTGGTGTGAGTGATGAGATCAATGCACGAATAGTGAAAGCCAGAGCGGCTTATGCCAATCTGGGCCACCTTTGGCGCCTTCGTGATGTTAGTCTGGCTGTAAAAGGTCGGATCTACAACGCGTCGGTGAGAGCAGTTTTGCTCTATGCTTGTGAAACCTGGCCTCTCCGAGTTGAGGACGTTAGACGACTCTCTGTGTTCGATCATCGCTGTCTCCGAAGGATTGCTGACATTCAGTGGCAACACCATGTCAGTAATGCAGAGGTTCGGCATCGTGTGTTCGGGCACAGAGATGATAACTCAATTGGTGTCACCATCTTGAAACACCGACTTCGGTGGCTTGGACATGTTCTCCGAATGTCGTCCCAGAGAATTCCACGTCGTGCATTATTTGCCGACTCTGGGACTGGTTGGAAGAGGCGGAGAGGTGGTCAGTGCATGACATGGTGTCGTGGCATGAAAGAAAGCTGCAAAGGACTGGCTTGTGTTGGTCCTTCACGACTCCCTGGTTGGGGTCCGAGAGATGGTGCTACACAGTGGCTAGAGACGTTATCAGATATGGCTCAGAATAGAAGCCAGTGGCGATCCTGCTGTAACCTTCTTTTACTTTCTTCATAAAAAGTGGTTGTGTCTCCTTTACCTGAAAGATTTCTTCTGATTGTACCTTTTCGTTCCGTCGTTACTACCACACTACCTTACTCCAATCTCTTCGTCATTGTTCTCTTTTTCTTTTGCGTTCCCTAGTTTTTTTTTCTCTTTCTATTTCTCTTCGAATTTTCATTGTTTTGTGTGGCGCATATATATTGGCGCTCCCTTGTACCAATATTTATGTGTTCAAATAAATAAATAAATAAATAAATAAACCTTTAGCCACTCTTTTTGGACGTGATTTGGTAACTTCAGAACCACAGTTTCAATAGTTCTGGAGGACTTAAAATCAGAAGCGCATTTCATCTGTTGCTCTGTCAGCCCGCATGCTTGCATTTCTCGGTACGAACTTCTCAAACCATCTTGTTGGTTCCTTCTCATGTAAGGAGAGTAACCGGTTAAAGGGAAAGTGACACTTTTTCTCTATCAGTGAAATTGATCTTTTCTTACGTATCAAAACAACTGTTTTTACTTTAATGGAGTCAGTTTCAAACAAAGTAACACTTATGTCATAGTTTTTTTTCAACAGTAATTTTGCATCTCTACATTATTTAGTAGATCGGTATGTTCTTTTGCTGAACTTTCGGATTTAACAGTTTGCGGTTTAAGTTTTTCTGATCATCAGTTCTTGTCACCTGGTGTTTTTGTCTAATTCATTCGAAAGCCTCTGATTGATAGCTGGACAGCGCAAGATAAGTGAATGGCAAGGCTCATGCTGTCGACTTCCTAAGGACGATGGAATATAGTAAAATGAGTGCAACTGGTGGAACCACGGAGCTTGCAAAGATCTGACACGTGAGGTTTTCAGACTGTTTACCAAAAATGGATTCATCTAATTATATCAACCTAGAAAACTCATTCGTAAGGCTACGTTTGTTTATATCAGGGAAAACAACAACCTCACCACAAGAGTCATCAACAATCATCCAGGGTCTCATATCGTGCGTAACATGAATGCGAAACAAATCCAGTGAAAGCTAGTGATCGGGTACAAATCAAAAATTAGAAACGGCACAATGTTACCAAATAGTGGGAGTCAGCAAAACAGTGGTTGAGAACGCGAAGTCTGATCGTGTTGATAGGCCATTCGTCCTTCACAGT
This sequence comes from Schistosoma mattheei, assembly GCA_944470405.2. Lineage (NCBI taxonomy): Eukaryota > Metazoa > Platyhelminthes > Trematoda > Strigeidida > Schistosomatidae > Schistosoma > Schistosoma mattheei. The sequence continues at coordinate 36,529,859 of OX103945.1, forward strand.
CAAGGAGAGTGATGGTTGAACATCCAGAAATCGGTTTGAGTATGGCATTGGGTTGATCAGAAGTCTGCAAGGCGAATGACACTGGAGAGAGATACGCAACCAAGACGATATACAGGCACTTCAGGAGGATCTGACTCGACTTCAAAGTTGGGCAGACGATAACGGACTTACCTTTAACACTTCAAAGTGTAAAGTAGTCCAACTTAGGAAACTCCTCTCTAGTAGTATCCCAAGTCGAAAAAGATTTAGGAGTCCTGGTGCCCCATGATTTAAAGTCTTACGCTAATTGTGACAAAAATGCCTTCCGAGCAAACCTTGCACTGGTAACGTTGAAGCGCATTTTCGGTCAGTTTGATGGAAGAACTTTCCACACAATCTTCAATAGTTTCATCCGTCCCCATTTAGAGTACGGAAACATAGTACTCCCTCCCTCACTCCAAAGGGACAAGGTCACTTTGGAGCGTATCCAACGGCGAGCCACGAAATCAGTTCGAGGACTCAAATCTAAGCCTTACGAAGAACGCCTCCGTTCACTAGACCTTTACCCATTAGAATATAGGCGTCTTAGAGGTGATTTATTAATGGCTTATAGTATTCTTAACACTTCTGGACATCCTCTTAAACACCTACTTAAGCTTAGTTCGAATAATAACCTAAGGGGTAACACCCAGAAACTGGAAACACAACATAGCAAGACGGAATGTAAACACAACTTCTACTCCTTAAGAGTTGTCAAATGCTGGAATTCGCTGTCGGCTGAGTTAGTCCAAGCGACTTCCCAGGAGTCCTTTATGAGGCAACTTGATCCATTCTTAAGGATTAAGGATAGTATCATACTATGATTTATCAGTTTCTCTTTCCTCTTTTATTGTTAACATACCTAGGTTCCTGCCTGGAGGATTTGGTGATCCCCTGCTACTAGACACGGAAGCCTGTTAAGCGTAAGCTTCTTCTATTCCGTCCACAACCATTTGAACCATTTGAAGGTATGAGTGGACATTCAACTGACAAATGGAGGCGATTCAGAAAGGAGCTGAGAGTACGGGATGTGTGGTTATAAAATATAGTGCGAAAAGCAGTATTGTGATATAAAATTGACTATTTTCCTTTTTTATCGAAGCTATTGGAGCCTTTTTCATCTTTTTATTATTATTATTATTATTTTAGGTATCATAGGGTCTTGAGTAGGCTTCGTATATTATTGAATTGTCTGGTTTGCTTGTAATAGGATTACTGGGTAGGAAGTGAAACCAATTCAACGTTCGTAACACGACTTAATGAAGTATTTTGCATGATAAATCAGCATTAGTACCTTAAGTTCGTGACATCCCACTAAACCATAAGGAACCGTAATTAAACAAAATGTTGAAGTGGTATTGGTTCTTAACCACGCGATTCTTGGAACTGAACATATTATTACTGAAGAGATTGACGTCCAAATGTGATAACTGGAAGGGGTCGGTAATGGCGAACGCAGGATAATTCAGTCAGCTACCATTGTCTACACTGACTCGTCGTATCGTAACATTCAGTAATATAACGTCCAGAGTTTCTAAAGAACACATTTAAGCTGAAGGTGGAACGATATATTTAATATGAAAGAAGGGTATATGCTACACAAGAATGGTCATGCCTGCAAGGCTGATCCATGCCATTCAATTCAATTCACTGTCCTCGTATTCACCATTTTCGGCCTTCTTTCCTTGTTAAATGTTGAGTTTCTCATGTTTAGCTTTGAGGATTGTGTGAGTAGGGCCAATACCACTACATATGCACAAAAGCTGTTGCACAGCACATTCTTTATAGGAATAAAAGCTTGTTAAAGAGTCGATGAAGGGCTCTAAATAATTATATTTGTACATAATACAAGGGAATAGGACAAGAGGAAACATCCCAGCATTATGAAAAGACAGTAGTACCATATCACTAGTGGATGACGACTGTGATAAAGTTGAGGTACTCGCAAAACAATTTATAGATTTGTATACCATATCCCCTCCAGGGCCCAAGTTAGCGTTTGTATCGTGACTCACTTTGGTGATTTCCGAAATACATGTTATGCCCACGTAAAACGACTTTTCCCAATTTTCTCTTCAGCTTGAAAATGGTCTGTTCTATGTTGCTGATGATTTCCGGCCAACAGACATTTAGTATCTTGCATATAAAACTGTTTGTAAATACCTGAACATTTTTGATGATGGCTGTGGTAGTTCTCCACGTTTCAGCTCCGTACGGCAGAACTGTCTTGACGTTCGTATTGGAGAATCCGGTTATGATGTTGGCTTGGAGATAGTTGCTTCGAGCTCGACACGTTTTTCAATTGCAGTAATGCTGCACCAGGTCCTCCTTGTGCATCGATGATGATTCACAGGTCCGTGATTGTTTCTACATCTTCCAGAGTTTCCCCATCAAGTGTGATTAAACTGGTACTCTCCATGATGTATATGACGATCGTGCTTTTCCCCTGGTGTATGATAAGGCTTGTTGGTGCAGAGGCTTCTACTACACTGACTGTATTGACCTGCATTTGCCCGCGTGTATGGGATAGAAGAGTCAGGTCACACGCGAAGTCCAAATCATCTAGTTGCATCCAACCTGTCCATTGTATTCCGTGCTTCCTGTCAGCTGTGCAGGTCTTCATAATCGATCATAATCAACCACCAGAAGAAAAGAAAGGCAGGAGAGTATGCAGCCTTGTCGGAATCAGGTCCTCGCTTGGAATGCATCTGTCAGCTGTCCTCCACGCACCACTTTGCAGTGTAGTCCATCCAGCTGCCTAGTGTTTCTTTAGATTCAGTTTCATCTCGAGCACAGCCAGGTGGAGACCTGAAGCTATGCCAGCTCCTATCCTGCTTCTCATGCCCTCCATCGACCTTCGGAATATTTTAGTGATGCAAATATGATCGATCTGGTTGTGTGTAGTGTGATCCAGTGAGGTCCATGTGGCTTTGTGTATGCGTTTGTGTGGGAATATTGAGCAGCCTTTGCCCATCTTGTTGAATGCAGATAAATTTGCAAATGTGTCACCATTCTCGTTCCTTTCTCCCAGTCAGTTCATGTCGTCCCATGATATCATCATAACCGTTGTTGTCCATTCCGACATTGGCGTTCGGGTTTCCCATCAGGATGGTCAGGTACTTTCATGATCACTTCTTTATGATTGATTGCGGCCTCTCATAGAACTGATATCTATCATCGTCATTGTTATTATTGGTGGGTGCACAACATTGGATAACATTCATTGTGATTCCCTCATTCTTTGTTTTGAACAATGCTTTGATGATCCTGGATCCACAAGACTCCCACCTTATAAGTGCTTTACGTGCTTCTTTGGACAGCATCAGAGAAACTCCCTGGGTGTGTAGAGCATGTTCCTCTTCGTGACTGGCGTACAGCAGCATCTCTCCCGAAGCTAGCCTTTGCCGTCCAGCTTGGGTCCAATGTGTTTCTCTTATTCGAAGTACTACCAAGTTGTATCTCTTCATTTCCGTAGCTATTCGACTTGTCCTCTCGGTCTCCCACATTGTCTGAACATTCCATGCGTCTATCTTAATTGCTGCTCTGATTGTTAGAAGGGGCATCGGCCTCGTGAATTCGGAAGAATCTCGGCGTTCATCATGAGGCGTCATAATTGTTGTGGATGAAGATCTTTTAATTCGGAGTGTATAGTTTAGATGTTTAAAACAGTTGTTCATGCTGATAAATTTCGATTAAACGAATTAAACCATGTAAACTATTTCGATAATGCAGACTGTTCGAAATGTATTGCGCAACTACATCAAATAATTCTGATAAGCTTCATCTTCTCATCGAATTAGTTTACATGGTTTAATTTGTTCAGTCTGATTGGCCTCTTATGGCAAGGTTTTTTCTACATGATGGGTTTACAATCCCATGTCCAACCTTCCTTTGTGTGGGCTTGGGACTGACAATCATTCTAGAAAGGCTAAAAGCGGACTTCATACAGATTTTGGAAATAGCAGTCATTAAAGTTCTCAATTAGTTCGGTATGCAAAGTTAGCTCGATATCGATAAGTTGATGAGACCCAATCAATTGCTTACTAAATCGCTGGTAGGAGTAACACATTGTATCTCAAATTCATTAAGTATACATTTTAATTTATGTGTAGCTCAATATTGATTACCAAACTATCGGAAGAACGTAGTAAGTCCTGTCTTTAAAACAGGAAGAGGACACAAACCTGAGAACTATCGGAACATAAACCTAACCAACGAGGGTGCTAAAATTTTGGAGAAGATTATTCAATTGTTGTTTACGTATCTAGGCAAAACGTCGGATCCTTTTTGAATAGCAGTATGGTTTTGGGAAATGTTATCCGTCGTTAACATACTCACTAGTAACTCGAGTACGTCAATGCGGCCTCAAAGATTAGAATCTACTAATAGATGTAGCCTTCATTGACTACGGTAAGGCTTTTGACAATGTTCCACACAACAGGTTGCTATATTAGTCAAGTGATATCGGGAGTGGAGGTAAGTTACTTATGTGGATAAAGGATTTGCCAGTTAAGTATCAGCAGTGAGTGTAACTAAGCTACCTGTTGTCTAGTTGCTCTTTTGTAGGGTGTATTATACTGTGATTATCGTCCTATCCTGTACATCGGGCACATCTTACCCCGAAAAATAAGGTAAAAACTTATTTCTTTTCGACGGACAATTACCAGTTCGAATTGTACCTATTGCGGACTTAAGTCGTAAATAGATCTGCAATTTATTATATACTCACAGTCTCTAATCCTAGTATTAACCAGGTTAATACTTAATAGCAACTAATACTCAGATATTACATTTAATTTAACGAGCACTGTGCTCACTTATTTTCATATCATGTCCAATAACTCCAGTAAAAGAGAAATTTCACCAACTTCTAAGCCAAATAAAAGGTCCAAATCTGTAACCCCTACAACTGACGACTCAGTGCTTGACAATGTCGAACCTTTAACTACTGAAAAATATGTGTATTGTACACAAATGTCTCTATCGTCACCAGATTCTCCATGTCGCAGCCCCTCTATCTTTACGTGCAGTATGCCAACGGTAAGACTGGTTGACATACAAGACACTATACCTACGTGCATCGAAAAGTCAGCACAGTCTACTAGACAGTATGTGCTACCAAGGCCTAAGTCTAAAATTTCAAAAACTAAAGAGTCCAATGGTCCACCTCATACACACCAAAATACTGATAGATATAGTAATGACATCCGACAGCTACAAAACTCTCTATCCGAAATTAACGGCAAACTTGAGCAATTAGCACCCCTCACTCATATATGGGGCCTTGATACAGACAGAAATCTTGAGCAACTCACTAAAGCTGAGTGTATTTTGGAGTTTGTGGCTGAAGAAGTGACGAAGAGAGTGATGTCCTCCTTCAATGCAGTTGTGTATAACCTCCCCGACCGCACACACCCATCTAAGTTAAGGGATATTTGCCTTAGAGCATGCGGTATGCCGAACGTTAACTGCAAAGTCATCCGCCTTAGAAAAAAGTCAGACAGATCGACTTGCCCCCTTTTGTTTATGTTTGGCTGTTGTAACGATGCTAAGCAGTTTATTGATTTGAGCAAAAATATTAGCTCACTAATTCCATACAAGAATATAAAAGTCACTCCAGACCTTACGCCCTGTCAACGTCGTGTAAGAAGACGCGAAGCGATAGAATTGAATGGGAGTGTTACAGTTAATAATCAGCCAGAGACAGTTTGCAACACAGCAAATAGTTTAAAACACACGAACAATAAGCATGACACCACTCCACATACGGCTGATCACTCTGTTGATCTAGATGAGTCTACAGATCAGAAACCTTTGGATAAGATACGGACCCCAACTGACACCAAAAACCATAACGACATGACTAATCCCAGCTGTTCGTTCAGTAATGTACTAAAATGTGAGTCGTGTAACAACACACATCCAACTAAACCTATACACTTGAAAATTTGTCCTCCTAAAGATATTCCACAAGTAGACTTGAATGAACGTAAGTTCATCTCACAGAGACAACGAAAGACTCCAGCTCTGAAAATAAAGGGTGGGAAGACAAAACTCATGATACCGAATAGGGAAACACGTAAGATTGAACCCAACTGCTCTATAGGTATCCCAAGAACAGTGAACATGTTCTCCCCGCTGCTATCGTATAACTTGCCTTCAACACCTCCAAGTTGCAAAAAGGGTGGTGGGCTTCAACGTAGCAAGCCTTCTTACACGCAGACTAACGAAAACTACCAGAGAACTGGCCACCCAAATCACCCCCTGAAGCCTAAAACCATGAATAAGAATGGTAATAATAGGTTTCTCACTCCACACCCTACCTACATTCCCCAGGATCGCAACTGTAATTACTCTCAGAAAGAAAACTTCTCACACCCTTTAGTACCGACCCATCACATAACAACGGCTCCCATGTATAACAGCAGTCGCAACTCCTCCCAGTTACGCGTAGCAGACCCCTCTCACGCTAACGTAAATAGCCATAACAGGGGCTACGAGTCTAACCATCAAGACTATTTTGTAAATAACCATACACTTCACAGTAGGCCTGTACAAGATTTTTTTGGAATAAGACCCCTAGTGACACCTCTGTTGAAGCATATAGCCCAGGTTATTTCAAACCACATGCAAACCATAAATTTGTTTCCTCCGTACAGTTTCCACCAGAGAGTACTCCCACCCTTTCCTCCTGGGTAAACTCCCCAATCAACTTCACTAGCTCATTTGATACATCTCCCAATAAGTCTAGCTATCAAAATACCGAGCTAATGAAGAACATCCAATCCCTCACATCAAACTCATCTCATACACGCGAGGGTTACGACAATTTTATCCGAGATACCCTCACCCATTTTAACTTAGTAGGCCACCTGCTTAATATATGTCTTATCAACGCTCGATCGATCTGCAACAAAAAGACGGATTTAGCCCTGTTTGTATCCATATATCAACCATCAGTTATTATGATATCTGAAGCATGGACTAACAGTAATATTTCCGACCGAAGTATATCTCTTGATAACTATTCCCTATATAGAAGCGATAGATTGAATGGACGAGGCGGAGGATGCCTTATTTACGCTCACTCTAGCCTAAACTCACTGCTATGTGATATGCCTGAACTAAACAAACTGAAGGATTCGGTGTGGATTGTATTAAAGCCGTCGAATTCCGTTACCTTACTGCTCGGCTGTGTTTATCGTCAACCTAACGCATCAATAGATGAAATAGCAGTATTATCGGAGGTATTCACACTAGCATCATCCCTCTCATTCACAGGCAAGCTCATTTGTGGTGACTTCAATATGCCCGAAATTTCTTGGCTGCCAGTCAAAGCGCCGAGACGTTATGAATCATTTATTGAATGTCTAGAGCTTGGACAATGGACTCAGTATGTCGATAGCCCTACCAGACATCAAAACATCTTAGACTTAGTCTTTACCAGTGGCCTCATCCCCAATACTTTGTATATTGGAAAAAAGTTCCCAGGTAGTGATCACAACATTGTCATATGCAGCCTTAATGTAAAAACCACAACCGATAGAAGTAAAACCGTAACACTTCGTAGAAACTATCGCAAGGTTGATTGGAATAACTTCCACAATTACTTAAGAAGCACTGATTGGAGAACTTTCTTTACCTCAAACAATACCGACACATTAACCAATATATTTTATCACAACATCAAAAGTATCATCAACAACATCGCACCTTTAGAATACTGTAAACCTACGTTCTCCAAAGATCTCTATATACCGGTCAGTACAAGAAGACGTCTTCAAAGACATTGTACTCGATTCCACAACTTAAATGACTTTTCCTCTTTAGTAACGATGACAGAAATACTTGTCCGAACAGAGGCAATAAGTAAACAAAAAGCAGTAGCACAGGAAAAACGTGCAGTTGAACTTAATAATAACTCCTCTGCACTCACCATACTACTCCAAAATAAACTTAAACGCTCTAAATCGAGAGGGAGTATATTCATTAAAGGCAAACAAGTATACGAAGATCCCAAACTTATCACAGAATTATTTAGTGAACATTTTTGTTTCTCACTAACTAACGAAAAACCATTTAATGATTCAGAACCAATCCCAGTAACTCCCTGTGAAATTACTAATGTAGAATTCAGTGTACAAAATATCTCCAAGGCAATCAGTACATTGAAACACTCCTACACTGATGGACCAGATGGTATCCCATCTAGCATGCTAAAACGTGGAGGTGATGATATGTGTGTTTTGCTTCTCAAACTATTCGCGATATCACTCTCTTCAGCGTGTTACCCTACTGCCTGGAAAACTACACATATCATTCCCAAAATTAAAACAGGACCTGAAGCAAACGTTGAAAATTACCGGCCTATAAACATAACTTCAGTGGTATCCAGAGTGATGGAAAAAGTAGTTAAGGCGGCTGTAGTCCAACATCTACTAACTAATAATCTCATCTCGACCTCCCAGCATGGATTTCTTAGGTCCAGATCATGCGATACATGCCTAGTAGACTACCTGAATGATATAACTCTGAAACGAGACAGCGGACTCCTTGTATCAGTCCTATTCCTAGACTTTAAGAAAGCCTTTGATAAGGTCCCACACAAAAGGCTACTCGTCAAACTAAAGTCCTTCGGAATACACAACCCACTGTACTCATGGTTTGCTTCGTTCTTAACAGAACGTAAACAGATGGTAAAGTACAATGACTGTCTCTCGTCCCCTAGACCAATCACCAGTGGAGTCATCCAGGGAAGCGTATTAGGTCCACTTTTGTTTCTTATGTATATAAACGATATATGTAACACCATAGAATTTGGGAAACCATACTTATATGCTGATGATCTCAAAATAGTATACAGCTATAAGCCTGAGACACTAAGCGAAAGTGTATCCCAGATCCAAAAGGACCTCAATAACTTAACTATATGGAGTGAAAAATGGCAATTACCATTTAACCTCAACAAGTGCGGGATCATGCACTTTGGAAAGCATCCCTATAAACCGCGACTTCACTTAAATGAATGTAGAGTCCAAACATTCGAATCAGTACACGATTTAGGAATTAATTACACAGGAAGCCTAAACTTTGAAGAACATGCCTCCTCTATTATTTCTAAATCTAGACGGCTAATTGGTTTTATAATGAAAAACTTTTTCACAACAGAGGGTAAACTTACTCTCTACAAAATATGTGTACGACCCTCCCTTGAATACTGCTCTTTTGTCTTCTCTAATATGAATATCGCAGACAAGATAAGAGTAGAAGATGTTCAAAGACGTTTCACACGTCAACTACTAGGATGTAACTCGAATCTCGATTACACAGAAAGATGTAAGCATCTATCTTTAGAACCTTTATGGCACCGTAGGCTAAAAAACAATTTAATATTTCTCTACAAAGCGATATATGGGCTCTCCTTTCTAACCTCCTGCCCGACTATCACCCACGACCCAGCCTATAGACTTAGAAACAACGCATATACACTACTTACCGTAAAACACCAAAAACAAATGCGTTGTAAGTTTTTTACAGTACGGTACAGTTTATTGTGGAACAGGCTGCCAATGCCTATCCGTAACTGTGATACGTTTACCAGATTCAAAAAGCTAATAACCCTATTTCTAGACTCCAAAGAGCTTCAACATTTCCTTGAACTCCCGCCCACCAATGAGGCACTTTATTACGGACCGCCTAGTATCTAGAAAGAACAAAATTATAACAAGTTCGACTGTTACTAATATGAATATAACCAAATCACAGAATATATGGCTTATCCTTTCCTATTATTCATTGTTTATTAATCATGACTTCATGCTCCTAACCCTAGCTTTCAGTCCCCAAATCTCTACAGGTTAAATGTACATTATTCTTCCTAAAAGTCATGCTTTTTTTTCTACTGCAAGTAGACAGATAGCTCAACCTTATGGATGCTGATCTACTAAGGCCGATCATACAAAGCTCAAAATTTGGCCACAAAGTCTTGTGAGTTTCTCAATGTTTTATTTGTCTTACCCTGAAATTTTTTTTCTTTCTACAATTTTATACCCTCTCATATCTTTTGATTTGCTATTAGTCCTTACTTCTTTAAACCATTAGTTATTTTCATAGCAGTGTGATATACTATATGGACATCTAACCCATAAAAGACTTTTCAACTATCTGATTTGCTTGTAACATGGACCTAGTAGAGACAGTGTATTCCAACTATGGGCTTTGATTAAAGCAGTATTCATACTTACCACAAACGTAAGAGAGCCTAACATCACAAAAGGAGGGAGGGTGGCGTTACTGACCAGCAAACATGAAGGTGGGGAGATAACTTCAATCCACCCATGTCTGTAGGGCAGAACATTTTGTTTAATTACGGCTCCTTATGGTTTAGTGGGATGTCACGAACTTATGGTATTGATGCTGATTTATCACGCAAAATACCTCTTTAAATCGTGTTACGACCGTTGAATTGGTTTCACTGCCTCTCGTCTTTTCTTTTGCTTGCTCCCTCTTTCAGCCCCCTCGTGATATGGAACGAAAGATTTCATCCTGTACCATCCTCAAAGCCTTAGACATTCCGAAAGGACATGAGGTTGCGGCATTTAGAAGCTTCCACATTCAATGGACCTATCTTTGACTATCAGTTGCGCACTTGCAACGCAACTTTCATGAAGCTCGCCAACTGTGGTACTGATTAAAACCATCTACATTCATATCTTATAAATTATCAACCCAGCTATGTAATTTACTACAGTGGATATTGTATCAGTTTGATCTTGCCTGTAAACTGGCATGCCTCATGTAACAAACTGTTATTTGAGAGTAAATTATTATTATTATTAAAACTGATTGATGGAATCATCCAGCGTGCAGTTCCTGGGCCAGAGTTATTCCTCCTGTATGTAGATGATCTTCATACTCTTCTATCATCATCGGTTTTATCGTATAATGGTGATATTTGGATACGGATATCGAAAGAAAGCGAAGTTAGTAGTACAGAGATTGAAAATAACCTGGAGGAATTGTTTGAGTTGTCTAGAACTTGGAAGTTGTCTATAAATGCTTCTAAGTGCATTGTGATTCATATTGTCCAGATACACAGTGACCTGAGAGTCACTAGTTGACAAGACTTGAGAATTACTACATACCACGATGAGATGGCTACCAAAGATTTTAGAGCTCTCTGGTCAGTGAGTAGAGCTTGTATTCACGTCCATATTCAAACCTATTTGACTTTGTCTGCAGTGTTAGTCAGTGCTAAACTCGATTAATGAATAGAAGCTGCTGACTCTTACATAGGATGAGACAATGAGTTGTTGAAAAGGCTAAGGAACTGCTAGTAAACTGACTCTTGGGAAAGCGAAGCCCTCCTGTTATGATAGACTGGCTAAATTAAATCTATTTCCGTTGTCATGTAGAATTACAGAGGTGACTTGATCACAGTTTTTGGGTTAGTTGGTGGTAAATCCGCGTCTGATATGCCCTAATTTTCTTGTCTTCCAGATCAGAGGATTGACGAGGAAACTCTAAAAATGTTTACAACTCCAGAACAAATTGCTTGTTAGATGGCTATCGACTATCCTATTGACACATCAACAAATGAAATCCATTACCATAACGCGTGACTGTAGCACCGTCTGTCGACGTTTTCTAAAGAAAATCGTGTCAAGTGAGCAACCATTATTGCCAAGAATAAAAAAGGCCACTGAATCACTTATCCTTCCCAAATTGGAACTGAAATTTCCTATTCTGTTTACAATAATTTGAACTATTTAGAGATCCAAAACTGTACTATTAAATCAAGATGGGAATTTCTGAATATTAGAAGTATTTGAATTATAGTATGAATTAAGAATCCCAGAAATAACGTAGTCGGATCAAGAATTACTAGATAACCACAAACGAATGTACTGTATTTAGAATTCGAAATCAAGGATTCAACAAGTACAAATATATCATTAGTTCATTCAAACACCACAGCCGCCACAGCTTAAACTGGATTCTAAGTGTCTGTAATTCATTGTACATCTTCTCCTCAAGTTCATCCTGTGTCTGTCCGACAGTGTATTGGATAAAGACACTGCTCATTAGCATTAGAATTAACAACTGAAATCGGAACAGACTTGCCTGCTTCCTAGGGTTGAGTAATCAGTTTGTAGGTTGTGTACTGAAGCCGCTGCTCCCTTTGAATTTAAACCGTAGACTTTCAGACTATCCTCCCCCACGAAATAATGTTGGATCTCTATATCCCCAATTTATGAATGATGTGGCTTCATTTAAAACATATTTCTCACACTGACTAGAGTAAACATTAGAAGTGACTTCGTGATGAGGATAAACAGCAGCTGATATGAAGTCATCCAAATTGTAATCAAAATCGAGGTCATTTATTACTTGTGATTCGAATTGAACAAGTTCCCCACAAGAAACAAATGCATTATGAGGACAAATAATATTTGATAGAACATCAAAATTTGATTCTTCTGAAATAGTTCCCTCAAATTTATTAAGAATGTCATTGCAGAGCATAGGGTCGTTAGAAAAATCAGCATCCATCAAAACTACATCAGGTTTTCGATCATAATTATGTTCACTCGGCATATTTTCTTCAGATTTGTAAGAAATTTCATCAGAAAAATGTGATTCATTAGGAAAAACCATATTTGGTATAATAACATGAGAAATCTGACAAATTGATTGATTAGAAATTGTTGTCTCACGAGGATTCTGAGTTTCATTTAATTCTGAACTGCTAAATGACTCTACACCGTCTTTTGAAATCGTTGATGAAGATGAATGATCATTATAAGTACTGAACTTAATATAATCAGAATTACAAGACTTAATATTAGTTGCAGCAAGATGTACAGTAGTATTACAAACTGAATGAATATGTCCAAGATCACCACATTTAAAGCACTTAGAATTACGAAATTTACATGAATTAAAAGAGTGGAACTTGCCACAGGACAAACATTGACCAAACTTGTACCCATTTTCATGAACTGCATCGCAACTCCCCAATGAATTATCCGCATAACCTTCAGTGTGCACTGTATTGGGATGACGCAATGGAGTGGAGTTTATTAAATCCTCATGAATCATTTTAGTAAGTCCTCCTCCTTAACCACATTCGAAATTTGTATCCTTAACATAGTCTAGCACTAGATCCTTGAGAATTGTATAAGAAAGCAAAATGGGCTTTTCCAGAGTAAAGCCAGAGTTTTTAATAAGCTATATGCTTCTTTTCCGATAAATGTGAGGAAATGTGCTAAAATAGTACCATCCTCATCATCTTCCTTGGTCATAGCCCCAATTTCGAACCTTTCAAAATAATCCTCAAAAGCATCAAAATCTGAATGTATATTCAACAATTCCATCACAGGTTCAATCGCTACACCACTGTGATAATTAGAAGTACTTGAATTATAGTATGAACTAAGAATCCCAGAAATAACGTAATCGGATCAAGAATTACTAGATAACCACAAACGAATGTACTGTATTTAGAATTCGAAACCAAGGATTCAACAAGTACAAATATATCATTAGTTCATTCAAACACCACAAAGTTCCAATCAATAAGATGATTTGTAGTAAGTCTTCACACAAATATGTACGTTAGCATCAGAACATTGGATATTTGAAGCTGCTAAATATTGAATTTGTTTATCTAACTCAACCGAAGCTCGCTTCTATGGATATGATGAGTCTCAATTCGTAAATCCGAGCACATGGTCTTTAAAACATATCGCCCAGTACAGACGTCTATAAGTGTTTGGTTGAAAAATTCCTTACTTACTCATCAGACTATTTTCTTGGTAATTCCTGTTAAATAATAATAATTCACTAGTTATTAATGGGAATTCTTGTGGGTCTATCATGTTGGTTACTAATTTGGACATCTCGGTTTTCTGACTTCGAAATTATCATGAGGTCCTATTACTTTTCTTCCGGAAAGCTTGTATTGCTTATTTCATCTATATTTGGAGCTGGAGTGGCTGTTTTTGGATACTGCATTTTCAATGTTGATAGTCCTACTTTGTTACTAATTGTAAGTTTTGCTTCAAAATTTACTCAGAAAGCACATAATTAGCAACTTTATCCTTATTTGGGCGTTTCTGTCAGTAAGCGTTTGTGGATTTTTGCTATTACTGGAGGTGGTATCTTATTGATAATTATATACACTTTTCTAGTTGGACATAGAATTACCAGGTAAATTTACATCAGCGATAACGAAATATTATGGCATAAATATGTCAATTCGTCGAAATAAGGATTTGACTGCTGCATTAAATGAGATTCAATTCAAAGTATGCAAATTAACTAAAGTCCATTTTTTTCCTGTGCAAATGTAGTTTAAGTGTTGCGGTACGCATGGTGAAAAGTCAAGTAATTATTCATGGTTTATTTATAGAGGGTCAAGCACGTGGTTTTACATTACACAAGAGCTAGGTAGGTCCCAATATGTAGAACTGGTAGTTTTTGTTCAGCTGTAATTTATTTCTAAAGAGAATAAATATTTGGTCTTGAGAATTTTAGCGGCTAGTGATCTGTTTCAGTTTGAAAAGGACAAGAGGCTTGATGGCCTGTGTTAGTCCTGGCAATGGTGGTCTCTCAGTTAATCCAACTTTCTTTTGAAAGAGTCGACGGATGGAGCCTCAACCACTTGCTGAGGTAATGAATTCCACTCGTTGATGATTCGATGGGAAGGTCGATAGTCAGCTGACAAGTAATCTGTTCTGGGCTTGTGAACGTTTTTGGAGTGTCCTTGTAAATTCTCTGTTTTGGAAGACAAGAAAAATGAGGGCATATCAGGTGCAAATTTATCACTAAGCAATTTGAAAACTGTAACCAAGTGGCCCCTAGTTCTACGATATAACGACGGGAATAGGTTTAGCTTGGCCAGTCGAGCATCATACGGAGGCTTCTCTATTCCGGAAATCAGCTTAGTTGCTGTTCTCTGAACCTTTCTCAGAAACTCAATGTCTTTTTTTAAGCAGGGGCTAGCCGCTTGTATGCAGTACTCAAGTTTAGGACGTACGAACACTGTATACAAAGTCAAAAACGTTTTAGCGTCGACATGACTAAAAGCCCTACGTATTGACCATAAGGTTCTGGAACCTTTGGCGGCTATTGCACGACAGTGTGCAATAGTCTTTAAGTCTTGGCTAACGATGACTCCTAAGTCATTATATGTCTGGACAACAGGCAGCTCAGTGTTATTCATCGTGTATGTATCTGTACCTTGATGACCGATATGCATCACAACACACTTGGAAGTATTTATCTGCAACTGCCATGTTTGAAACCATTCAGATAATTTCTTCAGGTCATTTTGGAGTTCTAAGCTATCATCCTTACATCGTATCGTTCTCCATATCTTGACATCGTCAGCATATAGCGAGACTGATGATGATAGGAGACGAGGAAAGTCATTTACATACAAGAGAAATACCACTAGCCTCAAAACTGTACCCTGGGGCACTCCACTAAGCACAGTTCCCCAGCTAGATAACTTTGAGTTCACCCGTACTCTTTGTTGACGCCCAACTAAAAAGTCTTTTATCCACATAAATCGATTGCCTCCAATTCCGACATTTCTTAGCTTCTATAACAGCCGGTTGTGAGGAACTTTGTCAAAAGCTTTGCTGAAATCAATGTAGGCTACGTCTACAGGTAACTTTTGGTCCTTAAGAGCTCACCAGCTTTCACGAGTGACTAATAAGTTAGTGAGACAAGAATAAGCTATTCTAAAACCATGCTGCTTCTCCGAAAGGATCCGGTTTTCATCGAGGTACTTAAACAGCTCCATCCAAATAATCTTTTCTAAAATTTTAATAATCACAATAGTTAAGCTAACGGGTCGGTTATTCTCAGGTTTATGCTTCGTAACTGTTTTGAAGACAGGACTTACTATGGCGTTCTTCCAGTCTTTTGGTAAACGACCCTGCGTTGTGGATAGATTAAAGCATATAATTAAAGGGTTCGCAACGAAGTTAGATAATTCCTTTAGTAGCCTAGGATCCAATTCATCGGGCCCCGCGGATTTACCTATTTCAAGCTTATTTAGCAGACCAAAGACATCGAGTTGTTTAATGGTCACTCTATCCAGTGTATTTGTGGGGGAATTTGTGTACGCTGACGGGAAGGGTGCTTCTATAGTGTATATATTGCTAAAGTAGTTCGAGAACCCTTGATCCTTACCAAAGTCGTCCTCCACTAATGATGCGGCAGTACTGTCTCCCCATAGTGCAGAAATGTTTCCTCTTCTTTTTGTTCTTTGGTTTATATAGGAATACAAGCGTTTAGGATATTCTATGGATTCCTTAACATTTTTTTCTTCGTACAACTTTCTAGACTTACGGAGGGTCAAGGAACAGGTATCCCGAGCTTTTCGATGCTGAGATTTTGTCTCATCAGTCCCTAGTAACCTAAATCTATCCCACATTTTTCTCGTCTTACGGAGAAGGATGCGGGACTCCCTACTGAACCACAGTGGAGAGGTTCTCGGCCTCCTTGGTATAGTCCAAAGGATGTGGGGTGCGGTAACTTTTAAGTATAAATTTCGAAATGCGTCCCAAGCTGTTTTAATTGAGGACTCTGGGTCTATTTTCCAGTCTACTAACGATGCTGAGTGCATGATATCTGGTATGTTTGCTTTCCAGACGTTAGGTCTGGATTGAGCTAACGCGTGCTCGTGATTGACAGTTATATGGAAGTCGAAAGTTAGGACTGCGTGATCACTTTTACCTAGGGTTGACATGTAATGGATGTTCGCAACGTCATCCTCATAGTGAGTCAATAAAAGATCTAGTAAGGATGATTCAGTGTCTTGGTCGTACCTAGTCGCTTCTTTCACATGTTGCACAAGGGCACATGTGATAACCGCATCAACTAGTTCCTTCTCGAAGGAATTTCCTGATAATTCAGTTCGCAGATTTTCCCAGCCTACCATAAGTGCATTAAAGTCTCCTAGGATTAGACATCGACCACTTTGTGACCAAGTATTGAGACTGCTTAGCAGGATCTCATTTACCTCATAGCTTGGACTGCGATAGACCAAACCAATCAGAAGCTCTTGTCCCTTGCATTTCAAGCGGCAGCTAACTAATTCACACGTCTCACTCTTCTGGGATACACTGTCGATAATGGTGAGTGGGATAGCATTCCTAATGAATAGAGCTACTCCCCCTCCTTTACGCTTTTGTATTCTGTCGGGCCTTACTAACGTAAAACCCTCGAAATCAAGTTCCATATTATCTATAGCCTGTGTCAGCCAGGTTTCTGTAACTGCGATTATGTCTGGCTTTGTAGAGTTAATCTGTGCACCTAGTTCCGATCCCTTATTGAGTAAGCTTCGGGCATTGGTGTAACAGATCCGAAGCCCATTTAAGTGGCTTCGCGCATAGTGGTTTCGGCATCATTCTCTGTCGAGGCCTTACAACCCGAAAATTTACAATTTTCAGGTCCTTTTCGCCAGCGTCTAACCTAAGTTGTAGTTCTTTTTCGACTTCTCGTCTTTTTACGCGGTCTGCCAACGGTAATTCCTTACGGATAAAAACTCCTGAACCCTTTAATTTATGTCTATCCTGTAAAATTAATTTGCGTTAATTCGAAGGTTTGAATACTACTTTAAGTAGTCTGGATTGATTTTGCTTCAAGTTTGCTAGACTATCTAGTCTGTACATCTTTAACAAGGTGACTCCGGGGATGTTTTGAGGCATGAATTGATTAAGTAGCTGTTTCATCAGCACCATGTCATGCTCAAAACGAGTTTTTGGTCCAGAGATTTCATTCTCCTTGATTCTATGAAAAATAACTGAGCTGTCACTGTGGTTAGCATTCGATTTCTCGACTACTTTTGTGGGGGCAGGATTCCCTTTTATATCGTTATGTTGTTTCTTCCTTACAACCTGTAACCATTCGTCAACGTTGCTATGAGAGGCAACCACAGTTGCGTCAAACATACTGTGGAATTCCGGAGGGTTGTCGACGATTTGGGAGGTCAGGTTATGTTTCCCGCTAGAAACCGATCAAGCCTTGCGATTGCAGCTTCTACGCGTTTCCTGCTGGATACCAATTAGAAGACGGGGGATAGAAGAAACCTCTTTTCTTGAGTTTTTGGTTAAGACAGACCTCTTTGAAGACTGTTTTTCCTCCTTTGGTCAGTGTGAGTCACCTGTTTTCAAACTCACCTGACTTTGCTTCACACCAATTTGCGTGTCGACAGAGCAAGTACTGTTTGGTATATCCCGACCACGCCCGCCAAAACACTTTTTTGCAGCATTTACCAGTCAGATGGCCTCGGTTAGCAAGCTGTTTGCAACCGGACAGCACTGTTGACAAAGCCATACGCAACCGTTTTTACTGAACCGTTTGAAAGCCGCAGGCGTTAAATTCATGCAAACTTCCTGGTACCGGCCTTTCCACTCATCGCACTGCATGCCGCTTTGAACGGGATAACGACATCCCGGACGTTGGCAATTGCTTTTTTTGTACTGTCCAGTCATCAGACAGAGGTCTTTTTTTAGAAAAAGAGAACTAGATGCAATAATACTCAGAGACAAAAATGATCTGTGACCAAAAAAAGTGGAAAACTGTAGATTGTTAGAACCAAAAGTACTAACAAATAGAACAGAAAACAAAGTACTCAAAATTATCGACGAAAAACTAATTTAGAAACAGGAACGATACTCTAATCGAATACTTTAACTGAAATAAATTCAATTAAAGTGAAAACAGTAGTGTTGATGCGTAATAAACGATCAAAACAATGGAATTTACTCAGCGAGGAAAAATACCACTGTCCTTTTAATTAGCGCGCGTCATTTTGGACGAACAAATGAATATATCCTCGTTTAATTCTGTATACTGCATCTAGACCAATTCCGTTCATGAAAAGTGGGTACTAAGAAGCCAAACACGGACGAAGTTGGTTTGGTTTATTTCATATAATCGTTTGCGCAGACCGGCATTAAAATGAGAATCGCGAAAACTAAGCGAAGGCAAGCGTGCCAAATAATCTTGATATTAATCCATTATTTATACCACACTAAAGTAAGCAATAGATATATGATGAATAAAGTAAGCGATCCACTCAC
The DNA here is from genome assembly GCA_944470405.2 of Schistosoma mattheei. Classification (NCBI taxonomy): domain Eukaryota; kingdom Metazoa; phylum Platyhelminthes; class Trematoda; order Strigeidida; family Schistosomatidae; genus Schistosoma; species Schistosoma mattheei. Next base: position 36,548,977 of record OX103945.1, read on the forward strand.
ATACGCTCAAAATAGATAATGCCTAGTATTTCCAACAGAACTCCTTTAGATAAACTAATGAGTGACTGATGTACACACAAGGTGGCTAAGTTTGGAATCACAAGGACATAAATACAAGAAGTAGATTCACGGAAGGCCACAATTTTCCATGAAAGGAATAAAGTTATTATGAAAATAAAAGTGGCCCAATAGTTATTGAAGTTATTAAAGTCTATTCGGCTACTAGGATAAACCGCTTGTGTCCTAGTACCGTGGTAAACGAGAACAACATTGGGGACGGCCAAATGTTTTTATATCAAGAGGAGTATAGTCACGTCCCCCTACTTCTACATTGACAAGCATTCCCAAACTTACGAAACTTATCAAGCTATTGACTTGGTTGATCTTCATTCATTTTTCAATATACTATTAGTAATATGTGTTGTGTCTTTAATACATTTATAGTATATTTGCTCACTCCCGGAAAAAATATTTGTACACAAGCAATTATTGTTATAAAGACTCAAACGCCTTATTACGGATGTGCGAGTGTGAACATGTGGCTAAAAATGTTAACAAGTTTTATCTTAAATTTTCTGATTGCCTAGTGCACTGTTTTTCATCTAGCTAAGTACAGAACAATCCCGCCTGTTGTAACGTATGACTGCAGATTAGACGCTCAGCGTATTTATCGATCGGATCAGTGACACGCAAAACACGTACGGACGACCTGGAATCCCGATTGGCCCTGCTTCGCTGTCTAGCCCAGCCAGTTGAGTCCAGAACGCAAGTCTCAGCCTCTGAGATATGAATCATTGTATTTCAAGCATACCCTTTTTATAAACCAATCAACCCGACCACAACGTACCAATAAAATAGAGAATAACATTTGTACAATAATTAGCCAGAAGTGGCTGTGAATGAGGGAGGTAGCGATTAACAGATAGGGAATAATTCATGAATGGTAAATCGTACAATAGTAGTTCATAGGTCAACATAAAGCTCATAATAAGAGGGATATGAATATGAACAGTTTAGTTGCATAACAACTATATGATAAAAATATACTCATAATATTGGTCCATAATTGGATCCCAAAAATTACCATTCATTATTCTTATCGGGACACAACACCACCAATCATACTTCTAAAGGAGGAAGCAAGTAAAAGTATTTGAAACATCATAAAGTATAGATATAAGCACAAATAAACCATTTCAGAGACTACACTAACTGGAAATTGCTTTATACAAATTCATACGATGACTCTTATCACTGGTTGTTATGCATTCTTTTTAGATGCTAATGGTAAATAAATTCAGAGGAAACGGTGATACTACATGAAATTAACAAAGTAGAAGTTCCAGATCTCTTAAACCTTTTGCATTTACTTTTTGAAGACATTTTTGGGCTACTGGGGTAATAGTTTGGGCAGATAGCAAACACCCATTGAAAACAAAATAGCATGATCTTGATTATTATTACTAAATAGCTTGTATCATATAGGTACTTGGGGTAATAAATAGAAGAAAATATGAGGTCCAGCGGTAAAATGCTTGCAGTTTATAATTTCGGTTTTTTTTCTCACAGATACTGAGAGTATCGTGGATTCATTAATGTGGCGGATCTTGACGGTTTATTGCTTAGTCTATGCCAAATATTCACCAACTTTTAGGTTAATATTTTTGCTTGACGGATGCCTGGATGTAAATGGTTAAATATAAAGTTTATTATAAGAACTACGAGCAAGGTGCAGAAATCAAACGCAAGTTGTCTATTGTAAGGACCATAGGCATCACCACTGAGTTATTCAGGTTGAAAATAACTGTAAATAGGGTTGGGTTATGTACACTAATCGGTCACTGAGTGGTAAATAAGGTATTTTTCCAAGTTATTACTTGTGACTGAATTCTATTGGTTCATGCATCTTAATGATAACTTTATTGTCTTAACAGCTCACTTGCAATCTCAGAAGTCTCAATAAATTATTTGACTTTCGTAAAACCATTTGTTTAGATAGCGAAACCTTTTTATTTAAACCTTACTATTTTCTCTTAAAAATGTTTTACTTGTGACCAGCCGGGACAAAACTGTCTTCCAATTACTCAAAAATAAGATTTCATTTTAGTCTATTCGAAACTTTTAAATGCCTTTTTTAATATTTTGGCATAGGTCTAAAATCGACGGTTCAATACGTTCCAGAAAGTTGTTGTGTTTTAAAAAGTCACAATCTTCAATTCAATTCTTTCTCAGAAATTCAGTCGCAAAGTGGTGTTTTCCTAGACAGAGAATTATGTATTGGTTATAAGTCACTTACAACAAGAGACGATATTGCACCTCGTATTGATAATCCATTATATACCACTAGAAGTAATACGTATCTATATGAAAAGGTAAAAATCGTCAACAATGTCTAGTTTTTTCTTGAATGTTTTGCTTTTCTAGGGATGTGTAACGGTAGTCAGACAAGAGTATCAACAATATTCTATCATGTTAGCTGCTTCAGGCACAACTGCTCTGGCGCTATCTGTAAGTTGTTTTTGTTATAACAGCGAGTTTTCGGTAAATAATACGACAATGGTACAATACAACGGTTTAGTACACTATGTATAGACAGCACCATGTTACACCTAGATGAAAGATTCACGATCAACAATCGACTATCAGATTATAGACCAGACAATAGCTTGTTTAGCACAAATCCAAGTATTTCACATGGAGTCCTTAGTGATATTAGAGTAAGAATCAATTATAGGGGGGGATTCATGATATTAATTAATGTCATAACATTTGACAAATTGGATATCTATTTTTCTTCACTCGCTGTTCAATCATATCTCGCTCTTACCGATCACACATCGGTCCTCATAAAACATTTTTACTAAATGCTGTGTTATTTCCTTTATTTATATGAAGTTATTTCTGTTTCAGATAGTTGGATTCATTCTTTCACTGGTTCTACTATTCCATATTGAATATCAACAATTTGTTAGAATTTCAACGGACTGGAATATTAATACTAGTACAATTAATATACAGTCATCTATACAAGACAATATCAGCACTACATCTAAACAGTTATCAGAGAATGAAGTGTTAGTTAAAGCCTAAAATATACCTATTGAGTTACATTACTTTATATTTCTGTATATTATATATATATGTTTTTTTCTACGGAGCAATCCCTAATCACATAAGATTCTGTTATATTATATATTTGTAGAATGAATGTAGATAAATGTGAATTAGGTGGCTGACATTTCTGCGTATATTGTCAGTTGTAAATCAAATTTATAATATTGAAGTCTGACAATACACATTTTTAAATCATTTGATTGAACAGGAAAATTTAAGCATCTGATTATTACCAATAGGCCTATTAAACTATTAAGTAAATTTCTTGATCTTAATGTTTACAAAGATCACTTCTTGCTTTAAAACAATTTTCTTCTAAAACTGATATCATTTAAGAAGCTACTGAGAATAGTTGATTTCATTCTACAAACGTAGATTTTCGTCATTATGTAGAAATAGAATTTTGTTCGAGAAAATAAAATTATATATATATATATAATAAAAACACCTCAGACTAGTTCGCGTAATCTCAAGATCGTAGAAATAGCCTATTGACACCAAAAAGTACTCAGTGTACAAATTTTTAAAAGGTGCAATTGATACAGTAGGATTGTGAATATCTGTTGTAGCACTCAAATTATAAATACTACGGATAGTATTATTTATTTCTAAGACTCGTGATATGGTGAGCCAATCAGAAGTAGCCAATTGAGAAGGTAACTTTGTGACAATCTGAAATGACCTGAAAGACATGTGCTTATCATTGGCTAACAAGTGGATTGATTTTCTAAGGGATATATATATATATATATATATATATATATATATATATATATATATATATATATATATATGAGTACATATCATTCGATAACCCGATACACTATCTCGTTCACTTTTATATCCCTGATCAAGTACTTAGGTGGGTGGTCAGCATGTATCACGTGTATCAATATCAGATCTCGGACACTTCCCATCAAAACAGCTTGTTTCAGAGGTTGAAATGAATGTGTTATTTTATGCTGTAATTGGTGATCTTATGGCTCAGGTATTCATATTGAAATCATAACATTCTATTAGGTTGGAAAACGTAAAATCAACGACAAGGGTAGAGCGTCGAGAATTCCCATTTTGTTGAGGTCATAAACTGACATAATTTAGACAGCTATTGGTTGTGACCTCAATGAAATTCACTGATCTCAATCTCAATAATTATACTTCTCATTTTGTTTTGCTAGATTCTCACCAGCTGCTTACAACTTGTACATCTGTATCCTGTGCGGAATGTCTTGATAAAGTTTTATTTTCGACAGTTTTATGTAGAGTAGATGAAATAATACTAGCACTGGAAGCCAGGATGAGCGTTTCTTCTTGTTTGGAACTCGTTAGTTGGATGCACCTGCCTAAAAATGCCTGTGACCTAATGACGTTATCGAGGCTATCGCATAGGATGCACATATCCCAAAAGAGACTGATCAAATGGAGTTTTAAGCATCATTGGGAAAATCCAAACAATCAGTATATATGAATCGCTAAAACCACTTTTCAAACCTAGTAAGAAAATTGAACTACTCAGATTACAATCGGAAAAGAATAAATTAATCGTATCAGTAAATAACCATAAAAAAACTGTAATGGTGTTCCAAATATTTTATATTAAATTCAATAATAACTTCATACAGTAATAAGCAAAGATGGATGGTGCCTAGCAGTGGAATTTAGGACACGCGTTTCTTTTTATTTGGGACTCATCAGCTGGATGTACCTGCATTCCACAATCTTCTTGAAATTCAGTGAATTAAAAACATGCGTAATTTAACAAAGTGAATTATTTCAATTTCAATACAGTAGTGGGAATCAACCAACTATATTATTTTGATGCTTGTAGTTTCTTCCTCTAGAGGATGAGTTACAGACTGAAGCCTGTTTAGTAAAATCTGAAAAGATTTAAGACATGAATATCTTTGTAGTAGTATCCTTTCGTCATTACTGGGTGAGTTTTAGAGGATTGTCAGGTTTTTTATTGATGACCGATATGAACCAGTAAATTAGTAAAACTATAGGAGTAGGATTCCATTCATGACATACAAATTGACAACAAGTACGATTACTAACTTCAGTATATTACTCTATTGAGCCGTAGGGAACTTAGGAAGATAGCATCTTTCTTGTGACTGGGAAGAATTATTTAGCAAATCTACGACTTTTATAGTTCACGTCACGTATTAATGTTGGTTAAATAGTCAATAAGAACTAGAATTCATCTGAAGCTGTTTCACCCTAGTATGGAACCTTTCGACAGTATCCATCCGCAACCACATTAGCGATCAAATTCAGGACCTTAGGTTTCACAGAGAATGGGAAATGACTTATTCTGATATATCCAATTACAGAACAAATTGGTCAGTAAGATATTCCAAACCACGTACTAATATGAATCGAAATCTGGGGTAGAAACATTATCAAACTAACAAACTGTTTACAATGCATTTTTTTATTTAATTGCATTATATCAATGACCTTCACTCATCTAAGATCAAAGTACGTTGGTTTATATCTACTTAACTGACCACTGATGGAGTTTGGCTTATCAGTAAAGCACTAGATGAATATAATTTACCCAGAAAGAATCTTTGACCTGAGCTTAATTTACTAAGTTAAATTCAGAAGGTGAGGGTTTTGGGTTTCGCTTGCGTATGTATCACTTCTTCATATCCATAAACGTCAAGTAACAGTTCTAATTAGTCTTCTACAAAAGATATTGTTTAATTGTGCAATCTATTAGCTGAATCATCTTTTTAATTCTGACAGAAGAGAAGGCATAAGTAGTAATGAAAAAATTAGTGCAAAGAAAATGAAACTGTTGAAAATACCCTAACCCAACGAACGCCGACTAAAATGTTAATATATGAAACAATACTTCGACTAAAATATCTCTATACTTATACTCAGAGAATGAGAGAGGGGGAAGAACAGAAGATCTTCACAAAAGACGCTAAACAATTAAGGGGAAAGAAGAAAATGTTTGCATAAATATCTGTCACTAGTTATTAATCATTAAAGAGGAAGACTTACAAGACTGAAGCTAAATTAGTAAATAAAGTCAGAATTTTAAAGTTTCATGGTTGGATTTATGTCAGTAGTCCTGTTTTTTGCACAGGATTAGATGGAGGATGTCATAAACTTCCTGAAATTTCGATATCTAAGTTGTATCGCAATCAAAATACATTGAAATACATCCAATCTATCAGTTTCATCAGTGAAGATCAATTGCTCATGGGGTTAGAGCAAACACAATGAACGGGAATTCTAAAGTGCATGAAGACAATAAAGTCCTAGAAGACATGCATTCACACAGGTAAATGGAACGAACTGACACAACACTTGTGTGCTTATATTAGAAATCTCATTTCCATTTGAAATAGGCGCTGATAAATTTATGCAGGATGGAAGTGTAAGCTTCGAAGTTAAATTATCCAGCTCAGAGGATACATAATCATCAAATGCTGCACGGATACGAGAATATATTTCAGCTTGGTTCTTCACGTATAAGGTGAAAGAGGTTGGCAGTTCTGTCTTTGAACATTGAGTCGGCTTTAATTACTTCACTGATTCACATGTTGATTTTAAAGTACATGAAATTTGTCTAAATCTACGAAGATTTCTTAGCGTTTGACTCCGTAAACCAGCATAAGCTCTTGCCATCCTTGAAAGGAAGCCATAATTTTGTATACAAAAGAAGTACTTCTTTTCTTTGTCATTACCGTAACCTTAAATCATTATTACTTAATTCCATTTCATTGACTTCAAATTCGGAAATATCCCTCTTCATTTCATTATTCTTCATATTTCCATAAGTTTATCTATAATTGTTTTTAACATCACTTCATTTCATTTAGCTTCTCTAATATCTTCAACTGTTGTGACAAGAAGCATGTTAATTATCATGCTCTGTTTACATTATAATCCACTGTTAGCTGATTATTTTTACAGGCCTGGTAATAAATCCTTTGAAATGATATCTTTTCGCTAAATTTCGTGTTTTTATTCAGAAATATTTACTTGTAAGATACTCTTCTCAAATAAGATTAGATTAGAAACCTGGTCCGAAAAATCTAATAAAACGCATTCATGATCGACTACGGTAGACGGTCGTACAATTCATAGGGTGTCAATAACAATAACAGTATAATTGAGCCCCAATACTTTCAACGAAGCAGTCATGAAAGTGGTGGAAATTTAGAGAAAAAGTGCACCAACTCGGAACAGATAAATATTGAATTAGTATTATCAGTGGAAGTAAGATAGGATGATGTTGGAACGTAGTTACTCAAGGTAAACATAACGTGAATGTAACTGATGCTAAGTCATATCACTTAACTGTATTTTCCTCATGTATATTCGCCAATATGAGATATTGTTTTCAGTGGTTGATTAGCTAAAATCATTTCAATAAAGTCATTTTTATTCTTACCTCTAAAGAATTAACCTAACTGAAGGAACCTTAAATTAATATATACTACTATCACATGATGAGTAGTATATAACATTTGTTAAATTTTATTCCCATATTGAATCGTTAATCATTCATTTGTATGTACACCAATCATCTCCAGTGTCCAATTTTTTAATAAAATTTGATTAGGAGAAAATTTTCACAATACCACCACCACCGCAACAAAAAATATGTCAACGATCGTACATTCACAAAAATGTATGACTGTTGGACAATAAAACAGAGAATTGTTTCGATGACTAGCTCAATCATATACATAAAGAGAGAGGGAAAGAAATACAAAGATGTTGAACAAAAGTATGTCAAAAAAATGCAATCCACACAACTTGTCAACAAAGTAAAACGAAAAGCATTTAAAGAAAGTATATAGGGAAATATATCTCAGTAAAAACCTTAAAAATTGTGGGCGGGAGATTTCATCTTGCTTTTTCTGCTTGAAGTTTACAAAATGAATTAAAAGTCAAGAATACTACCCTTTCATACTTTCGTAGTCGTATATATATAAATAATTGTGCAAAGTAAACTACAGTCGTAAATACAGTCGTCAAAACACTGGAACATTGTTGTAGTTTTTGTTTTCAAAATTTCACTTCCATGTGGTGTAATTCAGATATGAATGTGAGTATAGAAATTCTTTTTTTTTAATTTCCAACTTAATGTATGTGAATTAATTTACTTAATGGATAGCTTTAATTTGTTTGAATATTATGATTTTAATTATATCCTTCATTATATTATATTAATGTGTCGCCCAATTTGTGGATTAGTTGAAGTTAGACATTAACCCCGTTAGATGCTGGCTCAGTGGTCTAGCGGTTAAGCGCTCACATGCGAGACTGATAGGTCCTAGGTTCGGATCCCACAGGAGGCGGAATCGTGGGCGCTCACTACTGAGGAGTCACATACTAGGGCGAAACGGCCGTCCAATGCTTCCAGGCCTTCCATGGTGGTCTAGCTTCGACTAAATCATGATCTCAATCACTTATACTATTTACTTATTTAAACACATAAACATTAGTACAAGGAGGCGCTAAAAGTATATGGTTCATATAAATCAAGTGATTTATGGGATACTTCCCGTATGCCCAAACCGAAGCAGGTGATTTTCTTGGGGGCCACACCCTGAGCCTTCAACTTAAAGGTCTGACCCACAAGGCAGTGAAGCAACGTCAGGATATTCAGTCCTATGGTAGCCGGTGATCAACAATCGGTTCATACGCCATTTGTTTCCTTAGGATCCTGGAGCTAATGTACCCCGTTAGTTTGAAATCAGGGTTTTTAAACTTCCCCAGGTTAATCCTCTCAATTTTGTACACAACACCCTCGCCACGAGAAGACAGTGAGTAGGACTTCCCTGGTAGTGATTGTATGTACGTGGCCACTTGAGAGCATTTCGAGGAGGGCTGACTCTATTCACTTTGGCTGTACCAGGACATTTGGGGGCCTTATTAATCACAATTGAACTAACAATTTTGTTCATGAAACTTGTTTATAAATTTTAAATGAATCAATTATAACAAAGAAAGAACCATTTGTTAATTTACTGAGCATAATAGATGAACTTTAGGTGGAAAAACAACCAAAAAAGTGCAGTTCACAGACAAAGTTCTCCCTTCAACAATAGAGATCTTTATCATGGACAATAATGGGTTTCCTTAATTATTTAAAAATTAGATTCAAATGATCACGTCAGTCAGTCAGCTACAACGTAGGGACAGGCACATTGACCCATCGGTCCAAGTTGTCATACCTCATTAGCACAACAAGATGAACACCGAATTCAAAGAAGTAGTCGCTTCATTGGTATTAATGTTTAAAAGAAAGATTGTGTAATAGGATATAGTACAGGAAGAATAAAGGAAGGTATGAAGCTATTTTAATCTCACTGTTTAAGGGAAGACACAGAGTGTATATACCGACACCATGTCACCCACAGTCTCCAACCATTGGTTACAATAGTTACGCGGACCCCAACCAAGTAATCTGTATCTACCGACATGGTTCAGGCCAGAAGTCAGTGACTTCAAGAACTTCAATGATCATGTGCACTTAGAATAGTCAATCAAAATGATAATAACGACTTAGACTGAATTATATTATCATTAAACGAATCATTAAGAATGAAAACAATAATTATGTGTCAAATAATGAGTAATAGTTTCTACTTTCAGTCAATATTGATTGATTATCATCAGTATCAGCGAAAATTGTTTCACCTTATGTAGGTTAAGTGTATGATATTATGAAGAAGAAAACAAAGAAACCACATTGAACCAATGTTATAAGATTGAAGTCAATTCATTCAGAGATGTTATGATATATAGTGTGTGTTTATTTAGACTAGAGAATATTGTCTTAATATTACTGTCAAAATGGTTATAATCTGAAATAGGAATTATTATTTTGTTTAAAAATTTTCATAAACATCTTATTAAGTTTTTGTAAGTGACAATAAATACATTATGAACTGATTGAAATTAAACATGTAACCCATTGAATCCTGATTGAATGGTCTGAAGGTTAAACGTTCACATGCGAAACTGAAAATTTTGAATTCGGTCTTTGACGGTGAGGTCATGCATTTGCATTGCTGAGGAATTCCATACTACGATGAAAACAGATGATTAGTACTTTTTGGTTTTCAGTGATTGTTTAGTTGAGATCAGTCCTCGACGAAACACAATTTTGCCTTGTCAGTAGGTGTATTAGATACAGTTATCTGATTTCATAATTCCTATTAATCCATAGAAAACATGAAATTGACCAAAAAGTTCTCTTTTCAGTTAGTTTATTTTTATGCTGTACAGAATCGCTTTGAAGGTTTAGTTCTATGATGAAATGTGAATAATAGCCATGATTAATCATAATAACATAATAAAACTGTTGAGTGTATTTTTAAGCCATTAAGTTGTATACCATTTATCAGTATGGGATTGTGGAGATCGTTGAGTTTTTGATCGGGATCATGAATCCATCGATGATAGACCATCATCGAAAAACTGAGAGCACTGGATGGCAGTTTCGTCCTAGTATTGGGCTCCTTATCAGTGTGCATCCACATTTCCGCACGTGGGATCCAAACCCAAATCCGGTTTCGCGAGCAAACACTTAACCTCTAAACCACTGAGCCAGGATCCAACGGTGTTAATGTCTAACTTCAACCAATCCAGGAAATTGCGCGACCATCTTCCATTATTTTAGGTAGATACCTGTCTCTATCCGACACAGATTAACTCCACTGGTCACGGCTTCTCACGAGAACTCTGAGAATTACCTATCGAAGCTAGTCACTAATAAGTATATGGTGATTATCAATATAGGGTTGAGGAGATTGTTGAGTTTTTGCCATTTGTTATATACATCAAATAAATGTAATGATAATAAAATAGTTATCAGTTTTGCAAACTGGCACTTCCCAAACTTTATTAAATTGACATGAAACCATTACAGATATAATGTCTGATGAATTTGTTCCACATATGGAACACTAAATGATATTTTACCTTCGAACAAATGAGCGAATTTTTTTTTATAAAATAATTCGTAAAGTGTATGGAAAACTAAACAGAATTGTAATGTTTGAAGGACTAGTTAAAAAGTAAACTAACTAATTGTTTCGACTTCATTCCAAACTTTTCATACACCTAGTTCCCTTTATCATCTTGAAGAGAGCATGAATAAAGAATTTAGTAGAATAGCATGATTTCGTTTTATTTTATTTGGTTTTCTTCAGCTGCTTACAACCTGGGATATTTAAAAATTATAACTTCAATATAGATCTAAATTACTTTCATGAAAGAGTAATTGAAAATTACTTTGAAGACACGGTATAGCATAACATGGCTGTAAGCAAATTTGGTAAACTTGATAAAATATTATAAACATATACCTTATGTAAAAGAGCATTCTACATCATTGATTCTAACTAATATCTAAAGGGCTAAAAACAAGTGGTTATGTAATAAGTAAATGGAGGTAATAAGTAATTAAAATAAGATTACTAATCTGAAAGGCAGTCGAAATATTAGAAAAATCATAATGATGTAATTAATTTAAAGATAGACTTGAACAAAATTTTATGATGCAATGATGGAATATTTGTCACTAAGGTAAGTAAAGATTGACAACCATCTCCTTTTGAATACATAAATCAGGTTTCTAACACCAGATAGCAATGGCCTCCGCAAACTTCAGTAGACTAGAGCTTGGTTATTTATAAATCACCTTGGAAGATTGCAAGGTGTTGACTTGACGTCCTGTTACTAAAATATGTTTAGTAATTGGGCTGTTTAAAGTAGTTCTTTCTCTAGTTATAAGACTTTTTGGAACATAATTAGGAAGTCTAAGAGTCAAAAAGAGTTAACATCAGCTCTGTAACAGATATTTTATACTAGTGAGCGTCACAGTGTTAAACGCCGATCACATACGCCATTTACTATTCAAGCATCCTTTATATGACAATTGAATATGTCCTATACATTAATAAAAAGATAATGAGATACTAACATAAGAACGAATAATTTTATTGAACAAATCCCACCATTCTGAGTAAAATATTTCCCTGTTGGTAATGAGTATGCGAGTCGTTTAATTTAGAACCAAAGTTAACAATGTATCACACCGTAAACTAGAATGATAACAGAAAGATGAGCTCCATTTGGTGCAGCTACATTCAGTGTACTGCTCGATTTGTTTTCTGTTTCTTCGTGGGCGGTTACTGAGACAATTTCATGTACATTTAACAGGACATCGTCTTTTTGTGAGCTGGATAAGTCATTGTTTGCACATGCTGTTTCGGGGATAATGGGGTTTGAATCCATTACCGGGTATATTTCTGACATTACTGGCCCACTGAGCGGATCTTGAATGACTGGTGTTTCGTTTAAATTACTGTTTGTCGAGGATTCATGGAGGCTGCAATCATTTCCCAGCTCTGTGCTCAATTGAGAAATTAGTCCATCCACTTCCGTCGCATCTCCAAAGCATGGGTGATTCCGCAGCTGTGTATGTAATTTGACTAAGAACTCCAACTATCGCTCAAATAGCAACTGTAATCGATCGGAAGGGAGAGTCATTTTCTGAATCAGCACCGGTTATGAAAATTACTGTATGACTAATCATTAAAGAGGAAGAATGTATTTGCAAAATCTCAGCGAAAAAATCTGAATTAAATCCAACGTTTCGCCTGGCAATTTGATCCAAGCTTTTTCAAGGGAATGATTATATTTAAAAATCATGTCTAGTAACAAAAATCAAGACACATGTTTCATCCTATTTGAAAGCTCACCAATTCGATTCATTTGTACTTTAGTGTTATTGTTTACAATGATACTTAAACCTAATGAGTATTATCTACCAAACTATTAGGTCTTTATAATTACCTACATACTTCCCTGGAATATAAAGATCATGAAAAGTCATAATAAGTAGCTAAAATTTTAGAAAAGATTTTTACTTTTTCATTAATTAACATTTTCAAAAGTTTTTTCTTCGCCTTATTTTTAACTGGATTTTATTATTATTATTTTTTTGGTTTGGAAATCTTTTATTACCAACTGTTCAGTTATGTTGTTTTCAATAGATACAACATAAATGTGACATTTTTCATGAAAAAGTAAAGTTTGATGACTAGTTAGTGTGCTATTTCCCCTCCCCCTCCACCTCTAATTACCAGGTACATTTCTCTACTAGATAAGAATGGAAAGCTTAAACTATTTCGATTTTTTTTCTTTTCTTTTTTAAGTTTTTTTTACGAAAAAAAAACAAAACAACATCATCCTTGTCATGAGCATCATTGTCAATTTCATCATGGTATATGTCATTATTATCTATTTAAGTCAACTAAATAATTGAATATTGATCTATAGGATGTATTTAAACAAACCAACATGAACAACAACAGCAACAAAAAAAGTGTCGCCAAACAATAAAAACTGCCTAATGTACTTCATTATGTGATACAAATTTGTTCTGTTGTTTTTTTATTTAAAAAAAAGGGTATAAGTAAATTAGTGAAAAAAACTGAAAATAATTTAGCCACGTTGTTTCACTTATATCTCTCTTAGTGAAAGGAGCGAAATAAATTTTGAAAAGAAAAAAAAGGAAGTGAAATGACTTGAATTTGTCTTTGTTTTGTTGGGTTTTTTTGTTTAAAATTTATCAAGTGACAATCATAGATATACATACAAACACATAATATAATGCGGACTAAATGAACTTTGAATGGTGACAACAAATTGATCAAGAGATATATTAAGTTATATATTTAGTAACATCAAAACAACAATCACAGCAGCAACAACAACTGATGTTTCTTCCTCAAAACGTTTTTTTTTTGTTGTTGCAGGAATTGAGACTAATATCTATTTATGTGTATTTGACTACAATAATTGATAATGTTAAATTATAAATTTAATAAATATATCATTAATGACAGATGTTGAACATATACATTATTCAGTATAAAACTGCATATTGTCACTATGATGCCCAAAAAATATAATCTAAACAACAACAAAAATCGTGATATTCACTAAAATACATGTAGATAATTGTAATATCTTGTGACCGCCGATTAGAGAGGAGTGACTTATCGATCGGAACAATGACGCGTAAACCCGTATGAGCAGCTTGAGTTCTGATTGACCCTGCTTTCCGCTTAGTCCAGCCAGTTAAGTCCAGAACATAAGTTTCAGCCTCTGCGATATGAATCATTATATTTCAAACATACTCTGTTTATATACCAATCAAGCAGACCACATCGTACCATAAAATAGAAAATAACATTTGTACAATATTTGGCCAACAGGACAATGACACGTGAAATAAATATTGACCAATAGGAGAATGATACCATCTCTAGTCCAAGAATAGCATTAGACTTAACAGAATAATTTTTGGGATATTTTTCTGAATATCCCAACAATAATAGACAAAATGATTATTGCCATTAAAGAAACGATGATATCTATGTCTTCATTTTTATGTGTTAACATTTTTAGTTAACAAAAGATATGAGAAATATGGCCTATCCAATGATTTTACAACTTCTCAAAAGATGTATTTTTTCTTTGTATTAAGACACGTGGATCATGAAGTTTAAAATCCAGGTTTCGTGGTTGTTATCATGTGTGAAGGCATCGATTTTAATCAGACGTGGGGTAATTGATATTCAGTACCAAAAAGAAAATAAGTGTCGACCATTGGGTGGTTTTAGTTGTTCTTTAAATGTTCACAGCACTGATGTTAAAGGTTGAGATTATTCAGTTGTTGATAAATAGTGCTAAATTTTGACCGGTCTTTGGTCATTTGCTGACTGCGTTGATATAGCCCTTTTATCATAAGTTTTTTATAGAATGGAATGATCATTCTTAGCAGTGGCATTCGGGAAGCACATTTTGTCCTGTTAAAAAGATGCCATACAGTATTGTGGACTGATCATATTTTTGAATAGTGTATTGGAGTGGTAACCAGCATACAATTTTAGTTTAGCTTCGAGGCTCTCAAGCTGAACTCAGTTGTATTTCAATGTTGTTGTTCAAGTTGATACTTTAACCCAGTGAATAATATCCATTAGCTCTACCTATTCCTAATAGATTACAATTCTAATGTGAACAACGACAACGCTTAGATACATGTGCATCCAATCGACAGGTCACATGTAAGATGAAACCTTCGTGTCAGAGTCAGCTGCTAACCACAGTGCATATAATCTATTTCAGTATGTTAAGATAAATGCAACTAACTTTAGTACATCTTCGTAACTCATTTATCCCCTATTATTTAGTTGATTAGATCAATAATAATAATAATGCTTGAATAATTAATACTTGATGAAATTTAAAGAAAATGGAAGCATTAAGAATTTGTTGATTAGATCCTTTCATAATCAACGGACAGATAATTTTTATCCAAAATTGAAAATGGGAAATTCAACTTTAATTAATTTAAACAGTTGAGATCATGAATCAATTGAAGCTAGACCACCATGGAAAACCTGGAAGCACTGGACGGTTGTTTCGTCCTAGTATGGGACTCCTCAGTAATGCACGTCTACGAAAGGTTGCACATGATCACATCATTGGGTTCCGCCCAACTATCTACAGGTTAGGAGTTCGCCTGTGAGACCGTAGGTCCTGGATTCGAATTCCACGTGTGGAGTTACGGCTGCACACTACCAAGGAGTGTCATATTAGGACGAAACGGCCGTCCATTAATTCTAAGTTTTTAATGGTGGTCTAGTTTCAATTGACTCACGATCTCAATTATTAATTTACATAATAATTGTCGATTTTGTTTTTTAAAATGTGTAATAAATACTTCTAGCTTGTAGCGAGAATGTTTATTCATTTTCTAAATAACTTTATGTTTAGATGGTTAATGTTTCAATGTTAAATGAGGTATCATAATACAATTTTATGTAAGTAGTTGGAAAACCTCATTTCTCTATAGTATGAGTGATTGAATTAGGTGTGTATTTAGCTAACATTTGATCGAATAATATACATCATACATTGATATCTGTTAGAATGGACTAATAACATGAGATTATGTTCTAACCCAGTATGAATTTAGTGAGGTATCATTTGAGTTTTTAATTCATTTAGTTTCTTAGTATAAAATTCATTTTAATTTATTGTGATATTTCATTCAATATAATACTGATTTTATTCCAGTATAACATTCTTTGTATTAGTTTAGTATAAACTTCATTCAGTATAATATACAACATGAAATTTGTCATTCTCTGTAACATTCATTTTTGTATCTTCTCAATGTAGGATATTTAATAATCAGTCATCAGATTTGAGTAAGATCACTAAAGAAATGAGTTTAATTGATCAAAAAGGGTTATCTTTGAATGCTTCTATCAATAATTTTGACTTCATCTTTAAGTCTTTCAAGATCACAGCATTTCTCGATGTTCTATGTCCAGTTTGTACAGTTATAACAACGTTCGAACATTACTTAGCGATTAACTTTGTTCACATAATCAATTAACTCCTTTTAATCGATTAGATCAGATCAATTTTTTTCTCATGATTTTATTTCTTCATTCTTTTCAGGCATTAGGTTTTATGGAAGGTCGAAATCATCAATGTATTCTATGCAAATGTAATAGTTTTACACCATGTACAACTAGTCTTCGATATTGTTCTAAATGTAACCATTCATGGACATTTCATGGTAAGTTGAAATGACAAGTTTTTTAGATTGTTTTTTTTTATTACACAGGTCAACCTACTGTGGTTTAATTTGAATGAGTCTTGACCACTGATCAAACAACTAGTCATGATGATAGAGTTTGAAAGCTTCCAATTCAAAGCAATTAGCTGTGAATTACTTGAGAAGACATTAGGCACAGGTAACATATAATAACGTTAGATGATCAAAAATGAATGTATAAAGAGGTCAAAGGTTTGCAAAAGAAATCAGAGGTCTTGGGTTAGATTCCTGATGGGAGACTATGTATATTGACTGCCAAGACGTCTTTTACTAGGTAAAAAAACGAATTTCTAGTGTTTCTCGACTTTCAATAGTCCTTGAACTAAGCTCAATTAATAATGTTAACTAAGAAAATTACAATGTTACTAAATTATTGGAGATTGTGTTTTTTTTCTTTCAAAAGTAAATAAGTTTATTTACTGTAGATAAATTATAAGATAGAATTTTTAGAATGCCATTTTAGGACAGTAAATCTACGACACCCTCACACACACCCACACACCATAACAGCTTGATGAAATCATCGTTATCAATGCTTATGATAAAATATCAAACCTTTAAGACATTTATTTCCAAGAATCTATCAATACAATTAAGTAACTATAGTCAATATTTATCAGCTCATTCTATTACTTAGTTATAATGTTTGCTAATCAATCAGTTATTTATCATGAATTGAATAGTTTAATAACTGATCTAATACCCTGGTAGAAAAAATATGAACACAGTAAATAAATACAAATCTTATACAATCAAGCATATTGTTATATCTCGATAAGAATAATAAGTGGTAATTCTTGGGATCCATGTATGAACCAATACTATGCGTATATTTTATCGTACAATTTTTAAATAACTAAACTATTCACATTCATATTCCTCTTATTATAAGCTTTATTTTGACCTATGAACCATTATTATACGTTTTACCATTCTTGAATTATCCCCTGTCTGTTAATTAGTACCTTCCACATTCACAGCCACATTTGGCTGTAAGATGTTGTCTATCTGGTTGATATATAAACCGAGTATGTTTGAAATAAATAATTCATATTTCAGAGGTTGAAATTGGTGTTCTGGACTTAATTGGCTGGGCTAGACAGGGAGCGAGACCAATCAGAACTCTAAGCTGCTCACACGTGTTTATGCATCATTGGTCAAATTGATAATTCACTGTTCTCTAATTGGCGGTATCGCCCTGTTATACAATAACAGGGCACACAGATTCACAAGCTATAACACAGATAACAGTAAACTATAAATAAAGTTAGCTTAGACGCTGAATATTTTTGAAATCCTATTATCATCTTTCAATGTATATTTGTGATTGTGAAGTTGCATGAGATTACAGTTAATTTATGATATACTGGTAAACTTATTTAAAAACACTGGAAACGATAGTTATACATTTAGTAGGGATTCGATTATTTTCATCCATAGTAAGTTATACCAAGCTCCTAGTCTTCTAAGTCAGTACTCCTATTGGCTAATTAAGCTGATTGACTTAAAACAGAAGTTATATAAATGCATTGAATTGTTTAACATTCAATATAATTTGTGTAATAATTTGAGTTTTTCTTTTGTTAATACAAATGGAATACATTTGAATAATGTCGTATAGCAAGTTCAGAACACGATGGAAATTGTAGTCATGACTTTCAGTTCTAGGGTCCATTCATTTTTTATATAACTTGTAAACAAAAAGGATATAGAGGCAAACTTCACAGTATTCATATATTTTTATGGTATCCTTAATATAGCCAACAACAACAACACAAAAAAATCTCATACCTGGTAAGCAAGTTATTGGCTATCTGAACTCACTATCTCAGTAGATAGAATATTGATGTTTGAATCAAATGATATTAAGTTCGAGTTTGAGTGAGATCATCAACACTGGGATATAAGTATATCCATTTGGTAAGTAACAAATAGTTCATTGTTATTTACTTACGTCTGTTACTCCTAATGGAGCATAGGCCACCGACCAGGATTCTCCAACCCATTCATTGTTACCTATTGTTATTTTTTTATTATTTTGTAACAGCAATAGCAAATTTTGTAATATATATCAATCTTTTCAATGAGCAATTCATATCAACATCATCAAATAGTCTATTACATATTTTTATGATTCTATGCCAATTAACAAATTTAATTCTTTGTGGTTGTCAGTTAATTCCAATTCGAATGAAGTTTTTATTGGATCATTTCAATAAGATTTATTTAACAAAATATCAATTTGAACAAATTTGAAAATATTTGGTTGGTCTTTAATAGACTATACACGTGGTTACATGTTAAATGTAAGTTACTGTTTAGTATATATATACATATATTGTGATGCGTGCTATTTATATTGATATAAGTAGTATATGACGCGGGTCAGGAATGTAATGTCTGGCAGCAGAAGATTGGGAAGATCAAGAAAGGAAGAGAGGGAATAGAAAGCAATTAGTATGGAAATGCAAGAACAACGAAGTCCGAGACAATTATTGAACATTTTGAAAATTAAGTATTATAGTATGGTTTCTTCTATTTTACCAAATAACTCTGTAATGTTGTACTAAATATACAATTCGGTTGTCCTCACCTGCGCTCTCCTTCACTACAATGTATTAATAATATCCTAATGAGTAGGAAAATTAGATTTTCTGACGTTTCGTGACTTAGTTTAACCCACTTCTTCAGAGAATACATTACCATTGATGTTTAAAACTGCAATTGATCATCAGTCTGATAATAAAGAAGTATCTTACACTAAGTCATGAAACGTCAGAAAATCTAACTTTTCTACTCACTGGAATATCACAAATAGATTATTATTTAGTTAACTGTTTACTTATCTGTTGTTGTTGTTGTTTCGTTTCTCTATAGAATTCTAAACAATCCATATTGAATATGTGTACACCTGATGAAGAGTATATAATTTTGAGACAAATTAAAAATCTACCAAACTTGAAATTATTAGCTGACAATTTATTAAAGACTATTCAACTTGATCTTATTCAAGAGATAAATATAACAAATATGAATATTATACAAGACAATGATTTATACAAACTTCCAATGTCTTCTGTATCATTCTTGAGTAATAATAATAATACTTCATCATTTCAATTGTTACCTCATGAGATTACGTCAAACAAAATATCATCGAATTCCAGAATATTCAATTCCTACTTTTTGTCAAATCAAAGTTTAATTAATCACAGTAATGATTCAACATTTATTCAATGTTTAAATGATACATTTGACAATTTAATTAATAATAATAATAATGGTCATGATAAGTTTTCATCGGTAGTCAGTTCAATTCCTAGTGAGAATGCTCGCTCAGTTAGTCAGATTCCTGATGGTGATAATGATCATGATGATCAGATCAACTTTCCACAACATAATCAATTTAAAAGACAAGAAATATTGAATGTGAAAAATGAAGTATTCAGTGTAAATCCTGAACTTTTACTGAATTGGATTAATGAATTTCCATTGAATATGTTAAGCTATCAAAATCAAACTGAAAGATTAATTAATCAAATAAAAAATCTTAAGGATATTATTCCCACTCATTGGACAGATGGTCTTAGCAAAGAAGGTAATTGAAGATTTTTGATTTTTTTTGGAAAAACGTTTTTTGGTAGCGAAGGGAACTGTCAGTAACCTTTTCATCGATTGCTTTCAGTGCAAAAAACGTTTATTTGTACGAATCTATGTCAGTTTAATGTAGTCGAAAGGAAATTCAGATTTTAAGTTTCTCGCAATCAAACACTCATCAGTAAAGAGTAACTGAGTGATATGTTAAACTGTTCAACTGAGTGATCTGTGTTCAAGTCTCAAAGAGTGGATAGGTTTCCTTACAATTCCAGGTACACCTTGACGAGTGATAACTATCACAAAACTAGGTTCATAGTTTCTTATTGACTATGTTCAACTATTTAATATCAAGACAAAGTGAACTTGATGTTGAATTGCTTAGAATGATGAATGTCATATTATAATTTGTTCTATAGAATCTGATCAAAATTAAGGACAAGATAAATGTATTATTTGTTACTACTGAGTAACCAATCAATATACACAACTATATTCTACATTTATTTCGTACTTTTTTCATATGGTATTGAATAATTTAAACCTTTCCTTGAATATTTAACTTAGTTATCTGAATTAGTTATTACAATCTTATTTATATTGGATAATGGTCTATATATTTCAACACTGACTTTGTATGATAGGTATAGCGTTGTTTTAAACATTAGTACAATAACGAAGTGACTAGTCCTTATTGATCTTCAGAGTAGTTTATTCCTGACTCTCTTAAAGTTAATTCATTCTAGACCTTCACTATTTGGTTGTTTTTTTTTCTTATTGTAAAATTTTCGGACATTTTTCTCCGTGTAACCATGTTCTATAAATTTTATTATTCAACTAAACGCTTTCATTGGATACTGAACTCACATATTTAGACTTAATGAGGTACTCAAAAGTGTTGAATTCCATTTTCGTGACACTGTGTAATGGACCAAAAGAAATTAAATAACAAAAAAGAAAATCAAAAAATGGAATATTAGTACACACTGAAGTAGTTTTAAGATTTAATGGCCCGAGATCTAACTCCAGTTAGATGGTATGATTGATTGCTGTCGAAATATACATCCTGATTATCCTCGTATATGATCATCGACTTAAATCGCGTTGGTGAATAACGGGATTAATTAAGTCAAATACGAGAATTAATCTCGAATACGCATATTTTGTACACTCATTGATCTGGAAGACAATCGGAGAATCTCAGCAAATGAAGAGACGAAGAGAAAGAAAAGCGAAACGAAAGGACGCTCAGTAGAGAAGACGTGTGAGCCCACTCCATTTAGTTAAGCGTCAATCAATACTTATAATCACACAAAAATAAGCTACAGACATGTGATGAATAGGATAAGAAGTATACACACATATATGCGCTCATATGAAAAAAGTCAAGATTGATAAGCGAATAATTAAAAAGGTCAAAATATGACTCAAATAGAATGACTAGATTGGCCTGTCCGAAAGCTAGAATAAGGTATATAGGCTTAACATAGTAACCAACACTACAAGGAGTTAATAACGTGACAATGGTTCAAAGTTGTTAATTAATAAAATGTTCCAGGTTATCAAAAATTTCATCATTTCAAATTTATCATTTCTGAATACTACAATTTTGGCCATATACTTAACAAATCATAGTAGACTGATTTAACTATAAAGAAGTACCAATAGAGCTATTGGTGAACTTGGAGAATGTTAATGAGAATGAGAAATTAGTTTAGAAGGATAAATTATTTGAGCGGTGGTCGGTCAATCAAAGCATTATATTCTCATTGTAAAAGTGACATTACAGTTTTAAACAAAATATTTTACAATCAATACTGAAAGATTTATATAGTGGACAAGATTTTAAAGATTACAACATTAACATAATCTTTATTAGCTCATTAAGTTTCTTTATAAATAATCTCCACAATGATGATTAACAAGGAATCAGTTCCGAAGTAACCTGACAAACTTATGAAGTATTCTTTGATTTCTTATAGTTTACGAGTTGTTATCAATGGATCTTTAAAACTATCATCGAGTTCATTAACATAATTTTTTCCAGTAATTCAACAAAGTCCTGTAGATAAATGTGTTGTGACTTTAAGTCCAGCTAGTTATCACGTAATTTATTCGTCAACCGAAATACGACTTATTCACTCTTGTACTGTACTAAACCAATGACATTCGTCCGGCCTGATCAGCCTAGCGTCATTATTGGCCCTTTGTTCGCCTAGCCCATCCAGTTGGGTCCAGAACACCAATAACAGCTTCCGCTATGCGAATCATTTATTTCAGACATACTTGGTTTTTATACCAGCCAAACAGACCTCATCGCACCATAAAATAGGAAATAACATTTATACACAATAAAGCCAAAAAGTGGCTGTGAACATGGGGGACAGTAATTAATAAACTGAGTATTACTTAAGAACGGTAAATCGTATAATAATAATAGTAATCTATAGATCAAAATGAAGCTTATCATAAGAGGAATATAAATATACATAATCTAGTTACTGAACAGTTATACAATAAGAATATATATATGTATAATCTTATTCCATTAATAGATCTCAGAGGTTACCCGTAATTTGATCTTCACTAGGATATAACAAAATGTAAGAGCGTTCACATATTATTTGTGTTACGTAATTAGCATCTTATTGAAAAACTAATGAAGCGATTTTATAAATTTCAACTTCTGAAATAATTCAACTTCACAGTAAATAAACAGGGTGTTGAATCTATCTAAGCGTCTAAATTACACAATTGAAATACGTACGAAATCGAAGTTCACAAAACAACGATTTATTTAAAAAGCGGTTCTTTATTGAATAATATACATAAATTAGTTAAAAACCTCAACTTGTGAGGTATCTGTGGTGTTTAGTACGTATATAAGTCTTAAATGAATAGGGCGTTCTGCAATAGTAACATAAAGTATAATAACAACATATAATAGTGCAAATGACAACTGATAGCTGTATGTAAACTGGTTAACAGTTTATCAACAAGCAAAAACGGCACCATGAGCAAACAATATGGAAATCGTTGAATTTAAACAAGGATTAAGTGATGATACAAAAACTGAGAACAACTGCTATAGGGGTTGAAATAAATAGATTCATATAATAAGTACAATAAATGTGGTAAGTATTTGTAAACATTTAAGATTGCACGACAAACTTGGGTCACAGCATACACATAAAAATTGTTAGGTGTACAACTATTTACTGAATATTAATAAGTAGTATAAAACAATACACAAAGAGTTGAAGCGAAGAGAATAAGAACGGAGAACTTAACACAAGGTATTGTAATTTTTCTTTTGGTTATTTGTGTCTTTTTTTTCTGCCTGATTCAAGAATTTATATTACATTTGATTGAATCATCATTAGTACTCTAACTGGATTTACTATGATATCTATGACGAATTTGGTACAATATATCTTTAAAGCAATTAGTCACTGTGATAAATTTCAATAATGTAATAAGAAGATGAAGATTATCAAAACTATGTGAAGCCTTAGCCATACGAAAATTCAAACCCCCTTTGTGTATTTAAAAACAGTTTGTTCTCACCTTAAACCTACCCTGGTAATATTGACTCATTATCCAGAGTGATTAGGTTTCAAATTGTGTTCACATTATTGTTATTATTATTATTATTATTATTATTATTATTATTATTATTATTATTATTATTATTACACTTCTTATTATCCTTGTCTCCTCTTACCCCATTTCCAGTCTAGTTGACCTTTTATTTTTACATATAAATGTTCTTAACAATTATATGTGTGATCAGATTGTTCGAAATGTATTGCGCTAATATATCACACAATTCTGATAATCTTCGTCTTCTTATTACATTATCGAAAGAATATATCTTGTTTTTGATTGACATCGTGAACCGATTGATGTTAGACCACCGTTGGAAACCTGGAAGCACTGGACGGCTATTTCGTTCTATTTTGGGACTCTCCAGAAGAATATTCCATTACATATGCTCATATTCATTTAATCTTACTGGATAAATGATCTACACTATTGATTTTAAAGAGAGCAAGAACAAAGATTGGTGCAGAATAATATGAATTCATTTTATTTCGTTAGGTTCTCATCAGCAGCTTACAACCTAAATTATTTAAAATTCAACATTATTACAGATATTGACATATTTATATATAAGAGTGTGAATAAGGATCAATACATGTGTATGATGATGTAGCGAAGATTCAGATAGAGTTAATGAGCTCATAAAATGTTTGATTCGAATAAATAAATAAAGTTAGAGAGGGAAAGTTCCAGAACATTGAAATAGTGATTAGAACTCATGAAAATAGATTAATGGTAATAAAGAAAATCTGAATTGAAATCAATCATTTATGTATGATGTAATTTAAAAGAGTTGGAGTAATGACGCAATAAATAAATAGAGAAATAAATGAATAAAAAAAGGGGGTTATTGTTACCAGGGTAAAGAAAGATTTATTACTGTCTCTTTTTGTATACATAGATCTGGTTTTAAACGTTTGATTGCTATTGCTTCAGCAAATTTCAAAAGGTTGGAGTTTGATTGTTTGTTAATCACCTTGAAGGACTTCAGTATATCAACTTCATGTCTTGTGTCAAGGAGATGTCTTGCGATGGCACTGTTGGATGCTTTTAATCCATTTAATCTTAAACTTTTCGGAATATGTTCTTTGAATCGGACGTAAGCTCTCCTTTCTGCTCTACCAATGTAACTGCTTTGGCAGATACATGTAAATTTGGTTTTAATTGATAAACTTCTATATTTTAAGTTCATTAATAACTTTTATTTAAAATTATTAGCTAGACATATTTATTCAGATCAATTTCAACAATCTAATGGTGTTTCAAGTCAAGAAATTATACAGAATATACAAGTAATAACTACTGAATATGCTTATGATCATTATTCTTTGAAATATCCATATACTCCAATTGCAATAAATCAAACTTTAATAAGGAGTAAGAAATTTGAACAAAGAAATAAGAAACGTGTTATGTGTCCAAATTGTAGGAAAACATTCTGTGATAAAGGTAAATTTAATTGTTGCTTTTCTTCTATTGTATAATTGATTTGTTGATTAACAATGATAAGTAGTTTTAGTTAGACAAATATAGAAAACTAGGAAGTTTTGGATTTTTGTTTTTGTCCTAATATAGGACCTTTCAGCAGTAATTATACTGATCTCATCAAGAATTGAACGTAAGAACTTCAAACCAACTGGTTGATATCCAATAGCTTATATTTTTTAGTTTTACTCTGTTAACTAAATTACACTATCCGCATCCTTTACCACTACTGTTATTTGTCGTACACCATAGTTAATTCAAAAAAATGGATTAAACAAAATGATAGTCGTCATATTATAGGAAACTAGTGAATTAAAATATGAATATTAATCTTGTGATCCAGTTACTATTTGACTGAAGAGTCCGAAAGCGGACGAAATATGTGGAATATTTTCAATTTCATTATTAGAAATTTCACAGGTTGAAATCATGAGTCGATTGAAGCTAGACCACCATGGAAAACCTGGAGGCACTGGACGGCCGTCTCGTCCTAGTGCGGGACTCCTCCGCAGTGCGCATCCACGACCCCGCACCATGCGGGGCTCGAGCTCAGGGCCCGCTGGCTTCGTGCGCGAGCACTTAACCACTAGACCACTGAGCTGGCATCCGACGGTGTTAATGTCTAACTTCAACCAATCCACGAAGTTGCGCCACCGTACACCATTGTCTTCAGTGAGTTACTATCTCACAACAGACCTGGTTGAACTCCACTGGTAACGGCTTCTCACTAGAGTCCCATACTAGGACGAAACGGCCGTCCAGTGCTTCCAGGTTTTCCATGGTGGTCTAGCTTCAATCGACTCATGATTTCAACCTGTGAAATTTCTAAGAAAAACTCTCCACAAAACCCATTCTGATAATTTCATTATTATTCAATACCAGTGAAATAATCTTTTATCGTGAAGATTAAGCTAACATTTAACTGACAGTAACTAAAACAGAATGTAAAGCATATTTTGACAAACTGTAAACATTTTTTAATGGGTTATATGCACTGTTTATGCATTATATATTAATATCTTTAAATGGAAGTAAAATATGACAGTTATGGTCTTTTATACATAAAACTGTTTCATCATTCTAAATTACAAGCGAGTTTAAACAATCTATGATGATACCAGAAATTTGTTCTTTGTGAATATGCTGATCAATTGTTTATTAAACGTTTTAAATCAAGGATTGTCATATATGTAATTAATATTAATGATGAGACGATGATCAAATAAAAAAATATTTTTAGTATGGGTATTTTTGGAGATTGTAGTATTTTAACAGATGAATTCATGAGTTAACCTAAACTAGACGAGCACTGAAAGCGTGGAATCACTGGACGATCATTTCATCCTAGTATGGAACGCCTCAGCAGCGCCCATTGACGATCCCGCACACGGAACTCTAACCTAGGACCTTCGATCTTATGCTCGAACGCTTGACCTCTAGTCCACTGGACTGGGATCCAACGGTGATAATATCAAACTTCAATCGATTCATGATCTTGAGCAACCCTTCATCCATTGTCTGAGATAGATAACCGTCTCATACCCAACACGGATTGGGCTCCATTGATCACGGCTTCTCACTAGAACTTCAAGAAATCCATGTTGAAACTAGTCAACAGTGATCATAACCGGGGAAAACAGAAACTGTAGGTTGATCACTAGTCAATCAAATAAAGACCTAAATTTTAGCACATCATTTCAGGTTGCCATACCACATTGGCGTTTTTCCGGCGAGTTTGTTTTCTACGGTATGGGGTCGCTAACCCCGTGCCCAACCCTCCTCCTTTATCCAGGCTTGGGACCGGCAGTAGCCCCAGGGACTCCAGGTGGAGTTATACCACATCAGTACAAAAATACAATTGTCGATTCAAATCCCATAGTCGTATGGGTAGTAAAAGTATAAGCAGAATTCGTAATGACTAGGGTTTGATGATGTTATTCAAGGAGTATAGTCCAGTGAAACAAATTTGGGAAGAGAAAAAAGGGGGAAGAATTCAGAAGATTAGAATTTTTGAGAACATAAAGAGTACATGAACCTGAGCTATTGCGAACGATTTCGAGCCATGTCATTCAAGGTCTCTAACCATCGGTTTGTATCGTCTTGCAAGTCTCGACCGAATAGTTTACATCTTAGTGATTAGATGCTGTAAAGATTAAAAATATTTGTAAAGTTTCAGCTATCTAAAAATCAGCCGATAGTAATACTTACGTACTAAAAAAATTGTTCATCTTTTTCAATACGTTTTACTGTTGTTATATTTTTTCTCTTCATATTTTAATAGGAGCGCTTAAAATCCATCATAGTGCAGTTCATTTGAAAGAAATGCATAAATGTACTATAAATGGATGTAATATGTGGTTTAGTTCAAGACGAAGCCGTAATCGTCATTCAGCTAATCCTAATCCACGTTTACACATATTACATATAAATAAAAATAATGAAAATCACAATAATGTTGTAAATTAAATTATGTAAGTCTTGATCTTCTTTTTTTTTCCTTTTAACTTAAGAATTCCAAGTTACAGTTTGCTTTGTGAATGAGAACACAAGTGGGGGCAATCAAATATATTCGAAAACACAAAATTACAGAACACTTTACTAATATCTGAGAACTATACACTAAATACTTCATTTGCAAAATATCAATCAATTGTCTCATACTTGACTGTTCCTTTTACATATATCCGTCAATCGTCTCAGATTTCATTGTTCCTACATTTTCATACTAATTGCTTTCTGTTCCTATGCTTTCCTTCTCAACCTTCTACTGCCAGACATTCTAATCCTGACTATCGTTATAGAATACTCATATCGATAATAAGTAGCATACACTACATGTTCAAAATATGAATATAATAAAATAATGAATTTTCTTTCATTTTTTTTATTGATAATAAATATTATTATGTAATTGACAGATCGGTTTTTTGTACTTAATTTGATCAAATCAAAAGTGAATTGTAATACAGTTGGTTGTGCTATAATCTATAAGGGTATAAGTAAGCTCCGAACATCGTAGAGACTAGCACATGTGTATATCTATTCATATTATCTGACTTAATATCAGCTTAAAGATGAAAAGCAAATTAACACGATAAGTAATAAAAGAAATCGAAGGATGAGAGGTATAATTTGAAAAAGACAAACACATTCAAAGAATAAACAATTTGAAGTGAATGAATACTTATTATGCCTCTGTGACTAGTTTCCAAACAGATCTTTTTTAAACCAAACTATCTTCAGCTGTAAAGTGAAGTGAAGTGAACCTATGGATTTGAATCAAAAAATTCACATCTATTAAAAACTGACTAAAATCTATGGTAGTGTTAGGTCCCGATAAGCATAATGAAGAGTAACTTTTGTGATCCATGTATGGACCAATACTATGCGTATATTTTATCGTACAATTTTTAAATAACTAAACTATTCACATTCATATTCCTCTTATTATAAGCTTTATTTTGACCTATGAACCATTATTATACGTTTTACCATTCTTGAATTATCCCCTGTCTATTAATTACAACCTCCCACATTCACAGCCACATTTGGCCAAATCTTGTATAAATGTTGTTTCCTATTTTATTGGTAAGATATGATCTGTCTGGTTGGTATATAAACCGAGTACGTTCGAAATAAACGATTCATATCACAGAGGCTGAGATTTGTGTTCTGGACTTAACTGGCTGGGCTAGGCGGGAAGCAGGATAGATAAGGACTCTAGGTTGCTCGTACATGTCTTATGCATCATTGGTCAAATCGATAATTCACTGTTCACTAATTGGCGATATCATTACGTTATACAGTAACAGGGCACATAGGCTACAAGTTATAACAGGTTGATATAAATCATATCTCATTGAATCAAATAACTTAATGAGATTGTTAAAAGGTATAAAAAAATTGTAACTTGTATTCTAATAAATTTTATTTAGTAATTTGTACTACTCTCATGTATATTCGTTGTGTTTAGTGAATTGATCTTCTGCTATACCATATTCTCTGTTAATATTAATTAGTATAGTAACAGTGAATATATCTGATATTTGTTAAAGAACCAAATAAAACAGTATGATCAGTACATGAATTTTCAAATATAGATTTCATTAAGTAGAAAGAGAAACTATTTTACTTCTTTAAATTCATTTGGTATTGTTTGCCTTGTATCTTCTTATTGAGGTTTAAGACTGCAATTGATCAGTCTGTTATTGGTATATGTGCATACTGTGCGTATGCTTCGATGTTGCCTTAATTCACAAGCTTTTTGTAAGCAATTATGGATAGTGGTTAGCAGTGGAATCCAGGATGCGCGTTTCATCCTAACTGGGACTCGTCAGCTGGATTTACCTGCATCTTTTATCTTTTCTCTTTCGAGGATACAATAGACAATGAACAATTCCAACTTGGATAAATATTTATCTAATATGTTTGTCCTTTCAGGTTCATTGACAAAGGAAACTGAAATCAAAATGCAACCTGACAGATTATCTATAGTCTAAAAGAAAACTCTCTTCATAAACATTGATTTTAAAGGGAATATTATAACAAAGTGTTTGAGAATTACATTGCCAAATCTTTGAGATAAACATTTTGTCATGTTTGAGCCTTGTATTACCTTCTACAGATTAGTTAACACTCATGAATGTGCCAAAGTTAGAACTCGGCTTTGGGCCAGAGCAGTGAGGATTTATAAGTTTACTTCCTCTTGTGGAGCAGGTAGCATTATGCATACAAAGCGGATAATTTCCAAACACATCTTAGAACATCACTAGAGGGGGCTTTCAAAAGAAGAATGGAAAATAATTATCAGTTCAATATAGGAACATCTCATCAACCGTGCATATGTTGGTTAACTGTAATCGTCCCTCAAATAATCTAACGGGTCAGACGAGTGGAATCAAAGGGAGGTTAAATAAAAATACTTATTAGCTATGGAGGCTTTGTCTACTCAACAAATCAAGCCTGAACTGTGTTCATAATCAACTAGTAAAGTTTCTAGTTTTTCTCTGGTTCTAACAACCCTTACAGGATGTTTTTTTATTATTATGCTTTATCTCATAAATCAGTAATTAGTGGTTATAACCTTCATAAAACCCTTTCTAATGATTATTCACTTGTCACATTCATCCCTATAACTTTCATTTGTTCTTCATATCCGTTCAGTGGATACATATTTCTCCTATTTCCGACCCGTAAACTGTTTTCTTTTTTTCCTCTTTTTAACTTTAGATTATTCCTCAAGTGTATTTCGGTACTTCGAACCGTTAAATGTTTTATGATGACGTTTCTTTCTATAATTCTTCCACACATAGACTTAATAAATCACTATGAATACAATTAAACACCTTCAATAAGGGATATAATCGAAATGACAATCTTCTTCTCTGAATAGACGCTTTCTTCTTCAACATTGTCAATAACGAAAATAATGAGACTGGAGTTGGATCAATGGTCTAATCGGTTGATGATTAAAAATTTCAAACCTCAGTTTTATTTTTTTGAATGTTTTTGAATTATCCAGTATATGACACAGTTTGGATCAACTTTTTATTCTTTCTTCCAACCGTACATCATGAAATTATTGCATTTCAAAATAAATAAAATAATGAAATACATTGGAATTTCAGATTAGTTTAGTGATTTTTTAAACTACTGTTTTAGAACGGTTCTAATATCCAGCCAGTGACGAAAATGGTAATAGTTTCATAACTTTTTCACGATATCATCAAACTAATTAAAATGAAAAAAATACTCAACATCACTAACTACATGTACCACAAACCCTTCGAAATGAGTTAGGGTAATTTAATTTTGCTCAACTATTTTGCGTACTTGTAAGTAGTACAAATAGCAATCCTAAATAAAGTCCCGGGATGGTAAATCTAGAGTTTTGATTTTAGTTTACAGACTATACATTGTTTTTTGTTTTGATTACTGATTGTTAGCTGACCTGCCAACAATGTTTTGATTTTAACTGTTATTTTTATCAGGCAATGATCAATTTTCAGATTCAGAGTATTCTTCCGGATGTTTTCTACTCTGTATTCAGTATTAGTGAATGAATTCATTCTTAAATGTTTATTATCAATAGAGAGGAGATATTTACTTATTTAAATGTCATTAGATATACACCGCTAAGTTTGTTTTCTACAAATGGATGAAAAAGTTATGTTTTGGTTTCGTTCAAGCGAAAAATGATTGAAAGTATATGGAGCACGAATACAAAATAATAAATCTCTTATATAATCACTAAATGTAGTATCTAACAATTACTAACAATCATTTCTGACAAATTGGCTATAGTTTCTTACCAATGTTGTATTACACGTTTCCATACGGAAATCAGTTTGTTTCTAGAAATTCAGTACTGTGGTTGGGAATTATTAACTGACTGATCTAAACACATTTTAGTTTATTTAAAGCTTCATTCAGACGACTTGTAAATAACCACATGGAAATTTGAACCTTCAAAAACTAACATAGTAATCTTAAGGTAATGCTCTAACTATGTGACTTATATATTTTCAATTCAATCCCTGATAGAGACATAGAGATGCACACTTGGTAATAATTTTATACTAGGACAAAATAACAGTGTTATTTAGATTGAAGCATAATCTAAGCTAACGTCAAATTAAACAGTCGGGCGTTAGGTTAGATTATATACTTGTAGAATCACGACTTGTCATCCATAAATAACTTTTTGAAATAAAGCAGAAGATTGAAAGAAGTTTTTTTCGTTCAATAAAGCCTGTAGTACTTCTCAGTCTTTAATTAGTTGTTTTTTCCTAACTGCATATATATTTCCAGTATCTTGTGTATAGTTCAATCACTTCGATTCTGTTCCTCAACAATTATCCATACATTGAATTGGTAATCATTGAAATACAAAAGATTGTACAAGTCAGTGTTTTTATTGCCACAATAGGTCAACAGTTGTTCATGAATAACAATCTCGGCAAGACCATAATTTACAGACGAACCGATCAGATTTGGGATAATACATCTTGGATTTTTAACACAAAATTAATTCACCTATTATTGGCTAAGTAGCATTTTTGCATTTTAGCTTATGTCAGTTAGTGATGAAAATGTTAAATCTAATTCGTAACTCTAACCATCAATTGTAAATCATAATGTTTGCTCTTCACATAGGTTTATAACCCTCATTTAGCTCTAGTAAGTTTATAGTTATGAGAGATTGAATATGTATCCAAATTGTATGAATGTATAGTTGATAGTCTGAATTAAAATGAATAATGTGATAAAGAGTGACGGTTATCTGAAAGAATTAAACGATTAACCTATCAATAACATAAGCGAACTGAAATCTAAAAATAGAACAATTGGTGATCATAGTAACAAGAACTTATTGAATTTATTATTGATGATGATCATCAGTTAAGAATGTCAATACTTTACTCTTACACAAAGTTATTCGAAGTACTAATATAATCGGTGAGACTATAATTTATGGGCGACCTTTGAGCGACGCTAAAGTGACCTTGAGAGTGTCCACCTAATAACTAGGATCAAATGAGGATTATAAATCAGTTTGAAGAGTAAGGATTATGATTTATAGTTGATTGTTAGGGTTAGGAATTAGATTTAGGGTTTTCATCACGAACTGTCATAAGCTATAATGCCAAAACTGTATTTAGCCAAATGAATGAGTGAATTTCGCGCCATCTTATACGTGATTGGTTCGTCCATAAATTATAATCTCGCTATATAATCTAATGATAACATCTCTTCATGTGAAACTAAGTGAAGTGTGATTAAAATTAATAGAGAGGATCAGTCTCTTTAAGTTTGGATATAAATGCGAATGACAAAGCCTGGATCAAAAGTTTCCATATGATTGTATGCGACGATGCAACATACAACAAGATGGTATTCACTCATTTTAAAACAGTTATTGATTCAATGTAAATACAAAGGTTGAAAACTCATTCAATAAATGATTAATAAAGGAAATATTTGATCAACTATTCCCTTCTACATATATCATTGGATCATATTGATTTAAATTTAACAAAAAGTTCCGATTACATGGATGTTCAAAAAATCTTTAATATTATTATCATGATTTGTTTTCAAAGCTTCAACTTGGCATTCTGTAATAAACGTGGAACAACTTCATCGAGTATTAAAAACACAACATGAATATTCATTATTTAGGGAGAGTTCGTACTACTGTATTATTTATCTGCTCACTATAATTTAGACACTTAATCCACTATGTAAATTTCTGTGTGAGTATGATTGAGCACATTTCTGCACATCAATTTTTAATCTCTTCTGCTATTGGTTGTAATACACAGACTGATAAGTCTTACGAATTGAACGCTACATTCGTTTCCTAAGCTATTCTGTAACCCCCAAGTTAGAACGAGAGAGAAGATGCAAAGTATGCGAGAAGTAGTTTACTCCAAGGTTCATTTTAACATGAAAAATATAGGGTTTTTATAATATTTTTAAATGTCCTTGGGTTGCTCGAAGATTCTAGAATGCTACTAAACATAGTAGCAGTATGGCAATCAGACAGAGCGATGATTGGATGAAACGCTTCTTAGTGTTTCCTGATCCTTGCTTGTTTTTTGAAAGAAATTTTCCGGATCACTCCAACACAGACAAGCAATAATTTATCCATACTTGATCAACACTCAAATATATATATATGGATTTTTAACACTCACTCACACACACACACTCTTGGTTTCCTTGTGTTCTTGCTTGCTGTACACTGTCTCTATAACTGATGTTCGGGCTTTTGAATAATCTCGAGTAAATCCATAATTCTACTAGGAGATTTAGCCTGCATTAAATACTCAGTTAACGGGATACTATTTATTGGAGTCAGATATAGAAGGCACTATTTCTCTACAAACTTGGTGAGCCGCATTTAGAACACGCACTATTTCTCTACAAATTATACAACTTACATACTTATAAGTAAGTAGAATATACATGTGAAATTTTATAGTTTACATCACGGGACGAAACAACTATCCTTGTCTTCATAGGTCGTCTAACATGTAACAGTACGTGATGCAAACTATAAAATTCAGCTATCTCTTTGAACTTGTAAATATTATATATATACAAAAGTCTTCGCCATCGTCCTTCTCTTTCCCAAAAAGAGAAATAAGACAAACTATGACTGAATTACATTATATTCATATAAATTAAATAAAAGATGATTGAAGAGAAGAAGTCATGTAAATTTATTTACAAATCATGGAAATTAATAGAAAAGAAAAGCGTTGGACAAATAATAATCGATATATTATTGTAACATTTGTCATATTTTTGTGACTAGAATAAGTCGAGCTGGGGGTTGGCAATAGTTGAATAATAATAATATATGTGTAGACTGTACCAAGTCAAACTCTTATTGATTCCATCATGAGTTGTATAAGGAGATCATTGTTTTTTTAAATAGATGTATTCAGAGACTTTTTGGGGGGGATCGATTTCATGCTTCTAAAACATAATCTGTTTGATTTCATTTATTTAACTATCGATATTATCAATATGATGACATGGTGATTGAGCTAATGAAGCAGCTGAAAAGTCTGATGTTGGCAATTTATAATTTGAATGTTTTTTAGTTGGATAATATTCATCCAACAATATCTCACCAACTTCATCTGCATCAGTTAGTACATTTAATTCATTAATTCTGTTGGTACTAGTTGAAGATGTTAATGTTAATTGAGATTTTATATTTTGTTGTTGTTCATCTGTATTATCAACACTAATAATCTCATCATTATCATTTTCACTGTTATTACTAACTTCCAGATTATGTTCTGAATTATTTTCATTATCATTTTCATCAGCAAATGAACTAATTCCATCTGGAAGTAAGACACCTTCTTCATCTTCATCATCCTCTCCCTCGTTATCATCGTCATCATCATCATCATCGTTATCACCGTCAAATTCGCTATTATTACTTGATATATAACCTTGTCTACTGTCCTTATGTTTACTATTACCACTGGAATCAATACTTTTAACATATTGTGATTTATCCCAAAGATCATTGTTATTGATTTCAACATCAGGATGTGTTTCAGTTTTACAATATTTCCAAGAGTTTAAATGTTGTTTATGATGACGATGTTGTTGATTATTGTGATATGACTGACGACAATTTAAACGAGAAGAATGAGATGATTGAAGTTGACTATCATTTGATGTATGACTTAATGAATCCATTGATAATTTTGGCCAATTAACATATTCATTTAAATGAGATCTATCACGTCTACGTCGACCTATTGAATAAATACTTTTAGTTGATGATTTACACTTTGTAGTTGAATTTTTCATGTGTACAGAATCATTGAATTCATTTGTCCATTCATTATAGGATGTAGAATTTGCACTAATTGTTGACGATGTTGTTGTAATAACTGGTAATAATGGAGGATTCAACACTGAATTAGGCAATGGATTACGTCTACCTATTACTTTGCCTAAATATAAATATTTAAAGGAAACGAAAACGATTTGTTTATATGCAACAGTATTAAAATTTAAAAGTAAAAATTCCAAAAAAACATTTTCAGAATATTGAACAACATATTACTAATTATCTTGTAAGTAGTTAAAAAGATACAGCTATCATAGCTGGATCTGAGAGGTAATCTGAATAGAGGAAGAATTTCAATCAGTGATTTTTTAAACTTTTATACTAGGAGTCGAACATTAGATCACTAACCTGAAAGTCACTAATGAAAAGTCCTATCATAACTCAATTTAAAATTTTAATTTTTGGTTCATTCCAGATTAATTGTCTTAGTTTTCAGTGGATGTTTTTCACTCCCAGGACAGCTGCTTTAAAAAGATCTTCGGAAAGCTTCAAACCAAAGTCTCATACTGGTAAACACTTACTAGGAGAGTATATCTATAGGTTGTAATCGGTGATTTCAAATAACATAATCCAGTAACACAATTAAAGATTTATTCGATCAACAATTAGCCTCACTAAATAGACACCAGTATCATTCCTATTTTCAGTCCTTATTACTAATTGAATTCTATCGAAAACTGGTTAAAGTGACTTGATACGGTTGTATAATTGTTGATCTATGGAATTTAATCAGTACTACTGACTAGACTATAATAACACTGATTGGTTACATAACATCTCATACATGATACATTGCTTAATTGATAGAGTGATAAATTATGATGAAGGGAACTAGAACCTTGAATTTTAATAACATTTGTTTTAGAATCTATTAAGCGGGAAATGCAACAAAAGATATCTCATAGTGAAACTAGTAGCAAACGAAAAATAGTAAAACACATATACTTCTTTATTGTTTATTATAAGGGTTTGATATAGATATTTTATTTTCATAGTTAACAGAGTGGAACGACCCTATCTAGATAATGATTGAAAAACCAGAAAGCACTAAACCGCTGTTTCGTTTTAGTATGGGACTCCTCAGCAATGTATATACACAACCTCACCAATTGGAATCAAACCCAGGAACTTTAGTTTTGCGAGTGAACATTTAACCTCTATACTACTAAGATAACATCCGTTCTTTATTGTGTTGGTTATTTGTATCATTTAAACTAAGAATACAATAACAGTAAAACTGTAAATTAAATTTTACTTACCACTACCATCATCAACAATTGTTGCGTTTTCTGGAAGTTTTTTACTGGAATGTGCCATATGTAAACGTGGATTTGGATTAGCTGAATGACGATTACGACTTCGTCTAGAACTAAACCACATACTACAACCTTTAATTGTACATTTATGCATTTCTTTTAAATGAACTGCACTATAATGAATTTTAAGCGCTCCTATTAAAATTGTAAATTAGTAATAAATAAAAAAAAAAGAAAAAATTTATTGTTTCGTATTTTCAATTCAATGTGATTTATTCATCAGATAAAGGGATGTAGATTCGACTTTGAATAATACTGTTTATGTTAAGCCTAATAATTGGTATCCTACTACACAAAATGATGTATGTGTTGTACAAGTCAAACTTACTATCTAATAGTTGAGAGTCAAGTGATTTAACTTTATTAAACTACTACTACTCTATGAAATTTCATGTTACAAATGATGTTACAAACGAAATTACATGAAATGGAATTAAACAGGATAAATGTTCTAATACTGTAAAATATAAGGCTTTATTATTATCCTGTCTAATTTAGTTTTATAATTTATACGATTGATTGATTGATTTCGCTTGCCGAGAGATCTGAAGATCCTTCTTTCAACCACCGGTAAGGTTATGAATTTACACTGCTAAGAAGTCTCATACCAAGACATCACAACTGTCTAGTGCCTCTTAGTTTCCAATGATTGTCTAATTAGGGATAGTTTATGGTGTAAACCATAAAATTCAACCATCTCCATAAAGTTCTTATGTCGCCAACTTACATTTCATCAGTAGGTCGATTCCGTTTGTTTATATTGACCATTATGAACTACAGTATTCTAATAAGATAAACATGTTCATTTTTTTCTTTCTTTTATTAAGAATCAGAAATATGTAGAACGATTATTGCTACTTAGCAAATACATCTTTCACTTATCTACTGAAGTTAACTAAACGTTTCTACCTTAGTCATTAAAAGTACATAAGAATAACCGTTTAAATATTCACTATTTTCCTCTAGTATGGACAATCTAACTAAAGTTCTGTTTTTGAAATAAGATCAGTTCCAAGAATTTATCATCTCTTACGATATTAATATTGATTAGATTATTATGTATATTTCTCCCATTTTAACATACCATGTAAGTGATTTTGGTGAAGTTTTATTCACTGAGTTGGATGGTTTGGTCATGGAACTTTCATCGTTCTTTTAAACGATTACATCAGCACAAACTTCAAGTAGAAGTCCAACTCAAAGAACAAAACTCTACCAAAATTATCTACTTGAACTACAAATCTTTTTCACCATCTCACTCTGGTAAATGATTCTAAATCGTAGAATAAATGTATATATGATTAGTAGTATGTATGTAACATAATTAATCATTCATAATCATTTATGAAAAATGTATTACCTTTATCACAAAATGATTTTTTACATGTTGTGCATAGAACACGTTTTTTATTTCGGGCAAAATTATAACCATTACTTTCATTACAATGTTCATTTAATGAATTCATATTGGAAATTGTATAATTCGAATTCATTTGATTCACTGACATTGTTGTTGTTGTTGTTGCTATTGAAGTTGTTATTGTTGATAATGATGTATGATTTCGTCGAGTTTTCACAAAATCTTGTCGATGATTTTCATATTTTCGTTTTGTTATTTTATATGGATGATGAGGATTATGATGAGTTGATCCTGGTATTGTATCATTCGATGATGTATTCTGATGACGTTTAGTCTGATATAAATGATTTTCATTAAAATATTTTGATTTCAATGAATTAGTAGATAAATTTTTAGCAGTTGAATTGAAAAGCATCAATTCTGAATTGATTTGTTCTAAAATAAACAAATGAAAATGAAAAAAAAACAAACAGAATAACATTCAACAGAATTTCGTAGATTATTAATGAATAAGCAAAGATGAATAGGGGCTAGCATTAGAATCTAGGACGCACACTTCATCCTATCTGGGACTTGTCAGCTGGATGTACCTGCATCACAGAGTTGATGTTCACCCAATACTGTTCGCTTCAAATATCATCGTCTTATCCACTTAGCCACTGAGTCGTGGTAGCCACTTCCTAGTGTAAACTTTAAATTCACTTGGTACTGTTCACCTGAATATACCCATTGATGTTTACAACTGCGTATAATGCTTGTGAATTAAGGCAATATGCTCAGTATGCACATATGCCAATAAGAGACTGATCAATTTCAGTCCTAAACATCAATCGGAAGATTCAAGTAAACAATACCAAGTGAATTCATTAATGAATACTTATAAAAAATGAATTTTCAAGTGATTTAATTGTGAAATTCAAAGTTATAGAGTTCAATCACATTTTATTTCAGACAGTTATAGTGGAGAACGTTGGATTATCATCTCTTCGTCTGTTAAATCAACCATAATTATAATAGTACGAAGTAATTAAAGTAGATATCAACATTTTAGATCATTGATCAGTGAGATAGAAATTTTGTTATTCAAAATGTTGACTCATACTACTATCACTACTACTGTGGTGTCTGCTACTTATGTCGACAGACACAAGTAGTATGTAACACCAGTCGGAAGTGGAAAGCCTGATAGAAGGCTAAGAAGATCTAGTTGAAAAGAATAGAAAGGGAAATAGAAAGGAATTGTGAACTGGAAGAATCATACAGAATGTGAAGGACAAATGATGGAAATTTGTAAATGAAGTATTCAGTGTATGGTCCTCATTTTACCAAGAGATTCTGTAATTGTTTTTTAAAATTGTGTGAACAGCTTGAATTCATTTATGTCAATTAATTAATTTAATCGCTGACTACTTAGAGTATTTGACTGTAGATATTTATTAATAAATACAAAATTAAGTGTATATTTCTACCAGAATAAGGCAAAACATGGTTAGGGCTGAAAAATTTTTTAAAGTAGAACAGGTTGCTACAGATCTGTTAACTTCCATTTGTCGAGTCAAAAGAATGAGAGAATGAATAAAACATGACAAAAACTATTTAATTTCAATAGTTGAGATCATGAGTCAATTGAAGCTAGACCACTATGGAAAACCCGTAAGCACTGGATGGCTCCTTCATCTTACCGTGGGACTCCTCAGCAGTGCGCATCCACGACCCCGCCTCGCAGGATTCGAACCCAGAACCGGCCTTGCGTGAGAACACTTAACCTCTAGACTACTGAACCGGCATCCAAAGTTGTTAATGTCTAACTTCAACTAATCGACGGAATTGAGCAACACATCCACCATTGTCCAATATTCATTTTATTTGTGGGCTATTTTATTTTGTATTCTTAACTTACGGACTTACTTAAATTAGAGAAGTACTGAAAATCACATGGTATTGAATGACTACTTCATTCTAGTATGGGACTGCTTAACAGTGAATATTCACGTTCCCAATGAGGATCGAACCCATGGTCTAGGGGAATTAAAGCAAATTATTAAATTTGAGACCATAGAACTGTAACTCAAGAGTTTACGTGATAAC
Source organism: Schistosoma mattheei (assembly GCA_944470405.2). Classification (NCBI taxonomy): domain Eukaryota; kingdom Metazoa; phylum Platyhelminthes; class Trematoda; order Strigeidida; family Schistosomatidae; genus Schistosoma; species Schistosoma mattheei. The sequence goes on from OX103945.1 coordinate 36,589,602, forward strand.
TTCAGTCGACTGGTAATATTATTAGACCAATGTCTTTTGTCACTGGTTGTATTTATCACAATCCAATTAACTTTAAACTTCAATGATTACGGTTTCTCACTAACTTGTACTCCATCAATTACCTCATCAAGTTCGCCTCCAGTAACAGCATAGAGATTTTTTTATGTGAGACATCCTGTTCTACAACAAAACTGTTATTCAATGTTTCCCTTTCTAATTATAATCAATCTCCACATTCTCCTCCCTCATACTAAGAAATATCCTATTCTATACGGTATAATTCGATTAAATAGTAATTTTTTATAAATTAATAAACCATAAGAAAGAAGGTGCAGTATATCGAAGAATGTATGATTCATGGAGCCATATAAACGATAAATGATCAAAAAGAAACTAATAATTCCCATCTATTTTTATTTGAATGAAACACCTTAAAACTAAACTTTTCATAACCTCTTCAATAATCTTAACCTGTTTATTAAATTATGAATTAAAACAATTCGTTATCTCAGTATTTCCCTTCCCTTCTCCCCCCCCATTTTTTTAATAACTAATCGAATATTAATAGACGCCATTATGGAATTTTGTGATTTGTATCCATGTCGATTATTATAATTATCCATAGTTGTTTTATTGTTTATTTTCATTGTAGTTGAATAAAGAAAAATGGTGATGTAAAAAAACAATTACATATTTCAATTAATACATTTACTAACTAACTGACCTAGCCTTCTTAATTATTTTGTTATTTTGATTGTTGTGTACAGTCTTCATGAGATTTCTTATCATTCTTATGATAATTAGCTAGTAATTATGGACGGTGTAGTAATAATAATACTTATTATTATTATTATTATTATTATTATTATATCAAAACAATCTTTTTTGCTTCATCAGCGCAGATATTTATCCACCTCTGGCTTCTTATAGACCCACTTGTTATTAGGTTATTTTAATGATATATATTTATATGTTGCATTGACATTATTATTATGGCCCCAGAAGATCAATTTGTTGATACTGGAAAGATAGAGGTTTATGCGATCTTATTGAAAGAATTTTGTAGAGATTTTCGTTGTGTTTTTTGTTTTAAATATGCATATGAAGTATAAAAAGGAGAAAGAGAAAAAGTGATAGTGAATGTGTGTGTAAGTGTATGTTAGGAAATTATACCTACTGACCTAATTCCAATTGTTTTTTTTTTCGTAGCAGGACAACAAGTACGTGTGTATGTATATATGCATTGCTTTTTGTCCATATATTGCATTGACTTTTTGGGTAAATTAAAACTGTTCCAAGACTACATGTTTTGTAAACAACTGATGAGTCTTGTAAATAAAGGAGAAACTTCAATTTGGCAATTATAATATTAAATATCTTGAGGAGAATACAATTTAAATGATTGTTTACTTTGAATTAGGTAAGTTTCTTAAAGAATCTAAGAAATTTTATCTAGATATGTAACATCTTGAAATATTCGAAATTACTGTCTAACTAAGTAAATCACATGTAACACATCTATTCTTAGTAGATTATTATTATTAATGGCTTTATTCAATATTATATTTTGGTACAATATAGAATTTTCAGCAGTAGGTATTTCAACAAGTTCCTTACACACACAAAAAACAGAAACAAAGACAAAAAAGGGAACAAAAGGTTTAAAAAACCGAAAAACTACAACATTTCAAATTAGAGATATGTTAAGAATGAAGGTTATTGACTAGGTTCACTCTAACAACCTGTTCGTCACAGAGTATACTTACTAGGTAAGGTATTATAGAACTTTTATACTTTTGCTTGCATGCATGGATTTTAATGTAATTTCGTCTCGTTCTACAAGAAGATATACAAGGAGGAAGATAAGAGTGAAGGGGATGGCTAGTATCTGATAAAATAACACCTGCCAGGAGTTTGCATGATTTTAAATGTCTATCCACAACCATATTAATTATGACCTCGAAAGATTCACCACACACCCTGATAACTGCCTTCAGTACTCTCCGCAATACAGCAAAGTCTTTTCTCAAAATCCCGGGAAAGAATAGTGGAGAATAGTAAGTAATAATAGGTAATGTGCAAGAATTGAAAAATTGTAAGAGTAAATGACGCGTAATTCCCAGAGCATGAAATCTCTTTATGTGGTAAGTCAGACGGAAAACCTACTTCGATAACAATAAAACGTGAGAAAACCAAGACAGATCAGAGGAAAAGGTGACCTCAAGATAATTGACCTTCGACACTGTGTTTATCAAAGAATCTCGAATGGCGCAAGCATTATGGGATCTCAAAATAGTGTTTAGATGCCGTTCATGTCTCATGCTAAAGTTAACAGCTTGATATTTAGACGGATTAAGTATAAGACCATTAACAGCAGATCAACAATCAATACGAGACAAAAACTCATTCATTTCTATTTGATGTTAAGAGGAAGAGATAGGCATACATACATTGAGATCATCAGTATATTTCACAAAAGTGTTTTCTGTGGAAGATGGTAGATCACGCACTTCATTTGGAAACAGTTTAATCAAAAAATTCATTCACAAAGGGAATTATTTACTCATTTCTTCAGTGATCTATCAGAAACTTAATGTTTTATTAATAAAATGAAGAAAGGATGAACAACTATAAATCATTTCAATCCTGAATCGAATTCGTTCACTGTAATGTGTTCCTTTAATAGATTTCTCAAAATCGATGGTAATTCCTAGAAATAATTGATTATCGAGGAATTTTGATAAATTTTAAATATACGATGAAATAATTTTTACCATTTTCCAGTAAATTTAAAGTCAGAATGGGGTTTGTGGAGATTGTAATAAGTTTAATAGTTGAATTCGTGATTCGATTTAAGCTAGATCACCATTGAAAACCTGGAATCACTGAATGGTTGTTTCGTCTTAGTATGTGACCTCTCGTCAATGTGCATCCACGATCCCCCATATAGGAATCTAACTCTGTGTCTTCGGTCACGCACACGAATGCTTAATCTATATAGACCACTGAGCCGGCGTTCATACGTGAGACCGAAGGTCCTGGGTTCGAGTCCTACATGCGGGATCGTGGATGCACACTGTTGAGAGGTCCTATACTAGGACGAAATGACCATCCAGTGATTCCAGGTTTTCAATGGTGATCTAGCTTAAATCGACTCATGAATTCAACTATTTGAACTAAAAGTCATTAAAACATTTTCATGTAAATCGCTAATGTAAAATAAATATGTATATCTTTCTAGTCTAAACAGACATAAATAAGTTACCTTGATCCATTGTAGATAAATTATGTAAGGTATTCGGTAACCAATTATTCACTCCAAATAAACTAGTATCAACTGAATGAAGTGGGATTGTTTGTTCATTCGAAATACTTTGATTTTGACCTAATGGAATTTGATTATTATTATTATTATTATTTAATTTAAATGGCATCTGAACATCATTCCATATATTTATATTCATCAAGCTATTTGGAGAAGAACTGTTGTTAAGATTACAAGATGTCGGAAAACCTGTTGTTGTCGTTGTTGCTACCGCCGTTGACATTGAATTTGTTGTTGTTGTTGTAGTCGTTGTGAAAGCTCCTAGTGACATTACAGTATTGTTTAGAGTAATATTTGAAAGCGTTCCTAATGCTCCGGCCATTACTGCTGCCGCTGCTGCTGCTGCTGCTGCTGTTGATGATGATGATGATGATGATGTTGAAGACGATGATATGATTGAAGATGTATGTTTTGAATGAAATGTCGATGCAGCAACTAATGCATTAGCTAATTGTGATGTAACTGGAAATGTTGATGAATTAAATGGTGGAAAATTCATTAAATTATGATTTGATAAAATATCTTGATTTGATGATGCTATTAATGATAATTTACTATGATCCATAGGTTTTCTCTCTTCTATTGAACAATGAATATCGGATTTATCACATAGTTTATTTAGAAATAATTGTTCATTTAATTTCATATCTAATAATTTTGTATCTAGGAAAGATTTTGAATTTTTTATTGTTGAATTATTTATAAATGGATTTAAACTATTGAATATATTCGAAGGTAATGGAAATCCACTAACAGCAGCTGCGGCAGCTGCTGCCATTGCAGCAACAAATGGATTATTATTATAACTATTATTATTATTACTATCATTATTATCATTGTTGTTTATATTAGTATTTAATGAATTACTGTTGTTTCCAATTAACAAATCAAAGTTTTGTTCATTCCCATTATATTTCATTTGTTTACAGTTATTTTTACCTGTTATTCGATAGGTTTGATCGAATTCAATGTCATTTCTAGTTATTTCTAAGTATTCATGAGAATTATTAGTTTTATTCTTTTTTATACTATTAATACTACTATCATTACTATTGTATGGAGTATTATTTATACTGTTTGGTGAATTGAGTACACTACCAGTAGAATTACGTTGTTTATTCTCGTTAGCTGGTGAAACAGACGATGAGGAACTGTTAGAAAATGATGAAATTGTCAATGTTCTAGTACTGTTTGGTGATACTTCAGTAATTGTTGGAGATAATAATCCTGAAGTGATATCTTGTGATTTCTTATTTTCATATTTTATGTCCGACTTTAATTTATAAGTTGGATCAGGGGACATATGACTGTGATTAACATTAATACTATCGATATTACTAATACTGTTATTAGTACTAGTAGCAGTAGTAGCAGTATTAGTAATATTGTTACTAGTAGTAATTGCAGTAACACTACTATTACCCGATTGTGATAATGGACTTGTAAAAGTTGATTGTGAAAAATTTCGATTCATAATTGAATTTAAATTTAACAGTCCACTTGGAATTTTTTGATTACATCCTTGTGATAACATTAAATATGCTAGTTGACAAGTTTCAGGAAAACGTAGAAATTGTTGAATAATTAAATTTTCTTCATCTAAATTACACATTTCCCAATGATCTTTTAATGTACCATTTGGATTCTAAAATATAAAAGTGGACAAAAGAGAATTTTTAAAAGTAATTAGTTGTTAAGACTAATTATCAATAAATGCTTAACATTTAGGGTTACTTACTTACTTACTTACGCCTGTTACTCCTCGGGAAGGAGCATAGACCGCTCACCAGCATTCTCCATCCAACCCTGTCTTGGTGATCCGTTCCAGCTCCTTCCATTTCCTATTCATCCTTCTCATATCTGCTTCTATTTCTCGAGGTAATGTATTATTTGGCCTTCCTCTTTCCGTTTCCATTCAGGATTCCAGGTTAGGGCTTGCCTAGTGATGCAGTTTGATGACTTGCGTAATGTATGTCCTATCCATTTCCATCGTATTTTCCTAATTTCCTCTTCAGCTGGAAGTTGGTTTTTTCTCTCCTACAGAAGGCTGTTGTTGATGGTATCCGGCCAATGGATGTTGAGTGTCTTGCGTAGATAACCATTTATAAATACTTACACTTTCTTGATGATGGTTGTAGTAGTTCTCCAAGTTTCAACTCCATGCAGTAGAACTGCCTTGACATTTGTATTGAAGATTCTCACTTTGATATTGGTTGAAAGTTGTTTTTAGTTCCATATGTTCTTCAATTGTAGGAATGCGGCCCTTTCTTTGCCAATCCTTGCCTTTAATTCTGCATCTGAACCTCCTTGTTCATCGATGATGCTTCCCGTAGAAAACTAACTCGCTAAAAAAACGCTAACCAGAAAAACATTTATAATGTATTTATGTAAATAATATATGATAAGAAATATCATTCAGCCCATAGTATTCTTGATTCTTCTGAGATAGTCGATCCTTCTCTATGAGTAACTATTCGTATCGATTTATTATTGGTGAGTAAAATTCAAAACTTAACTGATGATTAGAATGATGAGAGAATTGTGAAGACTAAATTTATCTAAACATTCATTAAAAATCAGAATGAACTGAACAATTGTTTCAACTTAACATCATATTCCAAAGAAGTAAGGATCCTATATAGTTAAATAACAACTAATAGACATATATATTAGATAATATAAAGAGTATTAATTTTAATAAATAAAGAAATAAACTTACAGTTAACATATAACCACGGCTATAATCTTGAAATGTCCAACCAAATGTTAATAATAATTTGACAACATCAGCATGTGCTAATTGACCAGATAATAAACGATCTAATAAAATTTTAATTCTCATCGGTATTGCTTGACAACCAAACAATGACATACTTAATAATTCTAAAGTTGCATTTAATATTATATTATTTGATGAATTATTCAATTCGAAGTATACTGGTAAATTTGTCAATTTTGGAAGAACTAATTAGAAGAAGAAGGAGAAGAAGAACACAAAAAGAATATTATGGAATACGATCGGAAGAGTATTTCAATAATCAATGTGTTAGAATTGTATATAGGTTTGATATAACTTCATGTAAAGCAACAAGATAAACATTCATCATAGATGGAATTTTATTTTATATACAAACAAAAAATATCATACTGAATCATTGGTTAGAGAAGCTTAAGGGTAGTGTTATGCAATGATTCAGTGAGGCATTTATTAAGTCACGAAACGTCAAATGTACTCATTACATAACATTATCCTTTAGCTTCTCTAAACAATAAAAGAAAAGTGTATTTTATCTAACAATACATCTTTCATAAGAATATTTCGGTTTTTTTCTCATAATAAACTTTATATAGAATGACTAGTTTAAAGAACGATTTCTTAATGTTCTAGTACGTAGCCATGGATCTCGTTAGTTATTCACCGTAATAATGAATGATTTCAAAATAACATAACTCAACTGTGTAAGTGAAGATTTCATAGATCGGATTGTATAATCTATGTCAGTTTAATGTAGTCGAAAGGAAATTCAGATTTTAAGTTTCTTGCAACCAAACACTCATCAGTAAACAGTAACTGAGTGATATGTTAAATTGTTCAACTGGGTGATGTGTGTTCAAATCTCACAGAGTGGATAGGTTTCCTCACAATTCCAGACAGAACTTAACGAGTGTTCACAGTTTCCTACTGACTATGTTCAACTATTTAATATGAAGACAAAGTGAACGTGATGTTGAATTGCTTAGAATGGTGATCATATTATAATTTCTTCTATGAAATCTGATCAAAATTACGGACAAGATAAATGTATTATTTGTTACTACTGAGTAACCAATCAATATACACAACTATATTCTATATTTATTTCATACTATTTTCATATCGTTCAGTTCGTTCATGATCTAACATGATATCATTAAATAGAATTGTTGACATCTACATGATACGACTTTTAAGGAGAAATTATTTCTACTTAACATTATAAGAAGAAAATGGACATAACAATAAAAGTATTTTGAATGTATAACGGAATGTCTCGATATTGGCACCATCCATCTAGACTTATAATGATTGTGACTTAAAGCAATATCGAGGCAATACACACAGTATGTACATATGCCAATGAAAGACTGATCGATTGCAGTCCTAAACATCAATGGGAAGATTCAAACAAACAACACAAATGAATTTAAATTTCACCCCATCAGTATTAAGTATTTAAGTGAGTAGCACAACGGCGTTTGAAGTGGATGAGTCCCGGAGTAAGGATCAATCCTGGTATGCAAGTACATTCAGCTGAAGAGTACCAAATAGGACAAAACGCGCGTCATGGATTCCACTGTTAACCACATTCCATATTTGTTGATAACTCTTTGTTTTTGTTCTTTTTTATAGCTCGATTTCTAATTTGTTTTCAATTATATATTTATTGTTTATAATATTAATAGTGTCTAGAGTAAGTCGGTAATTAACTTGTTACTAAACTGGTGACCATTTACTGAAAAAAATTAGTTGTATGTGTTATAAGTGGAAATTTTTCCACACCTGGTTAACTGATTGTCCAATTCAGTCTATTAACATATAAAATATGTGTGTCCAGTTTTTGCTTGTATATATATATGTAGGTGTAAAAACTTATGCATTCCCTTCTATTTATTGACAATTACCTTGTAGATAAAATCGTTATACATTAGTCTTATAAAGTAGAACTAATAATGTTGATATGATCCAGTAACAAATAATCAATATGAAGAAATAAATAATTCTTTTATTTCATATTCTTTCTTTTCATTCATTTATAAATCATCATCAGTCTCCGCAAAAATTGACAAAACATGAACATCATCAACAACAACAACAACAACATTGTTATCTGATCAATCCTTTTTTTTACACACCTTCCATTCAATGTACAATACTGAAAAAAGGTGTTGTGTTTTACTGTTGTCCCGAAATTTTTATTACCGTAATAATAATAATAATTAGTGGTAGTAGTAGTAGTAGTATCGGTAGTATTAGTAGTAGTAATAGTAATAGTAGTAATCGTAATAGTAATAGTAGTAATAGTAGTGATAGTAATAGTAATAGTGGTAATGTTGTTACTGCTAATTTACCTTACTATAATTTCTTATTTAGCTATTTCAAACTTTTGTCTTTTCATAGTTTCTTTAAAATTTAGTTAAATAGAATAGAATTTTATGTGTTTATGATTTAAATACCTAACTACTAATGAGTCAATAGAAAGAATTCTATATTCAATATAATATCTTTATTAATCGTAGATAACAATGGAAATTTTATTCTTTTCTTTTGTCATCATCCTATCTATCTTAATACAATTTAAGGTAATAGGCATAAGAAAAAGACATAAAATTGAACGAGAATTGTGACATTACATACAGAATTTCTTTTTCTTCTTTTTAAATGTACATAAAAATATTTGTACATTGAATAGAAAGAATGGGGGGGGGGCAGAAAACAGATTTTAATGTTCCAATTTCTTATTCTTTGTCTTTAAAAAGATTGTAAAGAAACTTGTGAAAAACATGGATTGATCGATTAGAAGAAACAGTTTACTTTTTGAAGTTATAATTTGATAAAAATGAATAAATTTATTAGTTTCAATAGTTGAGATCATGAGTCAGTTGAAGCTAGATCATTATGGAAAACCTGAAAGTATTCAACGGCCATTTCGTTCTATTGTTGGACTCGTCAGCAGTGCATATTCATGATCTCAGAACCGGCCTTGCGTGAGAACACTTAACCTCTAGACTACTGAATCGGTACACAATGGTGTTAATGTCTAACTTCAACTAATCGACGGAATTGAGAGACACATCCATTATTGTTTATAGTCAGTTACTATCTCACAACAAACCGGTTTGAATTCTACTGGTCACTAAGATTCTTTGTGAACTAGTAGGGATTCATTTTTTTAAACAAGAAAAAATTTATTTTCTAAGTAAAGATGAATGGTGGTTAGTAGTGGAATCCAGGACGCTTGTTTCATCCTATTTAGGACTTGTAAGCTGGATGTACCTGCATCTCAGAGTTGATGTTCACTCTGGGACTCGAACCCAGTGCCATTCGCTTCAAACGTCATCGCGTCGACTAAAATTTCCTGTTAAGTTCCAATCTTTATTACACGGTTTAAGAATTACAGATACACGGGTAATCAAAGAGAAAACTATAGAATAATCTATATAACTATATTAAAGAACTATGAGATTTGTTAATTCAAACATGATACATGAATATAATTTAATGAATAGATGACTTACCATGTAGAGTCCATGAATGATGACAATTTGTACATTGACGTATATTACTTAAAATAGGCTGGAATATTTTGCATTCACAATTTGTTGATCCACATTTATTCATTGAACATAAATTGAAATTCTTTTATTAAATTAAATTAAAGGAGGGAAAAACAAAACAATAATATGAGTAATAAGTAATTTCTTTAGTTCATTTCTCTAATTATCAAGTATTTAATCTTAATATGTTCAATATCAAAATAAGAATGATTTTTTGTCAGAATGAGAGTTTGTGGAAATTTTAATAATTTAATCGTTGAATCCATGAGTCGATTTAACACAAACCACTCTGATAAATCTGGAAGTACTGGACGGTCGTTTTATCCTAGTATGGAATTTCTCTGAAGTGCGCGTCCACGATCTCACACGAGGGATTCCAAACCCAAGACCTTTGGTTTTGCTCATGAACGCTTAACCTCTAGACCACTGAGCCAGGATCTAATAGCGTTAATGTTTAACTTTAAATAATCCATATATTATACGACCGTCCAACATTGTCTTCAATGAGTAACTGCCTCACAACATACACAGTTTTGTTTCAATTCTTAAAAGATCTAAATCAATTCAGTATTAACAGTAACCTTCAAATGAACCTTGTCTTTGCTATAGTAGCTTGATAATTGAACACATTCATTGAGTTCATCATTAGGATTTCTTCATTTCTGATTATTTTTTTTTTAAAAAGTGCCTAATATTGATCGAATAACTTTTGTTTACTTTTAAATTCAATCATATTGTATTTCTTTTTAAATCCTAATATTTTTTTCAGCAAAGATGAATAGTGGCTAGCAGTGGAATCCAGGACGCTCATTTCATCCTATTTGGGACTCGCCAGCTGGATGTACCTGCATCTTAGAGTTGATCCCCACTCCGGGACTCGTTCGCTTCAAACACCATCGCATTATCCACATAGCTACTGATTCCTGATAGCTACATGTCATCTTATTTTAATTAAATGTAATCTTAAAATAGCCAAATCCATCAACTCGTGAGTTGATATTTAATCATTACGGTAGATATCTAATATTTATCATTTTATTGAATAATTATCTTTTTACATGTGTGATGTGGGTTACTTATATCCATATAAGTAATATATAACAGTGGTCAGGCACAGAATGTATTTCAGCAGAAAATCGATAAAGAAAGAGTGGAAATGGAACACAATCGGTATGAAAATGCATGAACAATGAAATCTGAGACAATGGACTGATATTTGCAAAAGGAACAGTCAAATTTGAGATGATTTGATATTTTGCAAATTAATTATTTACTATATAGTTCTCAGATTTTATTGAGACGCTCTGTAATTTCATGTCGAATACATTCAATTATCCCCAGTCATGTTCCTGTTCACTACACATACCTGAAGTTAGAAATGTTATTTATTTCATTTGGAGAAGAATATATTCTCTATTTAATAATAATCAAAATAATGTCAACAAGAGTATTCAATACTTTGACCCATGTACTTCTTTTGGCATAGTAACTAAATAAACATTTGTTTATTTACCTATAAATAATTATGTAATATGTTCAATAATATAATGGAAAATTGTTTGTTTGCTTGTTTTTGTTTTGTTGTTTATTTGTTTAAATGACCTAAACAAAATATGATAAATAATTCACTTGTTCAAAATATCCCTATAGAAATATATACATTCATATATGTTTAAGTATTTCATATTCTCCTTCTCTCTCTCTCTCTCTATCTCTCTCGCTATTTGATACCAGTGTGTACTTACGTCTAATCAACTTTTATTGTCGGATGATTTTTGACAAACAGAAAACAAGATACTAAATTCATATTATAGAAGAAAAAAAAACGTTTAAATTGTAAGTTACGGTAAGACAGGGGAAGATCATTTTAAGTATAGAATTCAACAATGTTAGTAAATAGATAGATATTTAACACTTGTCTCACAGTAGGTCCAGTGCTTCCACGTTTTCTATGGTGGTCTAGCTTCAATTGACCCATGATTTCAACTTGTTACATTTGTTAAAAAATTTAATTGAACTAAATTGATTTAAGATAAATGATATAAAAATTCACCAGGAACCATTCTAGGAGGACTATCAGTCTCAAATCCGAATAAAAGAGGAATATTGGAGATGGGATTAACATACCAAACTCATCAAAATGAATTTGCTAAAAATGATGATCAGAAAAATATCATTCAAACCAATTGAACTCTGCTCTAGGGATTGAAGAACTATAAACCGTCTGATAGTTAAGAGCGTATTGTTCTTTATTTGCTACCTAGTGAGTTTACAAAAGGTGATCTGTGGTCTTTGGTCTTCTTAATCTTCTGCCACTAGGCATTTCACTTTCAATTGATGACACATACTACTTATATCTGTCGAGATCAGTACCACACACCACAATACTACTATTTCTTTTCATTATTGATGATGTTTTAATCCATAATATGACAGTAATCTTTTTGGATGATGAACAATCAGTATTGTTAGAGTTCTTAAATCTAGCGAATTATCTGTACTGTATTACTTGATTGGATTTTAACTAATTTAAAAATAGACCTAAATGCCAATCAACAGTTATTGAAGATATACAACATCCATTTTTGTTGAACTCTCTTAAATACAAATATCAGATACTATATGACTGAAATTACATCTATTTGAAGAATATAACTGACTATTAAACTAATGTTTAGAATACTTGTTTGGTCGTTTCCAGTTATTGAGCTTTGCGTTTTAACAGATCAGTTTTCATCTTCTGATCTCCAATAATATTTTATTGTAATTCATGAATTAAAGAGGATAATGAAAAGTAGTATAAATATTATTTGAATTCTTCTGGTGACGTCTTCACTAATCTAAAGATGATTTAACTACTAAATTTTTATTTTAGTTTTGGAAAATGTAGTTGATATATACTTTATGAAGCATCCACCAGTTAAGTGTATATATTCATTTATTCAGTTTTGATATCATCCAACTGTCGAAAATGTGGTAGTTTGGGGTTGAGTTTACAACGAAGCTGTTAGGTTCAAATCTTAGATGTGGGGCCGTGGATGCATATTGCTGAGGAGTTTCATACTGGGACGAAACAGCTATCCAATATTTCCAGGTTTTCAATGGTGATCTAGTTTAGATGGGCTCATGAATCCAACTATTAAAACTACTACAATCTCCTTAAATCTTCGTTCTAATAATAATAATCTAGATTTCTTTGCCTATTCAGTTGAAGTTTATGTATCTATCATAAATACTATTTACACAATACTAATAATAATAATGTCCAGTTGCTAAGAGAACATAATAATCTCTATCTCTGTATTTTACTAGTCCATCAATTTTTTAGATTTTGAGAATTATTGTTCTATTGGTTTTAAATATAATACAATATCTACTGACTATCATAAATTGTCTAAGAATACAAATTTATTATTTACACTTGTACATTAAAGTAGTATAATGCAATCTAATATGTATTTACGATGTTAGAAAAAGTTTGATTTAATTTTTAATTTTATAGATAAAGTCAAAAATCTATGAAGTTATCTTCATGGTAAAAGGTATTGGGAATATGATCCCTTGATCATACAAATGAAACATAGGAACACACATTCACCAAAGAGATAACTCCATATATGTATATATTGACTATCATTGGCCTAGATACAAAATATATCTATAATTAAGTGTGAAAAACAGAATATGAATGTCTAACATAATATTCACATCAATGTCACGTGTATATTTTAAGTTATAGATATTTATTGTTTATAGACAAAATGAACTGTTTCTCTATGCTTTGGAAAAGGGTAGAAAGGTTACACTTTTTAGAGAGAAAAAAAAACACAACACTATTTCATACAGTTGTTATTTGTGGTCCCGCTGGTGTTGTCATTGTTTCTATACATAGTTACTATATGTGAAACATTCGATCGTGATATTTACTTTATTATCATTAAATTGAAACTTCTTGTTTTTTTTTATAATTTAACTACACGCCTTCAACATACAGCTGTAATTCTCATTAAAATACTTAATAGTAAACTTCTTTAATGAAATATTTAAAAAAAAAGAGTTTGATCGGAAAGGGATTGTGTATACAAGGTGTATGGAGTAACCAAGAATGAAAGAGAGAATAAGAGAATGTAGATAAGGAACCAGGAATAAAAGTTTGCTATTCGTTAAGAAATTTTTTCTCACCGTGTTCAAACGACTAGATTGATCAATCACACCTTACTTTTTAGTTAGAAATATTAATAAAAAAGTACATCATTTCTGTCAAGTTTAGATTTCATTTTGAAATTGTGATAGCCACATGGGAATAAAATTTCAATTATTGATCACTGATCATGAATATTATTATTATTTGTAGTAGTAGTAGTAGTAGTAGTAGTAGTAGTAGTAGTAGTAGAGGAGGAGGAGGAGGAGGAGGAGGAGGAGGAGGAGGAGGAAGGAGAGGGGGGAAAGTATTGGACAGATTAATGATGTCAACGAAAATTCCAATTTAAGTTGTAGTGATATGTTGTCACTTAAGAAGAAAGATTATGAAGGAGAAGAAAAAAGAGGTACAAATACATTCATTGAACAAAGAATTTAAAACATTCTATTATTCATAAACCACAATCTAGTTAAATGGTATATAATTCCTTAAAATAATTAATTCAATAGAAATCTTGTTACTTTTAATGAATCTATCTCATTTCAAAGTATTATGAATGTATATTAGTCAAGCATATATTTGTCATATTTGTGAAGATAGTCATGATACTGTTTGCATTTCCTTCTTTTTTGTTGTTAATTCTCATCATTTGTACATTTACTACAAATGACTGGAAAGGTTGTTTGATACTGCATGACCTTGAATGTTTCCTTTTCCATTTTGAATACCTTATAGCACAACATATTCATAATCGCTCGTAAATACATTACTAAACACAAACATACACACACGTCTTCTGTTCTGAATTGCCTGTTGTTACAATAACTAAACTCTAAAATATTGAATATCTACATTTATAGACTACAGGTATACTTTCACTAAATATGTCATCTGGATATACCGCTGAAATTATAACAACTCTCTTTAGAATTATTAATCGCTCATAACTGTCAATTATTATACTAAATGCAGCTCGAACACACCGAGACCTACCAATTTAAGTAACGTCCCGTAACTTTTCCTTATGTTTGTAAACCATATTTAATATATTCATACATTTTAATTTTTAGATGTAATAACTTTATTGCCATTTTTGAGTCCATGTAATTTTTGATCCACTACCTATTATTTAACGTTAAATCTCAAATGGGATACTTTTATTATCTTCATTTCTTTCTATTTATTTCATCTATTCGTTATGTTCTTGTATATCATTAAAGTACAAATATCTAATATAAGTTTATTGTTTCATCTTCAAATTGTCTTTCATAAATCAATATCTGCTGATCAGTATACTACACAAAAATAATCAATAAATCATATGTCCAATGATGATTCTCTTTTTTTTTCTCTTCTTAATCATAAAATCCTATTTTTTTAAATGGTCCCAGTAATTATGTGTGTTCATATCATCGTCAACTTTTTTTTTCTAATGTGATCTAACTATTAAAAACAGTTCATCATTATAATCAGAGTGGAGTTTCGTGGATATTATAATAATTTAATAGTTGAATTCATAAATTTAAGAGGTTAAGCGCTTGCGCCCGAAACTGTTAGGTCTTGAGTTCGAATTTCGTGACGTGGGATCATGGATGCTCACTAATGAGGAGCCCCATATTAGGACGAAACGGCTGTTTAGTGTTTTTAAGTTTTCCATGGTGGTCTAGTTTCGACTGACTCATGAATTCAACTATCAAATTAATAATCATTACTTTATGTAATCAGTTCTAGTGAATTGTTGATAAAGGTTAAGATCTTGTAGTGAATAGTTAATAATTTTTCAAAAAAACTATTAAGTAGATATTCAACCAATTCAAAGTATTATCTAATCATCTTCAGATAGTCTAGTTTTCTTGTAATGAGCCATATTAGTAGATGCAAACTACTTGGTTGGGGTCCGCACGTCTATCGTAATAAATGGTTGGATACTCTGGGTGACATTGCTTAGAATCGATCACAATGGTGTCGATGTATACACTCTTTGTCTTACTTTAAACCTTGAGATTAAAACTACTTTATACTTTACTTTCTACGAGCTAATTCTTTCTTCCTGTACCATATCCTTATATGAAATATTTTTTACTACCAATGAACTAACTACTTCTATGAAGTTGGTGTTCATCTTGTTATGCTAACGAGATAATGGAAACTTGGACCGATGTATTATATGTATCTGTTCCTATGTTGTAACTGATTGACTGACTAGATATTGGTAAATGTACATATTTCCAGCTTATTTATGTCAAATAAATTTACTTGTTGTCCAAAGATATCTTATTGTAGTTTGAACTTGTAGTTCATTATCAAAAGAAAAAAGATCAATAATCCATTGAAGTGAACCACTTCTTGAAAACGAAACGTCATAAATAAATAAATCTAATGTCCCTTCGATATATATATATATATATATACACATGTTCACACATGTATATTATTTACCTTAAGTAACAAAGCAAACATGGTCAAATCATCAGAATTAATTGTGTAGGTGGATTTCATTGATTGTTTGTTTTTCTAAGTTTTTTTTTTCTATTAGAAAAACTAAACTGTCTCCAAACTATTCATCTTAATATTCATATTGAGTTTTCCATACTAAAATTAGAAAGGATCTTTTTTTAAAGTTTTATGGAGATCATGTTGTGTTGTTTTTTCTTTCACATTCTTTGTATTCAACAAGAGGACAATTATTTTTCATACTCCTTATCTAGAAATTATTTCAGTTTTACTATTAAAAAGAAAAAAAACTTTTTTCAGATTGTTTCGCAATCACGAATGACATCATCATCATCATCATCATCATCATCATCATCATCATCATCATCATATTCTCTTTTTCAGTAACCAGGAGGTGTTTGCACGATAAACTGGGATGATGTTAATAAAGATAATGATAATGTCAAGATTCAGTAAACTTTGTACTATGAAGATAGACAAGGAAAATGACAATAATAGTTGGAAAGAACAACACATAAATAAAAGTAGATGAATGTGACGTGTAAAGAAAAACCAGCAGCATTACATGTGATATGTGACAGGATATAACATTAGTAATAGTATTGGATGGCTACAGGTCATTTATCATTTATTGGAAGTGGCTTAGGTACAGCTGGAATATTAAGTAACTATGCCTATTATAAAACAGCTTTAGTAAATAGTAGGGTTAGTGAATGAACTTATAAGCCACTCTCGTATTACCCTTAAAGAAACACATTGAAATATGTTCTTATATCTATATGGAAGTGAATATTGACTACATTCTTTGTATTGTCCCTTACAAGAGAATGTGAACTGGCAGACAAGCACATACGTGACCAGGCAATGGGTTAGGATTTGTAAACTTTTCTTGTTTCTGTACAGCAAGGTATTTAGATCTTAACCAATATTTACTTTGAACACAGATTGAGGAAAATAATAACATCATAGTAGAAAAGTTTTATTCACTGAATTGTCTTAAATTCAGTATTGGGTACACACTGTCGAGATATCAGAAACTAAAAATAAACCGT
Organism: Schistosoma mattheei; assembly: GCA_944470405.2. Taxonomy (NCBI): domain Eukaryota; kingdom Metazoa; phylum Platyhelminthes; class Trematoda; order Strigeidida; family Schistosomatidae; genus Schistosoma; species Schistosoma mattheei. Next base: position 36,606,889 of record OX103945.1, read on the forward strand.
TTCTATAATCCTCTAACTGATGTTGGTTCATATATATATGTATATGTATATATAATTTTTAAAAAGATCGCTGTTAATTACTTTACATTGATAATACAGTTTTGAAACGGTAAGCTCAATTGTTAAGTGTATCATGAGTTGACATTTGAATTGATAAATAATCAGTTTAAATTTCATTGTGAATAATGCACATTGAAACGCAAGTATGTTCAGTTGACAAGTCTCAAATAAGATCAAACGAGTCGATTATATTCTACAATTGAATGTTTACTCATAAAATGCTTATAGTTGATTAACAGAACAGTATCATCATAACTATCCTAATCACTTTCAAACTTGCTGTCAATTTAACACCAACTTGCTTACTATTTATGCCTGTTGCCCCTCATGGAACACAAGCTGCCGACTAGGATTCTTCAAGTTGATTCAATCTGTATCATTACTATCAAAATTAAAATGATATCACAGTTACAATAAATGTTGTTAGGTGAAAAAAACAAACTAATATTAACTATTTCGATACAATGTTTCAAAAAATATAAATAAACATACAACATATGAAATGTGCTTTGAGCAACTTACAGTATTCCACAACGATAAGCTATCTGAGGTCTCCAGTTTGTTGCGCATATCCATCATAATTAATATTTATATGTAAAGAGAATTTCACAACTTTATTCGATAGAAAGATAAATAGAAGTATACAGATCTTTTTAGATCTGTAAGATTAGATGTAAACTTGAGAATATAATACAATGCAAATGCACTATATATGTTATACAAGTAGAATAAGTGTAAAAATGAATCAATGTTGCCAGTGTATCTCGTTGTTATTGTTCATAAAAAAAAAAATGAATTTCTTGGAAAAATGTTTGGTATTAAAATCACCCAACAAAATTTGTTTATTGTCACCGCACCTATAACAAATGTACACATATAAGAGTGTACATAAACATCCATGTACATATGCATGCACGCACACTTGCATACATATATGAACATACAGAAAATCACTCAAATAGTATGTTTATCTATTGTGTATACACATAAACAGCACTTCATTCGTTTCACTTGTTATATTAATAATTATTATGTGACCATTCGGTGCACATTTCTTAGTGGACATAGATATTCTGTATCACTTTTTTTTTTTTTATTAAAAGGGTACAAAATCTTTCTATAACTGTCTATATAACCAACATATGTATATACCTAAAAATAAAGACAAAACGGTGAAAAAGACTTTGCCTACATTTTTAGTATTCGTCACTCGATAATCTATCTATAAAATACTAAAGACAGAAAGACAGACGTATAATAAAACTAGTATAGGGGTTGTGGGATTATTAAGTTTTTGATTGAGATCTTGAACCAATTGATGTTAGACCATCACAATTGAAAACCTGGAAGCACTGGACGGCCGTTTCGTCCTATTGTGGGACTCCTCAGCAGTGCGCATCCACGATCCCGCGAGCGGGATTCGAACCCAGGGCCTTCGGTCTCGCGCGCGAACGCTTAACCAACTGGACCACTGAGCCGGCATCCAATGGTGATAGTTTCTAACATCAACCAATCCACGAAATTGCGCGACCCATTTCCATTGTCTTTAAGTAGATAACTGTCTCTACCCGACAAGGATTAGCTCCACTGGTCACGGCTTCTCACTAGAACTCCGAGAATTCCCTCACGAAGCTAGTCACTAGTGAGCACATGTTGATTACTAGTATAGGGGTTGTGGAGATTATTAAGTTTTTATTGAGATCTTGAACCAATTGATAACCGCTATCATTGAATTTCACTAACATTTTGTGGTATATACTATACACATAGATGTGATAGACGCTTATTTCAATGTGCACATAACACTAACTAAGGGGATCAAAAAAAAGGTAGTAGTAATAATAATAAATAGTTTTAAAGAATAACAGGGGTTATCTACTTCTTGTAAAAATCATTATTATTATTATTATTTCTCTTTTGTTTTTATTTTAATCTCTATCCATTGTGTCGTGTGTGATGAATCTTTCTGTATGTTTCAATTTTTGGTTGGTTGGTTAGTTGGTTGGTTAGTTGATTGTAATATTTTCTATAAAGCATTAGCTACAAATTATTTCTAACCAAAATCGAATTCTCAAGCCCACCTGGAGAGTGTGATTAGATTAGACAAACTAAATGAGACGAAAATCTAATAACAAACAAACAAACAAACATACTTAGATTAGGACACAATTTTGTATTTGTCGATTTGTATGTAGGTATACATTGGTTTATCAAATTATATCGGTGTGACATTAGTTGGTATGACTGAAGAATGAAGAAATTTATTTGTGATACAATAATTATGGTCTAACTACAAAAATAGTCTCTTTTCCTATTTATCCACCAATAAGAATTGAATGCATAGAATAAAATTCAATGTTGAATGTCCTAACTAACTATTTTTCTTCAATACTTATCCATCTATCTATCTACACATATATGGTGTGTGTATACTAATGAAGGACTTTGGCGTCATAAGTGTCGATTGAAGAAAAATAGAGAAAGTATATAAGAGATAGGACAAATGTCTTTTATTTTCTAGTTAGTTAGCTAGTTAATATGTTGCGTCTCCGCAAATTTTTCTAGAATATTATCTTAATAACCAATAATAAATGAATATCACATTTAAATTGTAGACAGATCTATTCTATTATAATATTTACATTATGTATGATTAGAAATAGGACAGGTTTGTGTATCAAATATAAGTAGGTAAGTGAACAAATGAATGAATCAATGAGTAAATTGATAGTCATGGATATTCTGTAATCTAAAATTATTGGTTATCATTTATAAAAGATCATTAGTATCATATTCTATTGTGAATGAAACAGAGCGTTCTCCAATGCACTCTGCCCTGGGCTTTCTTTTCTAGTTCTATCCAATTTTCATTCATTGTTCTCATGTCTGTTTCCATTTCTCGGCGTAATGTATTCTTTGGTTTTCCTTTTCTCCTTTGGCCTTGAGGATTCCATGTGAGGGCTTGCTTTATGATGCAGTTGGGTGTTTTCCTCAATTTGTGTATTATTCACTTCCAGCGCTTCTTCCTCCACTGAAACCTAGTTTGTTCTCCCTCATAGTAGGTTGTTACATATAGTGTCTGGCCAACGGATCCGAAGTATTTTGCGTAGACAACTGTTAATAAACACTTGTATCTTCTGTATGATGGCTTTCGTAGTTCTCAAGGCTTCTGCCCCATACAGTAGAACTGTCTTGACATTTGTATTGAAAATTCTGACCTTGGTGTTGTTGGTTGACAGTTTTTTTGAGCTCTAGATGTTCTTCAATTGTAGATATCTTGCTCTCGCTTTGCCGATTCGTGCCTACACATGAGTTCTTAATTACTGAACATAATTTGTTTGACCATAAAATGATGTCATCGGAAGAGTGAAGTGAAAATCAAACAAAATATTGAATAAATATTTCATTTTATGGTTTGTGATTACAAACTAACATTAATAAAAAACTATTGATTACCAGGAAGTATTGGATAACTGTTTCGTCCTAGTATAGTACTCCTAACCAGTGTAGATTTATGACAACGCAAATGACATGGGGTTAATTCACATTTTCAAATTCAGTTAACTGATGGTACAGTGTAATCTACAATTTGCGTTTACTGTGGGCCGCTATCTCACACTCGGTAAACCTGAATATATTTGTTTATATTTCTATTAGAAATTCACATAGAATTTCTAATCACTAGTATGCCATCATTAAATTATATTATTAAGAAGACAGATAGATTAGACATAACTTGAATACTTCAGTATAAATGTTAGTTATCAGTATAGGATTGTGAAGATTGTTGAGTTTTAATTGAGATCATAAACCGATCAACGTTAAACCACCATTGAAAAACTGGGAGCACTAAACGGCCGTTTCGTCTAAGTATGGGACTCTTCAGCAGTGCTCGTTCACAATCCCACTTGCGGGATTTGAACCTATAATATTCGATCTCGCGTGCAATATCGTGGATTGGTTGAAGTCATACATTAAGACCGTGATCCAGAGGACAAGCGGTTAACTGTTCGAGCGTGCTGGACCGAGGAGCCCGGTCTCGAGTCCCGCGAGTGGGATCGTGGATGCGCACTACTGAGAAGTTCAATACTAGGAATGAGCGGCCGTCCAGTGCTTCTGTGTTTTTAGTGGTGGTCTAACACTGACCGCTTTCATAACCTCACTAAATGTTAGTATAACACTGTAAAACTGAGGGACCTGAAAATCCGTATTTAATTGTTATGGTTTTCTACCGGGTTAACTACTACAATTAATTCCCCTTTCATCAATAAAATAAGGTGCGTGAATTTGTATTTCATTTTTGTAAAGAATAGATATAAAGCAAAATGTGCCATGAGCATCAAGGTTTCATTTTGAATTTCGCAGTACTCAGCATCGCCTTATATTTTAATGCATGAGCACATACAATCTGGATTCATCATTATTTAGTTTGAACAAGTGGGCAGCTGTGACCAGTGGAATGCAACCATGCTTGTTATATAATGATGATCACGAGATGTTGCGAATAGGCTGGAGTCAGGCTTGTACACCGGTGAATAAAGGCTCAGTGTTTCATAGATTTGGTGTTCATATTCAAGATCGAATGTTCTAGGTTTGATTCTTTGCGATAGAGTCGTGGATACTCATTGCTGAATGAGACATCAGTCTAATGCTTTCTGGTTTTCAATCGTGGTCTAGATAATATCAGTTCATTTTCTAAACCATAAAAACCTTTCATTAACACATTTATGACTGATGTAAAGTAGCAGAAAACAAAGAGAAATAATCCATACCTGTATGTTATCTGAAAAAGTCAAAGCTATTTATTAGCATTATTGTCAGTTTAGGTAACAATAGCGAATGGATTATTTTTGGCTTTTATTCAGTGAGAAAGTCACGTATGATGAACTGCTCACACATACAAAGAGGATAACCCTTTCTGTTCTATAGTAGTTATTATCAATTTCGCTACACAGTACAGCAACAGTAAGTAGTTAGTTTTTCTATAAAAAGAATGAATTCATGATATCTGAAAAACGCTGTGGATTAATTATGGATCTGAGTTAAAGAAGCGGGTTATACAAAGAACTTAGATAAGGGTTGGATTTTTAAAAAAAAATCTATCGAAAAAAATACTCAATTGTTTTCATGATCAAACTTAATTAAAATTCATTTGTAAACAATAAACGATTTGATTGGTGGAATCTGATAAGCATTAAAAAAGAGCTTGATATGCATGTCATTAATTTCAACTTAGCGATCAATCAATTAAAAATAATAAGCGAACATATGGGAAAGTTAATGAAACCATGTTAATTTAATGCTAAATAATAATCAGTTATATAATTGATATAACGAACTGATCTTACTTAGGTAACCAGAAGTAATTAGGACACATTGGTGGCTGTTTCGTCTTAATATAGATCACTTCAGGAGTGCGCATCCACGAGTTCAACAGTGACTGACCTCAAAAACTTCAGGCCTTACAGCGAGAAACTGGGATTTAGACTATTGACTTACCTTGCAACAATTTATACTTCTAGCTTTAACCAGTTTAATATCACATGAAGTCTCGGTTGCTCACTACTGAAAAGTCAAATACTAAAATGAAAAAGCTATTCATTGCACCATGGTTTTCATATATTGCCCAATCGAGTTATTGTATCTTGTTGCGCTGATGATTTGGACGCTTCATAACCAAATTACGAGCTTCACGGTCTGAGACCTTATAACTGAATTACTCAGTTTTTAACTAACCTGTAGAAGTGAGATTGATCATTGAGCAGTGATAAATGTTATACGTGTCTAGCAATGTTGTGTCGGTGAAATTGTCTTAATCAAGAGAAGTATGCATAAAGAAATCACTTTCCCTAGTAGTTAGTTATCACTTGTTTACATCAGCAATAATTTACAAATCATTTAGCACCTAAGACAATGTTTCATCATACTCTAAAATTCGGTGAACAAATTGAATAGAAGCATTTCTTATTTTTTTGCGAGGTAAACAAAGAAGGAAAATACTCTCATCATTATAATGATAGTTCTATTTGAATTTTACTATCGTCAACTTTATAATAAATAGTTAATTTTTCGTAAGAGTTGTAAATAGTGTAATTAGACAGCTAACAGAAATAGTGAATTAGTTAAAAACAAATTTAAGACATAAAATTTGTTTTATTGATTTAATTCATTAGTCGATCTAAGCTAGATCACTACTGAAAACCTGAAAGCACTTGATGGCCATTTCTTCCTATTGTGGGACTCCTCAGCAGTATGCATCCACGACCCCTCACACGGGACTCGAACCCAGGACCTTCAGTATTGCGCGCGAAAAAATTGTGATAATATTTTTGTACACCCATAAGTTTTTCCCAAATAAGACATAATTTTCAGATCTTGTCTTCTCGATTGAAATTTTGAAAATACACGACAAAATCCTGTACACCCACTATGACTTAGCCAGGTATTCAGTTAGAACATTGAACCTGTTATAAACATATTTCAGCCCAGATTGTCAAATCACAACAACATAACATAATAGAATTATCAAGATTAATACCAGAGTATTAGTAGTAGTAATATCACCGGTGTCGAAAGAGTGAATTCTCAGAACAAAGAGTAAATACTACTTTTAAAACTCAGCATTTAAGTATAGTTAAATCAATGCATGTATCTAGATCATTGCAGCTAATTCTAAACCAATCTTACCTAACATCTCTAACCACTGATTGCGCTTATCGCACAGACAGTAATTACGTAGTCTGAACCTACCAAAAGCTAATGACTATATGAACAAACATTATGTTTTGATTTGACTTTCCTTAGTTTATTTATCTGCTCCAAAATTAATATTGATTAGTTTATATTTTCTTTTGAACTTCTTTTATTCAACTAATATTTTATCCAATTCTTGAAGTATAGTTTACACTAAAAATGTTTCCATAGTAAACATGTGCTTTTAATTTGGTCCAATCCAAAACAACCCTATACAGTTAACTTTTACAAAATGATCATATTTGAAGAGAACAGAACCACAGTGAAGTAACTGAAATGTCCATCATTTGTCACAATGACAAAAAAACCCCTAGTTATTTCTCTTCTTTTAGAAAAAGAAAAGAAGAAGAGAGAAGAAGGAGTGAACATTATGACATAAATTCATACAACTTCGTTTATTCGGTTTAACTGACTGATTATATATTTGAACACATGTTTTTATGTGTACACCTATATATTGAAGAAGTTATCTTCATAATAAAGATACAAGTGTAACAATTATCCCCTTATGGATTATTTTCACCTTTCTATTTCATACACACACACACACAACATATCAAACAATAGTTTGAGACCATTCAAATTATTCCAACGTCACAATCGAAATCATTAAATGATTTATATGTAAAGAGTATGTCAAATATCTTTGTATATTCTATTATGCAACTATTGACTGGGATTACAGAATAGTTGTCAAATTTTGATTATTCTAGATGAACAAAATGTAAGAAATGAGAAACAAACAAAAAACCCAGATAAAACCATCTGTATACACTAGTGAGGTAACTATGGTGTGAGAAAATGTATTACGTTGAGAATAGTTATAAACTAAACAGTTAATTGATCAATAGTACCATTAACTGAACGATAGTATTCGATCAAATAATTAAATGCTCTGACAATTTTGAATGAGAATTGTTTGTATTACGAACTGATCATAATTAGATATTAGTTGAGAGCCGAGAAGTACTAGACAATTGTTTCATCTTAATATGGGATTAATCAAAAGTGTACATCCACAACTCAATCTAGTGTTGAATTCAGAGCTTGTAGGTCTCTCAGTGGGTGTTTAACCTTTTGGCTACTAAGTTGATATCTAATTGTTTACATTTCTAAGTTTAACCAATTCGAAGTAATACTCAACTATATTTAAGTACCATAAATGGGTAGCTGCCTCGTCCCCAAGATGGTTAGAATTTAATAGTCAATGTTTCTCATTAGAACTTCAGGAAGTGCCCCTCAAAAATTCGCACCGGTGATCAAGTATCTTGAAGGTTAGAAGGACGATGTGAAATCTGAGAGTTTTGAATGTGATTTCTAATGGAGAAATGGATGCTCATTACTAAAGAGTCCTATACTAGTTCTAAACCTCTCCAGTACTTTCTGTTCTAACCAAGTGCAGTTCAGTATTCTCTAAGGCCCCTTACCCTAACTATATCATTGTGATTGACATATAAACACATTAATGGATGAAAGGAAGAAGCAAATGAAATATGGAGATTGTTTTCATAGGTTGAGAAAATATTGAAAGACCAAATGAGTACATTTCAATAATTATTTCATTCTATTCTAAGACTTTTCAACTTTGAATATGGACGAAAACTACCTTTGAGTCGAAAAACCACTGAATTGATGGGTTATCTTGGAAAGAAATTGTAGTTGATGAATTTCAACTTTCGTGACTGAGGCAGATACTTAAGTAAGCACAGTGCTATATCACGAATCGACTGAATTTAGAAATGTGAAGTAACGCATTCCAACACAATAGTCTACAGCCAACTTTCTAGACTGGAGGCAAAAGTTTCAAACTTCTCTCCCTGTTGGAGTGATAGTTGCGCACTTTGCTAAAGAACCCAAAAATTATACTAAGACAAAACTGTTATACCACTCTCATCGGCTTCTAATGATTTTTCATTGAATGTCAACTTACGATAAATACTATCTTCAAACTAAACTAACCTTTATAAAACACTAAATTTGTCTATTAATTATTATTATGAGTCAGAAATGAAAACTATTGGCTCATTGGTCTAAAGGTTAAGCGTTAGCGCGCATAAATGAAAATCCCGGGTCTGAGTCTCGCCTGCAGGATCGTGTATATGTGTTGCTGAGGAGTCCCATGCTAAGATGGAACAGCTGTTCAAGGCCTCCATGTTTTCGATGGTTGTTTAACTTCGATTGACTCGGGATTTCGATGATTTTCAACGATCTCTACAATCTTATACTTACAGTTACTACTGTCATTGCTACTAGCATTGATCAGTTCGTCTTAGGATATGTGTATCGTGATAACGAGTCCTAAATAGAATGGAATGTATGTCCTGGTTTCTACCATTAGATTTATTCCATCCTTACTAAAACTTTATGATTAGATAAAATTACCAAGTAATTCCTTTTGGGTTGAAAGTATAACAACAGAAACTGACCAGTTCCAGTTCTTAACAACGGCAACGCAAAAATTAAATTCTTACAAATAAATTCATATTCGTTTTAACAAGTTACCATCTAAATGCATTAATGTTTGGAATGATATGTATTTGATTCGAATTTTAAAGTGAATGTCACTGAGGTTTACATAAATCCGGCTGACAACTACCAGAAGGGGTAAGACACATTTCTTGGTCTCCACTGTTGACTACAATTCATTTTCATTAAGTCACTTCTTATTTCTAGTTATAATTGCCTGAATTAAAAAAGTATATATATATATATATTAGATGGGGTATTGTAAAACGCTTGTATTTCACTTTGACTGTATGAATTCAATTGTACTTTCTCCTCGTTTTACCAAGGGATTAACAGTTAGAAAGATATATTAACCATTAATATGCTTTGACTTGAGTTTTCCAGTATTTTGCATTGGGATAGTTTTTTGAAGCATTTTGTAAAACTTCATGAATAATGATTCAGTTAATAAACACTTTTTAGCTAGTTAAATAAAAAATAAAAAAACAAGACAGCAAAATAATTGAAAATTTCGTAACTCAGAGATTTAAGTCTATTACTGTCATCAGTCAAAACAATCAGCTACAACGTAGGACCAGACACATATATGCATCAATCCAAGTTGCCATACCTCATTAGTACAACAAGATGAACACCGAATTCATAGAAGTAGTTAATTCAATGGTGGTAATATATAAAATAAAGATTGTGTATAAGGATATGATACAGGAAGAAAGAATTAGTTCGTAGGAAGAAAGATATGAAGCGATTTTAATCTCTTAGTTTACGGGAAGACAGAGAGTGTATACACCGACACCATTGTGATCGATTCTGAGCCATGTCATTCAGTCTCCAACCATTAGTTACGATAGTCACATGAACCCCAATCAATTAGTCTGTATCTACCACCATGGCTAAGATTAAAAGTTAGTGACTTCAAGGACTGATGATACACTATTTATCATTAAATGTTACATGTTTATAATCTGAAGTGTTATAATATTCGGTTAACTATTTTAAACATTCCTATTTTGATTTATTAGTAAAATCATTAAAAAGAATCACATTCATCATAGAGTTTTCTTCTCATAGTTGATGATAGAATCATAGAAAGAAAGCCTATTTTCATTTAATGTCTATTCATCATCAATTAGATCAGTTCAGATTGACCTGAACTGAACTTCATAATTTATGTTAATCAACATCAAGGTAGTATAGTTAACTATGTAAAGTATTAATTTTATGACCTCAAATCTATAGGGGGAAAAAGAAGAAGAAACTAACTACCTCATGCATAATAATAGTGATAATATGACATTTTGTATGTGCTTTTATCGCCAATAGAAATGTAAAATAGACAATAATAATAATAATAATACAAATAGAAATAGAATTTAATTAAGGGAGAAATCTTGTCAAAATGTTGATGACTTCTACTTGACTCTTAAAATTCTGTGAATATTTCATTGTATTTTATGTATACACCTTTCTTTATTCTTTCAGTTTTTATTCATTTATAGAAATATTCAATATATTGTAAGAATCACGTAGATGACCTAGAATTGTCAAGTAGATGACATTCAATTTCTTGATTGTTGAAACATTGTATACAATTAAAATTTTATTATTCAAATTAAATAGTGTTTGGTCCCAAGTTAGTATGATTATTACGAATCTTACTTACTTAATTACTTACTTACGCCTGTTACTCCTCGTGAAGGAGCATAGGCCGCTCACCGGCATTCTTCACCCAACCCTGTCCTGGGCAATCCTTTCCAGCTCGTTCCAGTTGTTATTCATCCTTTTCATATCTGCTTCTATTTTCCGACGTAATCTGTTCTTTGGCCTTCCTTTTTTCCGTTTCCATTCAGGATTCCAAGTTAGGGCTTGTCTAGTGATGCAGTTTGATGATTTGCATTACGAATCTTATCATGATTATTATTACTGGTAGTAGTAATAGTAATGGTAATAGTAATAGTAGTAGTAAGTAGTTTGTATAGACACTTTCCGCGTTAACTGTCTTAGTAATATTTCATACTTTTACTTCTAATAAAAAAGAATACTCTTATGGATCGTTTTAATAATTACTATTTTGAGATTTTATACTGTTTATCATGAATCAAACACCGTATTTCCTTAATATATTGGTTGAACATTGATAAGAAAGAGGAAAACTGTAAGTTATTGGTCTTTTTTTATTCTGTTTGTATAATAAGTTATTTGGATTTAATTATTAGTCTCTAGTTTCCTATATATCATCAAGTGATCCAGTGGGATAATTTGAAAGGAGTCATATAGCTTGAAGATAGTTATTTAATCACTTTTAAAAAGATTGGGTTAACAGTGGATACTAAAAAAAATGATACTTGTACTAGGGTAGAAAATCATGAACCAATGCATTTCGAACTCAGCGACTGAATGGTTTCATAACTGAGGAGAAATCTGTAGATCTTCTCTTTAAACCTTTACAGAACAAGGGGCGTATGTTACTAAACAGTCTTAAACTCAGTTGAAACACTCGTTTAGTGATAAGTGATTTTCAATATTTCTGATCCAAACGATATCGGTATTTGAAGAATGTAAGTTTCGATCCTCATTAATTCAGTTACTAGCGTTCGTATATGTAAATACAGACTTATGTTTATACTATTAACTCAGTCATTTTAAAGTTGGATTACATAATCATTAGATAATTCTCCTAATATTTTCCGTTTTTTTGGCATAATTAAATGATATGAAATTACGGATAGGTAAGTTTAATTAATGAATATTGTGAATTGACTGAAAATGAGATTGTGAACCATTGGTTGTTGACTAAATTCTTATCAAATCATTTGCCAGTTACAGGTTTCGGTACTTGGATTTGAGGCACACTATACGTATAAGGACTAGTGAAGCTACCGATAAGCTCGAACCGAGATATTTGAAACAGGTTTCAAAAACGTGGCTTAGGGGGTGAGAGTTGAGCACTCAAGACACTGGGCAATTGATCCAACTAAACAATCTCAAAGCTACATGATAATACTGAAACTTGAAAGCTCGATGTTCATTAACTGACACGATTATCGGATGTATACAGTTGAAGAGTCCTAGAACTAAAACAAAACAGCTATTTGTTGGTAATTCATTCCCAACTAACTCCTCCTCTAGTCCTTTGAGCGTTACTGCCGGTTTCAAGTTCGGATAGAGAAGGAGGGTTGACCAAGTGGTTAGCAAAACCATCCCGTAGAAGAAACATTGTTAAGAAACAATTAGCCAGAAAAGTAGTTTAAATCATTTAAACTCTATCCTTGGAGTTGAAGGATCTTCATTCACTTGAGTTGTGACGCCTCTTTTTGAAAGCTTGGATTCTTCGGAAGTCACGAGACCCATGTTCATTCTGATAACCAGTGGAACAACTAATATCGGTACATGGAATGTTCGGACAGAGTGAGAGACCGAGAGTACTGGTCAAATAGCTACATAAATGAGGAGATACAACTTGATAGCCCTCAGAATAAGTGAGACCCATTGGACTCAGATTGGACAGAAAAGATTAGATTCGGCAGAGATGCTGTTGTACTCTGGTCATGAAGAAGATAATGCTTCGCATACATAAGGAGTTACACTGATACTACCCAAAGAAGCACGAAAAGCACAATAAAGATGGGAATCTCATGGGTCCAGAATTTTCAAAGTATTCTTCAGAAGAGTAAGTAAGGGGTTACAGTGAATATTATTGAGTGTTATGCACCTGAAAATAATATCAGTGGAGATGGTAAAGGTCGGTTTTGTGTGAGGCTGCAGACAACATACTATCCTAGGCACTGAAGTCAGGCATAGAAGTAACTGCAAAAATGCTAAAAATTTTCCTCAGTCAGATTTAGGATGAAGAAAAAGTACCAACATACAGGAAAGAATGATACCACATCAAGATACAAAGGAAAGATCTGAGCAAATGTGAGAACTACACAGACACTACACCACTATCAGTCTCAGGCAAGTTTGTAACGAAGTATTGTTGAACCAAACGAAAGATTCAGTAGACAGCCGAATTAAGGACCAACAGACCACCTTTCGTAAAGATGGGTTGTGTACAGACAAGATCGCGATAATACGATCATTGTTGAACAATCAATTGAATGGAACACGTTACTACATCAACTTAAGTAATTAATTAATTAAGTAAGTATATTCACAATGGTTTTTGAATCAATCGTAATTTGTGATATAAATTGTATGATTATCCTAACATTTGAATACTCATCCTAGTATGGAACTGCTCACAAATTCACATCCATGCCCTTGTCAGGGATTATATCTAGGACTTTTTTTACTTATGGCGAGAGTTTTTTAAGATTGCTGAAATTCTAAGAAGTTTACAAAATGCGTGCCGTTTTTTTCCTCTCTTTTTGATCTAGTTTTAATTAATTAATTAATTTATTTGAGGAAGCTTAAATCTTTGCATCAAATTCCGGTATAACACTAAAGAAGATAAAACAATCATGAAATATATAATCTGACTGTTAGAGTCGGACATGACCAAGATGAACGTATGAAAGTTAGAGCTTATTCCAGTAGGCACCCATCATCGTTTAGCGTTTTGTCTTACTGCTAAAAAAATCGATGTTTCTAGTGTCCCACCTAAGTATGTTACTACTGAGCTATTTGGAATATGTTCAATCTCATATAAGACTGAGATATTCACTATGGTTGACGAACTTAGAATCGTTTATGAATTGATAAACAGTGATTGTTACCTACTTTGTTGTTAAACCGAATCATTCTAATTTCATGGTTAATTATCCTGAAGGTGTACTCATCATAAAATGATCTCAGTCTAAACACTAGTGAAAACCAGGGAGTACTTGACATTTGTTTCATCTTAGTGCATGACTTAGCGTGAGATCGCGACTAGTGGAGTTTAGACATATCTGAAGTAGAAAAGTTAATATCATTGCATCGGATGATCGGCTTGCTATATCTGAATTTGAGTGAGGTTAAATATGTACTGTTTGTAGTGACTCAGAGGTACTAATGGTTAAGTGTACCTATAAGAACTGAAGGACCCGGGTTTGATCTTTGACGAGATAGTGGATACACACTGATAAGTCGAATACTAGGATATAACGGTTGTATAGTGCTCCCCCGTTTACAATGGTATCCAAGCTGAAATCAATCCGTGATGAATACAACCTATAAAAGGAATGGATCTTCACGAAACCCCTTAAACTACATTAATTGATTGTTAATTTTATTGTAAAATATTTTTAAATAGATTTTATTATTATCAATTATGTCTATAATGATTCGTTTGAAATAATTAGCTTGCTGAATAAGGTATTTCCATGTTGCCATTTATTTACTGGGAAGAACGCAAGTCACATAATGCTCTTGTACAGAAGATAAGTTAACAAAATAAGCCGATGTAATGAATTGATTATCATAGCGTATTAATTACATCTTCGATTGTAACTTTTACTCTAGTTCAGTGATCCAGTTTCTTATCCATAGTGATTGGATCGAGTAATTTTTGCTGAAATATTTGTTTCTTGAATTTCTATCATGTTAGCAAGGTTGACTGAACGAAAGATCATAAACCTAAGGGCTATAATACAAGTCATACAACTGACTGTAATGATATGTAATAGCTGTGAAATGCTTTTGACTGATAATTAACATTTCCACAATTATTCTTTTTTCATAAATACAAGAATTGGTTAATATCAATACTTCCTTACTGCAATCGAGTTCGAAAGTACTAATACTTAAAAAACTAACTACTACTCGCTAAATTGTAATGAGTTATTATCCCTAAGCAGATATCTAGTGAATTCTACAGTAACACATCCCGTTCAATCTGACTATAAAAAGTAACCCAGATTCTAATTTACTTTTTTTCAGTAGAGCGTCACTCGAGTGCATTTAACTTCACATCAAGACCTTTCTTCATCTACATATTCTATTGCATCTCTAAGGAGATATTTCTATTTACTGTACAGAGAAATAAATTGGTAATTAAACTTTTTAGATTGATATCATGAGTGGATCAATGTTAGAACACAACTGAAAACCTGGATATACTGGACGGTATTTTCGTCCTAGTTTGGACTCCTCAGCAGTGCGCATCCACGATCCCACACTCGGGGCTCTTACTGATGAAGATAAAGTTACAAAAACGAATTAGTATTACTTACTAATTTAATTTTTCAATTCTTTTTTTCATATGTCTTCCTTTTGGTGTTATTTTTCTGTAGTATACTATTCAATTTTTAATATGTTTAAAGATGATTTGATTGCCTATCATTTGTCATACATCATTCTTAGCATATACATTTTCATAATCAAGTGACTTCTGCTTCTATTTGGGTTAAAATTTGAAGGTAGAAACAAATGTCTAACCATATTATGATAATACTCAGTTATCCTTTGATTCAGTCATCGCTCTAGATTGAGTTTGTAGAGATCGTTCAATCCGACCTAATTTGTAAATATTTTCGTGGACATTCTTATCTTTCGCCGTTCTTATTATTCATCGTAAAAAGTTATTTAAATCGTTATGTTAACTTGTTCAAAGACACATAATGCACTGATTGTTGTCTAAATAGTACACGTTCCATTCACCGCGCTCCACATTCTCTCCTTCATTATTATTATTATTAGCTTACCCCATCTTTAATGAAGTTTTTCACATCTATTCACAAATTACTACTTTCATGATTCATCTGGTCTATTTATCTCTATACTATCAGCATCTATCTACTACTACGAAAGTAATAAATTTGTGGATTTATTTTGAATTTGTTTGTGTGTGTAGACAAAAATTACCCATTAATAACCTATTGTGTAACTGTTCCTATCAGTCTCAGGTTATTTATGGAATATTTTTATGTATTGATACATTTTCATAGACTTCGTTATAGATTTTCATCATTCCTTTTTAGTTCATGACAGATTCGTTGAATGAAGTTTTCTGTAATGAATAAACTGTTAGTATGGATGATAGTTTTCACTTAGAAGCAACAGTTGTACTTGTACTTCTCAGCAATCGATCACTTCTTTAGACTAAATTATTTGCATGAACAGATGATCAGACGAAGTCTGAAGATTAACATTTGTATAAATCAATGTTTCATCTAACCGTCTATAGCTGTTTTTCTGTTGATGAGACAGGAAGGTTTTTAAACACTGAATGTATATTACTACTGGTGATTTAGATCATATAGAAATTGATTATTTTGTCTGGTGTCATCAATACACAAACTATTCTTTCCAGTATTCTTTTTTTATCAAATAATTTATTAAATTTCTCTTATTAATAAAAATCACATATTTCACTGACTAAAACAAACACGAGTTTAGTATTGATATACTTACTACTCACATTTTTAATAGTAATGGTTGTAATAATTTGAGCAATAGATGGACTTGTATACGCATGGACAGAAAGTTAGTAAATATCTCCTTCCTACTTTTGGAATCTTTTTAAATAGTTGAAGGCAACTAACAGGAAGCCCTCTTTAACACAAGTTTCGTGATATTTTGGATTTGTCACTAAAGGATATTTGATAATATTGAGGGAACCAATGCTCTCAGATGGACTCAAACAGGTGTCAATTACTGTTGTAGGCAGAGACATAAACACTGAAATATTCAGGAAGTGAATCGGTTTAGATTTTAGATTTTGGTTAAAATACATTGATTAGCGTCAATCATCCAAGTAAATCAAGGGAAGTCAGCAATGGTCTTTTCGACAGAATCATCATAACATTTTCTTGAAATTATTGTGAAGAGTTGATAAATCGTAGAATTGTTTTGAAAGAAAGTTGGAGTGATAAATTCTTAGTTGTCTTCCAGAATGTTAGCATATTTTCACAGTGCGGCTAGAGAGTGCAATCCAGAACACTTGTTTCAGATGCTAACACATTATCCACTCAGCTACTGGGTCCGACAGAGCAAACTGCCAGTTATCCAGGCTCAGTAGTTTTATGAAAAAATGCGTTAGCATTTGGAGTGATTGGTACTAGTCTCTTATCCCAGTGTGAATAACAGTGGGATAGATATATATAACCAGATGACGGGTCCTAAATGAGAAGAAATATACGCTATGAATACCCCTGTTAACTTCAGTAAAAAATCTACAAAGCATTTGTCCCTAATGGGATTATCAAACTTTTTTGGTCAAGAATCACATATATTAACAGCGGATTAATGTAAAGCCTTACAAATGCCTTTTACACTGTTGTCATATTCAACTCGAAACCAGTTTTCGTTCCCAATTTATAACATTTTAACTGAGCTATTTAAAGTGAGACTACTTTTATCCAGTTTCAGTTTAAAGCTTAACAATTTCCTAAATGTGGGATCATGGAACATATTTGAGACCTGAAATAACAAGGATAGTTTTCAATTCATGGATGTACACTATCAACTTTCATCGATTATGAGTGAATTCTGTGGCGTTTATTGAATGTTGTTGTCCATGTCTCCTCTGTATTTAAATTTTTTTCTTGCGTTGGTTTCACTTTAACTTTCCGCACTATCATATGCCCCTAAATTAAACACATCCAGGTTTCTTTCTAGTTAATAAAAAAATTTCAAACATTTCTTTTCAATCAATCAATCATTCTATTTAGACTGATTCTCTTAAGATGGAATGAAATGAAACATACACTATCCAACTTGTAGTTGACCAGGCATTGGGATAATAATGATAATATGTTAACAGGTGGTAAGATTAAATGGATAATACTTCACTCACTGTTATGCTAGTAAAAATGTTTCTGAAAGAAAACGGCTAAGTTATTCCTTCTTCTTCTTCTGCCAGATCTGCCTGTTCTCATACACTAATTTCAACTGGTGTTATAATAAACAAAATTATGAAGGAGACCTTTTGAACAAGGAAATTTTTTTTACTCTTTAACGATTTGCTGCTTTACATCATTTCGAAATTGACAGTTTTAATCTTGTCTTCTACAGAGATTTCAGTAAATCGGTTTAATTGAAAGCAATGGAAAGACAGACAGAATGGGAATAAATAACTAAGATTTAATGTAAACAGAAATCATTATTATTATTGTTATTATTATTATTATTCATGCAATCTCCATTCTATGAACCCAGTTGGTGATCATTCAATGTCTGTTTATATTGGACAATATAGATAAGTGTATATTTTGTGTGATGTGTGTACGTGTCAATACAATGGAGTACAATTAACACATACATATATATAGAATATAATTTTATTCACCATTGTATATAACTGAATGAATATACTGACTGAAATACCCATATCTATCAATTTTAACAATGAATAAAACAGCATGAAACTCAATATGTAATTAATTTCAAATGACTTTTCATTTATTTACAGAATTATACAAACATACATCATTGCAAAAGTATCATCAGTAGTAGATTTGTTCAATTTATTTTGTGATAAACTTTATTATTCTTCTTATTATTATTATCATAACCTTGATTACATCACAAGTTTACATACATTTGTGTTCGATGTTACTTTTTAGTCTCTTTTCCCTCTTCTTTTTTGTTCCTCACTTATTTACAACATTTCATATTCTGTCATCCAGTCACTTACCCACTCGCTCACTCACTCATATATATATATATATATATATACATAAGTAAACAGATACAAAAGAAGTCTATTTCAACTAATATGTGTAAATTTCATCATCTGAATGACAATCCTAATTGTTTTTATTGACTTACCAGTTGGAAGTCTTTCAATTTCTTGATAATTCTCTCTCAATATTATGATGAGGATAGTGATAATAATAATAATAATAATTATTATTATACTACAGATGTTTCTCTTTAAACATACATCTATCTATATATGAAACAATGTTTGTTAAGATAATGTAAAAAGTGTCTTCAAGGTGTTCAATCTGTTTTATTATTCCATTATTCATTTAGATTCATTCCTTTATAATAAACCAACTAGACACAATTAAATCATAAAATTCTATATGCAATACACATAAACAATAGAACTGAATATCGGTGATTAAATCAAAATCAATATTTCATGGATAGTAATAATAATAATGTGTAATAATAATAATCAATGTCTGTTTTGTTTCTGTAACACTGTCAAGTTGAAAATTATGTAATAAAGTTCAATGAAAGAAGAAGAACAAAACTAGTCTTATTTTGATCGTAATCATGTATACAAGTACCATCTATATTTAAAAATGTTAATGAGTGTTAACACTTACAGAAATATACTTAGATAATATTGTAAAATGAATCTGATAACTTTTATTCATATTCTATTATTTTTTTGGTTGAAATCATGAACCGATTGATGTTAGACCACCATTGAAAACCTGGAAGGATTGGACGACCGTTTCGTCCTATTCTGGGACACCTCTGCAGTGTGCATCCACGATCCCGCCAGCGGGATTGGAACCCAGGGCCTACAGTCTCGCGCGCGAACGCTTAACCTACTGTAGTTTTCCAGGAAATTGTTTAGACAAAAAGAAAATTAAAATAAGTAATTTAATAGTTGAATTCATGAGTCAATTAAAGCTAGATCACCATGGGAAACCTGGAAGCATTGGACGGTCATTTCGTCCTAGTATGGGACTATTCAGCAGTCACAATTGATTGATCACTGGGTGGTGATCACTGACATGCTTTCTAGTCCTTATTAGTGCAGATCGGATGCTATCGATCATATTGCAATGTGGCCACCAGTCTAGGTGACTTAACACTGCGGGCACTATGTATTGAGATTTAGATGATGGTTGGAGGTAGTCAACAGGAAACCCTGGACTAGACACTCATGACATTGACCACCACTCAGTGATCAATGAAAGCTGATCAATGGACGTGATATTGCCAAGTTTGAAGTACCCATTATCTATCTATTTTTTTAAAACAGCTGAAGATCATAACTTTTTATGAGATCAGATCAATAACCCAAATTTATCTTCGTGAATATTATACTATTCAACTATTACTTGAAAGTTATTCAGTTAGTATTTTCAATATCCATCAATTTTTTTGTTGTTTCCTTATATGAATGAACTATTCTATCATCTTTTAACTCGGTTTACTCTATGAGTAAAATTTCTTCATTAGAACTGTTGGAATGTTTCCTTTTTGCAACTAATTATTTAGTATGTAAACAGTCATTATTTGGTGTGTCAATTTTATGATGGTAATGGTAACTTGTTATCATGAAATAACTCATGAGTTTGCTTCATTTCCAAGATTATATCTGAATACTGAGTAGAATACAGTCAGCTTTTGAAATTATACAGTATTGGATTCATTGGATGATTGACGTAATAGAAATATTACCAGTAGTCATATTCCTTAAATGATGATCTGAAGCATATAATCATTCATGATGAACACTCGAAGCTTATTTCCGTATTATGGAAACTATGTATCTCAATATTGAAGTTTGAGCAAACACCCTTGTAGAGCAATCAACACATACATAGTTCCAGCTGTACACCCAGAAACCAAAAAGTTACCACTTCAAGTTGACTTTAGTATCCATGTTGATATATGTATATATATATATATATATATATATATATATATATATATATATATATATATATATATATATATATATATATATATATGCTCTTTACCTATGGAGGATCTTGCTGTCAACTAGTTTCATACCTGATGAGGTTCTAGATCCTCACTACTAAAGATGCATTTAGAGCTAAACTCTGTAATTATTTGTAATAATACTTAACAATTGAACTTATAAGTCCATCTAAGCTAGAGCGCCACTGAAAACCTGAAAGCACTGGACAACCGTTTCATCACAGTATGTGACTCCTCAGAAGTGACTTGACATAAAAACAGTGATTACAGCTACCATCATGACCGTTTGTTACGTCTATGAAATGACTGCTACTTGATAATTACTACAACGGAACAGGACTAGTCTACCGACTCAAGGAAGAAAATAAAATACACATCATAACAATCATGGAAAAGTAAATAAGTAAAAATAATAAATACACACGTACATAATACAAAAAATATGTGAATACTACGGTCAATATTGAATGTCATCTATCAGTGTTATGTTATTTCATCAATATTATGATGATTATGTATTGAATTATATATAAAATATAACAGCAGTAGTTAACCAACTCGATACACATATAATATTTTAATGACTTCGTTTTATTAGAAACAATGACAGTAACAAACTGAATTTGGACCACAACTTACGTACATACATACACATAAATTTATCCAACTTTGTACCTTTCCTTCTCCATATTATTATTATTATTATTATTATTATTATTATTACAACATCATATTGCATTTACGATGATTTATGTATATGTTCAACTAATTCTAAGGTCAATGATAAAGTTCATTTTTCAATAAATATTTTACAATTGACAGAATTTCTAAAGAATTTATTTCTATGTTTGAATAACTTTGTATTCACCAGTATGAATATCATTAAACGCACGGCGGGTTTTTTTTTCTCTCTCCCTCCTTTCCTCCCTCTCTCTCACACACACACGTTCACTCGGTCGCTTATGTTGCTAGCTTACTCACTGGTTCACTCACTTGCCTACATACCAATAATACATGTATACATTATCTATTCAACATATCATCTTTATATTAAATTTTTAAAAGGGAAAAAAAACACCAGCAGTGCTTCTATACATTATTGGATACATATTTATGCCCATGTACAACTACATTATGTGGATAGGTGAACATGTAATTGTAACCAACGCATATTATTATTAGTATTGCATCAACACATAATTCTTTTGTGTGCTTTTTTTTATTTTCTTCTGCATAAAAGTGACCGCAAATTTATTATGATTATTACTTTTATTATTTAGAATGTAAATAACTGAAGTAGAAAAAAGTTTTCTTTCTATTGCCTATACGATCACAGAATATTGTATGCATATTTATCCATATACCAGATATGTATATATCCATATTTATATGTGATGATGTGTATAATACATCTTGTCCATAAAACTGATGACATTCCATGGTGATGGCAGCAAAATAAAAAACATTATAGAGTGTTATTGTCAGTGATAAGGAGGATGGTGGTACAGTGAAGAGTGTTGATGGTGGTATACATAGAATGACAACAACAACAACAACAACAACCAAGGAAAAAAAGAAGCAACCATTCGAACACGTGCATCAATTCATTATTAAAAAAATTATGCACCTACACACTTTTAATGTGTACATTTGATTCTCGTAAACAAGAGATGATTATGCCTAATACACTTATTGATAAATGACAAGTGACCTACAAATTGAACGAATTGGATACAAAATTTAAGTATAAAATCAGACAAACCTTGTCTCTCTTTCTCGCTTTATCTATCTGTCTATCTATGGCACCTTCTCTGAGTGTGTGTTGTTATTATAATTATCTTCTCTTGTTTTGTCGTCATGGTTGTTGATGATGGTGTTTTAGTATCAGTCCTCCTTCCTGTTTTCTTTCGTGTAGTATTCCAATAAAAATGAAAAAATAAACTAATGAATCGATCATTTGTAAGTAGACAGAATTATTTCTCTAAATTATGATTAGTTTTCGTTCAAAGGGTAAGTAAATCAGATCAAGGAATTTGTGAAGATGATGAAAACATCATCATCAACACTAGGAGAGGAAGCAGTGAAGGAACAATATTTTTTTCTTTTTGTTCGTTAATTCTGCCCACCTACCCATCTGTCTGTCTATCTAACAAATTATTATTTTATGATCTGTCTGTCTATTTATCATTTTATCCGTTTACCTATATAAATAGGAGGTTGCTATCAGGACTAATCCTATAAAATACATGTATATTTATACAGATATTTTTACACATAACACACACACACACCGAATCAATCACGTCATTAATCCACATCATCATCCTCGTCATTATTTATTCTAAATAAAATCTCTATAATTAATTTAGACAACATAATACTGACCAAATTATTGCATTCTCCTCTCATACACACATACAAACACATACGCTATCTCTCTCTCTCTCTCTTACACTTATTCTTCTTATCTTTCTTTTGTTGTCAGGTTGTTTCTATATTTCATCACCTTGTCTCAGTAGGTATGCAATAAATAGTAACTAGTACATATATATTCATCAACAAATTTGACAGGAAAGTGTATATTTCAACTTAATAATGATAACTAATAAAATACAAGTGTTCCACACATCATATGACATGAGATGACTTCACTTTGAATAAAATCCACAATCAATATTTCTTTATACATTGAATAGCAGTACATTGATGAATTACATATTAGCAAGCTAATTATTTCTAGGTAGTATTATTTAAAACTGAAAAGTATTGGACAACTGTTAAATCACAGTTTGGATCTAGATGGTGGTTGGAGTTAGTCGACAGGAAACCCTGGACTCATGTTTCGTGCTACTTGGCACTCGTTAGCAAGGTGTACCTGTAATCTTGAGGGAACTGGTGCTCCCTGGCGGATTCGATTTCGTGTCATCCAGTTTCCCAGTCGGAGACCTTACCACTGAGTTATCTGCACTAATAATAAAGACTAGATACGCATGATATTGATCGCCACCCAGTGATCAATCAATGGTCATTGTTTGGATCTATTAAACAGTCTAAAATAGCTTAAAAATTATTGAAAATACTTCAGTTAAATAGACTTAGAAAAATTTCGAGGCAGTTTTATAACACTAAATAGTGTTTCATTATCTTTTTCGAACGACTATCGTTTTACTTACCAATTTCTGTCTGTTTTTCAGATAACCCATATCTTTCAGGGTCATATATTCCTGTTTTTGCATACTAACTAACCTTGAAAGGAAAACATTCACACATTCTATCTTCTGTTTAATGGTGAGCATTTAAAAGTAGATTTCTGAATGTTAGAAATCGGTTACAAAATCTATAACTAGGTTTTCGAGGACAACCATGTATCACAATCGTCATTTTGTACTAAACCTGATCTATAAATTGCCATATTCTTACCAATTTTTGAAGAAAAAAAGGTTTAACTATCAGAAATAAATGGTAATGTATTAATTGTTTTACAAACAGAAAGTACTATCAGAAGGGATTTCGTGGAGATTTTTAGAAATTTCACTGATCGAAATCATGAGTCAACTGACGGTGGCGCAACTTCGTGGATCGGTTGAGCTAGACATCAACACCGCTGGATGCTGGCTCAGTGAACTAGTTGGTTAAGCGCTTGGCGCGAGACAGATAGGTCCTTGGTCCGAGTCTCGCGGGGTGCGGGATCGTGGATGAGGAATCCCATACTAGGACGAAACGGCCGTCCAGTGCTTCCAGGTTTTCCATAGTGGTCTAGCTTCAACTGACTCATGATTTCAATCTGTGAAACAGAAATTATGTAAAAAAACCCTGTAAATGATCAGAATATCAGTAAGTGTTAATTATTATCTTTAAAAAGAAACATAAAAAACGGAAAACTGCTCAAACCGATTTTTATCTAACTAGTACTTTTGATAAACTCTAGTAAACTATCTAGAAATTGATGTGTTCATGTATTTTTCCTAGTTTGATCATTGAAATTCAGGCAAGTTGTTAAATTGTTTAGAGAGAATTTCAAGAATTCTTGTTTATATCACTAATCATGATATAATTTTTGGTTTCTTTACTTAAGCAAACTTTAAGGGTAAATTTTTCAATTGTATAACTGTTTTTTTTTTGGAATATTTGTTCTAGATTGAAGACCTATCAATTGATAAGTGTTTATCATTAGTCCATTAGAAAGTTGACATCACTGCCATTCATTTTTGATACTCAATAGAAACTGTTTAATTTATCAAAATTAATTAAACAAGATGACTTACAGTCAACATTATATTCAAACACATACATTTACATTTAGGCGTTACCATACTTCAGTGTTACAAATCAAGTATAATGGGCCACCAATTCCAAAGAACCATTTTGAGGGGAAAAAGTAAATTGTTATAGTAGATGAACTCATCTTGTAATGTCGGTTATTATGTGTGTATGTCCTTATCCTATTCGTCACATGCCTGTGGCTTATTTTTGTGTGACGATAAGTATTGATTAACACTTGACTAAATGGAGTTGACTTACCTAACATCTTCACTGCGCATCGTTTCGCTTCACTCTATTCCATTCACTTCATATACAAAATATATGTATTCAAAAGTCCATTCCCGTTATTTGACTTATTTAATTCCGTTATTGACTAAGGTGATTTATGTCGATGATTATATGCGAGGATAAGCGACATATATATTTCAATAAAAATTATTCATGCGACTTACTTGAAGTCAGATCCCGGGCCACTAAAGTGGAGACTCCATCGACAACATCGTCCGATTTAAATGACGACAAGATAAAGGGCTCCACTATAATCTATTATAATAAGATAAAAATGACTCATTTTCTGGAGAAACAATTTTTTTATAATTTTTGCCCTAAATGTTCCCATGAATTCCCAGAAATTATGAAAATATAAACATTTTAGAAAAAAATCCCCAATTTGTACTTTCTAAAATTATTTTTAAAAAATAGTTTAAGAATAACAGCAATAATCATCACGAACACCATCATTAGTATCAATATCATTTTCAAGGGTCGGCTGCCTGCTTAAATATCTGGGCAACCTGTTCCTGCCATCTAGATATTTCCACAAATTATCTGTTTCTTATTTGTTTTGATACATCAGATACAGATTACGAAAAGGTACAATCAGCGGCATCATGATGGCTGGCAATATGCATTGAAAAGAACGAACATTATTCAGATGTCAATTTCCGAACTGCTAACATATAACTGGCAAACACTCAATATTTATCGTCAGGATCAATCAAGAAATAGGAAAAGGAAACTTGCGCTGAAAATTCTATGTTGTACCAAAAATATAATATTGAATAAAGCTAATAATAATAATAATAAATATGGAAAGGTTTTTTAACTCTTTTTTAAATTTTCGATTAAAACAACTAACGTGCTATTCAAATGAAGAAAAAAAACGGGGTGTTTAAATTAACGACTTATGTTGATATTTCGGTAGCGGTGTTTTCAAACTATCTTCGATTCTAATCTAAAATATGATTTGTGTTCAACCATTATATCTATATCAATAGGTACGCATGTCTGTATTTACCTATGGTTTTACACCCATACACACACACACACACTAGCACACATTCATACATGCGTACATTTATACCCATAACTACTGTATACACTTAGAGAATTGACTTTTTGTCTACTTTTATAAGAAGATACAATGATGATGATAATAATGAAGTGATGAGAATGATAAATAATACCGATTTTAAAATAATATATCGGTTAAGAAGAAATGACAAATATACATATGTATATAATTGTTATTTATTATAATTCATTTACTGTTACCACTACTATCACCACTACTAATATATTTGTCTGTGGAAAGAAGTATGAAAGTATCTTTATCATTAATTTCACTCGTCTCTTTATTCTTTTTCTTTGGCATTTTGTATTTTCAGAAGGTGCACTTGTTGTTGTTATAAGTGTTGTAAGTAAGTTTCCTTTTTTATTATTGAAGTCACTAGATGTTTGGGTCATTGCTATTCTCATCGTTCACATTCACGATTGCGCTTGTTCGATAAATTATCATTTTTCTCTATGAATGTACGTTATTTACATACTCTGACATACTTTATCTGGTTATCTGCTTATTTATCTATCAAACACATACCTATGCATACAATGTCCATTCATATAGTTGTGTATGTATGTATGAATATATACATACAGAGCATGGATTGCTGAGAGTGTATCTCTCGCTCCTGCGTGTTTTCTCTCTCTCATCGTTTATATTTCACCGGACAGTTTTCAATTACATGCGTATTTGTTGCTAGTCTTCCTTAAATTAATCACATGCACACACACACTCATACTCGTAAAGAAATCTTAATTATTCACATATTTACAGTAGCATTATCATGATAATAAATTGATGTGTTGATGCATGGTATGTCAGTTGTAGGTGTAACAAACTAAAGGATGGGCTACATTTTAATCAGTAGTCTATAATAATGATTAGATTAAAGTTTTTTTTAAGGGGGATAACGAATAAAATCTTTTTACCTTCATTTTCCTTATATACACCACCTTATTATGATTCTGCATGTCAATGAATGAAAAACATTCGTGTTGGCGAAGAATAAAATCGAGCAAAAAAATAAATACCTTTTCACTTGTTATAGAAAAAGTTGTATTTTATTTTAGTTACCATGGTAGCTGATCTTTATCGTGCATAAAGGTCCTGTTAATGTCATACTTTAGTACGATTGTTGTTATTATTATTACTTTTAATGGGTTCAAAGAAAAACAGACGACTTCTTGATAATATATTATTGGTAAGTAAGGGGTAAGACAAAACCCAGTACAATAAGAAACGACATGTAAAAAGATATTTGTATGGGGATAAAAAATGGTAATTTACTTGGCAACACATAAGCATATACATATGCACGTGGGCACAACTACAAAGAAATCAGAACACCGCATAGATCTTGACTCGTGTAAGTGTTATTGTTACTGTCGACGGTGATGATGTTGATAATTCTGACTTGGTTGCAGTCATGGACAATGTGTGGTTTTGATGATTGTAAAATGAGATGATCACTTTCATATAACATGAATATATTATTATTATAAAATAATTGTGTTTTATTTTATTCCATTTGATGATGTGATACAAACACAGACTGACAAGAATGTGATTTAAATCTATGAAATAGTAGTAGGTTGGTGTATACACACTGTAGCATTAACATGTTACATATATATATTATTGTCTTGTCAACAGTTACAAGTAGCGGTCAGCTGAAATATATAAAATAAAAATGTCTATAAATTTATTGGGAATGGTTATAATAATAGAAGATGAGTAAACAAGGGCAAGTGTAGCATTAAAAGTTAAGTGTATATATTATATTAGATACATCAAAGAATGTATATTCATATTACATATATGAAGGTGAATCAGAGAAGATGATCAATTGTGAATAGATTTGTTCAACATGACAACATTTATGCACTAAGTAACCCTCTTCTACAGTCACAAACTGTGCATACATACACATAGAGCAATTTCATGTACAAATAAAATGATAGATGTATTCGTGTATGTATAAGAGAGTTAGAGAGTCAGAATTACTTCTAGGAGGAGGGTGGGAGGAGCTGAATAATGTAAAATGAATAAGTGGTCAAGTGTTTAAATAAATAATGATAATTTTATAGAAAGTAAAGTGCTTCTCTTCACTAAATCACCATGATTACAATGACTCAGTAGTACAAATGATGTGGGAAGAGGTGATAATATTAATAGTAATAATTCTGTTGTTAAAAGTGGAATTTACTAGAAAATCAGCGAAACCACTATGAATGTAAAACTGGTAAGTAAAAAAGGTGGGAATAGAATATTTTCTATTTTTGGTTAATTTGACTTTAAATGTGTCGGTTGTAAGATGAGCAAGTAACAAGCAAGAAAAACAGATATATATATATATATATATATATATATATATATATATATATATATATATATATATATATATATTATTGATGGGGTGTAAACAAGCTATTTCTTTACTGAAATCATAAGAGTCGTACTATCACTGCAAACCTGAAAGTACTGCAAAGCCATTTTGTCCTAATATGAGATTCTTCAGTAGTGCGCTCAATCCTGGGCGAGGGACTCGAACTCAAGACCACTTGGTCCCTGCTTAGTGGTCTAAAGGATAATCGTTCGCGTGAAACTGAAGATCCGGGACTTGAGTTCCGCGTGCAGGATCAAGCGTACTGCTGAAGAATCCCATACCAGGACGAAACGGCCGTCTATTGCTTTCAGGTTTTCAGTGGCGGTCTGACATTTATCGGTTCACGATCTTAATAAAACTCAATGATCCTCACAACATTATGCTGAAAATAATTATTTATGACACTTTTTCCAAATGTTTAAATATAATCAAATTTGTAGTCAGGAGAAAATACATTCCATCTGTATAACGTAAAGACTAGTACTGAAGAGATTGTTTTGTCTGTATCTCAAACTAATCAACCAACTTATTATTCAGTATTCTCAAATATTCAGTTGTTCTCAGTCAGTTCATATTATCGGTTCACGATGAAACAATCTCAAAAAGGGATTAACTTTAATGAACCGTCCAGTTATCGCATGATTTCATTTAGAATTGACTGATCACTGGGTAGTGAACAATGTCATAGGTATCAGGGCTTTCTTAGTGAGGATCGAATTCTATTGACTAGGTTGTAATGAGGTCACTAGTCTAGTTGGTTCGACAATACATGCACTATGTGTGGGATGTAAGGTAGTGGATAGAGGTAGTCGATAGGAAACCCTAAATCTAAGTCTCGTGCTGTTTGGCTCTCTTCAGCAAGGTGTACCCTTAGTCTCGAGGGAAATAATGACCCCTGACCGACTCGGTCTCGTGTTACCCAGCTTTACAGTTAAAGTCGTTCCCACTGAGCCATCCGGGCCGCGGTTGCCCTTCTATAGGACTGAGATGCATTTACAGTCTATTGACCACTGGGTAGTTTACACTATTTTATTCTATGGACTGATTTTAGACAATCTGTGGGAAATAAAAAGCCTACCACTACATATCGGGAACCTTACATGGGATCAAACTCGGGACCTTCATGTCTTGGTGTGAATAAACCAATACTCAGAAGCAATTCTCCGTTGAATAACTAAAGAATATAAACCAATACTATTAGGAGTTATATTTATAAACTTTTACTGAGTGATCCGTATTTTAATAATTGAGTTCATGAGTCGATCTAAGCTAGACCACCATTGAGAACCTGGAAGCAGTGGATGGCTATTTCGTTTTAATATGATACTCCTTAGCAGTGCGCATCCACGATCCCGCATGTAGAACTTAAACTCAGGATATTCGATCTCGTACGCGAAAACCGGCTCAGTTGTCTGGAGATCAAGTGTCCGCGAGCGAGAGCAAATATCCTGAGTTCGAGTCCTACATGCATGATCGTGGATGCGCACTGCTAAGGAGTATCATATTAAAACGAAATAGCCATCCACTGCTTCCAGGTTTTCAATGGTGGTCTAGCTTTTATTGACTAATTAATTCAATTATTAAAATTACTACAATCTCCACAAACCCCATTTTGATCATGA
Organism: Schistosoma mattheei; assembly: GCA_944470405.2. Lineage (NCBI taxonomy): Eukaryota > Metazoa > Platyhelminthes > Trematoda > Strigeidida > Schistosomatidae > Schistosoma > Schistosoma mattheei. The sequence goes on from OX103945.1 coordinate 36,637,337, forward strand.
TCTATATTTGTCTATTCTAAAATCTTCTAGAATCAAATATCAGCATAGCTTACTTTAATATTTTATTAAATATCATCAATATGAAGAATATACTGATGGTCAAAACTATTTATATTCCTTTTTACAAGATCATATTCTATGGATAATAAACAAAAGCTTCATTTAATAAATGAAGTTAATTTGAGCTAACTCAAAACAGAATTGTGCAAATAACCGTAGAGTAATTTTGCCTGGAAAAAACTAACTAGAGCTTACACTTTAGTAATCAGTTTTGTATAATAGGGTAATAGTAATACAATCATTAGAGCTTTACAAGTTAAGAATGAAAACCGTTGTATAATGCTTCCTATTTTTAAATGATTCTTTAACTGATGTCAATTCTTACTGGAAATTACTTCAAAATTATATTAGTTTTCTAATTATTTGATTGGAAAAATATACGTCGTACGATCTACATCAGAGTACTGATCGAATTCTATCAGCCAATTTATCTGATGTAACTATAATTTATGGATGAACTAATCACGTATATGATAACAGGTCTTGGATTTTGGTATGAAATTCACTCATTCATTTGAATAAATAGAATTTTGGAATTACAGCTGATGTCAGTTCGTGACAAAAACCCTAAATCTAATTCCTAACCCTAACCTTCAACTGTAAATCATAATTCTAATTCCTCACATAGGTTTTTAACATTCATTTGGTCCTGTTTATGAAGTGTACACTCTCAAGGTCAGTCAAGCGTCATTCAAAGATGGTCTGTAGATAGACTTGAATTTATGTGATACACTAATTAGGATTAATCTGTAAAAGATATTCATAATTTTCTTAGAACTTCTGGTAGATTTCGAATAATGATCAACAGGTTCCATCATCCAGTTTGTTTTTTTTTTTTTTTTCTAAATAACTGACCAGAATTATAGATCCTTTCAATATTGAATGATCATTGTTATTGATTATTTATCATTATTATTCTTTTTTTGGATCATTGTTTCAATAAACTATAATTTAGGTCACTAGATACAACGTTAAAAATAGAAATATTTCATAAAAAGGTTACATTTTACACGTTTTTTTCTTCTATAAATTTATTTATTACTTAATGCACTTGTAAATAATAGAAAGAAGCAGCAGCAACAACAACAACAAAAGATGTAACAAGATATATATTGTAAAAAAAAAGAAAGATTTGAAAATGTCACTATATTAGTAGTTATGGTAAAATAAAATAGAAATTGAAGGGGAAAAGAGAGGGTGAGGGTGAGAGAGAGAGAGAGGGAGAGTGCAAAAGAGAAAAGTATTTAATGTAAGGTTATAGAAAATAAGAATGGAATAAAATGAAAAGAATACCAACAACTCCTTCATAAGTTTCTTCTTCTTCTTCTTCTTCTTAAATTATTTTATGGTTCTTTACGATTGAAAGTGTTCATAGTTTATTATTGTATGTATAAAGTGCTTAAATTGTCATTTTTCTTTAAAATTAATGTCCATATAATTAAACATTGAATTCGATTTTATGTTTAGAATATAAATCATATTGTATACACGTGTATATGTTTGTTTAGTTAGATGATATATTTATATAAAATGAAATAAACTATATTAATTCTATATTATAATCTAATGGACTTATATACGTGTTGATTATTTAAATGAAAACACTACTGAGTAATGATAATAGTAGTAGTGATGTGATGTGGGTTACTTATATTCAAATAAGTAGTATATAGCGTTGGTCAGGCATAGAATGTATTTCAGTAGAAGATGGAGAAGGAAAGAACGGGAAGGGAACGCAATTGGTATAAAAAGACATGGACAATGAAGTCTGAGATGATGGACTGGTATTTGCAAAAGGAACAATGAAGTTTTAGACAATGGATTGATATTTTGCAAATTAAAGATTTACTGTATGGTTCTCAGATTTTAGTGAGACATTCTGTAATTTCGTTCAAGCCAGTCTTTTTCAAAGTAAATGTAATTCTTGATATCTATTGTAAATTACTGAGTGTGTTTCATCCTAAATTTAGATTACTTCATCACTATATCTGCTCAGGAGTGTTTATGATGTGGCATTGGGAATAGACGGTTACTCATACAATCAAAGAAATATGTACTCCAGCTGTTCATGATTTTTAGTCGGCAAGCTAATCATTTCGAAAATACTCGTTTTTGTTGGATCACGGAAGTAAGATGGTGTAACGGAGTAATACTGGCCATTGAAACAGTAAAAGACTGATATGTGTACGACCTAAGGGAAATTGCATAAGCTAATGATAGATGAAGATTTGACTCACCTTCCAAGAACATGACATCTTGTTGATGGTTAATTAATGAGTGTCATACATTACTGAAGGTAGTGAGAATACAAAATGGACTTTAATCAGAAAAATAATACAAATGACTTCTGGATGTCATTTGTAAACGATTATTACACAAAAATAATTCAAGCAAATGTTATGCTAAGTAAATACTATACAAATATTACACTGAAGTAAAATAAATGTAATGGTGATCATCGCTGTCTTAAAGTGATTGCTGACATCCAGTGTTTACCCTATGTTGGTAATCCGAAGATTCGGCAACGCGTATTCGATAATTCATTTAATGTCACCACTTCGAAAAACCGACTACAGTGGATGGGATGTGTACTACAAATGTTATCCCAATGAATTCTACATCGTGCATTATTTGCTGACACTGGAACCAGTTGGAAAAAGCAGAGAAGTGGTTAGTGTATGAAATGCCGTAGTATCAAAGGAATATGTATATTACTGGGATCTGTTGATCCTTCACGACTTCTTTGTTGAAGTCCTAGATACAGTGAAACTCAGTGGCTTGAAGCGTTGTCAGGCATAGCTCCGAGTTGAAGCCGGCTGAGGTCCTGTTGTAACTTCTTTAAGTAAAAGAATCCTTTCTAATTGTATTCTTCTTAGTTTGAACTGCTTTTTCGATTGTCTATTTGTTTCTTTTAATCTCATTCAGTGATTTTTATTCATTTGTTGTTGCATCCTTACTTTAATTATTCTCACCTTCCTTTCTATATTTGTTTCTATTGTGTGGAACATATTTGTTTTGATATTTCTGTGCCAATAGTATTAAAATTACTATAATATCCACAAAAACCTCTTCTGATATTAATCAACATATGCTCACTAATGACTGAATTCAAGAGATTCTAGTGAGTTCTAGTGAGAAGCCGTTACCAGTGGAGTTCAACCAGGTCTGTTGTGAGATATCAGCTCACTGAAGACAATGATGTATGCGTCGCTCAATTTTACGGATTAGCTGAAGTTGGGCATTAACACCTTTGGATGCCGGCTCAGTGGTCTAGTGGTTAAGCGCTCGTGCGCAAGACTGATAGGTCCTCTGCTCGACTCTCGCGAGGCTCGGGATCGTGGGTGCGCGCTGCTGAGGAGCCCCAAAATACAGCGAAACGGCCGTCCAGTGCTCCCAGGTTTTCCATAGTGGTCTAGTTTTAATTGACTAATGATCTCGACTATTAAAATTACTATAATATCCATAAAAATCCCTTCTGATATCAATATTTATGTGTTTTAATAAATAAATATAAGGAATAGGTATCATATATTGACTTAGTATCATACTAAATTAAAATATGATATCACATTTTTTATCCTGTTCTGATTTGGCGGTTAAAGCATTGATCAATTAATCAGTGGGTTATAGTTTCAAGACTTTGTCTGAGCAACTATAAAAGATGTAGTATGCTTCTCATTTCAACAGAATTCTATCTAGTGTCTAAATTAAATGATTTGAAATTCTAATAGAAATTGCTTTAAAGTGTTGGAATTTTTAGGGTGAAATCAACAGAAAAACTTAAATGTGAATATTATTCTCCAAAAGAAAATACATTCAGTTGTAAAAGAGTAGTTGTCACCAAGTTGACAAGGTGATAATCACGCTTTGATTTATACTCAGTGACAATGTATTTCACAGATTGGAACCTATAGAAATTAAAAAATAGTGTATCCAAGATTAATCATAGATTTTTTAAAACTGATTACTGAATCTCAATAGTATATGATTATAGACCATTTTATCGACTGTTTCTGTCTATTGAGAATACAACCTACTTTGATATTTAATTCAACAAACTAACGTTTTGTAGTATATTGAAATAAAAATATTATTAGATTTAGTTGTAAAATTCGAGAAAACACAAAGTTTATGCGATAACCATATAATAAGCGCTTAAACTACGTATTAAAAATATTATCAGTAAGAACGTTTAGGGGTCTAGAGGTTAAGTGTCCGCGCGCGAAACAGAAAGTACTGGGTTCGAATCCCACGTGTGAGATCGTGGATGCGTACTGTTGGGGAGTCCCAAACTGGGACGAAACTGCCGTCCAATACTTCTAGGTTTTCAATGGTGATCTAGCTTTTATTGACTCATAAATCCAGCTATCAACATTACCACAATTTCTACAAATCTCCATTCTAATCAAAACCTTTATTGGTAACTTCTTTTTCATTGATGTCAACTATTTTTATTCTTCTCCCCCCCTCTCCAATAGAATATATGTAGGTTGTTACCAGTCAAACAACAAGTTTTTTTTATCTTTAAAGGTGCCTATTTTTTGATCTGATAGAAACAGTTATAAAATAAATCAAGTCAACTGAATATCACTGAAGATGTTATCAACTTCAACTTGAAGGAAAACAACTAAATGGATGTCACTATCATAGTTACCAAGATTGAAATATAAAATGTTTATGCAACACAATAAGAAGTCAACTTGTGAAATATTCACATTTTTGATAAATAATAAAGAGAAAAGAAACAATGCGAAGCAACTTTTTACAGTTCTTCTTAGAGTAATGGGTGTTTGTTTGCACATGTATATATACATGCATACATATATATAGAGGTAGAGGGGTACTCCTGTAAATGTCCATCTTGTTTATCAAAATTATTTCAGCACATGTTTGTTTTATTTTAAAATCTAATGTTGTGTTGTGTAGTTTTAATTTATAAACCACAACCACACACACATATATACAAAGACCTACATACATACATAACCTACATACATACATATATACACACGTACACACGTACATACATGTGTACATAAAATGAAATAGAAAACCATACAATTTTACACATTATTATTGTTAGTAGTAGAATCTTTAGACAATTCAATGAAGTAGCTGTAAACTATGATAAAAATCTTTTCCTGTTGTTAAACATAAAGAGAGTAGCACAGTGAATGCGTTAAAGTTATTTTTCCATATTCCAAAGGTGTTGTTAAGAGGAGTTTTAAAATCTTGACCGGTGATATATATATATATATATAAATATATATAATATATATATATATATATATATTAATATATATGTTGAAAAGCGAGATGTTTCAGTCTCGTGTGAGGAAATCGAACGTATTTTGTTGATAATTTTCTACTGTGTCACAAGTTATAACTCCTTATCATCGTTGTAAGAATCTCATAGCTAAATGATTAAAGTTTTTAAGATTCTGGGGTTGCTCTGTGTACACTATCAACAGTATCTTAAGAAAACTCAATCGATGATAAACTTTTTCATCAGATTAGTTAGTGATATTTGTCTTAGATTAATTTCGGTTAGTGGCACAGTTGAAAACTATGCAACACATGGCTAATATTCCATCGTAGTATGAGACTTCTCAGCAATGCATATTACAAACTCTTTACTGATCAAACTAACAAATTTCATGTTTCACAACAAACGGTTAGCCTTTAAACCCCTGAGCTGGTCTGTAGTGATTTACATTTTCTCAACACCAGCCAATGCTTGATATGAAGTGACGTTCGTCATAAGTCACTGGTGAAAACCATTTCATACTAGACAATATTTGAACTCTACTGCCCATAAATTTCTACTAGAACTTTAGAAACTCATCTCGAAGCAATTTACATACGTTAGCACCATCATGGTTTGGATGAAATAGCGTCGCTGAGGTTATTTCAATTCATAGTTGACATTCATCATTAGATCGATCATAGTTTGAGTACCAATAATAACTATCAATCTTTGGAAAACTAAATAATCTAGTTCAAGACTCTTCAGAGTATAAATTTAATGAATCTTTAAAACACTTCTTCATCCATATTTTTAAATCTGTTGGTAGTTTATATCTACTAATTAACGATTATTATACAATCTGATTTGAAATTTAATAAATATAGTTTATCAAACTTATATGTGTCGATTGTTTGAATTTTCATATTGAAGCTTACTACTGTCGTTGATAAGTCAATGGGTAGAATCAGACACTACATATGAATTACAATCCACCCCACTGTACAAGTCAGTGGCTAATTGAAAACAATAGCTGAGTGGGTAACGAGGTAGCATTTGAAAGAAATAGTACTGGATTCGAGTTTTGGAGTGGAAATAAACTTTGGAATCCAGGTACATTCATTTGTCGAGTCTTATATAGGATGAAAGATGTGTTCTGAATTCCACAATTAGCCACCATCTATGGTTAATTAGAACTTTAGGTCAATTTATCTAAGAAAAAATACATATAATAATTCGTTTATACCATCATGAAAGAAAAAAAAACTAATTAACTGTTACTTGACCCAATACTTATGTAACAAAAGTACATACATATTCAGAAGTTCATTAAACGAAAAATTATATTTTCTTAAAATAAAATGTAATTATGTGATATGTACTACTTATGTTAGCCTAAGTAGTATATAACACCAATCAGTAATAGAATATTTGACAGCAAAAGGTTGAGAAGATTGAAGAGGACAGAACGGGAACAGAAAGTAATTACAAATGAAGTATTGAATAATGATTTTTCTATTTTATCAAGTAATTCTGTAATTTTATGTTAAATATCATCAGTTGTTCTCACCTGTGTTCTCCTTTACTACAATTATACTGTAACATGACACAATCAATAAACAAACCATCATTTCATTTCAAATTAGGAAGAAATAAACATTGTATAAAATTTCTATTCGATATTAACCTTCGTCAAAAATTGACCAAATAGTTGAACAGTAATTAGGTGCCAAATGCATATGACATTAAATAGTAAATTATTATCATAGAAATCATTTAAGTAACTGAAACTTGAACTCAAAGTATTAACTGTCTACTATTAAATCATTACAAAATATGGAAATAACGAGAAAACTACCCTTTATCACTGAATCAATCGAATTTAAGATGTTGGATTTTAGATTGCGGGTAATTCAAATCGCTGTGATAGATGGTTTGTGCATAGTTAAGAGTGAAGTAAAATGTGACAGCATTTAGCTAAATAAATGATTAAAATAGACAAACGTAGTAAGATTTAATATTAAGGAGTAAATTTGTGCTGTTTTAGAAGTGACTCTGAAATATGATTGATTTCTTGGAAAATAAGAAATAAATAGAATTAAAACGTATATAAACTGTTAACATGATTCATGAACTTTTAAAAGTAACTTAAACACTATAAGTAAAGATGGATGGTGGCTAGCAGTGGAATCCAGGACGTACGTTTCATACTATTTGGGAATCGTCAGCTAGATGCACCTGCATCTCAGAGTTGATATTCACTCTCGAACGCGAATCCAGTATCAAATCTGAGATACAGGTACATCCAGCTGGCGAGTCTTAAATAGTATGAAACTCACGTCCTGAATTCCATTGCCAGCCACTATCCATCTTTATTTATAAAGCTTGTGACTTCAGGCAATATCGAGGCAGTCCGCACAGGATGCATACATGCTAATAAGAGACTGATCAATTGCAGTCCTAAATAACAATTGGAAGATACAAGTAAATAAAACCAAGTGAATATAACTTAAATATTGTTGAGATTTGAAATCGCAGAACTGATTACATTAGTAATCATTCGTTAGTCAACATAGAGTTCTCTCGTCTTAAACATAATTCTTAACTTACATTTCTAATCCTAACTTCTAATCTGAACTCATTTTTTTTTTGTTTTTGGATTTTTATAATAAATTTTTTAATGATTCTTGATTGGTTAGTGAATGGGTAAAATTTTACAAGGTCATTTGTAAAATCACCTACAAAACTATAGCTCTGTTACCATGACTAATCACTTAACATTTTACAAATTTGGTTCTTTTTCTTTCTATCATAGATTTCTAATTTGTTAACTGACATTTAACTTATTATCAAATTACATGATGTCAATATTTTGGTGAATCAATGATAACTTACATCTTCCAACATTGATTTACGTTGATACATTCATTTAATTAATCAGCAATATATATGTAACGGAAAGAGAACGATGAAAATCCCTCTGCAGCTTCTTTGTTGAACAGTATTGTCATTTATTTGTTTTTTTCTCTCTGTCGCGTATTTTAACCTTTGTTCAGATCTCGTTTAACCACACCTTTTGTTCTTCAGTCTTCCACGTCTGAGTCTTTATTATGTGAATTTGATTAAAGACTTATCTTTTGTTACCTGATTTTCTATTGCATGTTGCCGGACTATTGACGGTAAGGTCGTGTTTGACTAAGCTTAAGGTCACGGCGTGATTCAGTGTGTGGCTGTTAACCTTTTGATTGTCTGCCTGGGAGGATTGCTGGAATCCCTGCAGATAGATATTTGATCCCATTTTGTTGGGAATATTTTATTGATTCTCAGGTATCGAACCCTTTGGTATTAACTGTTTCTTTTATTGTTTAGTGCGCTACTTTGCGTTAGAGAAACTTCTGACTGTATAGCACAGACTGTACCATTTGAGGTATTTTGTATTTTTGATATAATTTGTTCTATTTTCTAAATTAGAACCGTTTAAATTGAGCGCAGAGTTTGTGCTTTGATATAATTTAATACGAGCGTCTCAAAAACGCTTTGTGAGCTATACAGAAGAACGTAGTCCGGCCTATTCGAATAAATTTTGGTTTGTCAGTCCGAATATTGGCAGTTCGGTCGTTACAATATTTTTTATAATATCTATTCAACTAAGATTTGGAATTGAATTCTGTAAATCGTTTCGTCTATTCCATCATCTTATGTATCTTCTTAGTTGTATCAGTGAACTATGATATCATAAAATAAATAAGGTATGTGAACATCTCAGATTCACTAGTTTAATAATCAAAATACAAAAAAGTCTTTAGTAGAATTTCAACTAACATTAAGTACAGGAGATTATGACATTGATCGTTTATTAATTATCAGAAGGGGTTTTGTAGAGATTTTAGTAATTTCAATAGTTAAAATCATGAGTCAATTGAATCTAGACCATCATGGAGAACCTGGTAGCACTGGACGGCTGTTTCGTCCTAGTATGGGACTTCTAAATAGTGCGCATCGACGATCCCGCCTCCCGTGAGATTCAAACCCGCTCGTTTGCGAGACTGACAAGTCCTGGGTTAGAGTCTCGCGTGCTCGACCCTGGATGAGCGATATGAACATATTATCTTAGTTAAAATTATTTTATTTAAATTTTCATATAAACTACCAGTATCACTGATACACATATGTATATGATATATCATCTGAAAAGTAAAATTATATAAATGGATACTACATTAATTTAATATTCACATACTTGTCAGTCACTTACAGAAAACGTGAATCAGTGTGCATTGAATATATATATATATTCCAACTCCGTTGAGAATTTCAAAGTCTTTTATTCGCTTGAAAAAAATCATTCCATTAATAGGTTTGAACAATAATATCATTAAAACAAGTTTTAATTTGATAACTACAACACCAGAGACATATAACCTTACAATATAGTTGTCAATATAGTCGTATCTATCCATTTAATATATACACTTAATTAAGCACTTAAAAATAAAGTATAAATATTGTTGATCAGTAATTTTAATCGTATAACCATATTGATATACAGAATATTATTCCTGAATAAAAGAAAGAAAGAAAAAAAAAATTAGAAGATACATTCAGAATACATTTAGAATAGTAAGTAATATTAACGTGTTGTTTGTTTTATTGAAGTGAACAAGTTGTATCTCTATTGAGCGCAATTTTCTTCTTCTTCTTCTTCTTCTTTAATAAACAAGAAAATTTCAATTTAAATAACAGATGTATACCTTTGATACAATTTAAATCAAACTGTTAGTTGTTTAGATTTTTTTTAAAAAAAGGAGGGAAGAAAAGAAACAACAACAAAAAGAGAAAGGATACAATTATGAATCCTTTCAGTAGTTAATTTATACAACTGTGGATTCACTTTTGTTGATAGTCTTGGGTGACTGTGTCTATTTAACTAAGTACAGATACACACATAACATATCAAGGATAAAACAACAACTGATATATATATGTATATATATATATATATATGTATCTGTGTTGTTTGAATCACAACAATAATGAAATTGACAAGTAGTAAATGACTAATTAGAATGATTTGATTAATTTCCAATTTTTATTTCTCACCTTTTCTTTTCTTCCAAGGATTGTTTAGTGTTTTGAAAATTCTTAATTCTCTTACTACTTTACCTGTTAATTTATTCTCTCATAATATTCAAACAAAATCTATATGTAGAAATAAAAACAAGGTTCGTTTTAAACTAATTAAAATATTTAAAAGGATAGATAAAATGAACTAGATAAAAGTGAATATTTTAATTAAAGATGATGAAAAAAGTGACAAAATGTCGTTGATGTAAATGAACTACTTATAAGTAGTTTGTATAATAAGACTGAAGATAATTACCAACTTAGATTGATTTAACAAAAAGACTAACTAAGGATTAAGTGATTTATTTAAATCGTAATTTCTAACTGTTCATAGATGGAAAATTTAATATTTACAAGATATAGGCACTGAAAGCTCTTCATATCATGGTATACACATCTCAATATCAGATGTGCTTTGTGGATATCATAGTAATTTCAATGGTTAAGATCATGAGTCAGTTGAAGCTAGATCACCATGGAAAACCTGGAAGCACTGGACGGCCGTTTCGTCCTATTGTGGGACTCCTCAGCAGTGCGCATTCACGACCTCGCCCCCCACGAGATCCGAACCCAGGACCTACTGGTTTCGCGCGCGAGCACCCAACCACTAGACCACTGAGCCAGCATCCAACGGTGTTAATGTCTATCTTCAACTAATCCACGAAATTGAGCGACACATCCACCATTGTCTTCAGTAAGTTACTATCTCACAACAGACCTGGTTGAACTCCAATATATTCATTATATTTGTATCGAAATGTTGAGATTTTCAATTTCACTCTATCCTGTAAATAACTTGATCATCAGTAAATTTTATCGGTTATCGAACAAATTTATTTTCAGTTTACTCGACCTTATTATATTACAATCATGTATATATATATATTTTAGAAATTCTATCTTAAATGATTTCACTGTTGTTATGTTAGTCAATGGTCTACTGTTCAATATACTATTATCAACAGTTTTCAATTGTGAAACATCCATTGAAAATGTGACATGTGATTTAATGAATTAGCTCAATCAGTTTATTACACATGAGTTGAATCAGTACACTGATCACTTTTCATCAATCTGGTACAATTTTATCACTAATAGAATAGATTCATGTCTAATATAATATTATCCATTATTCACCAAGCTAGATGATTTAACTGAATTGATTTTATCGTCATTCTGTGTTTACTTCATGTATATTTCGTACATGAAATATTCTTCTATCACTGAAATACACACAGTTGGTGAATGATATAATCTGTTATTTTTATGATTTCCATTAACAATCAGATATGATATATAAGTACAACTAACTTGTTCAATATTATTGTTGATTTGTACATAACACATTTAATTAATTAGGCTATCAGGATTTGTTGTTCAGTTCATTGTTAATATTACAGAAACAATTTTTTTCAAAGAACAGAAGTAGATTTATTTAATATTACAGTTGAAAGTTCTCATCATCAGTTATACAATATTATGGCAAATTTGATTGACATATATTCCAATTACAACTATTCAAAGCAAGCATGTTTACATTTCACTTAGTATTGTTTACTTGAATCTTTCTATTGATGTTTAGTAGTGCGATTGATCAGTCTCTTCTTGGCATATGTGCATACTGTGTGTATTGCTTTAATTCACAAGCATTATAAGCAAAGATTGATAGTGATTAGCAATGGAATCCAGAACGCGCATTTCGTCCTATTTGGGACTCGCCAGCTGGATGCACCTGTATCTCAGATTTGATACTAGGTTCGAGTCCCGGAGTGAACATCAAATTGAGTATTTAATGTATGGTTCTCAGATTTTAGTGAAATATTCTGTTATTTCGTGTTCAGATACATTCGGTTGTCCTCACTAATGTTCTTGCTCACTACAATAATAATAGTAATAATAACGATAGTATTTCGTAAAGTGAAATATTGATTTTTATTGAATTGAATGCTTTCACAATGATTTTCGACAAAATTATCTGTATAAACATGTTAGACTTCAATTTACTATCAATGCAGTGGTAAAAATTAAAGAACAACACTATAAACTGGATAATGTGAAATGTATAGGAAAAATCTTTCACAAATACAACTATCATTGAATTGATATTCGACATAATATGGTCATTTCAAAGGACTTTAAATGCAATCAATAAATAACGAGCATCATATTGACTTTTGAAACGTTTCGTCATGAACTGATTGGATATCTATTTCATTGGATTATAGGACTCCTAAGCATTGCGTATCCACGACTAGGTCAGAGGTCGAGATTTAGACCGTCTGGGTTCACTGAACTTTTAATCTCCAGATCATTGGGTTCGGATCTGATGATTTATATCTCTATTTTCTGTCAATCCGTAGATTTCTCATTAACATCATTCATTGTGATTGATGAGATATTTCTCACGCCCGTTGTGATATTCACTTTTTTGAAGGAACAATTAAATAACTTAGTAAATTAACTAAATTTATTGATCGTGACAGTTGAACATTATGAGGTTGGTAATTTTATTCATAAAATAATTTATTGATTAATCCATGGGAAGAGCTATTCAGTTTAGTTTATTCGAAATCTGACCATTAATCATTGTGAATAAAATTTATGAAAGTAGTACTTTCACATATGATGATGATGCTGAGGAGTCTGATACTAGAACGAAGCAGCCATTCAGTGCCTCCAGGTTTTCAATGGCAGTCTGACATGACGTGATTTCAATCAAAGCTCAACAATCTTCACAACCCCGTACTGAAAACAAATATTCATCTGATGTCATTGAGTTGCTTCTTTTTTTACAATAATAAATAGTGCAATCATTATGATGAATTAACGATTAAATTTTGCTTGATCAAATCACATCACATTGTAGTTTTACAGAAAGGTATCAACTTAGTTCAAATAACCATTCGAAACAGATATTTGTTTAGTTTCTTAATTATATCCATCTATAACTACACAAGAGGTAGAAGCTAGGAACCTTAGGTAATTGCTTTCTCATTAGGCTACTGAGTTAGCATCTTGAATGGTTTAGATTTCTAACTTCAGTCAGCTGACGAAATTGCATAATTATCGTTCACTGCCACTGATATTTAATGTAAATTAATAAGAATTTATTATTGTTTTATCTGTTAACTCTTATACAGATCATGATAACAGGGTCATACTGGTTAATACACATTCCTGTGGTAAATCGATATCTAAAAAGATTGTATTCATCTAGATGACTTGATAATAAGTATTCAACCAATTCAATGTCATACTTATACAGAGTTACAGAGACTATAAATGACCACACGAAGAATTCAGAATGAAGTTGATTTGTAATTGCATGAATTAGGGTCGTTAACAAATAAACATTAATTTTCGGATTGAGTAACCAACTAAGAAATGTATTCAATTCATAAACACTAACAGAAACAACTATACAGTTAAAATAAAATTCCATTTGTAAAAATCTCAATAAATGAAATTAACCAGTTTCATCATTTCACTCACAGTTATTTAATTCTTTAGTCTCTCAACTCATTACAATTACAATTTTACTTTTTAATATGAATTATACATTTGATGGGTAGTCTATGCTCCTCTACGAGGAGTAACAGGCTTAATTAAATATTAACCATACATTCAGCTTTTGACTATTTATGAAACTATTCGTTCAGTATTAAACAAAAGTTATTACAAAATCAGTACACTTTGAAATTTCAATATTAATTTGATCAATGTTCTTATTGCATAATAAGGAGTATATGGACTTCAAGATGATTTTGAGAGCCTATTATGTTTTACAGTATAGTAGAGTTGAATCTATTAAGGTTCTTTAAATACTTCGTCAGTATTATTATTATTATAAGCTTTATTCAATATTATATTTTTGGTACAATATAGAATTCTCAGCACTAAGTATTTCAACAAGTTTCCGTTTCTTACTTCTTGGTCTATCCTAACGATAAATATTGAGTGATCGCCAGTTAGATGTTAGCAGTTCACTAAATGAACATCTGAATAATGTGCATTCTTTCCGTTGTATATTGCCAGCAACCACATTGCCTCTTATTGAGTTTTTTGTAACTTTGACAACGAAAGGTTGTACACTTTTCAGAAACGCAGCATAATAGGTTATGCGATTAATAAACATAATGATGTAATAAAACAAAGAAAAATAGATAACTTGTTGAAATATCTAGATGGCAGGAACAGGTAGCCCAGATACTTAAGCAGGCCGCCTATTAAAGTATTAAAGTATCATGTTTAATTTTTCTCATAGATAGAAAAGATCAAGTATACACTTATTATTACATTAATAAGTTAATGTTAGATTAGAACAAGTGCATATTTTGTTAGGTATTTCATTTTTTATTTATTTGCCATTAATCATCAATAGTGTATACTCACAACCTAAAAACACTGATTTAATCCTTTTTATCTTCTATAGAACACTACATATTTAAACTAATAAGGTGAAATCTGATCGTTTGAATGATCAATTTATGATTCATCTCATGTATCTCACATTCAATTTTGGAATGACACCCTAGGAAATCTTTACAGAACTATTTGACTTAAATATTAACTAGTAGTAAACTAGATGGTTCGTTAAGAACATGGTATCATGAGAGAAATTTTCCATAATTAAATGAAAGGATGATTTTCGAAAGGTTAAGAAAAGAAAGAATATAAATAGCATCAAATGAAAATGATACTTGAATCTCATTCAAATCACGATAGGAATAATAAATTCTCTAAAAGTAGGAAGAAATTCTTGACTTGGGTTATACAATAAGGTAAAATACTGACAATGAGTGAATTACTTCTAGGTATAAATTGTAAGTTTTTATTTAGAATAATTGTAACATTTTGTAGTAAAATTGAATTGAATTTTCACTTCTGAGAAAGTGACAGTCATACTATGTCACAGTACGAAGCTAAAATCATATACAATTCGTATAGCCATTTAGGAATTGTATGTATAAGATTTATCAGTTTAATTTAGAGTTATTTAAAAGAAGTGAATTACTTTGAACTATAAATATTGAAATAGTTGAGATCATGATTCAATTGAAGCTAGACTACCATGAAAAACCTTGAAGCATTGGACGGCTGCTTCGTCCTATTATGGGACTATCCAAGAGTACGCATCCACGATCCCGCATCGAGAGATTTGAACCCAAGACCTATCGTGGATGTGCACTGCTGAGGAGTCCCATAATAGGACGAAACGACCGTTCAATACATCCAGGTTTCCCATGGTGACCTAGCTTCAATTGGCTCATGATCTCAACTATTAAAATTACTATAATATCCACAAAACCCTTTCTGTTATTAATTTCCACTTAAGACAAGTATATTGGCTTGCAATATAAAAGAAAATAGGATTAATATTCTATTTTATCCTGACAAGATAAAATCGAATATTGAATTGTTCTTCTTTACCGGTGTCAAATAGATAAATATTTCGTTTTAGGTGGAGTAAAATGACTAAGAGAGTTTGATAAGAGTGTGCAAGTGAACGAAACAGCAAGCGAGATAGTTAGATAGATAGATAAATAGAGAATTATGAAGAAAAGAAGTAAACGAAAGAAAGAAAGAAAAGACATCAAATGGTCTCGCATCCAACACATTCTGAAAAATTTATCATTTTACTCATTCTTAAATTTAGGTCCATAGATTTATTATCATGTTAGGGTATTAAAGGTTTGTTTATTTTTAAATGAATTAACTAACATACTTGTAAATAACAATCATAATAAGGGCTAAGAGAATAAAAAAAAGTTATATAACAACTGTAGGATTGAAATAATTAACGGAGTTTGTTCTGCGGTGAAAAAAGGGCACACACACCCACACACCCACACACACACTTACACATGCACACAAAGAAGATGAGAACATAATAAACAGCCAAGTAATCTATTAACTATTCTACTGTTTCGGTATAAATCTTTCTTTTAATTTCACTGTATAATTTTACCATATTTTACTTATAATAGATAGTGTTATTCAAATGTATATTCATATAGAAAATTATTCATTTTAATGATTGTCAAGGGATTCAAGAATATTTCATTTTACTTTCTTTTTTTTATGTCTGTTTAATATAAATGATAACTTAGTTATAAATGTTCATTTCATTTTTTACACAAAGTGAATATTATTGGAAGGTTGTCAAATATTGAGATTAAAACGAGGGAATAAATATGAATTCGAGATGAAGAAGGAAGAAAAAGAAAAGAAAAGAAAGAGAAAAGATCAGTTCATTATGTAACTTTTAATGTTTAGTGGGATAGATAAAGGTATTTTTTTTGAAAGAAATATGACAATAATAAATAGGATAGAATTATATTAAATGGATTATATATTTTGATGGTTAATCTCTTCTAGTTTCTGTACAAAATAGAACCTTAAAAACTAACTCATGTACTAGATGATTCTGATAATATAAATACAGTGTATCGGTAATATTGTTTAACTGAAATACTAAACGATATAAACATAAATATCATACAAAAATTGTTAGTTTTTTTTAAAATTATTACGTCTGTAATTACCAATTAATATGGAATTACCGTAGGGGGTTTTGTGGAGATTTTAGAAATTTCACTGATTGAAATCATGAGTCAATTGAAGCTAGACTACCATGGACAACCTGAAAGCACTGAACGGCCATTTCGTCCCAATATGGGACACACCGGCAGTGCGCATCCACTATCCCACACCCGCGAGATTTGAACCCAGAACCTATCGTGGATGCGCACTGCTGAGGAGTCCCCTACTAGGACGAAATGGCCATCCAGTGCTCCCAGGTTGTCCATGGTTGTCTAGCTTCAATTGACTTATGATTTTAATCAGTAATATTAAATTGCTATAACTTATAGCCTGTGTGCCCTGTTAATGTATAACGTAATGGTACCGCCGATTAGAGAACAGTTAATTATCCATTTGACCAATGATGCATAAGACACGTACAAGCAGCTTAGAGTCCTTATTGGTCCTGCCTCCCGCCTAACCAAGTCAGTTAAGTCCAGGACACAAATCTCAGCCTCTGTGATATGAATCGTTTATTTCGAACGTACTCGGTTTATACACCAACCAGACAGACAACATCTTACCAATAAAATAGGAAACAACATTTATACAAGATTTGGCCAAATGTGGCTGTGAATGTGGGAGGTTGTAATTAATAGACAGGGGATAATTCAAGAATGGTAAAACGTATAATAATGGTTCATAGGTCAAAATAAAGCTTATAATAAGAGGAATATGAATGTGAATAGTTTAGTTATTTAAAAATTGTACGATAAAATATACGCATAGTATTGGTTCATACATGGATCCCAAAAGTTACCATTCATTATGCTTATCGGGACATAACAGAAATAAACTATAAAATAATGGTAAATTCCTTGCTTTGTTGTTGTTGTTGTTGTTGTTGATGATGATGATGGTGATGATGATGATGATGATGATGATGAGAACAAACGACTTGATTGATAAATCAAGTGTGCATAAGGAGCTATAGATATTTCCTATTGTTTCCTAACATCCATCGTTATAACTGTCCTATCAGAGTTGGTGGGGGGGGGGCAAAATCAAAGATGAGACCTGACTGACCATCCACTCTGCATGAACCAATGTAGATCGGGGTAATTACCCACTCTATCTTAATTTTGATTGACAAGAGAAGAAAGGTTAACTTTGGATTGAGAGCATGGTTGAGGCGCAGGAAAAAAAATATTTTTGCTACCTGAAAAAACTGTGTGGAAGAGCCCATAATTTCTGGAAGGGACAGGTTAGAGAGTAGGACATAAATTGTTTCCTAATCAGTGTACAGGGGTTGACACTAAAACTGCTTGTGGTATAAGCATAAAGTGTGCACATCATCTATAACGACTTATTTTTATACCGATTTTAAAACCTGATGTTCATTCAGTGACTGAAGTCGCTGGGTTATGGCGTGAGGTGGTCGCATCTATATTTATATATATTATATGGAGTGTATGTGTCTCAGCCTACAAGTTCTATATGTGCATGTAACGTATACTTACAAGAGGAAATTTATATGCCTATTTGCACTCATGGGATGAGTGAACTTTTCTACGCATTCTGTGATGGCATACAACGCATACTAGCTACCGTGCCAACCTGTCTATATGTCTCTCACTGGAATGTATGCATTTCTGGTATAGTCATTTGAATATATGGTTGTGTAGCATACTTGGGAGAGAGTTCCACTTTATTCACTGGTGAACTCATTAACAACTCATCATAAAAACTCTGCATAAAAGTTTCCGAAAATGATGAAAAATTGTAGACAGTAACATGTCCGTCTGCACTACAAGTGTAGTGAACAACGAGTCCACCCAGACTACCGATATCATAGTCCTTAAATACACCTACAAACCTCAAAGTGAACCTTAATAAGCCTTTTTACCTTGCTTCCTCTAGTGGCCATTCTCACTCTCTTAGCAAGGCTCTTCTGTTTTTTAGAAGGGCTAACAGGCTTCTTCTATTATGTTGGGCGGGAATAACTAACTAATAGTTTCGGAGTTAGTTACTTGGTCCAATTTCTAAACACGAACCTTTGTGGTTAAACAAATAACAGAGAAAGGAAATTAAGATTGATCTATATATATGCATAATTAGCAAGAAATATTAAGAATATATTTGTGTGATCTTTGTAGCTATAAATTGAACCACATGGAACTTAAAGATTTCACGTTCTATGAGTCTACCAGCTTATTGTTTGAATTATCAAATTTAAAACTTCCGTGTTAATATTCAGTCATAACACCTAGCCATTTGAATATATCATGGATAATAAACATTAAGAAACAACTTTCATATTGTTCAATACTTTGTATATTTCAATCTTTCAAAAAGAAGAAAGCCACTAAGTAAAAATTCCTTGTTTGGAAAGAACGTAGAAAGTCAAGAACTAGATGAATTTCTGTTGCGGATTCTAACTAGTTGCAGAGCTATCGACAAAATAAAGATCAGTGCATAAACTAGTTTATTCTAGCATGATATCTCTTGACTGATTTAACCAACGACAGAATCCAGAGTCAGCAAGTCCAGGGTTAAGTTCTTTAAGCTGTGTTTATTCTCAACATTTTCAATAATCACTAGGTCCTTAACACGACTGGTCATTTATTGGGTTAGTGTTAAATACTAGGGTGTGGTTATCATTAAGTACTTTATCTCGGGTGGCCGGAGTTGGCCATAACTTTCTACTATATGTTCAAAATAGCTTAGTTCCAGAGGTTTGATAAAAAGCAAAAAAAATTGTAAAAATTGGGGCTTGAAATTAAATCCTCAACGAAAATCACACACTTAAGTAGCACTCATCTACCAAACGAACGGAAAATTACTAAAGGAGATGGTTACCTAGTAAATATTGAAAACGTTGACCTCAACTATCGTTAACCCTCAAACTACTGATTTGTATTCATGAACTATGGGAAATTCACCTAGTGGTTTATGCTTAGCACTTCAGAAGTCTGTGAGACCCTTGAGAAGCCTCTCATTGTAATAATAAAACTGTCCAATATCCCCTGATTTTGAATGTTGCCCCATTCAACTAATAAAAACTATTTTTAAAATTAAATAAATCCCAGTTAAACTGATGTAGCAAGCAGTAGTATTACGATTGGGATTTTAGTAAAAAGCACAGGCAAGTTAGAAATTTAACAGACGTAATAGCGACAAACAAATTCCAGTCATTTTCATCATAACTGTCTGTTTTCACTTTATCAACAGTCTTACTTCATTTATCTCATTTTTTATTTATTGCTTTATACTACCTACTAATATTCAGTAAACAGTTACATTTCTAATAATTGTTGAAGCTATAATATCGCGTATTATTTTGAACTACTTACATAAACCAGTAAAATTTGCCGTATTTATTATTGTAATTAAATCCTCTCAACCTTCATAATGGTCACTTCCAGTTTTTGTATAGTCCTTGAGTTTTGGTTTTAGCGCAAAAGTTTCCTTTTCTGTGAGCTCTTAGTTCCCACTGTTATTGTTGTTAATCATTAGTTGTCAGTCATGTAATGATGAGTTCTCGGCAACCATTAACATGCACTGATGGTCACAGTGGGTTTGTACCCCCAACTAGAGGCGATATTAAACTCGATCTACTATTTAGTAGAGATGTTATCTCACTATCTGTAAAAGTATATGATGAATTTGAAAACAGTGACCATAAGATAGTAGTTTGCGCTCTCCCTATCTATCCCTCTTATAACCGACCCATTTAAAAAACCTGTCAATATAGAGACTATAAGCATGCTGACTGGGACCTCCTGGATTCACTGATTAAACTTTCAGACTGGGACAAATTTTTTCATGTAATAGTCTCATGGATGCTATCGACGAATTCTATCTGATGGTTAACTCTTGTTTAAATTCCTGTGTACCTCTTAAAACGTACAGGTTTAGTAAACCTTACGAATTATATATACCAGCTAAATATCGTAATAATATATATATATATAATAGAACCGTCCTCTGGATAAATTATTGTTTTTAACCTCGATATCACATACATCTCAGTCGTATTGTTAGCCACTTCTATAAAATTAGCAGTCTGGTACTAGTTGTAAATCAGAATTCAATTCACGCTACTCTTCAGATCCAGTATTTAGACATAATCAAATTCCTGTTTTTCAAGTCGGAAATATTTCAAGAAAGGAAGAATGAGACGATGGGAATCACCTGCAGTCGAACAAGAGCAGAGAATATTAAGGCAAAAACTGAATGTACTGAAGCAAAAAAGCAAGTGAAGAGGAACATTAGAGCCGACAAGTAGAAATACGTGAAAGAGCTAGCAACGACAGCGAAAAAAATCTGCAACAGAAGGAAATGTCAAACAAATATATGACACGACGAAGAAACTAGTAGGGAAATATAGTAAACCAGAGAGACCAGTCAAAGACAAAGAAGGCAAGCCAACCACTAAGATTCAAGACCAGAGGAACAGATGGGTGGAACACTTCTTACCAACTATCATACGCACGAATATGTCTCGTACGAAATCAACTTGATTGGAATAATATGGTACTAATGTGGTCAGATCTGCTTGATTCATATGGAATATCCTGCTTTATTCCTTTGTATTATTTAAACTTATGTTAATTTAATTTGATTGCTTATTCATTTTCTGAAGAAATGAAGTACACTAAGGCCCGAAGCGTTAGAAAACAAGCATTTTATTTATTAGGATATTACAACTACATTATTTTATTGTCGTAATCAATCAGTATTTGTTTATAACAGTTAATATAGACGGTTTAATAATGGAATATTACTTGCTGTTTAAGTTCGGTCAATAAAATGAGTCATATTATAGTATAGGTGAAGTATCAGATATATGAAGGAATATTAGTGTACAGGTACATTATAAACAACACTAGTAATCCAATTTAATCAGATTACCATAGGAATGTATTATAAGTTTATCTTAAGGATCTTTACATATAAAAGTGTGTTTAAATGTCTCGTTGTTGAGAAATTTTGTATAATCCTCTTTAATATTCATTTTGTCAATGTTTGGACGTTCCCGTTGGTATTAAAGAGGGAGCTTCGATTAATTTCCATTGGAAACTGTACATTAAGAGCAAATTACCTCAACATCGCCATTAAGTTAAAACGATCTAAGTAGAGATAGATGTTAGTAAATAGTGTGATCCAGAGGGTGGGTTTCGTCCTATTTAGGACGCTTCATCTGAATGTTTTAACATTTAAGCAAATCATTATATTTTTGATGAAAATTTAGTTCAGTACAGTATTCTATTACGTATAATATCCTCTTTTCCTACTCATGAGGTGGTCCTTACAATAAACGGCCACTTAAGTGGTGTTGAACTAATATACTTTGAGGATATATATATATATATATATATATATATATATATCATACATTCGAGTTAAATCTTGTCAACATGAGTATGCCAATCGGTGACAAATGCAAACAATTGTGGAATTATCAATAAATTCACAATATCATACTACATAAATGAATTGCATGACTTCCATAATTCAATTATGTTTACTTTATTATTATTATTATTATTACTAGTAGTAGTAGTAGTAGTAGTAGTAGTAGTAGTAGTAGTAGTAGTAGTAGTAGTAGTAGTAGTAGTAGTAGTAGTAGTAGTAGTATTAATGGCTTTATTCAGTATTATATTTTGACACAATATAGAATTCTCAACACAGGATATTTCAACAAGTTACTTACGCAAAAATAAACAGTAACAAAGACAAAAAAGGGGAAGAAAAGATTTTTAAAAAATCTGAAAAACTGTACAACTTTCCAAATTAGAGACATGTTAAGAATGCAGGTTAGTGACTAGGTTCACAATAACAACCTGTTCGTCACAGAGTATATTTGCTATGTAAGGTATTAGAGAACTTTTATACTTTTGCTTGCGTGCATGGACTTTAATGTAATTACGTCTCGTTCTACAAGAAGATATACAAGGGGAAAGATAAAAGTGAAGGAGATGGTTAATATCTGTAAAATAACACCTGCCAGGAGTTTGCATGATTTTAGATGTCAATCCACAACCATATTAATTATGACCTTGAAAGATTGATCACACACCCTGATAACTGCCTTTAGCACTCTCCGCAATACAGCAAAGTCTTTTCTCGAAATCCCGGGAAAGAATAATGGAGAACAGTAAGTAATAATAGGTAATATGCAAGAATTGACAAATTGTAAGAGTAAATGACGAGTAATCCCCAGAGCATGCAATCTCCTTATGTAGTAAGTCAGACAGAAAACCTTCTTCGAGAACAATAAAACGTGGAAAGACCAAGAGAGATCAGAGGAAAAGGTGACACCAAGATAATTGACCTTCGACACTGTGTTTATCAAAGAGTTTCCAATGGTACAAGCATTATGGGATGTCAAAATGGTGTTTCTTTTAATTATAGGTGTTATTTTATAACTAATCATAGAGTATTGTGGATGTGATGAAATTCAGAGAACCAACTTTAACTTAGAATTAAAGTTAAGAATTAGCAAAAGTTATAATTATTGGTCAGAATTATGATACATTTCAAATAATACTCACAAAATACCGAAGTCTAGTTATTACTTACTTTGTAGATACATAATACGACTAGTTTATAACACAGAGAAGCATTTTATCTCTGTCTCGATACAATGGATACTTCACGTGGATTCTTCTTCTTCCACTTCCTAGCTCTGGTTAATCTAAGAGGCAAATCTTGTTGCCAAATGATCAAAGGATGATAGATTAAACAAGCAGCTACTGTGTACACATACATTTACAGCGATCTTAGAGGTAATAGATACATAAATTAGTAATGAAAACACTTCTTCATTCTCGTTAAAAATCAAGAATGAGCTACGTAAGAGTAGTATTGATGCAAAAATAAGCAAATTTTAATTTTAAAAAATAAACTAACCAAACAATAAGTAATCTATTTTCAGAGATTTAAACATTCTCAACAATTCAGTCCATGTATACATAAAGAACAGTATCATACATGTATACATACATACATAGATAATACTGATACCTTCAATTACAACAATTGCATTATTTCCATGGTTAAGATCATGTGTCAGTTGAAGCTAGACCACCATGGAAGACCTGGGAGCATTAGACGGCCGTTTCGTCCTATTGTGGGACTCCTCAGAAGTGCGCATTCACGACCTCGCCCCCCCCTGCGAGATTCGAACCCAGGACCCACTGGTTTCGTGCGCGAGCACTTAACCACTAGACCACTGAGCCAGCATTCAACGGTCTAGCTTCAACTGGCTCATGATCTTAACCATTGAAATTACTATGATATTCACAAAACCCATCTGATATTAAGTGCATTATTGTTTGTTTATTTTGATGACAAGTTGAATGATTCAATATGGTATATTAAACCTTGAATATTTAATATATTTGTTATTATATAACTAGAAAGTAATAATAAGATATATTTAAATAATAAAATTTCATCACATTAATCTCAATGATTTAGAATATTTAAACAATATGTTCAGTCAGTCAGCTACAACGTAGGACCAGACACATATATGCATCAGTCCAAGTTGCACCACATCATTAACACAACAAGATGAACACCGGATTCATAAAAGTAGTTAATTCAGAGGTAGTAACATAAAAAAGGAAGATTTCATATAAGGATATAGTACAGGAAGGAAGAATTAGTTCGTAGAAAGATAGATATGAAGCGATTTTAATCTCACAGTTTACGGGAAGACAGAGAGTGTGTACACCGACGCCATTGTGATCGATTCTGAGCCATGTTACCAAGAGTCTCCAACCATTTGTTACGATAGTCATGCGGACCCCAACCAATTAGTCTGCATCTACCAACATGGCTCAGACTAGAAGTTATTGTCTTCAAGCAATGATGCCACGTTTTGGTTTGGCCGCCCCTCACTTTCTTCCAACCATCTCCAACACCGGTTAGCATTGCACGTCATGGTAATCAGTGTTCAGGCATACGTAGCACGTGACCCAACCATCTCAGTCGATGAAGATTCACAACCTCATCAACTGATTTACCGTCGTTCCTTAATACCCTGCGTCTAACTTCACTATTACTTACCGGGTGATCCCAGCAGATGCGAGTAATATTTCTAAAGCATCTGTGGTCAAAAAACAATATATTTATCCCTTATTAATAAAAATGAATAAATCAAAGGGAATAAAAGTTTACGTATATGAAGATTTATGTTTATACAATGTCATTGTAAAGTAAATTATTGTACCCACATTATTCCCGTACTTACATTTAATTATTATTATTACTATTTATTTATGCTGGTAGTTCCATTCAATATTACACATATTTACATTAAAACGTGATCATTTGTAAAGTCATATAAGATATTTAATTCAACAATGATCACTGTGTAAGATTATGAAATTATCCTAGTTTTCTATTCAATATGTTTTACTATACATTTAGTTGTTTATATATTTCTATTATAATTTTTAATATGACATTTAGTTTACCATTGAAAAATGTTATAGATGATTCAAATACTACTACAAATGGTTATGATTATCGAGTACCTGGTATTAATAATGATGATGATTCTAATTGGACAGTAATTTCTCATGAAGCTCTTCATGAAGCATTAAATTCTACAGATGATTCATTGGAACATGATGAAGAATTAACAACAACAATGTCATTATCATCATCGTCATCATCACCTATGACGATGACAACAGAAACAATAACTTCAATGTCTACATTAGAATCAGCAGAAAATGTTAAAAATTCACAGCAGTCACAATCAATTATGAATAATATATCAGTAGAAAAAAAAGAATTAACAAAACCAACAACATCTCTAGTTACTATCATACCAGAGACAACATCATTATCATCGTCATTTTCAACGAAACCAATGGTAGAAACAACACTTAACTCATAAACAATTATCAAATAATGCAAAACGATATATATATATATATATATGTGCGTGAAATACTATATGATGATTCAATGGGTATATTTTTCTTTCTAAAAAAGTGACAAACAAAAAAAGGTTAACATGGATTCAGATGAGTAGTATATTCATTGTAATATTAATGTAATTTTATTTCAATTACATTTTATTATACCGTTGAAAAAATATTTTGTGTTGCTTTGTTTATTTATTTATTCTTAAAGAGAAAATAATAACTCCGCCTAAAACCCCTCTGGGACTACTGCTAATCCTAAGCCCGGATAAAGGAGCAGGGTTGGGCATGGGGTTAGTAACCCTATCTCGTAGAAAACTAACTCGTTAAAATAAAAACGCTGGCCAGAAAAAATTATTCAAATCACTTAAACGTAGCAAGTAAAGAGGTCAAACAATTACATTGATTATCAGATATATAATTATAACTAATAGCTATTGTAGTGAACAGAACACGAGTGGGAACAATCGAATTGTAGTTAGAACAAAATTACAGAGTTACTTGATAAAATAGAAAAAATCATACTATAATACTTAATTTGCAAAATGTTCAATAATTGTCTCGACTTCATTGTTCTTGCATTTCCATACTAATTGCTTTCTATTCCCTCTCTTCCTTTCTTGATCTTCCTAATCTTCTGCTGCCTGACATTACATTCCTGACTCGCGCTATATACTACTTATATCAATATAAGTAACACGCACCATACTATGATTAGTGAATTGATAATCGAAAATACAGTTTATTGTTTATTATACATATATATCCTATGAATCGTTTATAGAATATAATGAAACAAGAGAATTGAGAATAATTCACTATGAAGCAATATGATGATAAAAGAATAATTTAATTTATCTAATAATTATATAATGACATATCAATTATAAACTAATATTAAGTAATTGGAAGAAAGAGGATTAATAATAATAATCAAAGTAATTATTAGAAGGAGGTTTTGTGGAGATTTTCTCTTTTATAATTTAATAATTGAATTCATGAGGCAATTAAAACTAGATCACTATTGGAAAATCTGAAAGTATTAGATGATTATTTCGTCCTAGTATGGGACTCCTCAATCATTTGCATCTACGATCCCGCCCTACGGGATTTAATTTTAATTGACTCATAAATTCAATTATTTAATCAAAGTAATTATTCAAAACTCAAACATGTGCTATATTGCATAATCTATAATAAAAGATTAATGAACTAATAAAATATTTTGATGAATAGTCAGTAGTATAATAGTTAGGTAAGAATCAAAAGATGAATATTGAGAATATATCTAATTTTCTAATGATTTCAAATGAAATTTCTTATTTTATTATGACCGGTAAATTTTTAATGAATAAACTAATTACATAATCAACAATTATGAGTTGTTGTTGTTGTTGTTATCTCTCTCGTTTTCTCTCTTTCCAAATTTATTTCACTGGATTATACTCATTGAATAACATCTTCAAACCCTAATCTTTCCGATTACTGCTTATAGTTTTACTACCTCTATCACTATGGGATTTGAATTGTTAACTGCATCTCTGTGCTAATGTGTTATGGCAACTCGAACTGATGTAAGTCCTTACGAAGTTCTACGTTGTTACTGACTGACTGAAGTTAATAGCTTATTTTTCTTTTCTGTAAATTATTCATTAAAAAAGAAGTAATATCTCCAAGGGTTTACTACGAACTGAATAAATTAGAGATGAACTGATTGATTAATTTATGTGTTATATATAATTTACATAAAAAGAGGTAAGTTTTCTATTTCATGTGTGCTGTACACCATTACTATCATTCTATGGTGGTAGAAATGAATTTTGTAAGGACTATAATAAAGACACTTATACTAATATACAAAATAAATCTCATCCCCTTTTAAATTTCCCTCAAAAAATGAACCCTATTGTTTTGGCTTGATTAGCTTATCTCTATATTATAATTATATTGTAGAACTAATAAACGTCTAATTTGAATTAATTTACGAATTTGTGCGACCATCTTCTATTATCTTCAGTAATTAACAGCTGTTCAATGTTATTACATTCTCAAAAGTGATCTAACATAGGTCAGTTCATAATTTCCATGAAATTCAACAATTTCCACAACCTCATACTGATTAAATAAACAGTTGACAAAAGAAGATAAATTACGTAATTTTAATACTTTAGTCATAGCTTAGTCCTACAGCTATTAACTGTTTTCTTTTATATACTTTAATATATTTTACGGATCAACTAAGGTGCAAGCAGTAAACTATTGAACCATAATACAAACATTTCAGTTAAAATTACCGCACTTATCTCATGAGTTAAGAGAATAAGTAGCTGTTAATAATTCCATTTCAACCTATACATCATTGTATTGTGACAGATTTCTATCCATATTCTTGTTTGATAATAATGAAATATTTTGAACAGGATAATTTATTTCTACTTGAAGTAAGCAATGATTATGTTATCCAAAACAGTAAAAATTTCTCAAATAAACAGTGCCCAGCTTAAGCAAAAGTAGATTTAACCATTTTTATCCACATTACTTTTTTCTTTCTAATGTTACTTACTTACGCCTGTTACTCCTCATGAAGGAGCATAAGCCACCCACCAGTACTCTCCATCCAACTCTATCCTGGACAACCCTCTCTAGCTCTTTCCAGTTGCTATTCATCCTTTTCATATCTGATCCTATTTCCCGACGTAATGTGTTCTTTGACCTTACACTTTTCCATTTCCCCTCAGGATTCCAAATAAGGGTTAGTGTCGTGATACAGTGTTGTGATTTTCGCAGTGTATGACCTATCCATTTTCATCGTCTTTTCCTAATTTCCTCTTCAGCTGGGATCTGATCTGTTCTCTCCTACAGTAGGCTGTTGCTGATGGTATCCGACCAATGGATGATGAGTATCTTGCGTAGACAACTATTTGTAAATACTTGTACCTTCTTGATGATGGTTGTAGCAGTTCAATGTTACTTACAGTAATGTCAATTATATTGTTAAGGAAAATATAGTGAATTAACTAAATAAAACTTATCTTTACAAGGTTATCTATATTAAACATGAACACAGTTATTTGAACTGATTATATATTGTCAATTATTCTCTATAAATAATTTGTCACAAATATATTCAAGATTTGATTGAATAACGGAAAAAGAGAGTTTTCTCAAGGATCATAATAATCAAAAATACTTTTAATGTTCAGGCTAATGAATGGTCATTTAAATGCAAAACTGTTTTAGTGGCCCTATATCTGACTCCAATTAGATCGTATAAATATTATTGAAGTACACATGTCCTCTATCCTCGTATATAATTAATGACTTGATCCACGAGAGTGAATTTTGAATATGTATATTTCACATTATCGTTGATTCATACAAAAGATCGGAAAAGTCAAGAGAAGAAATAGAAGCGAAATAACACGCACTGAAGAAGGCGTGTGAGACAACTCCATTTAATTAAGCGTTGGTCAATATTTATAGCCAGATACAAATAAGTTACAAACATGTGATAAATAGGATAAGAAGAACACACGCATACGCTCACATAAAAACAGTCGAAATTGATAAGCGAATAATTAACAAGGTCAAAATATGACTCAAGAAGAATGAATCTAATAAAGTAATACAGTAGATTAATTGTAGGGAAATTCAAAATGATGTTGTCTTACAGTAAAAAGTAAGATGAAAGGAATAAGATGGTGTTAAGTTTGTATTACATTGTTCTTGTCACTCCATTTCCACTCTTTTGTATGTTGTTTTCTACTACTTATTTACATTCAGTAAGCAGTTGTATTCCCAACAATTTTTAAACCCATGTTATGACGCAAGTTGTACTGTAATATTCTGAAATGTTCACATATATTTATTACGTTTATTATACCTATCATTGTATTTATCACTTTAATTACCGTACCTTAATCACTGCAGATGTTATCCACAGTTTCGCGCATTTGTTTAAACGCAACAGTTTCCATATTGTTTTGCTCTTGGTTTGGGTTTGGTTGTTTGTAAACTGTTATCAAATTTAGACACAGCTATCGGCTGTCTTTTGTACTATCGTATGTTATAATTATTCTTTATGTTACTGTTACAGGAAGCCTTTTTATTTTCATGCTTGAAGGACGCGTTTAAATGCCCCAGACACCTCACAAGTTGAGGTTTGTAACTAAATATTGTGTATTATTTAATAAATAACCGCTATTGTAGACAAATCGTTGTTTCGGAAACTTCCGCTTTGCGCGTATCTCGATCGGGTGATTTGGACGCTTCGATAGATCTAACATATGGCAAATGAAAAGATAGCAATAAATATTAAGAATTGATAGTTACAACATTTCATTATTTCTCTGTTCTTTAAATAAGATGAGTGAAATATTCTGCATTTAAGAAGTGTTGATTCAGATATTTTGCACTCCTAGTATATGTATGAAAATTGTATACAATTACAAAATTAAAGACGTTCATGATTCAACCTAAGTAACACAAAAAGAAAAGACTTGTTGATTTTTATAAAGAACTTTGCTCTCTCTTAAAAGATAGGAATATGAAAAAGTTCATTAAAAAAATATAATCTCACTGCGATCTTGTAAAAGAATAAATGACCATATCAAAAAGTAAGGGAGAAGCAAAGTCATTACGAAGAATTTTGATCCCCAGTTCATGGTAAATCTATGGAGAGCATATATAAGGATTTGTATCATAAAAAACAAGTTTTGTGGTCTTACTAGAATGTTTAATCATGAATCCATCACTGTCTTTAAAGGTGTTGTAATGACACATTATGAAACGGCAGTAAGTGATCATCATCTCTTCTTAAAATCACGAGAAGTCTTTTCAGAAGATATTACATGAAAAAAACAATCAAGGCTTTATGGTTAGATCATTTAGCGCAAAGTACAAAGCAACTTAATTCTTTCTAATGTACTACGAATATTCCCGCTATCTCAAACTCAATTAGAAATAACCAATGCACGGTAATCAGTATATAAAATAAGAGGCTGACGACAAATAATAGATTACAAGAATTGAAGACAAGTAAAAAAAGAGTTTAAGAGGATTTTAAATGCTTTTTGTATCGAAATACATTTTAATTTCAACAAGAACACTGAGGGGCATCATTGGGAGGGAATAATAAAAATATAACTATAATAATGCCATCTCAATCTCATCTCTTAGAATTCCAACTAATGCTACTAATGTTAAGTGTAATGCGATTAACTACTCATAAGTAGATTATCTTTTTTGACAAAGTTTTTTTCGGTGTTTTATTTAAGCTCATACAATATGTAGAATATATATGATAATAGTACTTTGTTTATCAAGTCACTGGGTATTTTAAACAAAACACACGTGATAAGGTATTATTTGGATAAAAGAGCTGAATAGTTTAAATTGTGATAACTAGCAGTTTTTTTTCTATTTCACACAAAATGACCAGTGGTACATCAGAAAAATCATTGAAACAAGAGAGTATAAATGTTGGAAATTATGAAAATAAAAATGCCATTGATGCAAATTATGAAATTAGATATTGGACAAGAATACAGAATCACAATGTAAACAAAATGAAAAGAAGTGAGAATAGCACACATGTAACTGGGAAAAATTCTTGTATTGAAACTGATTTTAAACGAGAAATGAGGCGTTATTATGTCGGTTTGAAACAAAATCTTAATAAAATTGATCGAATACAAGAAGAGGTAAGTGAAGCAATGAATTTAACTGATTACAATATTTACTTTTACCGGTTATCAAATTTTCATGATGATATTTATTTTGATTGTATAACATAAACAGTGTAATTGTAAACAGTTTTATGAGACCGCTAAATAATATTGATATTATAGGGTGTTGTAGATATTAGTGAATTTGGAAACCAGAAGGTGCTAGAAAGCTATTTCTTCCAAGTATGAACTTCCTTTGCAATCCTGGTTCACAAACTAATCACTGTTTGAAATCAGTATATTCAAGACATGTGACAGCCATTGAAGTAATTATTGATTACTGATCATTTGAATATCTGATAGTTAGTTCATTTCTTATTCTCGTCTCTTTAATTGAACATACCCTTACTCGATAGTAAACTGCTAAGTATTGACATACTACAAAGAAAGAGTTATTCAGTATGTTACATCCTTGATCTGTCTACCCAATTTTGGTGCTGGGGATACTTGTCTAATCTAGATTAAGACCTTGACGCGATAGGCTGACAGGCTTAACCTTGGGGCTAGTATGCGTGAGCTCGAAGTGGGGTAGAGAGAAGAAAATTATCCTATCACTTGATTGTCTGACAAACACGCAAGTGAGAGAAGACAAGTCAACTGGAACACTACTCGATTTTATTCTCAATTCCGATCTGGTTCCCGATTTCAGATCAGTGTGAAAAGAAACATGAATTCATGGATAACTAACTCGACCACAACGTACAATAATTAGGAAAATACAAATATGTCCAAAACTGGAGATTACCGCAGAAAATAGAGTACAAAATAATACGTCTAAATTACAATAGCTTTGGAACAAAAAGGGCTATAGTAGTGAATCATACATCAAACGAAAGCTTATGTTCTGTGGAATAGATTAGAGACAAAAATAAATATTAATATTTTACAAGCTTTGAATGAAATGAAATAACGTCCCCAAAAATAGCTCCCGTAGTTTGTCAAGGTGTTATAACGTGAAAATGATGCTGCTGATTAAGGGTAGCGAATTATTGATCGGACCAAAGACGCACAAACACGTAGAACAGCCTAGGGTTCTGATCGGTCTCGCCTCCCTATCTAACCCAGCCAGTTGAGTCCAGAACACAAGTCACAGCCTCTGGGTTATGAATTATTATATTTCAAACATACTTTGTTTATATACCAGTCAAGCAGACCACATCGTACGATAAAATAGGAAATAACATTATACAATATTAACCAGTAGGAAAATGACATGTAAAATAAGTACTGACCAATAAGTAAATAATACCATCTTCAAGTCCAAGAATAATATTAGACTTAATAGAATAATTTCTGGGATATTTTCCTGAATATCCCAACACAAGGCTTCTTGTTTCTCTGTTCACATCACAGTTCTTTATTGTTTTTAATTGTTTCTCAGTCAAATTTATTTAAAACAAAATATAATGGGAATTTTTCAGCGATCAAATTTATTTCATGATCAATATTATTTTCTTAATATTATTTACAAATTTTACAAAAATATAATTCTATCACTATTATTAATGTATATCAGTTTATGCGTATGGGAAAACATTACCAAGTTAACGATTAGGTTACATACCTACTGCTGATCGTAAATGATGTTTACTCTATATCGGGAGTCCATTGAAGTTGAAAATCTAGACCAGTACTTTTAAACATAGTAAGTGTCACTTAAAAGATTCAAAGGTTTTTATTGATGAAGACTCCTAAAGGTTGATTAGAATCGTATCATTTTTAGAAGAGCTATCTTAACAAACTATTTAACTGATCATAAAAATAAACAATGAATTGGTTGTCATTTTACATCACTTCATTGAATAAACAAGGATCCTGTGTCAAAAGTGATTTAATTCACTCTTGTCTACAAAACTGACTTTATAAAGTGAAAATATTCTCAGGATGTATCTTTAAAAGAAGTTTTCATAAATAATGGAATGACATGAAAGACTGTTGTTTTCTAAATTACAAATACATACTTTTGACTATAATTTTAACTTAAATATTAGAAATTTTTTTTATTTAGCTTGAATATTTCCCCAATTAAAATGGTCGTGTTTGAAAAAGTACAAACTAAATAACAATCAGATAGGTTGAAATCATGAGTCAAATGAAGCTAGACCACCATGAAAAACCTGGAAGCACTGGACGGCCGTTTCGTCCTAGTATGAGACTGATAGGTCCTGGGTTCGAATTTCGCAGGGTGAGGGATCGTGGATGCGAATTGCTGAGGAGTCCCATACTGGGACGAAACGGCCGTCCAGTGCTTCCAGGTTTTCCATGGTGGTCTAGCTTCAATTGACTCATGATTTCAACCAGTGAAATTTCTAAAAAATCACCACAAAACCCATTCTGATAACAATCAGATAGTGAAAATTAATAGAAAATCAATTAATAATTCATACAAAATTTCAACCAGCTTTGATTATAATCCACCAATCAAATTCTTAGAAAGCAACAACCAATCAAATTCAATGGTATTATGATAAGTCTTCCATGAATAATGCTCTTACCTGCTCTACTGACTCAGTACGTAACTTCATTTCAGATAGTGAGTGATAACTCAAGATGTTCTCGTTTAACAAGATACGGAAATAAGTTTAAACAGTTTGTCATTTAATCAAACATTAATATGGATCATAGAACAGTAGAATTTTATATAGATAAGATAGATTTCTAGTCGAATTATCCAATCACATTATGGTGGATGAACTTAAATTCTATCCATTTTAGTTTTTTTTAGTACATTTGTGATGACATGAAGCTTCGTTTGAATTTTAATTTATTTCTTCGAGATCATTTTTATCATTAAAAGTTTGAGTGATATGAAATTTTATTGTTCGATCTCCATCTCTGGATCAGCTGATCAAACAAACTGTTTTGACCTTAATAAGGACATTTTGTCTACATCAATAAAGTCTTTATTAATGCTATGAACTATCGTTATAAAATGAAATAAGCTCATAATTAAATAATGTGAAACAGCAAAAAAACAATTTTTCAAGGTCACCTAGATGTACTCTCATGAAAAAATCAATAATTTGTGGATGATATTTAATACAGGAAAGAACGCAACTTTAATGTAGTAAGATTAATTGTTGGGTGACTTTGAATTCATTAGCTTTTGATAATGTTTATCATCACCAGTTGTATGAAGAAGCATTCAACAGTTTTTTTTTCGTATATAGTACTTAGTTAGTATGCCTTAACGACTCCTTTAGAGATCAAACTAAAAGACCTACAGGGCTTACATTTAAATTTTGGACTTAAAATTGCATTAATCAGTACGTTAACACGACTGTTAGCAGAAATGTGACTATTTATTACAAAGTAAGACTGAACAAAAATTTCATAAATCGCTACCATCCACTCACTACTAAGGGTTATGTAATCAGCAACATTACTAAGCTGTTCACGAATATAGGGAGTGTATTCAATAAACCTAATATGTTTGTTGTCATTTAATGTTCAAAGAGAAAGAAACAATGTCATGATGATAATTACTGATGTTATTACTCTTACTATTAAAGTGATGTTATGTCCAATGAGTATAAAATAAAAATACAACATCCTTTCAATGTTCAATATCAAATAAAGATATCATCTACAAAAGGAATTACACTAATTGCAGAAAACGTTGTATTGAACAAGGTGGATGTCCCATCATCTATGTATACAAGAACATAGACTAGCTACAAGGCAACATAACATGTTATTGCTCAGATCATATGCATAAAGGTGACCACAGACATGAATTTCAAATCAAGGAAAATTCAAAGAATACCAGAAAATGTTTGAAAGTATGGAATTTAGATCAATTTGTAACCAGTAGTCATATTAGTATAAACTATAGTTACTAATCTGTATGGAAGAAATCAATCAATCATGTAACCAAAGGTCAACTAAAAAAAAAAGATAAACGTAAATGTAAAGACAAATAAAGTTGAAGACACCTCCGAATATAACCATTCCATGATAAGATCACCAAGAAAAGCTGATTTAGAGCTTAAGAATTAGTCAAAAAGACCAATTCTATGTGAAGTTAGTTCTGACATTGTTGTCTAGAAGTGTAACGAAACCATATAGATTTGTGAACTTAGCATAACTGAAAACATTCACCTGAATTATAGGTCTTTTCTATATCATTTTAAAATAACTCTCACTAGGAACTCATTTTAGGTAGAGAATTTTTAGAAATTGAAGAGCACATGACATCTAGATGATAAATTATCAGAGATACATATCTATCATAAAACATCACAATTAAAAATTATCATAAGCTTAAAGCATTGCAGTGACCATAGTATTTCCGATCAAATCTACATGGTTCGTGTTTTCAACTTTAATGGGATCCATACCCATATCTTCACAAGTAATAGGTTCTAATATCAATTTTGAGAAAAATGTATCCAGAAATTATTAAGTCATAATTAAAGGATATATTAACTGACATCAAACTTGCATTTGGTAGACATTGAACCAGTATCAGATTCGTGCGATGTCTGTATGTGAAATCTTCTTAAAATGAATAGATATTTAAGTTTACGGTGTTCCTACTATACTTGTGAATTAAGGAGTGATTGGATTATT
The DNA here is from genome assembly GCA_944470405.2 of Schistosoma mattheei. Taxonomy (NCBI): domain Eukaryota; kingdom Metazoa; phylum Platyhelminthes; class Trematoda; order Strigeidida; family Schistosomatidae; genus Schistosoma; species Schistosoma mattheei. Next base: position 36,673,531 of record OX103945.1, read on the forward strand.
CTGATACGAACGATTATATCGTAAACTTGATAATGATACTTGACACACAACTCAGCAATTATCCGTAAAATTAGGAAGAATATTAGGTGTGGGTGTTAGATCTATCGAAGCGTCTAGGTCACCCAATTGAGATACGCGCAAAACCGAAGTTTCCGAAACAACGATTTGTCTACAATAGCGGTTCTTTATTGAATAATATACAATTTTTAGTTACAAACATCAAATTGTGAGATGTCTGGGGCGTTTAAATGCGTCCTTCAAGTATAAAAGTAAAAAAGGTTTTGATAGTACAAACGACAGCTGATAGCTGTGTCTATATTTGACAACGGTTTATGAACAAAGGAAACCCGAACCAAGAGCAAAGCAATATGGAAACTGTTGCGTTTAAACAAATGCGCGAAACTGTGGATAACATCTGCAGTGATTAAGGTACGGTAATTAAAGTGATAAATACAATGATAGGTATAATAAACGTAATAAATATATGTGAACATTTCAGAATATTACAGTACAACTTGCGTCACAACATGGGTTTAAAAATTGTTGGGAATACAACTGCTTACTGAATGTAAATAAGTAGTAGAAAACAACATACAAAAGAGTGGAAATGGAGTGACAAGAACAATGTAAGACAAACTTAACAGTAGGAAAAATTCAATATTCAAGTATTACAACCTGAAATGGTACAACCCAGTATGTATAGTAACATAAGTATGACCTTGAACCATAGGGGATATTAGGGAACTAAATGTAGTGGAAACTAATCCGTAAACGGATAAAGGTCTTGTGAAAAACTGAATTGGAAAGAAAGCGTCAGCAGTTACCGTTCCCAGTGAAGACTTGATATTAGTAAACATTAATTAATCCCGTAATCACCTTAACCATGTACTTCGATGAAGTCACGATAGTGAAGAATACAAATATTCAGTCCAGCATATTTTTGACGACTAATCATTTAGTCTATTAATGAATTTGACTATGTCTATAAGAATAAACGAAAAATTTATCGTTTTTTCATAATATAGGCCATTTACTACTCTCGCTTCATAAGTAAGCAAGAATGTTATTTGAATATTATTTAATATAATCATCGATAGCGTCATGGTAAATGTGAACGTTCCAGAATTATCGATATTAACTGATTTCCACATTGAAACTTTCACAAGTTTACTCATCAAAAATCAATTAGGTATACATCAAACGTTGCTTGCAAGACAGATTGAATTCATGAGTCTCGACTGTTTAACAAAATTATAAAAATTTTTTATAAGTTTTGGAATATGAGGGAAGATAGTTTGTCGAAAACCATCTGATTTCAGTTCTTTTTGACCTATTTTCTCGTACAACAGCGTCCATTTTTTAAATGCTGTTTTAAGCTCTAAGTTAGATAGTTTACGTTTTCATTCTGAGCAACATCGTCTGCACGAAATGAACGAGGATGATATTGCTCAGAACGATAATTTGATTTCCTCAATTAAATTGTCTATTTCGGAGAAAATAACACAAAAATCATTCATCTGAGCTGTGAAATCTTCTCTATCGTTTCAATATTCATTTCATACAGAGATTAGGACTTGAAATGATAGTAGACAGCATATACTAGACACGATAATGAAATGCTGAATTAGACAAAAGCAGTAATTTGAAATCTTTTTATTTAATATATGAACGAATAAAATGGTGTTAAATAAATACTATGACTGATGAAGTTATGAAAGAATATATAATTAATCATTTCATTACACTATTTAAACTATAAATAACAATTATGGGTCATTTCCATCAACGATTTGTATCAATGAGAGAAACATTGGTCTATCAACCAAAGGACGTGTTTACTGTGCAGCAGTTCGTTCCATCCTACTTTATGGCAGTGAAACATGGCCGGTAAGAGTAGAGGATATCCGTAGGTTACTAGTATTTGATCATAGGTGTCTTCGAAATATTGCTCGTATATCCTGGTACCACCGAGTAAGTAATGCAGTTGTTAGGAAACGGGTACTAGGTAAGGATGGCAAATTAATTGATGACGTAGTGAAACTTCATCAGTTGAGATGGCTGGGACACGAGTTACGTATGCCCAACCACCGACTGCCTCGACGTACGATGTTTTATGGTGTAGGAGTAGGTTGGAAGAAAGCTAGGGGCGGCCAGACCAAAACATACCACAAGTCCATGAAGTCACTGACAAGTAGTTTGATCCATGTTGATAGGTGTAGACTACCTGGTTGGGGACCGCGAGATGATAGCAACCGATGGTTAGAGACCCTGAATGAAATGGCTCAAAATCGTTTGCAATGGCGCAGGTGCATCCACTCTTTGTGTTCTCCCAAATTCTAATCTTTTGTATTCTTTATGTCCCTTTTCTTTCCTCTTTCCAAATTTATTTCACTGTATCATACTCTTTAAATAACATCTCCAAACCCTAATCTTTCCGATTGCTGCTTATAGTTTTACTACCTCTACCACTATGGGATTTGAATCGTTAACTGCATCTCTGTGCTACTGTGTTATGGCAACTCGAACTGATGTACATACGTACGAAGTTCTACGTTGTTACTGACTGACTGAGATTAAGAATTATTTAATCCTAGCTTAGTTCTCACCATGTGTGTCGATACACTCCATTACAACGAATAGAATCCCTTCGACCCAGGACTTTCAAACCAAGTAAGATTATGAATATTCTGGGCGTAATGAATGGGTTTGAAATAGCATTTGATATTCTTACTTGATAGAATGATAAAGACATTTATTTAAAATCAGATTGCATCTGTTCGAATTAAAATAATTTAAATCACACTTAGAAAAAAAGTAATTCCTACTACTGACTAATATAATCTGAAGTAATAATAGAAAATCCAAAATGTTTTGTACAGCTGCTCTATTAACAGTCATAAGTTAAATAATATCACGGTATTACTGTGTATGAATTGGTTGATCACTGATTAAAGCGTGTCTACTACCAGACATTTTTAATAACTAGTGAAAAAAAGCCGGACAAAATACATCTTCAAAGAAATGGTGTTATAGTTTAAATTAAACATGCTACTTTCTAAAAAGAAAATCATTTTTTCTTAATGTATTATTACCTCGTAAAAGAGTCACTATTGTGTAACCATAACGTCTTTGTTCTCTTCATTCAATATCAGTGTTGTAAAACTTCTACAATGTATCCTTAGAATTATCCAGACGCTATTGTACGGTGATGCAATTAAAGGTAAAATTGTATTCAAATGAATATTTTTCCATGACCTGGTACATTTTATAGAACTACTGAAATCAGAGAACATTGAAATACGTTTTATCGAACTGTAGGTCAAGTTAAAAATTTACATTTTCAACTGTCTACTTACTGAATGTGATAAAATTTTCAGAACGGGTTTTGTGGAGATTTTAGAAATTTCACTGGTTGAAATCACGAGCCAATTGAAGCTAGACCACCATGGAATACCTGGAAACACTGGACGGCCGTTCCGTCCTAATATGGGAACCCTCAGCCGTGCGCATCCACGGTCCCGCCCCCGGCGAGAGTCGAACCCAGGGCCCGGTCGGTTGTGAGATATCAACTCACTGAAGACAATGGTGTACGGTAGCGCAACATCGTGGATTGGTTGAAGTTAGACATTAACACCGTTGGATGCCGAACAGCTCAGTGATCTAATGTTTAAGCGCCTGGCGCGGGACTGACAGGTTCTGGGTTCGAATTTCGTGGAGAGCGGGATCGTGCATGCGCACTGCTGAGGAGTCCCGTACTAGGATAAAAAGGCCGTCCAGTACTTCCAGGTTTTCCATGATGGTCTAGCTTCATGATTTCATCTATTAAAATTACCAATAAGATCCATAAAACCCCTTTGTTATTAATTGAAAATAAATGGATCATTTTAGGTTGAAGCAAACCACGTTGTGATTTGAATAGTTTAAGGAAATTTTAATCTTTTCTATCCTTTTACTTATCATAATAGAAAAAAAATTAAATTAAATTCACCTACCATTATCGATTATGTCAATTAAAATAGAAAAAAAAATCAATAATCAATAAAATTAATTATGAAATAGATTAGATTATTGGAATTGATGAATCATATTAATACCAAAATAAAAAAATTTCTAAATTATCCAATCAAGATTACCAGTGGAGTTCAACCAGATCTGTTGTGAGATAACAGCTCACTGAAGACAATGGTATACGGTGGCACAACTTCGTGGATTGGTTGAAGTTACACATTAACACCGTTGGATGCCGAACAGCTCAGTGATCTAATGGTTAAGTGCTCGCGCACGGGACTGATTAGTTCTGGATTCGAATCTCACGGGGCGGGATCGTAGATGTGTACAGCTGAGTCCCATACTAGGATGAAACGGCCGCCCAGTGCTTCTAGGTTTTTCGTGGTGATCTAGCTTCAATTGACTCATGAATTCAATTGTTAAATTACTGCAATCTCCACAAAACCCTTCTCTTATTTAACCGGTTATCAAATTTTTATTTAATTTTCAATACCTCTATAATTGAAGTCCGCCTGTAATAAAAATCGGTTTCATTGTAATACTTATTCTAAGTATACCATGTAAGTTTATTAGAAAAAATTTCAAAGCCTATACTGTTAGCCTAGATCTATTTCATTACATTTAATCATATTACAGTATTTTTTAGGTATCAGTGTTAAGGTTAAAGTTGGTAGTTTCAAATAAACTGAGCATTTGGTAGAAAGTTAATGATAAATATATTTCTTATTGTATTTCAGTGAGTAGAAAAATTGTATTTTAGATGTTTCGTAACATAGGGAAGGTCACTCCTTCAGAGAGGAATTCATAGTTTATCTTCATTCAGCAAAACATGATAATGAAGCTTAAAGCATTACCAGGAATAAGAGATGATAGGATGCAGGAACTTTTTAACATCATTGACTTTATACTTTGTTGGAATTTCCAGGTGTAGGTATTTCTACCAACACCCGGTTCCGAATAAAGTATTGAACATTCACTACACCCGAGTTTCAGATCATAAGCAGAGCATAACAACAGCTTCAACAAGATCGAATAAAATTTCTAAGTGGAAAAAGGTAAATGGTTTGGATATAGAGTTTTCAAGATTACAGTGAGAAACCATAATCAGTGTTTTTAACAAAGCTAGACATTTATCCAATTATGAAAGCGAATGAATATTGCTCTCCATGGTATAAAATAAACTCAACTTTCTGAACTGGTAAATGAATATTCACAACCTGAACGATACATCATTTATTGTAAGACTTAAAGTATAAAACACTCATTTTGAACTTGATAGTTGTTGAACACTGCTGATGAGTCCCAAATTATGAAGAAACAGCCGAAGAAGTGGCCTACATCAAGTCACGAAACGCCGGAGATACAATTATTTACCACATTATTACGTATATTGATATATCCATATTGACAACGGGTTTATAATAGAATTTCCAACAGCTAGAAAACACTGATAATCTATTAAATTATTATTTAGAAATTATATTGGAAACTTTGGTAGTAAAATATAATTCTACTATTTACTATTTTTATTATTATTATTATTATCAAGGCTGCAATTAAAATGAATCGTTTATACAAAGAATCAAGAAAATTAGCCAGACGAAGTCGAAATGAAAAGAAGCAAAGTTGAAATTTTATCGAAAACATTCTAGCAAATTTAGAAGTAAACAAAACTCAACAAGAGGAACAGAAGAGGAAGAAAATGAAGAACCACCACCACCACCACAACAACAACAACAAGACCTAGAACAAACACTGAAGGATGAAGTATTACATAATCAAAATAATGAAACAATTAGATTAGAAACAAAACTAACAAATCAATCACCAGTATTATCCCCTTTTCTGCCAGTTATTTATCCACATGAAGTTGTATCATTAACATCTAAACGGAATACTTCAGAAAGTATTTTAAATGAGTCAGAATTTAAACAAGGCCAGATCAATACTGAATTGATTAAAGTAAGTTCATCATATTATGCATTAAATTTATTAAAATAAAATTAACCGCATTTATTTTATTGATTTGGTGAAACATGACAACAAACAGGAGATAAGTATTTACTATGAGAAGTTACAAAGTATTTATATAAAATTTAATACATAACCTCTAATCATCCATTTGCATCTTTCGATGCGTTCTACCATCTGAAGGGTCTTGTCGTTTAGTCTCCAAGTGTTCAGCCAACCCCGTGCATTCAATGCACTGGAACTCATCATTCTGTCTGACAATTATAACAAATTCGATGTCACGTTCTACTAAACACTTCTTACAAACAATCTTGTGACTAGTGTCCATTACAACTTTTGTATATAGGATAAATGAAGTAAGAATTTTTTGTCAGTATCCTCATTATAATGATTGTTGACAAGAGATATTAAAATTTATTCTCTTTTGTTTTCACTGGTTGAAATCATGAGTCAATTGAAGCTAGACCATCATGGAAAACCTGGAAGCGCTGGACGGCCGTTTCATCCTAGTATGGGACTCCTCAGCAGTGCGCACCACGATCCCGCCCTCCACGAAATTCGAACCCAGAACCTGTCAGTCTCGCGCCAGGCGCTTAACCATTAGATCACTGAGTTGTTCGGCATCCAATGGTGTTAATGTGTAACTTCAACCAATCCACGATGTTGTGCCACCGTACACCATTGTCTTTTGTTTTATTGCTACAAGGTTTGGAAGCTATTTTTATAAGTTTGAAAAGACGAATAAAAATATGGGGATTTTGTGGAGACTGTTGAATTTTCATAATTTATTTCACGGACTGATTTTAGAATAACAAGTCATAGAAAACTAGAAAACATCAAGCAGCTCTTTCATCTAAAACTACCCAACAGTACACGTCAGCGGTCTACTACGACCAGTGGAGTTTAATCATATCGAGTATGAGGCCTTGGAAGATAGTTGCACAATTTAGCGAATTGGTTGATGCTAGTAATATAAACTACTGGCTGCTAACTCAGTAGTCTAGAGGTTACGTGCTTACTGTAGTATTGAAAGGTTGTATGTTTGATTATCGGTGTAGTTTTGGAGGTACAGTGGTGTGGAATAGTATAATACGACAAAATAACTGTCCAGTGCTTCTTAGTTTTCAATAGTTATCCAACTGAGACCAGTTCATTATGTGAACTGTAAAAAAAGCAAGTGACTTATATATCATGGAAAAAACTACTTTATCGAGTTGAAAATATCAATCGAAACTGTTTACCAGTCAATAAGAAATGCCGTTTCAAGTTTTTCAAAACTTCAGTTCATAGTATTTAAATTATTAGAATTATTATTCAGAAGAGAATTTAAAATTAATATCCTTCTTAAGTCTTTATTGTAATATGAAAGTTGGTCTGGATGCAATCGAATCATGACCTCAACCATTGAAATTACTATGATATCCACAAAACCCTTCTGAAAGTAATCAACATATGCTGACTAATGTCTGGCTTCAAGAGGTATTTCCTGGAGTTCTAGTGAGAAGCAGTGGCCAGTGAAGTTCAACCGGGTCTGTTGTGAGATAGTAACTCACTGAAGACATTGCTGGATGTGTCGCTCAATGTCATGGGTTGGTTGAAGTTAGACATTAACACCGTTGGATGCCGAACAGCTCAGTGGTCTGGTGATTAAGCGCTCGAACGCGAGACTGATTGGTCCTGGGTTCGAATCTCGCGGGGGGCGGGATCGTGGATGCGCACTTCTGAGGAGCCCCACAATAGGACGAAATGGCCGTCCAGTGCTTCCAAGGTTCTCCATGGTGGTCTAGCTTCGACTGACTCATGATCTCAACCATTGAAAATCAATAAAAATACTTTACATATTCAATGAATATATCCATTTATTACATAAAAGTATGATGGTATATATAAGTAAGGTGTGCATTCATTTAAATATGCGTCGAATAAATTAACTTGCTAATTCCTCTATACAATTAAATTGTAAAAAATAAAATCAGTTAACTAGATTATGTAATATGTAATTTGATCTTTTTCTCTAACAAGATTATAATCAATTAATTCACTTTTTTCATAACTTCACTTCACTAATATTGGTAAGTAATTGAATTACCTTTGTAACCAGTTTTAAAATCATTTTACAGTTTGAGCGTTTTTGTTTCTATTAACAACAAAAAAAAATATGTTCCTTAGAAGTTGAAAATGAATGTTTGGTTTTTTTTGTTAATATGAAATAAACATTTAATTTAAATCAGTGTAATTATCATATAGAATGTATTACAAATCTTAATAGTATGAAGATAGATTAAAAAGAATGTTTCAATAGTTGAGATCATGAATCAATTGAAACTAGACTATCATAGAAAGCCTGGAAGTATTGGATAGACATTTCGTCCTACTGTGGGACTCCTCAACAGTGCACATCCATGATCCCACCTCGCGAGATTCGAACCCAAGACCTATTAGAAAGATCTAGCATGATCTACTAAAAATATAGTTTTCATGAATGAATTTGTGATATATAATGGTAAAGGTAAAACATGATTAGTTACTGAGTGTAGACAATCGGCTACGAGCTATGGACTATTAAAGATGTGATTTCTTATCCTTTTATTGGTTTCTACTCTGGACTCACTGAAAGTAATTTTTTGTAATTGTGTAGAATAAAATATTGTCTAGTCTATATTCTGGGCTGTGAATCCTGGTTCTGACATATCGTATTACCATTATTATCGAAGTATACCTAGGGTGAGAAAACTAATTTAAACCACCCATTTGTTATTATTATTACCTTTAATAAGTATTTGAAATCAATGTACTACTTAGTAATTAAAATTTTCTAAGTAATATCATGACTGATTTATTGCTTTCTGGAAAGTTTGTATTTACAGATTTCATATAAAATCTCTCGAAAATTGAATAATCCAAAGTATCATTAGAATTTTTAAATAATTTAACGAAAATCAAATTAAACATTTTTCGTAACTGATTATCAGTATGACACCAGATGATAGTATAATTACCCGGTTAACGTTTATTATAATTATTATCCGTTGAGATATTTTTGATAAACACGTTCGGTATTTTTTCACTTAGACGAATTTCGTAGCTGTTTTACCTTTAGATAGAGATAGATTCTGTGTTAAGCAGAACGGTGGACAATGAATAGTACCAAAGTATAAACTCGTCTTAATTGAATAACCACTGAAAATATGAATTTCTCTGGACGACCGCTTCATCTTAGTGCGTAATTTCCCAGCAGTTCCCACTTACGCCTCCGCATCTTGTAGCCGAACCGAGACCCTTGATCTCGCTCATGAACTTTCCAACTTCAGATCACTAAGGTATAACTAAGATCAGTTCGTAATCTCAGAATTTGAAAATCCCACAATCTCCACAAATCCCTTCCTATACCAATGAACAGTTCAATTGAATTACACTGCAGCTGGTCACTGTCAAACAACAACACCGATCAATCAACCAACCAATCAACTAATTGAAGAATACTGAGAAACGAGATCAAGAGACTGACAGAAAATCTGCTGAACTCTTTCTAATTGGTATATTGGGCTGAAATTGACTTTGGATGCAAGAAAAATCAAAATAAGACGCAATTCCAACACCTTGATTGACAACTCATTGGTACATTTCATTTTTGTGTTTTGTAACTGTAAAATGCAATCTGTGAGAGTCAAAAACTTCAGTTGTCGATTAGTTGCATAGAAATACCCGTAAATTTTAAATTTAATATGGTAATTTTGATTGAGAACGCCAATGAAACCTGAGGTCTATCAGTCAAATAATATTCACCATTGAATCCACATTCACGATAGTTAGTGTTCAGTCATCAAGAGTTAATCAAAAGTCAGTCATCGACCAAAGAGAAGCTAGATGATGGTCGAACACCTATTAACATTTTTGAAATCTGATTTCACTAAAGTTACTAGTTCTCGCGTATTACAGGCTTTCTGATATATATGCTGATGGTGGGCCTACCTAGTGATTGGTTCAACAATGTTCTCTGGTAAGCTCATTTGAAATTTTGTTAAACTTCTTAGTGCCAGATTAAATACTTTCATCACTTCCGATTTCTTTGTAGTTTTCGCGAGTTCTGTGACGTGTTCTGTTTTGTACTCTCACCTAAAATCGTTAAAGTTGATTCGAAAATCAAATGTGTTTAATTTAATAAAACAAAAACCTCCACTCCGTAATTTCTCTCATTCTGAGTTTTTTAAAAACATTTTCATTGTCATTTCCATTTTAGCCAAATATTTCATCATGGCTTGAAACAATAAATGAAGGGAAAGACGATCCTAATGATCAAGAATCAGTGAAACCTTCAAAGCTCGACACTGCACGCTCTATACAACATCCTTTACAAAGGAAATATTCAATTTGTGAAAAAAATCAGACTCGTCAAAGTATCGCTTATTCAATTATCAGACATAGAGAAAACCAGTTGCGTAATTTAAAAGCAGCATTAAGTGAAGCACCAATAGCGTATCTATGGAATGATAATTTAAATAAAAGTACAACAAAATTGAAAACAAAATTCATTTGTTCAAAATATAAAGATATCAATTTACAAGCAAAACGTTGTATTCCTGGTTCTATTGGCGGTTTATCAAATTATTTCCTAGAAATTATTGCTTTACCTAAACCTGCATTGATTCGTTTCCCACCACCGACTAGTATGCATCAATATATACATAAAAAAATATTAGCTAAAGAGAAACAGCAAATGCAACAAAATTTGAATAGATTAAGTCATTTAACTGAAGAAATGAAAAGAGTTTCAGGTAATTTATACCTTTTTGTATATCGTTACTGTCATTTTAATTAATTGTAATTTTGTCCAATCTTCAACTGAATTCAGTTTTAATTAACTGGTACAACTGACAAGTCTGTACATAATTATCACTTAAACATCATTGAATATTTCATTGAAATTACGAACATAAGTTAGATAACCATTGAGCATATGGAAGCACAGGATGGCCGTTTCGCCCTAGTATAAACTCTCCAGCAGTGAGAATCCACGACCTTGCATCTGGTAATCGAACTTAGGACACTCGATCTTGTACTCAAACGTTTAAACCCTAGGCCACTGAGTCGGCATCCAACGATATTAACTTTTTATCATAACTCAATTGGTAGTTGCTATTAATAGATAGACATTATATATTATATCATGTTTATCTGCACATACTTGGTTTATTCCACAATGTAGTGAAAGGAGAACACGGATGAGGACAACCAAATTGCACTTAGCACAAATTACAGAATTACTTGGTAAAATAGAAAAACCATATAGTAAATCGTTGATTCGCAAAATATCATTCCATCATATCAAACCGGACTGTTGCTGTTGCAAACCTCAATCCATTGTCTCACATTTCATTGTTCATGCGATTTCTTACAAATTCCATTGTGTTTTCGCTCTTCCTTTCTTGATCTTCTCTATCTTCTGCTGCCAGACATTACGTTCTTTTAACTCACGTTATATACTACTTATATCAATATAAGTAGCACGCACACACACAATAGCTAAACTTTTGAACTGAGTTGGGTAGTAATTAGCAGTGGAATCCACGTTACGTCTTATTTGCGACTTATTCCGGTGTGAACATTCACATAGCAGTGTAGTTACATTCGAAATGCTGACCGTCAACAGAGTAAAGTTTCGGTTACAGGATTAATGTTATTTTACAAATATCTAAAACGATATAGATTTTACTTAAAAACTTGACAGATTGGAATATCAGTGTTAAGTTTTGCGTATAATCTATATCAAAACAAATAATGTACACCGATCAAATACAATGTCTAGTTGAAAATTGATACTCGTTATTAATAATACAAGAACAATGAGTATCTGTTATACTATAGAGTGTTATGAATGTACAGTTTCATGTAGAGTACTCACGATATTTATCAATTGTACAAGAATGGTGAATTTGCAGGAAATTATTTATTTATTTATTTATTCATTTATTTGAACACATATATATTGGTACAGGATTGCGCCACACAAAACAATGAGAATTTAAGAAGAAGAAAAAGATAAAAGTGGAGAACGTAAAAAAAATATTAAAAAAAAACAATAACGAAGAGATTGGTGTAAGGTAGTGTAATAATAATAGTAATAACAGGGGAACAGAAGGGTGCAATCAGAAGAAACCCTTCAGTTAAGGAAGATACAACCACTTTTTATGAAGAAAGTAAAAGAAGGTTACAGCAGGATCGCCACTGGCTTCTATTCTGAGCCATATCTGATAACGTCTCTAGCCACTGTGTTGCGCTATCTCTCGGACCACAGCCTGGGAGTCGTGAAGGATCAACAGAGGCTAGTCCTCCACAGCTTTCTTTCATACCACGACACCATGTCATACATTAACCACCTCTCCGCTTTTTCCAACCAGTCCCAGAGTCGGCAAATAATGCACGACGTGGAATTCTCTGGGACGACATTCGGAGAACATGTCCAAGCCACCGAAGTCGGTGTTTCAAGATGGTGACACCAATTGATTATCATCTCTGTGCCCGAACACACGATGCCGAACCTCTGCATTACTGACATGGTGTTGCCACTGAATGTCAGCAATCCTTCGGAGACAGCGATGATCGAACACAGAGAGTCGTCTAACGTCCTCAACTCGGAGAGGCCAGGTTTCACAAGCATAGAGCAAAACTGCTCTCACCGACGCGTTGTAGATCCGACCTTTTACAGCCAGACTAACATCACGAAGGCGCCAAAGATGGCCCAGATTGGCATAAGCCGCTCTGGCTTTCACTACACGTGCATTGATCTCATCACTCACACCCCCACCAGCACTTATGCAGCTACCCAGATACACGAACTTCTCGACTACTTCTATCTGCTCACCATCCAGGGTGAGTACAGGATTAGAATCCTGCCAGTCTTGTAGAAGTACTTTGCACTTCGAAGGTGCAAAGCACATACCATACCTACGGACACTGATTGCCAACTGATTAAGTGCGGATTGCATGCCTTGGGCATTATCGCACAGTAAGACAATATCGTCCGCATACTCAAGGTCGAGAAGTCTTTCTCCAGGCAACAGATCCACACCACCATTACTTACATTCATCAGAGCTGTTTCCAGAATGTCATCGATGGCAAAGTTGAAGAGGAATGGTGAGATTGGGCAACCCTGCCTAACCCCACTGCTCGAATGGAACAATGGAGAAAGGTGGTTGTATGCCCTCACTCTGCCTGAGGTGTTTTTATATAGGGCTTTTAGGATGTTAATAAACTTCTCAGGCACACCCTTCTTCAATAGACAATCCCAGAGAACAGTCCTGTCCAACGAATCGAAGGCAGCCCTGATGTCAAGAAACACTACGATTGTTGGCCTTTGATAAGTATGGCGGTGTTCTAACATTTGGCGGAGGGTGAAGATATGATCAATACATCCTCGACCAGAACGAAACCCAGCCTGCTCCTCGCGAGTCAATCTTTCTCGGGTTTTGAACAACCTACGAAGTATGACGGAAGCCAATAGTTTGGACGCAATCGTTAGTAGACATATCTCCCGATATTTGTTATAGAGACGATGTGAACCCTTTTTGAGGATAGGGACAATTATCAACTCATTCCACAATGGTGGGACACCGTCTAACTGCCAAACATTTGTAAATAACTCAGTCAGTTCCTTAACCAGAAAGTCACCACCATCTTCAATAAGAGCCGGAGGTAAGTCATCTGGGCCAGGTGATTTGTAGCGCTTCAAGAGTTGGAGTTCCTGGCGTACTTCCGCCTCATTTGGTGGATCAGTCGTCACCGGCCATGGAGGGAAGGACAGTATGACCGATGATGCCGGAGCAGCAGGCCAGTTGAACTGCCCTTCGAAAAATTCTGCCCATCGTCCAAGACGTCGATGGATGTTAGTGATTGGCATCCCATCATCCTCGCAGATTGTTTCACTCACACCAGACTTCTTGCTGCCAGTGACTCGGATGAGCTGGAAGAGCTTCCGGTAGTTACCAGATGCAGCTGCTGCTTCCAGCTCATTAGCACGCTCCGACCACCAGGCTTCTCGGTCCTTACGCAAGCTTTGCCCAATTTCCTTACGTAACATCCTTCGTTTGTGGTCAAACTCACGGTGACCCGGGGTAGACCGACGGGCTTCGATGAGTTGTAAGGAACCTGCAGAGACCCAGTGCTTATAAGCGGGACGTTTCGCGAACCCACAACTGACTGTACCCGCCATTTTCATGGCGTCATGCAATTGCAACCAATGCTCATCCACACTTTTCGGTGGAATGGTAGCTAGCCTAGAAGCTAGCTCGGTTCGATACTTACTTGCAACAGAAGTTGCAACCAGCTTGCTAACATTAATCCGTTGGTGGCGGTCACTTCGTTGGCCACTGAAAAGTAAGGTAAGATTGTCGCAGACATCGTTTCTCACGACGATTTCTTCTCACTTTGATGGAACTCTCTAATCTAACAGCACATAACCGACTGTTAATGGGGATACAATCCATTAGTGCTGCCCCAGCTCTAGCACTCAGTGCGACACCAATGCTAGCAAGACCAGACGAAGATGCCACAGGGTCCCCGGATAAGCGCACGTAAAACAAGCTTTTCGAAGCGACAGATGGAGAGCGAATTTGTAGTACTTCACCGGAGTCTTGAATACGGGTCTCGGATAGACAGCAAACATCGATATGAAGACTTCCCAAAGACATAGCCAGCTCTATCTGTTGTCCAACCTGCATAAGTGTGCGAACGTTGAACGCAGCCAGTTTGGATGGCGCGCGCGGTTTTAGAAAAACTGCTTCAGTACTCATATTCGGTAGTAACATACAATTTTCAACCGGACAGTGACTCGAGAACGTTTAGATACAGTCGAATTTCCACCATAGATGAGCTGCTGTATAAGTCGAAAAAATAAGTATAAACAGAGTGGGAATAAAAGAGGGTGAATAATGTCGTAGTAAACTATAATAATAATAATAATAATAATAATAATAATAAATAGCAATAATAATAATTGAATCATTCGAATGTTCGCCGAAGCAAGAGAATTAGTTTCCATGATCATAGACAGTTCAGTTCATTAATTGCGTGTGGGCTGCGATACTGCCCGGGTGCCCAGACCGAAGCAGGTGGTTATCTTAGGGGGCCACTCCCCGAGCCTTTGACCTAAAGGTCCAACTCACAAGGCAGTGGAGCATCGTAAGGAGATGCAGTCTCATGGTAGCCGGTGACCAAAAATTGGTTCATACACCGTTTGTTCCAGCAGGATACTGGTGCCCATGTGCACCATTGGTTTGGAATCCGGTTAAAGCGCCGGACATTCGCTTTTCGTCCTCTCATTTTCGTAAACAACACCCCCGCCACGAGAAGGCAGTGAGTAGGACTTTCCTGACAGGGGCTGTATATGCGCGGCCGTGTGAGAGTATTTCGAGAGGGAGGGCGAACCCACCCCGCTCTCGGCCATACCAGGGCATTTGCAGGAAAAATACTCACGAAACCCATCAGTATTTATCTATTCATCATTATGTTTTTAGAAATCTATGTGTTACAAGTTAACATCATGCGGAAAACGGAAGTTAATGTAAAAGCTATTTTTACACTACATCTTAAAATTTTTATTTATTTATGAACTGTATTGAAAACGTAATCAGGAATGTCAGTCGTTTACATGATGAGTGCAGATTCTGGATCCATAGCCTCCTTCTAACTAACTATTTAACTTTAAATATCTGAAGTGTAATTTCAAATTATATAATTTTTTAACTAGATTTAAAAATTGATTAATAAAATCTTATCCGTACAATTAATTAGGCAATATGATATTAATACTATTTAAATAAGGAAATAATTTGAAATCAGTGGTTTTGACATCTTATTACGCAGCAAAGGATCCAAAAGTCCAGAATTCCCAGAATAAAACAAGAACCCAAATTTCCCATCTAGTGAGCCTTGTATTTCGATGTTTAGTGTTCACTAGAGTTAAAAACCAATAACAGATTATGTAGTGAACGAGAATACAATTAGGGACAATCGAATGTATTTGAATATAAAATTACAGAACGTCTTAGCAAAATCTGAGGACCATACAATAAATATTTCATTTGGAAAATGTCAATCAATCATCACAGATTTCATTGATCTTTCGTTCACATACCAATCACTCTTTGTTCTCGTTCACTTTCTTCATTCTTCTTCGCTTTCTGTCATCAGACATTTCACTTTTGATTGATGATACATACTACTCATATCTGTCGACATCAGTAGCACACATTCCACAATTGGTATATATATAGGATACAAAGGATGCTTAAAAACTCTAAGATGAAACAGAATCAAAATTCAATTAATTTTTTTCTTGGAATTGAAAGTTGATTTCAATTGAAAATACTTGAAACAAAATAACAATATGTGAATTCTTATTTCTTTTATTGATTAATAAGCCGGCTAAATTAAATACCTAGATAAACTCAATTATTTCTTTTTCCCGCTAACAGATAAAATATCAGACAACATATTAAATTAACATAGTTAATTTCACTAGTTGAAATCATGAGGCAGTTGAAGCTAGATCACTATGGAAAACCTGGAAGCACTGGACGGCCGATTCGTCTTAGTATGGGACTCCTCAGCAGTGCTCACTCACGATCCCTCCCCCCGGCGAGATTCGAACCCAGGCCCTATCAGTCTCGCGCGCGAGCGCTTAACCACTAGAGTATTAAGCTGTTCGGCATCCAACGGTGTTAATGTCTAACTTCAACCAATCCAATCAACATAGTTAATAAATTTAAAACAAAATGCTATATATATTGAAAATAATTCAAATTTAATGAGGCATCTTCAGTTGATGTAAATATTTACTGATTAATACAATATTCTTATTAGATAGAAGAATTAATTAATTTGAATATAAAGATGAAACATTATGTCACACTGTATTATTTCTTCATTTTATATTACAGAAGGTCAAAAATTGATGGCTGCATTAAAATTCTTACTGGCTTCTACAAGCAATGAGAAAAATGAAAATATTAAATCTGAAGGAATAAGAAATTAACGAGGATTAATGATCTTTTATCTTTGGAATAATAACTCATGACGTATGGTTGTGTGTGTACTTAGGTAATAACACACTTTAAAATGTTTTCAGGTGGTTTGTATCTTATATATATATATCGTTTTGTTAAGGTGAACAATCCATTCTTTCCTCTATGTGCAGCACTCAGACACTGAACGAATGGAAAATTAGCATTATTCACTGGATGCAATACACGTATTGAATATACAAAATGTTGTGAATAACCTCGATCGATTAAACAGTTAGAGATGTGAACAATTCAACCATGAAATATTTATTTGGACGACAGAAATACATAGATAGAATGTACGAATGTATGAACCTATATGTGTTCACACGATTAATACAAGTCCGTTCACAAAATACAGTGGGTGGTATTCAATCCGAGTCGATACAGTTAATGAAATCCAACAGTCTGAGATTGGATCCATTTAGGTGTGTTTATTAGTTAGTCCGGTGTGCCATCTTAGAATTTGTGATTGAATTTTCTTCGAAATGTTTACATATAAAAACAGTATATTCTATAAATGTTAGATATATTACCTAAATATAAACAAGCATTTCAGGACGGATTTCATCATTAACTGAAAGCAAAACCCCTGTAAACTAAAAAAGTGAACTGTTGTATCGTTCTAATTGGGGATTTCCTCAGCAACGCACAGTCAGATACCTGCACTATATTACAGCTAATAATCTACAAGTATCATGATCAAAACAACGATAACATCGAGCGATGGAATCATACACCAGTGATTGATATTTTTTAATGTCAACCGCCTCCAAATGCCCTCGTACGGCCGAGAGTAGGGAGTCCGCTCTCCCTCTCGAAATGCTCTCACATGGCCACGCGTATATAGCCTCTATCAGGGAAGTCCTACTCACTGCCTTCTCGTAGCGGGGGTGTTCTTTACGAAATTGAGAGGAAGAAAAGAGAATGTCCGGAGCTTTAACCGGGTTGGTGGACATGGAGAGTCCACCTAGAGGAGTTGAAAAACTCTCATTCCAAACCAATGGTGCACACGGGCTCAAGTATCCTGAGGAAACAAATGGCGTATGAACCAATCGTTGGTCACCGGCTATCATGAGACTGCATCTCCTTACGATGCTCCACTCCATTGTGGATTAAACCTTTAGGTCCAAGGCTTTGGGTGTGGCCTCCTGAGAAAACGACCTTCTTCGGTTTGGGCACCCGGGCAGTATCACAGCCTTCACACAAATGAAATGAGATTCGTGTGGCGCATATGTATATGGTGCTTTCTTGTACCAATATCTATATGTTCAAATAAATAAATGTCAACCAATTCGGGATAGATTCCCATCGTCATTTTATTGACTTAACTGATCTAATGCAATACCTTTCTAGGCTACTGTTCCTGATTATCCGTTGCCAATCGTGATGTATTTCAGTAGTGTAAGGGAATTTCGTATTTTCTGTACCACTAAAAGGTAGTGGATTCGTGGATAGACACTACTAAGAAGTTCCACCTAAACTATGACAAAAGAATAGTCTAGTATTTTCTTGTTTACAATCATTCCGTTCTATCATAAGTCAGTGATGAAATTTTACCTTCAAAAGGACTAAATCTTCATAAACTACCGAATGTTTTTTTAAATATTTTAGTTTACATTTATATTCTAAAGTGAAGAAAATAGAGGTATGTGGACTCTATTAGAAAGCAATAAACATATCACCAACAGATGTATCAGAAGTTCATATACAGGCATGTGATTTGTGCAGTTATAAACAATTGGAACCAAAACAAGTCTTTACTCACTATTCAACCACTTATTCTGTTTACATATCTGATGTGGGTCTAGATCTCCAGTTACGGGGAAGAGTTGGTGGTAGTTTGTTGGAGTTACTGAAATAGCATTGTCTGTAATTTGTCAGGCCGTTCACTAAGCGTAAAAAATATCGTTTCGTATAGAAGCTTCTTCATGACCTGATTGAACCTTTAGTCCAAGTAACACAGTCGACGACCATTAGTCGAACAATTTTATTGCAACTCTGGTGATCAGTGCGAAACTAACACCGACTAAGTTGGATAACTGTGCAACAGGGTCGCCAGGCAACTACACATGAGTTATACTATATGCAATGACGAAAAAATCCGTAATATTCATCTTTAATACGGCTAACTCGGAACACCAGTAATCGGAGCTCATAGTGTTCCTCAGAACCTGCCTAATGTTTGGCTTGAATTTAGGTGAAAGTGTCAAATCTTTATGTAACAGTCATGGAATGTACAAATGCCATGATACTGTCTATGTATCTAAACGATCAAGAACGGGAAAGCAGCGGGACCTGACAACATACCAGATGAAGCATTGAAGTCAGACATCGAAGCAACTACAAACATGCTTTACCATCTATTCAAAAAGATTTGAGAGGAGGAACAAGTGCCGATGGACCGGAAAGAAGGGCACCTCATCAAGATTCCAAAGAAAAGAGATCTGAGCAAATGTGAAAACTTCAGAGGCATTACACTACTGTCAATACCAGGGAAAGTCTTCAACAGAGTGTTCTGAACCGGATGAAAGATGCAGTAGACGCCCAACTTCGAGATCAACAAGCTGAATTCCGTAAGGATCGGTCGTGTACAGACCAAATTGCAACACTACGGATCATCGTCGAACAATCAGTTGAGTGGAACTCGTCACTATACATCAACTTCATTGATTATGAAAAGGCATTTGACAGTGTAGATAGGAGGAAGTTGTGGAAACTTCTCCGACACTACGGAGTTCCTGAGAAGATTGTCAATATTATCCGGAACTCATACGACGTACTACAATGCAAGGTGGTGCATGGAGGACAGCTGACAGATGCATTCCAAGTAAGGACTGGAGTCAGACAAGGCTGTCTACTCTCTCCCTTCCTTTTTCTTCTGGTGGTCGACTGGATTATGAGGACCTTGACATGTGAAAGGAAACACGGAATACAATGGACAGCTTAGAACCAATTAGACAATTTGGACTTCGCAGATGACCTAGCACTCCTATCGCGTACACATGAACAAATGCAGATAAAGACAGCCAGTGTAGCAGCAGTCTCTGCATCAGTAGGCCTCAACATACACAAGAGGAAAACCAAGGTCCTCAAATTCGAAGCGGAGAACATCAATCCAATCACTCTTGATGGTGAAACTCGGGAAGATGTAGAATCCTTCACATACCTGGGAAGCATCATCGATAAACAAGGAGACTCAGATGCAGACGTAAAGGCAAGGATTGACAAAGCAAGGACCGCATTCCTACAATTAAAGAACATATGGAACTCAAAACAACTTTCAACCAATATCAAAGTGAGAATCTTCAATACGAACGTCAAGGCAGTTCTACTGTATGGAGCTGAAAATTGGAGAACTACAACAACCACCATCAAGAAAGTACAAGTATTTATAAATAGCTGTCTTCGCAAGATACTCAACATCCATTGGCCGGATACCATCATCAACAGCCTTTTGTGGGAGAGAACAAACCAGCTTCCAGCTGAACAAGCAATTAGTAAAAGACGATGGAAATGGATAGGACATACATTACGCAAATCACCAAACTGCATCACGAGGCAAGCCCTAACTTGGAATCCAGAAGGGAAGCGGAAAAGAGGAAGGCCAAAGGACACATTACGTTGGGAAATAGAAGCAGATATGAAAAGGATGAATAACAACTGGAAAGAGATGGAAATGACTGGCCAGGACAGGGTTGGATGGAGAATGCTGGTAAGCGGTCTATGCTCCTTCATGAGGAGTAACAGGCGTAAGTAAGTATCTAAACGATATTCCTGAAAAACCAGTCCAGAATGTCTAATCTAGAAGACAGTATGATGGTCTAAAGAAATCCAATCTGGAGGTCACCAGTGTTCAATTCATTTCCTTAGAATCCTGTACCGATTTCTTAGAATCAACATTTTCAACTCCCATAGCACGACCCCCAAAAATATAAAACTGGATATTTGCTTTGTAACTCACTTTCTTGGAGATATTGTATTATGTAAAAGGAATGGTTAGAACTTCTCTAGAGAAGATATAAATGCTAAGCCGTTTAGAAATATTTTGAGGGATTGAAAACTCTTATCAAAGTATATAAAGGTAATTAGTTTAAAGTGTGTACAGTGGATTTCAATGAATCAATTATTATTAATCGTTATATTAATTAAAGGATGTTCCCAAAATCTTCGGTGAACAAAGCAATAAATACCAAGACTATTAACATTAGCACACATGGGAAATATCCCATCAGTAAATGTGATAGCTATGATCTTCTTCATTTTGCAAAATGCTACATAGAAAAGTTTCATCGGCGACTAAAGTAACTCCAAAATCATCTACGTGAGAACTACTTATAGTTCCAAATATGTCATCAAAAGTAGTCATTCCTGAAAATTCTTAACGAGAAGGCTTTATTTGTGTACAAAATTAGACAAGCGGTCTTCAATAAAAAAGTAGGTGACCAACAACAGAAGTGCTAGGTGTTTATCATTGAGATATTTACCAATGAAAAACTAACGACAGGCAAAGAGCACCACTATCTACATATAGATTGACCTATATTATATAACAGACTTAGTTACAAAAACTCCCGTTTCACAGATCGATGGTGAAAACTCAGAAACAAAATAATCAGTATGAGATTTTTTGACTTGACTGAAGTTTTATTATGGACTGACTTTAGCCGGGAAATCATTGGAAACTTGGGAGCAATGTATGTGGTGGAACTACTCCTAAACTATGCACAAGCACGACCCTGCCAGGAATCGGACCAAGTATCTTCAGATCTTGTTGCAATAGTTTAATGGGATAGAACCCGAGACCTCAACAAGTGCGTTGCCTTTAGATCACTATCTATATTGATTGTCAATGATCTAAATTTACGGATTCAGTTGATCCTCGAAATTGTAGTCACCGTTTATTTAATATTCAACACTTGAGTAAAAATTTAGAAAACAATGGTCAACATAGCTGAACTATGCCAATCACAGCCTCTTATTTATTTATTTGAGGAATTACTGTTTGAAATTGGTCAGTAGTGAGAATAATTAGTATTCAGTGATTTCGAAGAATGGGACAGAAAATGATCGGTAACAGCCAACGAAGTATCGACTCATAAAAAGTAAATTCTACTGGTTCAGCACTAATTCACTTGCTGAAGAATAGGGCGGATAATTCTAACTTTAGAAGCTATCTCGTTTAAACAGTGCAGAACACAATACTCACAATTAACATGTGAGATTTTAATTATTCAGTAAGTCAATTTTTACAGGAACACAACAATTATACACATATTAGAAGAATAATCACTACTAATACTACTAATATCACATCAAATAGTATAAGCGATTGAAATCGAAACGAGTAAAATTACAAAAAAACAAACAAATAAAACAATGTATTATAGATGAGAGTGTACTTCAGTTGTAACTACTCACGTGTTCTTCTTGTCTATGACACACTTTCACTTTTGAAGTAAACAACACCCATAATCATAATCATAACATGTTAAATAAAAACTAAACAAATACAAAGAAAATATTACCACACTACTAAGGACAATGATGTGAAAGTAAAACAAATACATTGTAACAAAAGGGAAGACAATGGTATTATTGTTATTTATGCATATGTATGCATTACAACAATTAGAGAGGACTATAACACGGAAGTAAAGATTTGATGTTGTTGTTGTAAATAGGAAAAAAATGTATAGCACTGTATAAAGAACAACATCAGTTTATAATCTATTGCAAATGAAGAGAACGGATATGTGGATTGTTGGGGGGGGGGAAGCGAAGGGATCAGAATAAATTACTAGATTTTAGGTTTACATCGGAAGGATTGTGTAATTTAGGAAACGTATACAGTCATTGCTTTTCTTAATAGTATAAATGATATCATTTATCCGATAGATGAGATCATTTAATTATAAATGGGAGAAATATACATATACATAGTACAATAGATTACATTAAGAAGTCATAAAATTCATGTTAAACAGAATGGATACCAATAGTAATTGTTGTACGTATGTATGTATGTTAGATAGAGGTATAAAAACAGTAAGATAATGCTCACAGTTTCCCGGCCTAAACGGAAACATAAAAACATTACTATAATTAACAAAAAATTACTAATGATATATATCGGTAATAAGATGAGCTGTGGCCGATAGACATATGATTAGTTGGAGAGAGTATGGAAGTGTCGTACGGTGTGATAAAATGTATATTTGTATAAATAAAAGACTGAATGTGCATATAGAAGAAGAAGATAAAGACAATGTACACGATGAAATTACCATCAGAGGAAGGAAAAAGGCATGGAAAGGTTATGTAAACAGAGTGCAGAGAGATACTGCCTCACATGTTCATGGACAAACACGGTGAAAGAACCATATGTCGGAGTAAGTGTGAGGAAATGCAAAATACAAACAGACAAACAAAAGAAATAACCTGACGTTTATGATTTCCTTCGCATATGGGAAAAACCTGTGTATCCTTCCTCAGAATATATACATAAATATTTATAGTAGTTTGGATGTCATAGTGTATGTCTGTGTAAAATGCATACAGACATTAATATTCAATAACAGTATAATGAAAATTTTTCAACCGTCTGCTTTTGGGGAGTGTACCAACCACTTTCTTCGTGAATCTGAACTAGACCACGATAGGAGAGTTGAGCTCGGCGCAATGAATATTGATCCTATTAAAAAAGCAAAGACTTGATTTGATTGTTAAATGAAGATAGACTATTGTTATGGTGATTTCGAAATTTTATTCATAAACATGCAGTATTGAATTGCATAAGTGTTTGAATTTTCCATCCCTTGCATAGAGATATATTTATATGCTGATCAGTGGTGGAATAGCGAACACATTTCTTTCTCTTAACGAACTCATCAGTTATTTGTATTAGGATTTCAGGATCCCCCATGGAATGTCGGAACACGGGGAAAATAGTACGATATTTCGAGATATTCATCCGTATCGAGCCTAAATGTTAAAGCAGATTGATCACTCTGATCATACATTTCGCCTACCCTACTTAGTCTAATATATAACTAATATTGGTTTGGGTTTCAGGGAATGAATTAATCAAAAATGCAGAATATTTGAGCGAACAATTGTTTTCAATAACTTCATCATCAGGCTCTACAGTTATAAGTCCATAATTATAATATTTTACAAAGGCCAAAATAAGGCATGTATTAATGAATTTGACAATGTTACGTGTTAAAAAAAGGTAAACGTTTGCATCTGTTACGATATATATAATACTTCAAAATTGTATTATTTGACAAATTAGAAAGGTCATTCAATAAAGGCCAGGATGATTTGGAGTAAAGTGTTCAGTCACCATAAGTATAATAGTATGAAAATGCAAAAAAATTGTGTGAATAAAATGCATAGTAGGAGAATTTAATCTTGTTAATTGAGATAATAATAATAATAAGATTGTTGTGTGAATATAATATGTTATAAGGGGGGTGTTATCAAGGTATTTACGAGCAACGAATTAGGAATGATGAATGTGAAGACTAAGATAGAGATAATCAAAAATAATGATAATAAGGAAAATAAATTAAATAAAGGAAGGGGGTAAGAGGTTTGTAATATTCAGTCTAGGTATTCGGTGATCCAGTGGTAGGCCACGGTAAACATAGAGGCTGGATATATTTTTTCTGGATACATAAATTAGGTCTTCTGGAGTTGATCCAAATGGCTTCGGCTATGTAAAGCAGTCGTAATCTGGCTCCTTGAGGTAGATATTTTGGAACTTCATATAAAACAGAGAAAGCTTCCTCTATTTTGATATGATGCTCACTATCTACCAAGTGAGAAAGAATGGTGCTGTTAATCGATTTGGTAACTCCTTTTCCCAACTAAGCTGGTACATGTTCACGAACACGCAAGGATAAAGCCCTCTGAGTACGGCCTATGTAACTAGCTCCACAGGAGCAGTTGAATTGGTATACACACATGGAGGAGCCCATCTTCGGTAACTTATCCTTGATTAGTTGTGTGAGTACTGGTTTAGTCGAGAAAATTATGCGTAACTTGGCGGCATGAAACGTCCTTTCGACAGATCTTTTGAGTCGTCGTGTTAGAATATCATCAGCTATGTCCCCCTCAAATTCAAGTCTCAGATATAAGGTCTTTTTACTGACTGTGTCGCAATGTCTTCTTTTTTTATTAGTATTTATGAGACCTATATATCAGTCAGTCAGCTACAACGTAGGACCAGGCACATATGTGCATCGGTCCAGGTTGCCATACCGCATCAGCACAACAAGATGAACACCGGATTCATAGCAGTGGTTAGGTCAAAGGTGGTAATAAATAAGAGGAAGATTGCATATAGAAATATGGTACAAGAAGAAAGAATTGGTTCGTAGAAAGAAAGATATGAAGCGATTTTAATCTCTTTGTTTAAGGGAAGACAGGGAGTGTATACACCGACGCCATTGTGATCGATTCTGAGCCATGTCACCAAGAGTCTCCAACCATTGGTTACGATAGTCACGCGGACCCCAACCAAGTAGTCTGCATCTACCAACATGGCTGAGACTAGATGTTAGTGACCTCAAGCAGTGATGCCGCGTTTTGATTTGTTTGCCCCTAATTTCGTTCCAACCATCCTCAACACAAGTCAGCATTGCGCTTTGTGATAATCGGTGTTCAGGCATACGTAACTCGTGACCCAACCATCTCAGTCGATGAAAATTCATAACCTCATCAACTGATTTACCATCATTCCCTAGTACTCTGCGTCTAACCTCACTATTACTTACCCGGTGATCTCAGCAGACGCCAGCAATATTTCTAAGGCATCTGTGGTCGAATACTAATAGCTTACGAGTGTCTTCTACTCCTAATGGCCACGTTTCGCTGCCGTAAAGTAGAACAGAACGAACTGCCGTGCAGTATACTCGTCCTTTTATTGATAGACGGATATCTCGCCTTCGTAATAGGTGACGTAAGTTGGCAAAAGCCAAGCGAGCTTTTCGAATCCATGCTGAGATTTCGTCAGACACCAACCCATTAGGGCTGATCAGACTTCCAAGATAAGTGAAGTTGTCAACGCGTTCGACTACTTCACTCCCTATCCGTAGTTCAGGTGTTGACGCAGACCAGTCCTGAAGCAACAACTTGCATTTAGAGGGAGAGAAGCGCATTCCGAGACCTATATATGAATGTATTCAAGTGCCTTATTTGCTTTACCTCTCTTATGGTTAAATTAGGTGATGATTTAGAACAATCCTGGAGTAACACTCATCATTTAGATAGAAAGAAACTTTTCGTGGACAATCTTATGATGTCAGTTAACGACGGATAAACGGCTTTATACCTTATCAACATCTTTGACAAACATAACTGTATCAATTGCAAGTCAAAAGTCAATGAACACCAGGTAGGAGATTAGTTCCTGAAAAGTTAGGCGGAAAAAATCGTTATTTTTAAGAGCCTTCATAAGGTTATGTTTTTTCGGGATGCAATTCAATGATAAACACAGAGACAAGATATCTCCGTTGATTTAATCAATACATTTAGGGCCATACATAAAGACTCCTTGATTTTCCCCGATTTTTGTGTTTTTGAGCTCTAATCAAGCGCTCTGGATGATTATCAAAATCAGTATTTTATGAACAATATTTATCAAAAACTTTTTTCTGTGATTGTCACAAAGGAATCTCTGACCTGCCTCATAAATCAGAGAGATTAGTGATCGCAAATAATTGGACAGAATAACATCCACCATCCAAACACTAGAAAATATACAATCTAACCGTTAAAACTGAACCACGATCTTAAAAGACAATCTGAGTTAATTTATCAGGATTAACTATTTCTCCCTGCTAAAAGTAAATTATAGAATTTTTGAAGGAAGAGTCACCACAACTTCAACCACCCTGGTACGGCAGAGGGTGGGGGGAGTTTTATTGCCCTCTCCAAATGCGCTCACATGGCCACGAGTATACAGCCACCGCCAGGGAAGTCCCCACTGCATTTTCGCGGCGGACGTGTTGTTTACGAGATTGAGAGGACGCGAAAAGAGAATGTTCGACGCTTTAACTGGGTTGGTAGACACGGAGGGTTCACCTAGGAGAGTTGGAAAACCCTGATTCCAAATCAGTGGTGCACATAGGCTCCATGATCTTAAGGAAACAAATGGCGTATGAACCTATTGTTGGTCACCAGCTACTACGAAACTGCATCTCCTTACGTTTCCCACTGCCTTGAGGATTACGTTTTTAGGTCAAAGGCTCCGGGTGTGTCCCCTAAGAAAATCACCTGCTTCGGTTTGGGCACCCGAGCAGTGTCCCAGCCTACACGCAAACCCAATGATTTTTGTGGCACAAAAATAATTTGGTGCCCCTTCGTACCAATATTTATGTGTTCAAATATAAAAATCAATAAAGAGCAATGAGAAAAAACAACTTACATCTGTTGCGCTAAAATTTATACGTGCACGACCTTTCACTAAAGTTGCAGCTATTTGCATGATAGATGATTCGATATCATAAGCGCTTGACCAACCTTGTTTTGTAAATAATTCCATGCAAATTGCTCCACCGGCTAAAACATAACCATTTTCAATCACTGGATAAAGAATACGGACAAATGGTGGCTCAAAAGGATATGTTTCCTATTTAAAATAAAAATTACTACAGTTAGAATGAAGAATGTGATACAAAATATAATCTGGTATATTCTCATAAAGCACATAAAGAAAGTTGGTGGATTTTTTCTCACAAAGCACTAAATATGATAATAAATTGAGATTAAGCATACATTAGAAATCATTGAAATCATGGACTGCTGAGGAGTCCCATACTAGGACGAAACGGTCACCCGGTGCTTTTAGGTCTTCAATGGTCTTGTAACTTAGATTGGTTCATTATTTCAATTACATTCAACAATACCCATAACCCCTCATATAAAAACGTTCGAGAGTCATGATTAGTTGACTATAGTTTAGAAATTAAGACAATATTCAACTCGAGAGAATCTGTTTTAAAAATATTAAAAGGAACAAATGTATTATTTGGTATTCGCATTACAAAATAATGTATGTAAGCGAGAAAAAAGAACAGGAATTCAGTGCGTCACTTGAAAACATAGAAGTAGTATTAATAACTATCTGTAAGAGAATCAAACGCCACCGTGATATGAAGGTATACCTACTTATCTAATGAAAACAAGTTATCTCGGTCTAAAATGTAAATCTCACTAAATAAGCGTAATACATAAAACTTGTTATTTCGTACGAACAATAAGATTGATTCATTTAAGAGGTTACATGTTGATTGAGCGGCCTATGCTCCTCCACGTGGGGTATGTATGTAAGTAAGTATATTGGTACAGCGTTATTTAATCTGTTTCTAGCATTAAAAAACACGCTTCAGTGCTAAAAAACTACTGAGGCTTGTATATTCCTAAACCTTGGACCATTTTGCAATCCGAGGAAGAATTTTAAAAGGTTTCCTACTCCTGGCTTATATCTTATATGAAAGAGAAAAACCATTGAATTATGTGTGGTTTCAAAAAGAAAAGAAACATTTGACAGGAAGTGAAATGTATGGATACAGTATGAAATGTGACCAATGATAAACAATGGCACTTTATTAGAACTACGTTAACCAATATATATATATATATATATATATAGTTACATGACAAAACACTGTAAAATGTATTTTGCATGAATAAGAGATCTACTATGTAGCTACGCATGCCAGTGGTAATATTGAATGTTTCTAGATGTGCCTAGGCATTCGACCATTCCTGACTGCCCACATGGTGAAATAATATTACTTCGTGATAAAACTGAGAGATAAGTACAGTATTAATTATTTCATTGACCAGGGAGAGTTACAGAAGCGACAAATGGACAAGTGCTGATCACCTGTGATCTACTGGTTGAAAACCGAATGCCTTGACTACTAAAACTACGAGTTCACCAAAACTCATTTACAAACTTATGTGTATGCTATGATCTGTCTAGCGTTACATATTAAACCATTAGTACAACGCAAAATTCTCTTCAAATGAGATTATACTAATCTATCTTATATATATATTTCATGAAACCTCTTGATTGCGAACACCAAATTTAATGCTTTGTTCTCTATTTATGCATAGCTTTTTGATAAGTCTTGTCGACTGAACGCTATATTCGTTTTCCTAAGCTATTCTGGTAACCCGCAGGCTAGAACTACACAGCGACCTGAACACCAGAGAGAAGACGCAAGTATGGGAGGAATACTTTACGCCAAGGTTCGTTTTTGTACAGAAACCATGGGTATTTATAGATGTTAACGTTTGTTAAATCAACATCATATTTCAGCCAATCCGTTAGCGACATATTATGCTACTGACCAATAGTAGCACGCCACGTTGGAATTCTAGAATGCTCCATCGTGCTGTGATTGGCTAAGACTCTTCGGCTCCTTTTGGGCCTCTAGAGGCTCCGTTGAAGTCCTCCGAAAGCCTACTCAATACTTTTTTTCGTGGTTAATATTAATTTCTTTAGATAGTGTACCCAATCGCAACACGTTGGGAAATACGGTACAAAAATAGCACCACAACCCTGAATACAACAAGAGGCTATGGTCACGACTTAATATTGGCTTCTCAGGTTAAGTCAACAAGATTACAAATCGCATTTTAGTAAACGCAAAGTTAAAATGCAATAGCGCACCCAACCCTCCAAAGACAAAACTTTGGATCATTTTTCATCTAACATGGCGTCTTTAACAACATCGTTCCGACATCTTTGTCTGAACAACTCGGTGAAAAAGGAAACACCATGCATATCTTTTACCTGCATTATCACTCTCAACAATCAAATGGAGGTGAAATAGTTTGTTAGAACTTTTAAATTAGAGCTTACCAAGAGCTGGGAAGAGTAAACGATGAAATTTTAAAGTTTCTACTTATGCCGAACCAAGTGATACCTAGAGGAGCCTTATTGGAAGAATTGTTTATGGACAGAAAGAAATGAACGGAATTTGACACAACTTTCAATAAAACAGCAACTATCATCCATCTCAATTGCTAAATTCATGCCTGAAACCAAGATGTATGCAAGAGACTATTGTCGTCAGCATAATTTGGTAGGAAATTTAGATAATCATCAAGGGGCAGATTTTGAGGAAGACGTAATATGTCATTATACCTAAACATCTACCGGGCCCTTTACAATTTGAATAGTAAAACTTCATCTCGTGAAGCAACCATACATGTAAAAAGAAACCTATTGAATCTGATGATAAAGTACTGAATGTCCAAACAAACAAAACATAAAATTTATGGCATTAATAACAACTAACTTTGAATAGAAATTGTAATCCTAAATGATCTTCTAATTTGGGATGATTTGTAAGTTCCTGAAGATCTTTATGCAATCCACTGTCCTCATCAACTCTTTTGAAAAATACATATAGAATATAAAAATAAAAATAAATAAACTGAATTCCTAGCAAAATTAACGTATAAAATAGTCATTAAAGCTGCTTAAATGTATGTTCTTAGCTATCATATCTTTGAAGACAAAGAAGTATGTTCACAATATTTTAGTTATGAAGTAATATGAGCTGCTATTTAAAGATATGAGGCAGCTTTATATAAGAAATAATCAGACTACTGATAGTTATATTCACCTGAGTGAGATTAGTTGACTTCTCGGTCAATCAGTCAACATAAGGCCTGGTATAAATGTATCTTGGTCTAATTTCCCATACAGCGCCAGTACAACGGGATGAAATCATGGTAGTATGTCAGTTATAAAGAGAAAGAATAAAGTTTGAAAAGAATAGATGAATTATAAGTTTAAGAGTAATGAGATCAGAGAATGTAAAATACAAGCTATATAATGGTTGAATTGAGATCGATTTACAACCTTTGCAACAATGACGCTGTATGAACAGTAGTATTGTCCTCAGTTTATTCAAGTAACATTGTGCTATAAAAATATTTACTTCTCAGATGTCCAATGATCTCTTTAAGACTTTGTACAAATATATAAACCGACAGTGCAGTTGTAATGCATGTTACTTGTATTGACAGATACAAGTAGTATGTAACACCGGTCAAAACTGGAAGGTCTGTCAAAGGACGGTTGAGAAAACTGAACTGAAGGAAACAGAAAGGAATTGAGAAGTGGGAGAATCATGAAGGACGTAAAGGACAATTGATGAAAGGTTTACAGATAAAGTATTTAATGTATGGTGTTGTGGATGCGGAAGAATAGACCAATAATTATCATGTTAAGTCCAGTGGTGTCCTTGGACTTTAAATGTACATTCCCTATTGGCTATTATTTAATTCATTCGTTACATATTGCGTAAATGGGTATTTTCTATTTGTCGATATCTGTTCACTTGTTGTATATTGTACAAAATGTTGTTTTCTATTTTATGGTACGATGTGGTGTGCTTGATTGGTATATAAACAAAGTATGTCTGAAATATAATGATTCATATCTCCGAGGCTGTGACCTTTGTTCTCCACTCAACTGGGCTAGGACAGACAGCGGGGCAGGGCCAATCAGGGCACTAGGTCGTCCCTTACGTGTTTTCCGTGTCACTCTCACCGAATCGATCAATAAACGCTGCTTATCAAAACCCTGCAGTCTCACAACTTAAATTCATAACAATTGGCGACGGGGATTTTACCAAAAAACTGCAATTTTGCGTTAGATAATAGATTAGTTATCCTCATCAAGTCTTCTTTCACTACACAGTTAAGCAAGTTTTAAACATTATTTTGTAAACTAATTCAATAACAAAAATTTCAGGGATAAGTCTAAAGAAAGCATGAGCTAGTGGTCGTAGTTAGAATCTAATTTCCGTAGGAAGATGTTTTAAATTTATAAAAATGGAAACTACAACAATTCCAAAAAAATTATTTAGTGACCAAGAAGCTGTTAACGAGATTTTTAAACCGAAGTTGTTATTACAGCTATTACTGTAATTATCATTTATCTCGTACAGGAACTAAAAGAAAAAAATAATTAAGCTAATATATTCGGGATAGTAAGATGTGATTGGCTAACGAGTTACTATAGTCACACCTATATACATTTAATAGACGAGACTATAAAATAGTGTAAATTCATCTCACTAATGATTTCACTCGGGATCCACTCCATGTTGACTGACTGTAATTTGTGTCAATAAACTAAAGTTTGCATAATGTTTCCCAGTCATTGCTTGGACTTTGACTACTGAGTAACACGTGATCTACTTTCCAGTCTATTATCTGGTGATGAAGTACGAGTGGTCAGTTGTCGTATTATCTGGTATGGCAGTAATCTTATTGATAGTGTATCATATAATGTTTAAGTGTAGGATTGAGTCAAGTACCAATTATTTTCTGCGTTATATCACAAGTTTATGAATGCAGGGCGGAAATGAATAGATTAAATTAATTTAATGATTTATTTCTGTCCTCCTTTCTTTGAACATCCATCGTATTATTTTGTATGAAAGGTCGTGAGGTATCATGAAAATAAAAATTTGTTACACTACAGTAGATATCCCGAACGCAGCTGCCATTTTGATGTGGTGGTCGGGCATACCTATCGTGATGATTCAACCGAGCTATATTAGCTGAAATACAAGTTTTTTAGGTTCTAACATGCCAGGAAGGTCGGTTAGAGATCGGCAAGACTAAAAGCAGCAACCTAAGGTACGAAGAAGTACTGTAGAACAGTGTGACGGCTGTAAAGTGTTTCCAACGAACAGCCAGTATCTAAAGAGATGTTGCCATCTTACAGCGGAATGAAGAGGTTAGAAAAGATCGACTCTGAAAATGTTTCACCCCACCTTACACCATGGACTTCTGTCTCAATCGGCGAAGTTTTTTGCAGTACAGAGTTAACACATGAAAAACGTCTCATAAAAAAGGTGTGCACGACCGACCACAAACAGTTGTCCGTTGAGCTCTGCGATCACGCTTCCAGGTCACTAAGACCACAACTAATCCGTCTTCCTTTTGAGATCCCTCAAGAAGAAATATCCTTCGACCGTGTAGGAAGCTTAGAAGTGACAACTGCCCTCATACCTCTAACAAATGTACGTACGTACCACATTCCACGATGCTTTTGACTGACTGACTATAGTAGATATTAAGAGACGTATACACTGTAATGCTTAGGTTTCATTTAATGAATTGATTTCATATTCTGACCTTTATGATGTCACTGATCGAAGTATATTAGCGAAAGAATGAATTACAGTTACTTACTACTTGATTTAACGAACAATTTTGTCATCTAATGCTATCTAAGTGTAACATTACATTGTCGTTTATCAATAAGACGTAGATGTTTGTACCTATGAAGCCAGTTTAACATTTTATTTATTTATTTGAACACATAGATACTGGTACATCAGATACATATGCGCCACACAAATCTTGTTTGAATTGTGTGAGGGCTATGATACTGCTCGGTTGCCCAAACCGAAGCATGGCCAGTTTAACAGAATTATGGTAAATAAAACAAAATGCAAGCAAGATCAAAATACGCTTACTTGTATAATTTAACTTTCCAATTATAAAGACTGTCATTTTGTAGTTCAACAGTGAAAATACCTAGGAAAAAGAACAAATGAATAAAATAATTTGAAGTTGTAAGAAAAAACTGAAATAAATTGTTTGGGTGTGATGTTTGTTGGCTTTAATGAAATAAGCAGCTTACTCGATTATGATTAATCTTGAAATAAAATTCATTCATTTTATAAAGTGAATAGGCAGACACATAATGACTAAATATATGCATTTATTGTTGACGTTTAATAACTTTAGTCAGTCATTGTACTATAAACTGTGCTACAACAATCTGGGTCATCCACAGGCATACGTAACGTATTTATGACTATTGAATCGATCAAATGCATACTGTAAAGATAAATGATGCTTTTTAAATTAAAACAAAAACCAGTTATAAAAAAATTAGATTAAAAACAAGAACCAACCAGTCAATAAACATATTTTTTGTAATAAAAGGTTAATGATAATAGCTCACCTTGTTTGTAACTGTCTGATCGATAAATTTCTCTTAGCTCTTTCATCAAACGGTCAGATGATTGAATTGAACCCTTAGTAATTCCCTGAAGACACAATGGTAATAATAATAATAATAATAAACGTTAGTAGAAAGTTGGCTAATATAAATAACAGAAGCGGAGTGAAGTACACCAATGAATGGAGTAAGCCTGTTATGTATAATCAACGTAGCGCCTGATACGAATATGCGTTTGTCTAACTTTTCATACTACATTCGCACGATGAAATGAATTTTTATCACGAAATGAATGATGAAGTAACTAAAATAATGTAAAAACGATGATAATGAGAGACTGAGCATTAAGAATGTTTTAAGAAAAGGAGTGAAATGTTTTGTATGAGGGAATACTGAAATTCATGTTCTACAGAAAGATTAAGTGAATGCATCTAGGCTATTTTTATTTGTTCTGAGTTGAGTCACAAAATATTTCTAACAACTGGTTGGAGTTATCGTGTGGACCCCTAGTCAGTTAGTCTGCACCTACTTACACACAGATTAACTGTCCGATACCGAATTAAAGAATCATCAACAAATTTATTTTCTTCAGAGTACATTCGGCAGAACAATGTACAGAATATTGAAAGGTATGCCGAAGGCTTTATAATAACAAGGAATGATTTCCGCCACAAGCCGGAGAATGATTGTGGAGGGGTAGCTTAATGGACTAGAGCAACTGCTAGGTAACAGGTTTGAACTGCGCTTAACCTAGTCCCCCATTTGGACAATCGATTTATCACAGTGGTAATAATAATGGCCTTACTCAATATTATATGTTTAGTAAGATATTTTTAACAAGTTCATTTACTCTTCATAAACTTCACAATACATATTCGTTTATATACATAAAATTATATTAAATTAAATGAGATTTTCATAGGAAATGAAAAATCTTCACAACAGTGAACTGTCTGCAAGTTCAGGAGTGTAAGTGTTTGGTCAGGTTAGCTTTCAAAGTCTGTTTATTACATAGTATATGCACTAGATATGGTATCGTCGAGTTTTTGTACTCTTCTTTGTGTGCATGAATTCTACTTTGACTGAGTCTTACTCTCCCAGAAGATAGAGAAGTATCACTAGGCTCCATACACACACAGACACATAAAAGTGGGAATTCAAAGCTGAGTTTACTATCTTATACTTGATCAATGTGAGTAAGATTTGAAAAACAAATGAAATTTTCATAGTTATGAAGTAACTACATCTTCTTACGATTTGTATCACCATAGTCATATGATTCAAAACTAAAAATAGTTTTGAAAATTAGGTTAAAGAGAAACGGTAATTTAATTTATCCAATCAACAATCGGAATTGTCACTAGTGATTCAAAAAAATATTATTGGGATAATCTCTTGAACGCTTAATAAAAACATCACCGGTTTGTGTACTTAATTCTCATCTATGGGGATATACAACATTTGAGTGTTAGAGAATTTCCTAACAATCATACGTTTAAAAGTAAACAAACTTTCTCTACCACACAATCGCAGTGATGGTAGATCAATCATAAATTAGTGATTTTTACAATGATTGTACAAATGATTTGAATAATTGTATGGTTCTTTCTTTTCCTCTTAGAAAAAATTCCATTCAGAATAGTTTTCTTAAAGATCAGAAAACCATGAATAAACAAATTTAGAAGAGATGACAAATAACTTTAATTGAGGTTCGAAATTTCAGCGACCAAATAATGATCAAGTAGTACTGTATTTACTTTGGTCCCAGAATCACGATTTTTTCTAACAATTGGCGTTCACTCGTATATATATATATATATATATATATATATATATATATATATATATATGACAATGAAACGTACTTGTATTTGGGTAGCCTTGAGTTTTTCCAACTGTTCAGCATCTTGAGAAGAAATACCATCATATTCAGAACGATCATCACCCGTAATACTATTTAAAAAAAAGATGACATAGATAAATTCAAGAAAACGAAACATATATACACAAACATATATATATATATATATATATATATATATATATATATATATATGATGGGAAGAAGAAACTATAATTCAGTGATGAATTGTATTTCTTAGTCAAGATAGTTAATTTATTGATTTTGCGAATTCTAGACACGCACATCAGATTATTGATTAACTCGGAGTTCAATTTGTTCGAATTAATTGAATGATTAAACATTTAAAACACGTAACATTATTACCATCAGTATTATTGTGGAGAAAACAGTTAACAGATGCATTCCAGGTGGGGACCGGAGTCAGGCAAGGTTGCTTACTGTTATATCCTAATGAATATTAAATTACAGGTAACTTCCAAGGACTGTACATGGACTAATATTCTGTAAATATTCTTATTGCATAACTACTCAACAATTACACTACGTATATTTATATTCCTTTTATGATAAGCTTTGTTTTGACCTATAATTTATTATTGTACAATTTACGGTTCTTAAGTTATGTTCAGTTTATTAACTACTGCCTCCCACATTCACAGCCACTTCTTGGGCTTATTTGTGTACAAATATTATTTCCTATTTTATGGTACGTTGCGGTCTGTGTGATTGATATATAAACCGGGTATGTCTGAAATAAATGATCTGCTCTGATTCGGAAGCTGGTATTGTGTTCTGTACTCAAGTGGAAGGGCTCGTAGGACATAGGACCAATAAGGACGCTAAACTGCCTACACCGGTTGAACGTCATTGGTTGGCCTAGTGTGAAGATTCGTATAAGTCATATTCGGATTGGTAGATAAGTCGTGTGATAGAAAAGTCAGACATCCAAGGTCATAACACTTACTCTCA
This sequence comes from Schistosoma mattheei, assembly GCA_944470405.2. Taxonomy (NCBI): domain Eukaryota; kingdom Metazoa; phylum Platyhelminthes; class Trematoda; order Strigeidida; family Schistosomatidae; genus Schistosoma; species Schistosoma mattheei. The sequence continues at coordinate 36,710,424 of OX103945.1, forward strand.
CCCTTTCTCCTTCTTCTGGTGGTTCACTGGATTATGAAGACCTCTAACATCTGACGAGAAGAACGGAATACAATGCACATCTCAAAATCAATTGGGAGATTTGACTTTGCAGACGACCTGACCCTTCTATTCTATACACACCAACAAATGCAGATGAAGACAACTAACGTAGCAGAAGCCTTTGAACCAGCAGGTCTCAACATACACAAAGGAAAAACCATGATCCTCTAATACAACACGGAGAACACCAACCCGAAAACATTTAATGGATAAACTCTAAAAGAGGTGGAATCTTTTACGTACCTAGTCAGCAGCACTATCGACGATCAAGGAGGGTCTGATGCAGACGTAAAGGTAAGGATTGGCAAAGTAAGGGCAGAATTCTTACAATTGAAGAACATATGGAACTCAAAACAACTGTCTGCAAGCCAACACCAAAGTCAGAATCTTCAATACGAACAAGACAATTCTACTGTACGGAGCCATGACTTCGAGAACTACTACAACCATCATCAAAAAAGTACAAGTATTTATAAACAATTGTCTACGCAAGATATTGAATGTCCACTGACCGGATACCACCAGTAACAGCCTACTGTAGAGGGGGAAGGGACAAACCAGCTTCCAGCTGAATAGGAAATTAGGAAAAGACGTTGGAAGTGGGATAGAACATACATTTCGGAAATCAAAATGCATCACGAAGCAAGCCCTACTTTGGAGTCCTGAGGGAACGAGGATGACCAAGGAACACAGTGCGTCGGGAGTTGGAAGTAGACATCAAAAGAACGGATAACAATTGGAATGGATTGCCCAGGACAGATATGGATGGAGAATGTTGGTGGACAGCCTATGTTCCTCTATGAAAGGTAACAGGGATAAGGAAGTAAGTAATTATTGGGGAAGTTGTTCTAATTAGTTGCTGAATAAATCGCTTCATATCTTTCTTTCTACGAACCAATTTTTTCTTCTTGTACCATATTTCTATATGCAATCTTTCTCTTATATATTACCACCTTTGACCTAACCACTGCTATGAATCCGGTGTTCATCTTGTTGTGCTGATGCGGTATGGCAACCTGGACCGATGCACATATGTGCCTGGTCCTACGTTGTAGCTGACTGACTGACTGACTGAATAAATCAGTCTGCTTCTACGGTCTTATTTTCTTTCTTGTATCGACAAAGCAGTCATCTTATTTCGTTGTAAGTAGCAGGTAGGTGTTCTACAGTCATAGCAAATCAGCTTAACTATTAGCAGAAATCTGTATTTGGTTCAAGCCACAACACTAACATAGCGGTCTTGTTTCAAGTCATTTACACTGAGTAAAACTTACTAGTTGTATAAACAATAATCAAAAATGGAAATACCAAAGGTTATGACTGAAATATTAATAGGACAGTTTACACTTTGAAATTCCACAAAGAGATAGTATCGATATATGCTGAAAAAAGGTTGATTAAGGAATTGGAAGTTTGCAAAAACAGTCGGTGAGCAGTATGGGGATTAAAATGTTGAAAATTTCAACCAATTCGATGAGACTCAGTAGCCAATTAGAGATCCGCGTTGTTGAGTATATGAAATCACCAGATATAGCATATGAAGGAGAAATCAATACATACTGAAGGTAATTATTATTCGGTTGACTTTTAGTGCTTTTTTATTCTATGAATTTACATAATATGAAGTTAGTTATTAGAATTTGTTGTGAATTTTTTCATTGCAATCATAAATTCACTCTGGTTTTGTGCTCAAATGACGATTGACAAGCTGATAAATTTTTGTAATTGATAATCACCGACTTCAATCTGTATACGTGATGAAATTAACTTGAGTGTGATTAATTGTTCTTAGAGTTTCTGTCAAGAAAAGCTTCTATACAAACATGGGCTTTTCATTTTAGTTAATGAGTAGGGTAGAAGAATATAGATGCAGTTTTGATCATCTTATTGAAGTCAGAGTTGAAAATAATTAGCTTATTGTACAAGTGTATCATTTTTACGTACTACTCTTTGAGGTATAGTTACGTGATAGCTACGGATACTAGCTGGATGTTAACAAACCGTAATTTAAATGTTATCCCATGATTTACAGTTGTGCTTTTAAGATTTTCATGGTTTGGTAAAAGGCAAATAGTGAATACACTTACGTTACTGAATTCAACCTAATAATAGTTACACAGGTTAAATCATGTTAAAAGTATCAAGTTCTGAGCTGAGAAGAAATAGCTATCTGAAGTTCTATTTTCTAGCAGCTCACTGTTTAGTGGAAATTATTGGACAATTTACTTATATTTATAAAAGAAATAGTGTTAATGTCGGTTGTTTTGACAAAAATAAGGTTAACTAAAAGCTGTAAAACTTACGAAACTTCAAATGGATCGTTCAATGTCACATCTTCATCTTCGAAACCAGTATCTTCCGCATCACTATTCCCGTCGCCAGAAGATGATTGACGAGGTTCAGCAGTAGAAATAGTGTCGACAGGAAGCTATAATTGGAACAGATCAACGGAAACGCACATAGAGAAGCCATACCACCTAAATGATAAATAAACCTGCAAGTTTCAAGCAATTAGTTCGCTTTATGAATTTAAATATAGCAAGAAAAAGTATTGATGCATAATAGTATGGATTCATAATATTTCGAGGTTTCTCGTCAGCCGCTTACAACCGAATATGTTTCAGAATTTTACCTTGAGATAAGAAATAGTGTAAAACAATTGACATAAACGAATGTAAATAATTTATGTCAATTGTTTTACACTATTTCTTATCTCAAGGTAAAATTCTGAAACATATTCGGTTGTAAGCGACTGACGAGAAACCTCAAAATATTATCAATTCATACTATTATGCATCAATATTTGTTCTTGTTTTATTTAAACGTGCAAATGTTTTTCTCTGAGTTTTAGTTTTTGTAGATACAGCTTCAAAGTCAGTTAAAAGGTCATCTTTATTGTCAGCTAATGGAAGAGTGAAGTAATAAAAAACCTCTTGAAATTTACAAGTTATTTCTTATTTATTTGAGCACATAAATGTTGGTAAAAAGGGGCACTAAATACGTATGCGCCACACAATAACAATGAGAATGTGAAGGGATGGAGAATGTAAGCTGTGTATGTAAAAAAGGGGGACAATAACGAACAGAAATTAGTGTATGATAGTGAAATAATAATAATGGGAGAAACACTTCAGTTAGCAAAGGTACAACCAGAAATAATTTTTCAAGTTAACGAACTTACGTTCACTTTTTATGAAGAAAGTAAAATACAGTTACAACGGGACGGCCACTGGCTTCTATTCTGAGCCATATCTGATGACATCTCTAACCACTGGGTTGCGCTATCTCTCGGACCACAGCCTGGGAGTCGTGAAGAATCAACAGAGGCTAGTCCTCCACAGCTTTCTTTCATACCACGACACCATGTCATACATTGACCACCTCTCCGCTTTTTCCAACCAGTCCCAGAGTCGGCAAATAATGCACGACGTGGAATTCTCTGGGACGACATTCGGAGAACATGTCCAAGCCACCGAAGTCGGTGTTTCAAGATGGTGACACCAATTGCATTATCGTCTCTGTGCCCGAACACACGATGCCGAACCTCTGCATTACTGACATGGTGTTGCCACTGAATGTCAGCAATCCTTCGGAGACAGCGATGATCGAACACAGAGAGTCGTCTAACGTCCTCAACTCGGAGAGGCCAGGTTTCACAAGCATAGAGCAAAACTGCTCTCGCCGACGCGTTGTAGATCCGACCTTTTACAGCCAGACTAACATCACGAAGGCGCCAAAGATGGCCCAGATTGGCATAAGCCGCTCTGGCTTTCACTACACGTGCATTGATCTCATCACTCACACCCCTACCAGCACTTATGCAGCTACCCAGATACACGAACTTCTCGACTACTTCTATCTGCTCACCATCCAGGGTGAGTACAGGATTAGAATCCTGCCAGTCTTGTAGAAGTACTTTGCACTTCGAAGGTGCAAAGCACATACCATACCTACGGACACTGATTGCCAACTGATTAAGTGCGGATTGCATGCCTTGGGCATTATCGCACAGTAAGACAATATCGTCCGCATACTCAAGGTCGAGAAGTCTTTCTCCAGGCAACAGATCCACACCACCATTACTTACATTCATCAGAGCTGTTTCCAGAATGTCATCGATGGCAAAGTTGAAGAGGAATGGTGAGATTGGGCAACCCTGCCTAACCCCACTGCTCGAATGGAACAATGGAGAGAGGTGGTTGTATGCCCTCACTCTGCCTGAGGTGTTTTTATACAGGGCTTTCAGGATGTTAATAAACTTCTCAGGCACACCCTTCTTCAATAGACAATCCCAGAGAACAGTCCTATCCAACGAATCGAAGGCAGCCCTGATGTCAAGAAACACTAAGTATGGCGGTGTTCTAACATTTGGCGGAGGGTGAAGATATGATCAATACATCCTCGACCAGAACGAAACCCAGCCTGCTCCTCGCGAGTCAATCTTTCTCGGGTTTTGAACAACCTACGAAGTATGACGGAAGCCAATAGCTTGGACGCAATCGGAAGTAGACTTATCCCCCGATAGTTGTTACAGGAACGACGTGAACCCTTTTTAAAGATAGGGACAACTATCGACTCATTCCATGACGTTGGTACACTCTCTAGTTCCCAAACCTTTGTAAACAACGTCGTCAATTCCTTAGTCAAAAAGTCACCACCATCTTTAAAAAGAGCCGGAGGTAAGTCATCTGGGCCAGGTGATTTGTAACGCTTCAAGAGTTGGAGTTCCTTGCGGACTTCCTCCTCATTTGGTGGATCAGTCGTCACCGGCCATGGAGGGCAGGACAGTCTGACCGATGTTGCCGGAGCAGCAGGCCAGTTGAACTGCCCTTCGAAAAATTCTGCCCATCGTCCAAGACGTCGATGGATGTTAGTGATTGGCATCCCATCATCCTCGCAGATTGTTTCACTCACACCAGACTTCTTGCTGCCAGTGGCTCGGATGAGTTGGAAGAGCTTCCGGTAGTTACCAGATGCAGCTGCTGCTTCCAGCTCATTAGCACGCTCCAACCACCAGGCTTCTCGGTCCTTACGCAAGCTTTGCCCAATTTCCTTACGTAACATCCTTCGTTTATGGTCAAACTCACGGTCACCCGGAGTAGACCGACGGGCTTCAATGAGTTGTAAGGAACCAGAAGAAACCCAGTGCTTATAAGCGGGACGTTTCGCAAACCCACAACTGACTGTTCCCGCCATTTTCATGGCGTCATGCAATTGCAACCAATGCTCATCTATACTTTTCGGTGGAGTGGTAGCTAGCCTAGAGGCTAGCTCGGTTCGATACTTACTTGCAACAGAAGTTGCAACCAGCTTGCTAACATCAATCCGTTTGTGGCGGTCACTTCGTTGTCCACTGAAAAGTAAGGCAAGATTGGCGCAGACCAAGGCATGGTCAGAGTCCAGATAGGTACTCCAAAAGGAGCGGCAGTCTTGTACACAACCACGCCAGCGGTAGCTGATCGCGATGTGATCAATCTGAGTCCAGGCTTGAGATGCAGAGGGAGGACGCCAGGTGGCACATCGGCGATGACTGTGCCGAAAGTTAGTGCTAGCCAGAAACAGGTTGTGGTCTGTGCAAAGTTGCAGTAGACGGTCCCCGTTATCTGACCTGCGACCAACGAGTCCCCATCGGCCACCTAAACGACTCTCTTCTGTGCCTAGACGCCCGACCTGAGCATTCAAGTCTCCGGCTAGTACTACAATATCTGTCGAACGCACTTTCTGGAGAAGAACAGGTAACTGGTGGTAAAACTCATCCTTGATTGCATCCGGGCTGCAATCTGTCGGGGCATAGGCGGAGATGACGAAAAGACATCGTTTCTCACGCCGATTTCTTCTCACTTTGATGGAACTTTCTAATCTAACAGCACATAACCGACTGTTAATGGGGATCCAATCGACTAGTGCTGCCTCAGCTCTAGCGCTTAGTGCGACACCAACGCCAGCAAGACCAGACGAAGATGCCACAGGGTCCCCGGATAAGCGCACGTAAAACAAGCTTTTCGAAGCGACAGATGGAGAGCGAATTTGTAGTACTTCACCGGAGTCTTGAATACGGGTCTCGGATAGACAACAAACATCAATATGAAGACTTTCCAAAGACATAGCCAGCCCTATCTGTTGTCCGACCTGCATAAATGTGCGAACGTTGAAGGCAGCCAGTTTGAATGGCGCGCGCGGTTTCAGAAAAACTGCTTCAGTACTCATATTCGGTAGGAACATACAATTTTCAACCAGACAGTGACTCGAGAACGTTTAGATACAGTCGAATTTCCACCATAGATGAGCTGCTGTATAAGTCGAAAAAATAAGTATAAACAGAGTGGGAATAAAAGAGGGTGAATAATGACGTAGTAAATAATAATAATAATAATAATAATAATAATAATAATGCGAGTCACTTGATTGTTATTTGGAACGAGAGGAATATTTTTCATAAGTAGATAGTTTGTCATATTTTTGTGTGCGGGCTGAGATACTGCCCGAGTGCCCAAACCGAAGCAGGTGGTTTTCTTAGGGAGCCACACCACGAGCCTTTGACCTAAAGTTCTAACCCACAAGGCAGTAGAGCATCGTGAGGAGATGCAGTCCTATGGTAGCCGGTGACCAAGGAATTGGTTCATACACCGTTTGTTCCCTCAGGATACTGGAGCCCATGTGCACCATTGGTTTGGAATCAGGGTTTTCCAACTCTGCTAGGTGAACTCTCCGTGACTCCCAACCCGGTTAAGCGTCGGACATTCGCTTTTCCTCCTCTCAATCTAGTAAACAACACGTCCGCCGCGAGAATGCATTGAGGACTCACCTGGCGGTGGCTATATACGCGTGGTCGTGTGAGAGCATTTCGATGACGAACTCTCCTCATCCTCGGTCGTACCAGGGTAGTTGGGGTCCTACTATTTCTTATTAAGTCGATAACATGGTGTTCATGACTCGCTGAATGGACGAGGATTATTAAATTAATTGTAAAAAATATAGGAAAGCAACCACTTTGCGTAAAAGTTAGTAGGAAAGTACAATTTACCTAAATGGACACTGAATATATTTAAATCTTTGTTCCTTGTGAAATCATACTAAAAATATGACATTTAAAATAACGTTAGAAATAATGTATCTAAAATTTAAAACCCGGAAAACAAAATTATAGTACATTAAGGGACGAGCTCAAAAATGTCCTATTCTGCTATATATGCAAAAAAATATTAGTTTAACGAAACAAATATAAACCTACAGGTTCAGGACTAAAGTCTGGACAGAGATTGTTCAATTCAGGAGGATATGGCAAATTTTTGTATCGACATAATTCAGTTACAAGTATCTTTACTTGACGATCAATCTGTAGTATGGTTGAATGATTATAATTAATTTGATAACAAAACAATTTACCGTATAGTTGCTTGGCTCAACTGTTTGTAGTCCTCGGAAAATTTGTGTGACAAACGTGTCATCAGAATCGGAAAACCATATTGGAGATGATTGTGGATATGTACCCTAATTATTTAAAATAAATAAAAAGCACTTAACACTAAAGACACAGAAAATTAAGCAGACTAAATCACAACAGGCTATTAACTTGTACAAGCTTTTTTAAAAAAACAATGAACTTCAATAACTGATAGTTTTAAACCACTTAACGAATTTTAGCCGTAATTGTGTTTGATTTTCGAGTTGTGCACCGAATCATACCAACCTAGGTTTTTTATGTGTGATATGGTTTCGGGTAACGGTAACTACTCCAACGACACTGTGAAAGCGGACAAAAGTCTTTTTTCTCAGCTACTACTTTGAAGAAAAATTACCATTGAGCTAGATAGAATACTGCTGAGAAGCACTATTTGGAATTGACGCATAAAATTCCCCCAATTATTTCCACATATAAGCCGTCAGTGGATGCAGCCACATGGCTAGAAAAGTTGAGAAATAATTTAAATGCTGTTTGTGAGCTTTTTACGAAACGAAAGTAGATAAAATTTCCGTAGGTACCATCAACTCTATTAGGGAGGATATAATCAGACAGAACCCCCATTTTAACGGAGTGAAAATTTGACTCAATGATCCAGTGGACAGAAGACTAACTGTTTGCATTATTATGGAACCATTCGAAGGAATCATAAGACTTTGGCCGGAAGAAGAGCTATAAACATGGCTTAGGACAAGTTCGAGACAATTTATTAGTTAGTAGTTTAGGGGTATGATTCCATTTTTTAGAGTAGAAGGAGCATCGCTCGAATGTGTGACGTGCAAATATAACGACCAGTAAGGAATGTACTGTCTTAAAATACTCATCAGGTAATATTAACTCTCAGAGAATGCATGATTCAAATTCAAGAATGATATAGGTGTCTCCAAGTACACTCATTAACTATTTGCTCATGTAGAACAGGTTCAAAAACATCGACACATAAAGCTCCAAAACTCATTCTTTTACTAGTTTAGACTGAAAAATAATCAGGTACTGTGAGATTGGAAGCAGATGTGAAGTGTTTAGTCAGTCATACATAACGTAGGACCTGGAATATATAGGTATCGGTTCGAGTTGGCACACCACATAAGCAGTTAGATGAGATTATCAAGACAAGCCCTAGAGTAGTAGATGAAACAGTACCAGTAGTAGATTAAGTATACACAATATGATTCCACAAGTGAATTCTTAGAACAAAAGTGTTAGATAATGTCAAGTATTAATATCGAAGAATGGACCATTATCTGGAAACTAGACCAGGATAACCAGCGTCGGTTGAAGCTACTACGTTTTTACATCGAAAAAAGTCAGAGAAATACAAGTTGAAATTACAGGCAAACGTTTTATCCCGACTGTTGTTGCTACCTTGACGTGGTGGCCGGGCTTGCCTATCGTGATGAAGCAACCGAGCTATACTGGCTGGAACAACCGTTCCTCAAGGTCCTACCATGTCAGACAGGTCGGTTGAAGAGCGGTAAGACTAAAAGCAACAAACCCAAGGTCCGAAGGCGAAGTCGTACTGCTGACTGTACAGAGGTGTGACAGCAGTAAGGTGTTTCCTTCAGACAACCAGCATGACAGCGATGCTGCCTTCCCACAAGGAGGGGTGGGGTTAGAAAAGGTCGACCCTAAAAATGCACACCTCGCCTTATCCCACGGATATCCGTCTCCGGCGGTAAGGTCTCAATAAGTACGGAGCTAACACAAAAATTACCCATAAAAAGGTCGTGTGTGACCGACCTCAAGCAGTTGTCCCTTGGGCACTGCGGTCACGCTCTCAGGTCACTAAGACCACCTCTAATCCAATTTCCTTTTCAGGTACCTCCAGAAGAACCCTTCCACGGTGTGGGCAACCGGGAAGTGATAACCGCCCTCATACCTCTAACAGCACTCAAGACCACTGTATTCATAATCAACCTCCTCTTCAATTCCTATTATTCCTCCTACATCGACTTTCAACTCTAAACTTCCTCTTCGGCTTCCTCCTCAAGTGTCACCATAGCCAACGATTCTAGTGCTCAAAACCCTGTCCCAGGTCTACTGAAACCTCGCTCCAAACTACACATTGGAGCCTTCAACGTACGCACCCTATGTCAAATCGGTCAGCAGGCTTCCTTGGCTAAAACCCTAGAGTCTCTTTCCATTGATGTATGCTGTGTCTCCGAAACACGCATACAGGATTCCAGTGTGGTCATTCACTTGACCTCACCTCGGCAAACGGAGAGCCAACGAGATACACCCTTCGTGTATCTGGTGACCCGATGGCAAGTTCTCGTGGACTGGCAGGTGTAGGCATAGCACTAAGCATGAGGGCGGAACAAGCACTGCTAGAGTGGATCCCCGTCAACAGTCGTCTATGTGCTGTTCGGCTGAACGGCTACGTAAGAACTCGGAAGGATAGGGACACACGTCGTTGCCTTTTTGTCGTTTCTGCCTACGCTCCCACTGACTGCAGCTCAGATGAAGTGAAAGATGAATTTTACAGAAAGCTGTCCGAACTTCTTCAGAAAGCTAAACGCTCAGACATAGTACTCGTAGGGGGTGATTTTAATGCTCAGATAGGTAGTTTAAACCAAACAGAAAGGCATTTAGGTGGATATTTTAGTATTCCGACACAGCGAACAGATAATGGTGATCGTCTGCTGCAGCTATGCTCAGACAATCGTTATTTTTAGCAAACACAAATTTTAAGCATAAGGAGAGACATCGTCTAACATGGCGACCCCCTACACCAAACCAACGATGGACTCAAATAGACCATATTGCCATCAGTCATCGTTGGAGAGGGTCGGTAGAAGATTGTCGCTCATTCTGGAGTACCTGCTTGGACTCCGACCATGCCCTAATACGGGCACGCATCTGCTTGCGCCTCACTGGACGCAAAAAAGCCACATTAAAAAGACCCATTAGAACTGAGTTGAGTAACGAGAAAACCAAAAGTAGGTTCCAGGAACAACTGAGGTCACACTTAGGTAGTTGTGAAGACGAGGCTGACCCAGATGTTGCTTGGAAAACATACAAGCAGCTGTGGAAACAGCAGTGACATCTATTAGTGACTTAAACCACAGAGTTACAAGGAACCAGTGGATTTCTTCAAGGTCTGTCACACTGATGGATTCTCGCAAACTCGTCCCATCAGGTTCTGAACATGATGAAGAGCGACAACAAATCAGATCTAGGTTAAGAAAAAGTCTAAGGAACGACCGTGAGCAGTGGTGGGCAACGAAAGCAAAAGAGATGGAAAAGGCGGCGACTATAGGGAACACAAGACAGCTTTACAGACTAATAAAAGAAACTGGAATTAATAAGTCAAGTGTAAGTGAGATTATTTCGGAAAAAGACGATACTCTCATCTGCTCCCAGTCCAGACGTTTAGAACGATGGGCGGAACATTTTAGAGAACAGTTCAGCTGGCCTTCAGCTACTCTACAACTACCCTCCATTCCCAGACAGTGTGAATGGAACATTGAAGTAGGTCCCCCAACTCTTGCTGAAGTTGAAAAGGCTATAGTTAATCTGAAACGAGGAAGGGCAGCTGGTCCAGATGGATTGGCTCCAGAGGTCTTTAAGGATGGTGGTCCAATTTTAGCGATTAGGTTGACTAATATTTTAGCTAAGATCTGGGAATTAGACGTTATCCCATCTGACTGGTCGCAATCACTTATCGTCCCAATATATAAGAAAGGGTCAAAATCATCCTGTGACAACCACAGAGGGATTAGTTTAACAAATAAATTATCTAAAATACTGGCCTCGATAATTATCAACGCCTAACTAAGACTCGTGAACTGCAAACACGAGAGAACCAAGCTGGCTTTAGACCTGGTCGTGGCTGCATCGACCACATATTCACCATTCGTCAGGTTCTAGAACACAGGCATACTTATCGGCGTCCGACGATGGTGGTCTTTCTTGACTTAAAAGCAGCATTTGACTCTGTAGACCGCGAGATTCTGTGGCAGTGTCTGTCATTGAAAGGCGTACCTCAGAAGTACATAAACCTTGTGAAGGCTCTTTACTCGAACACTACTAGTCGAGTCAGAGCTTATGGCGAACTGTCATCTACTTTTGCAACCTCAAGTGGTGTCCGTCAAGGCTGTCCACTTTCTCCATTTTTGTTTAACTTCATCATAGACCTATTGATGGAAATAACACTCTCGTCGACTGAATTCTCGGGTATTGATCTCCTTCCAGGAGGTCCACTTATCGACTTAGAATACGCAGATGACATAGTCCTGTTTGGTGAAGACGCTGACAAAATGCAGAGTCTTCTGGTAGCACTAAGCAACAATGCCAGAATGTTTGGATGGCTTCTCTCCCTCTAAATGCAAGTTGTTGCTTCAGGACTGGTCTGCGTCAACACCTGAACTAAGGATAGGGAGTGAAGTAGTCGAACGCGTTGACAACTTCACTTATCTTGGAAGTCTGATCAGCCCTAATGGGTTGGTGTCTGACGAAATCTCAGCACGGATTCGAAAAGCTCGTTTGGCTTTTGCCAACTTACGTCACCTTTGGCGAAGGCGAGATATCCGTCTATCAATAAAAGGACGAGTATACTGCGCGGCAGTCCGTTCTGTTTTAATTTACGGCAGCGAAACATGGCCATTAAGAGTAGAAGACACTCGTAAGCTACTAGTATTTGACCACAGATGCCTTAGAAATATTGCTGGCGTCTGCTGGGATCACCGGGTAAGTAATAGTGAGGTTAGACGCAGGGTATTAGGGAATGATGGTAAATCAGTTGATGAGGTTATGAATCTTCATCGACTGAGATGGTTGGGCCACGTGTTACGTATGCCTGAACACCGATTACCACGACGTGCAATGCTAACCTGTGTTGGGAATGGTTGGAAGAAAGTTAGGGGCGGCCAAACCAAAACGTGGCATCAGTGCTTGAAGTCACTAACTTCTAGTCTGAGCCATGTTGGTAGATGCAGACTACTTGGTTGGGGTCCGCGTGACTATCGTAACCAATGGTTGGAGACTCTTGGTGACATGGCTCAGAATCGATCACAATGGCGTCGGTGTATACACTCCCTGTCTTCCTTTAAACTAAGAGATTAAAATCGCTTCATATCTTTCTTTCTACGAACCAATTTTTTCTTCTTGTACTATATCTCTATATGCAATCTTTCTCTTATATATTACCACCTTTGACCTAACCACTGCTATGAATCCGGTGTTCATCTTGTTGTGCTGATGCGGTATGGCAACCTGGACCGATGCACATATGTGCCTGGTCCTACGTTGTAGCTGACTGACTGATCTGAAGCTATGTCAGCTCCTCTCCTGGTTCTCACATCTTTCATTGCCCTTCGGAATTGTTTATTGATCCAAATATGATCTATTTGGTTCTCTGTGGTGTAGTTCGGTGAGATCCATGTAGCTTTGTGTATACGCTTGTGTGGAAATTTTGTTCCGCATATGACCAATTTGTTGAATGCACATAGATTTGCAAATCTATCTCCATTTTCGTTTCTCTCTCCCAGTCCATGTCGTCTCATAATATCCTCATATCCAGTGTTGTCTATTCCGACTTTGGAACTTAGATCTCCCATTAGAATGGTGAGGTCCTTTCTTGGGCACTTCCCTATGATTGATTGCAGCCGCTCGTAGGATTGATCTTTAATGTCGTCGTTGCTATCATTGGTGGGTGCATAATATTGGATAATATTCATGGTGATCCCCTCCTTCTTTGTTTTGAGTGATGCTTTGATGATTCTGGATCCGTGAGATTCCCATCCTACAAGTGCATTTCGTGCTACTTTGGACAGCATTAGAGCAACTCCCTGAGTGTGTGGAGCATTGTTCTCTTCGTGGCCGGAGTATAGCAGCATCTCTCCCGTGGTTAGCCTTTTCTGTCCAGCTTGTTCTTCAGCTTGGGTTCAATGGGTTTCGCTGATCCCCAGTACTGCCAAATTGTATCTCCTCATTTCCGTTGCTATTTGATTGGTCTTCCCGGTCTCCCACATTGTTCGGACGTTCCATGTACCGACAAAAATTTTTGCTCTGGTTGTTAGAAGAGGCATCGGCCTCGTGGCTTCCGAAGGAACTCGGTTTTCACCATGAAGCGTCATAGTTCTTCTAAATGAAGACCTTCTAACTCCAAGGGCAGAGTTAAAATGGTTCGAATTATTTTTTATGGTAAGCGTTTTTTAGCGAGTTAGTTTTCTACAAGATGGGGACGCTAAACACATGCCCAACCCTCCTCCTTTAGCCAGGCTTGGGACCGGCAGTAACTCTAGAAGAGCTACAGGCGAAGTTTCTATCAATAAAAGGACGAGTATACTGCACGGCAGTTCGTTCTGTTCTACTTTACGGCAGCGAAACGTGGCCATTAGGAGTAGAAGACACTCGCAAGCTATAGTATTCGACACAGATGCCTTAGAAATATTGCTTACGTCTGCTGAGATCACCGGGTAAGTAATAGTGAGGTTAGACGCAGAGTACTAGGGAATGATGGTAAATCAGTTGATGAGGTTATGAATTTTCATCGACTGAGATGGTTGGGTCACGAGTTACGTATGCCTGAACACCGATTATCACAAAGCGCAATGCTAACCGGTGTTGGGATGGTTGGAACGAAATTAGGGGCAAACAAATCAAAACGCGGCATCACTGCTTGAGGTCACTAACTTCTAGTCTCAGCCATGTTGGTAGATGCAGACTACTTGGTTGGGGTCCGCGTGACTATCGTCACCAATGGTTGGAGACTCTTGGTGACATGGCTCAGAATCGATCACAATGGCGTCGGTGTATACACTCCCTGTCTTCCCTTAAACTAAGAGATTAAAAACACTTCATATCTTTCTTTCTACGAACCAATTCTTTCTTTCCATACTATATCCTTATATGAAATCTTTCTTTTATATTTTACCACCTCTGAATTAACTACTTTTATGAATCCGGTGTTCATCTTGTTGCGCTAATGAGGTGGTGCAACTTGGACCGATGCATATATGTGCCTGGTCCTACGTTGTAGCTGACTGACTGATTGCAAACGTTTTACTTAGTGAACAGACTTATGATATTTAGCAAGGAATACCAATAACAATGATACATTGATATTTGGCCATAATTTGCGTTATTATACGATATGAAACTTTTATTCAGGATTAAAGAGTACATGTGCCTAGGGAGTGCAGTTACTCGTGAATCAGAAACCAAATAAGGTTGATGAATTGCTGTCATCTCGTTAAGACCTTCAGAACACAGGTGAAGATTTATTTCGAATTTTATACCCGAGTTGCATTAGAGTAAGTTCGGAATATAGCTTCAAGTAGAGAGCTCACGTTCTAAAACATTAGGTAGATTTATGCGACACGATGTAAGAACTAAAGTGATGATAGTTTTTAATACTTCCTAGATGCCGAAAAGCCTAAACCTCTTTTCATCTTCCTGTTGTATATTAAGCCTTGTAAAATCTTACCATATGTCGGACGATGGATTTAGTATTAGTGCCCTGTTTCCTAAATCTATATCATTTGAAAGGAATTTTTCTAAAAACTTTCGAAGGCTGTTATAAATCACTAACTACTGAGTCATCACCTCCTGAAGTTTTCCACCAGGGTGTATATTACTAACACTTTCTAGACCTTTATAGTATCATTGTTAGTGACTTTATTCGACATTATATATTCCCAGCGGTAATTCATGCAGGTCACTTGACCTTCGGTCTCCGAAATTTGAAAGTGTGAACCAAAAGCGAAGTACGGCCAAAAATCAGCATTATTCTTATTGAAATTGATAAACAATGTTTCTTTAGCATACGTGACCGCATACATGGGTCGTTTGACCTCTATTCATAAACATAGTGCTGAGATTCTCTTTCTTGTTAGCCATATGTAGTAAATTCAACAACAAAACTGTGTTAAACGATAAAGCGACCTATTAACACAGCAGAACTTACCAATAGACTACCTGTAATCTCTAAATAACAGTTATCACAAATAAAAGAACACGATATCTCGTCCAGAGTACACGATATAATTCGGAATCTTGGGTGAGACCTAGGGAACATTTCCTGCAAGACCTGCTGATGGTGCTTAAGCTTTTTGATGCACGACATAACATAAAGACCAGCTGACCTTCAGGAGATGCCAACGCAAACCTGGAGACCCAAGAGAAGTTGCGTTCTGAATTCGAATATATGCCCAATGTACAATGTCAAACCTGGACCATGTTCACAGCTTTCTAATAGACAAATAAGAGCAATTTAGCAGACTATTCTCGAAAGGAAGTCAACTTCAATTTGCTTATCGTGGTAGAAATCACTGAATAACTTGGCCAAATATATTTGTCCGGAAGCCAAGATCAATATGTTCATGTGGTTGTGTTTGACTGTTCTTCTTGCAAATATTATTGTTATTAATGGCTTTATTCAATATTATATTTTGGCACAATATAGAATTCTCAGCAGAGGGTATTTCATATTTAATTATTCGTGCATTTTTATACCAACTGCACTCCGTTCCAGTTCCAGAGCTTCGAAACTTTTCAATTTATTGAAGCTCTTGACAACTTTTGGAAATACTGTACTGTCAGAAGAAGGAAAAATGCAAACCACTGAAACTGTACTTTTTGTAAACATTGAAGACCAGGTTATGGAATTGTACGATATCAAGGAAGCAAAAAAATCTTACCACATATGGAACAAACGACTGTGTTCCTTGGTCATCCTCGTTCCCTCAGGACTCCAAAGTAGGGCTTGCTTCGTGATGCATTTTGATTTCCGAAATGTATGTTCTATCCCACTTCCAACGTCTTTTCCTAATTTCCTATTCAGCTGGAAGCTGGTTTGTCCCTTCCCCCTCTACAGTAGGCTGTTACTGGTGGTATCCGGTCAGTGGACATTCAATATCTTGCGTAGACAATTGTTTATAAATACTTGTACTTTTTTGATGATGGTTGTAGTAGTTCTCGAAGTCATGGCTCCGTACAGTAGAATTGTCTTGTTCGTATTGAAGATTCTGACTTTGGTGTTGGCTTGCAGACAGTTGTTTTGAGTTCCATATGTTCTTCAATTGTAAGAATTCTGCCCTTACTTTGCCAATCCTTACCTTTACGTCTGCATCAGACCCTCCTTGATCGTCGATAGTGCTGCTGACTAGGTACGTAAAAGATTCCACCTCTTTTAGAGTTTATCCATTAAATGTTTTCGGGTTGGTGTTCTCCGTGTTGTATTAGAGGATCATGGTTTTTCCTTTGTGTATGTTGAGACCTGCTGGTTCAAAGGCTTCTGCTACGTTAGTTGTCTTCATCTGCATTTGTTGGTGTGTATAGAATAGAAGGGTCAGGTCGTCTGCAAAGTCAAATCTCCCAATTGATTTTGAGATGTGCATTGTATTCCGTTCTTCTCGTCAGATGTTAGAGGTCTTCATAATCCAGTGAACCACCAGAAGAAGGAGAAAGGGTGAGAGTAAGTGTTATGACCTTGGATGTCTGACTTTTCTATCACACGACTTATCTACCAATCCGAATATGACTTATACGAATCTTCACACTAGGCCAACCAATGACGTTCAACCGGTGTAGGCAGTTTAGCGTCCTTATTGGTCCTATGTCCTACGAGCCCTTCCACTTGAGTACAGAACACAATACCAGCTTCCGAATCAGAGCAGATCATTTATTTCAGACATACCCGGTTTATATATCAATCACACAGACCGCAACGTACCATAAAATAGGAAATAATATTTGTACACAAATAAGCCCAAGAAGTGGCTGTGAATGTGGGAGGCAGTAGTTAATAAACTGAACATAACTTAAGAACCGTAAATTGTACAATAATAAATTATAGGTCAAAACAAAGCTTATCATAAAAGGAATATAAATATACGTAGTGTAATTGTTGAGTAGTTATGCAATAAGAATATTTACAGAATATTAGTCCATGTACAGTCCTTGGAAGTTACCTGTAATTTAATATTCATTAGGATATAACAGTAAGCAACCTTGCCTGACTCCGGTCCCCACCTGGAATGCATCTGTTAACTGTTTTCTCCACAATAATACTGATGGTAATAATGTTACGTGTTTTAAATGTTTAATCATTCAATTAATTCGAACAAATTGAACTCCGAGTTAATCAATAATCTGATGTGCGTGTCTAGAATTCGCAAAATCAATAAATTAACTATCTTGACTAAGAAGAAAGAGAAAGGGTGAGAGTAATCAACCGTGCCTCACTCCGGTCCTCACTTTGAATTCATCTCTCAGCTGTCCTCAATGCCACAAATTGCATTGTAGTCTGTCATATGAATTCCGGATGATGTTATTATTTTCTCAGGATTCCATAGTGTCGAAGAAGGTTTAATGAGGTTCTTCTATACACACTGTTAAACGCTTGCTCATGGTCAACGAAGTTGACGTAAAGTTGCGAGTCCCACTCAACTTATTGTTCAACGATGATCTCTAGTGTCACAATTTGGTCTGTGCATGATCAATCATTACGGAATAAAGGTTGTTGGTCGCGATTTTGGGCGTCCACCAAATGTTTCATCTTGTCCAGCAATACTGTTAGAAACCTTTCCTTTTACCGATGGTGTTATGATTCCTCAATAGTTTCCACATTTGATAAAAAATGTCTTTGATTGGCATCTTGATATGGTACCCTTTTTCAAGTCCTTCAGCACTTGTTCTCCCTCCCAATTCTTCCTAAATATAAAGCAAACCATACTTACAGTTACTTCTATGTCTAGTTCCACTACTGCAGCTGGGATGATGTCGTTGCTTACTACTCTACCACTTTGATTTGTCTGATGGTCTCCTCCTTCCCTGGATTGTTGGTAATAGGGCGGCCTGCTTGAATATCTGGGCTACCTGTTCCTGCCACCAATTATTCCAACAAGTTATCTGTTTTTTCATTAGTTTTAACTTATCATTATGTTCATTAATCGCATAACCTATTCAGGCGCTTTTATGAAAAACCTACGACTTTTCGCTGCACAAGTTACATAAAAGTACTAAAAAACATTGTGGTGTTTGGCAATATGAGTTCAAGAGAATGGACATTGATCGTATGTCGATTCCCAAGCTTCTACATTCTAACTGCCGATCGCTAATCAGCAAATTGGACCATCTGCAATTCCTACTAAGTCAAAATATGTATCGTAATTGTGGTGTCATCACAATTCACGAATCTCGGTTAAATGATTTACGGGACGACTGTTTAGTATTACTACGTGATTTCGAAATTTAATGTCAGGATCGATCAAACAATTAAAAGAGGTGTGGTGGTGGTGTAGCTACGTTTGTAAACGTAAACTGATGTCGATCTTCGTTTGTGTGTTTTAAGTTTTCAAATGACTTTATCGACTGTCTAACTCTAAGATGTCGTCCAAAACATCTGAATAAATACAAATATGTTTATGTTACCAATATCTACGTTACTCCAGACTGCACATCATCTGCGATATCTGTTTTCGCAGGTTTAAAGAATAGCTGTGTTCCTAGTTTCACTGAAACTGATCTCCGAAGATGTCTCCAGTCACTTTATTCATTCCGATGTTTGGGACCTGAGGGTATCCCAAACATCTTTTTTTTTAAAATGTCCTGGCGTCCTATGTTATCCATTCACGACTATCTTTAACAGATCCTTCTCATTTAATCTCATACCGAAAATGTGGAGAAAGATGAAGATAATTCCTGTATCAAAAAAAACTATCAGGTAATAAGAATGTGAAATTTAGACCTATTGCAATAACTTCACCCTTCCTCAACTTCGTTGAAAAATTATTAATACTTCCACTTCAGCCTGCGATAAAAGAGCATATTGATCCATATCAGTTTGCTTACAGATGCTGTTCTGCATCACAACATAGTGTTCAACTTAGAAAAGGGTAAGAAGTATGTTCGATGCGCTTTTCTAGACTATACTTCAGCTTTTGATCCTATACCAAGGCAAAGTTTACTCAACAAGTTAATCAGCGTCAACACTGACAGCTGGATAACCAACTCGCTGTGTTCCTACCACTCTGGAAGGGGACAGTACACTGTATTTGGAGGAAAGTGTTCAGAGTCTCTACTTTCTCATGAAGGTGTACCACAAGGAGCTGTTCTTTCACCTCTTATTTTCTATTTTCGTCTGCATGATCTGCCATCTTCCACAGAAAACACTTTTGTGAAATATGTGGATGATTTCACCGTATGAATGCCTATCTCTTCCTTCTTACGTCCCATAGAAATGAATGAGTTCTTGTCTCGTATTGATTGTTGGTCAGTTGGTAATGGTCTCATACCTAATCCGTCTAAATATCAAGCTGTTAACTTTAGCATGAGACATGAACGGCATCTAAACACCATTTTGAGATTCCATAATGCTTGCGCCATTCGAGATTCTTTGATAAACACAGTGTCGAAGGTCAATTATCTTGGGGTCACCTTTTCCTCTGATCTGTCTTGGTTTTCTCACGTTTTATTGTTATCGAAGTAGGTTTTCCGTCTGACTTACCACATAAAGAGATTTCATGCTCTGGGGATTACTCGTCATTTACTCTTACAATTTGTCAATTCTTGCATATTACCTATTATTACTTACTGTTCTCCATTATTCTTTCCCGAGCTTTTGAGAAAACACTTTGCTGTCTTGCGGAGAGTACTGAAGGCAGTTATCAGGGTGTGTGGTGAATCTTTCGAGGTCATAATTAATATGGTTGATGATAGACATCTAAAGTCATACAAACTCCTGGCAGGTGTTATGTTATTAGATACTAACCATCTCCTTCACTCTTATCTTTCTCCTTGTATATCTTCTGGTAGAACGAGACATAATTACATTAAAATCCATGCACTCCAGAAAAAGTATAAAAGTTCTATAATACCTTACCTAGCAAATATACTCTGTGACGAACAGGTTGTTAGAGTGAACCTAGTCACTAACCTGAATTCTTAACATGTCTCTAATTTGAAAAGTTGCACGGTTTTTCGTTTTTTTCCTTTTTTGTCTTCGTTTCTTTTTTGTGTGTAAGCAACTTGTTGAAATACCCTGTGCTGAGAATTCTATGTTGTACGAAGTATAATATTTAATGAAGTCATTAAATAAATAAATATGCATTAAGATCTGTGTGTTCTACTTCGATATCCCGTGGTTTTAGTGGGGTCGGTCTATCCAAGAGCTCTTCAAAGTGTCCTACTTGTCTGTTCCATTTTTCTTCAATCTCAGTGATTGGCTCGCCTTCAATGCCCTTTACCGGTTGTTCTGGTTTATTATATATTACCTTCCAGCCTCTTACCTACTTAAGTAAGTAAGTAGTATGTCCCCCACAGTTCCGTTGTGTCATATATTTGTCTCATATTTCCTTCTTTCGTAACTTTTTCCGTTG
The DNA here is from genome assembly GCA_944470405.2 of Schistosoma mattheei. Lineage (NCBI taxonomy): Eukaryota > Metazoa > Platyhelminthes > Trematoda > Strigeidida > Schistosomatidae > Schistosoma > Schistosoma mattheei. Next base: position 36,731,268 of record OX103945.1, read on the forward strand.
TTTTCTCTAGCTTTTCCATGTGTTTCCGCTTGCCGGCCCTAATGCTCTTCTTCACTTGCTTGTTTGCTCCTGTATATTCGCCTTATGTCTTGGTTATCTCTGTTTTTGTTCGACTATTGTTGTGTCATTGATTTGTTCTTCCTTTCTTGAATCATGTCCAGGGTTTCGATGGAGATCCATTTCTTATGATGATGCCCAGAATCTTCTGACGAGTTGAAACTAGTGCTTACTTGGTCCCTTTCCAGTCGTTCCTCATAGAATTCTCATCTTCTTTGAGTAGACCTTGTAAGACTTAAAACCTGTTGTTGAGAGTTATCTTGAATAGATTGAATTCGTCAGTATTTCAAAGGAAAACTGTATCGAACCTCTGTGATGCTGTTTATCCTGTTGTCAAATGCTTCTTTAACTTCAGTTTCATCTTGGCTACAACCAGTTGATCTGAGTTATGTCAGCTCCTCCCCCAGTTCTCATGTCTTACAATGAGGCCAAGCCTCCTGAAGGTCAATGTAGTAGTGGTCTACGTTTCGGACTACGTTTCAACTTTTCTGGAAAGGCTCCTGACCATTATTATAACTGCTAAACCACCGAAAGCCAGTTTAGCTCGGAAAGTTGGTTCTTTTTGTACTAGAGGATCATGACGTATGTCATGCGTATATGCACATGATTATCCACCGATATCGACGTCCAGGATCATTTTTGCACTACATATATAGCAAGGATAATTTAATTACGATTACAACCTCGAGCGTTTACTGCGATTTGAAGTCTTACGCTAGCTGTGACAAAAATGTCTTTCGAGCAAACCTTGCACTGTTAAAATTGAAGCCCATTTTTGGACAGTATGACGAAGGAATTTTCCACATAACCTTCGACAATTTCGTTCGTCTTTATTTAGAGTACGGAAACATAGTATTTCCACTCTCACTCCAAAAGGATAAGGAAACTGGAACGTATCCGACGGCGAGCCACGAATCCAAATCCGAAACTCAAATTCAAGCCTTTGAAGAGCGCCTCCAATCACTAAACCTTTACTCGTTAGGGTACAGGCGTCCTATAGGTGACCTTTTAATTGCGTACAACATCCTTAACACTTCTGCACATCCCTTTAAACATTTACTTAAGTTCAGCTTCAACACAAACCTAAAGGATAAGACTCGGAACCAGAGACAAAACTCAGCAGAACGGACTATAGACACAATTCCTACTCCTTAGGAGTGGTCGAGTGCTAGTCCAAGCGACTTCCCAGGAGCCTTTCAAGAGGAGACCTGACATATACTTAAGGACTGGGGGTAGTATTTTACTATGACTTATTAATTTCTTTCTCCTCTTTTATCGTTAGTATACTTAGGTTCCTGCCTGGAGGTATTGGTAATCCAATGGCACTAGACACGGAGGCCCGTTAAGCGAAGGCTTCTTCTAATCCTTCTACAACCATTTGAACCATTCCAGGCCAAGAGAAATCCGAAGTAAAAACGTGAGAAAAAGCACTACGCCAACCCAAATAGCGTTAAAAGCTTTTTGTATGAATTAGAGTCTATTATCCGGTACGACAAAGTCAAGAGAAATTTTATGTATCAACACATGGAAACCACATGCTTTCATCAAACTGCGAGCTTGAGGTGATTTTGTAGTTCGTCCATAAAATGTAGTCTCATTAAGAAATTCTTTAAAGATGCTTGATAATAGTGGATTTCTGCTAAACCTCTAAGCATAGGGTTGAAATAAACTTCTAAAATAAGTAATTACCAATACTGGAAGTTTAAGTTGATATCTCAGTGTTTTTTAGCGGCAATACTACATCTAAGTTACCTAGATGTTTGTAACGGTTTGTGATGATGTGTATATTATGTTCACATTGTAAAACTTAGATTTTTGACCTTTTCGGATCTTTTAAATGAATTTCATACTAGTAGGTATACCCACCTAGAGTTAATTAAGCTGTGAAAGTATTCAGGGATACTCGATTATGTGTATACTAATATATTCGTATAAATTCTATCGTCTGGCCACATGGACGCACAGCAGTTAGTAAAATTAACGTTTAAAATTTGTTTTTGGACACAGATTTCAGTTACTTAAACATTTGATGAACACAAAGGCAGACATACCCAATCTCCCTATTTGGGTGGGGCGGAAAATTGTTCATTTGCGGAAATGATATCAAACCCCCATAAATCACGACTCGGTGAGCGTAGAACAATCAGGAATTCTATAAACCTAAACCAACCTACGGCCTTGACTAACTTCATCTACTCAGAGTAATAAAAAAGAGCAGAGTGATTGCCATACTTCGTGCTACTCAAGTTAACTATAGCAGTTGTTTTCCTAAACTGTATTTTTCAGTAGTAGGTTCGGGACAGTCAGTCATCATTCGGGGAGAATCACAACTCAGCAAGGTAGGACATTTGAACCAAGATACAAGATCGGTCATTTCTTGAAAACCTCTCTACGTCCAATCAGCTGGGTTCTATGATGAATTAATAACACAACGTTGTCCAACTTTAGTGTATCGATGCATAACAACAAGGTGATTAGCTTATTAGGCACTATCGTGGAAATAGTACTGACAAGTTTGTTTCAAATGGTTCAAATGGTTGTGGACGGAATAGAAGAAGCTTTCGCTTAACAGGCTTCCGTGTCTAGTAGCAGGGGATCACCAAATCCTCCAGGCAGGAACCTAGGTATGTTAACAATAAAAGAGGAAAAGAGATTGGTAAATCATAATGTGATGCTGTTCTTGGTCCTTAAGAATAGGTCAAGTTGCCTCTTGAAGGACTCCTGAGAAGTCGCTTGGACTAGCTCGGCTGGCAGCGAATTCCAGCTTTTGACAACTCTTAAGGAGTAGAAGTTGTGTCTACATTCCGTCTTGCTATGTTGTGTTTCCAGTTTCTGGGTGTTACCCCTTAGGTTGTTATTCGAACTAAGCTTAAGTAGGTGTTTAAGAGGATGTCCAGAAGTGTTAAGAATACTATAAGCCATTAATAAATCACCTCTAAGACGCCTATATTCTAATGGGTAAAGGTCTAGTGAACGGAGGCGTTCTTCGTAAGGCTTAGATTTGAGTCCTCGAACTGATTTCGTGGCTCGCCGCTGGATACGCTCCAAAGTGACCTTGTCCTTTTGGAGTGAGGGGGGAGTACTATGTTTCCGTACTCTAAATGGGGACGGATGAAACTATTGAAGATTGTGTGGAAAGTTCTTCCGTCAAACTGTCCAAAAATGCGCCTCAACGTTACCAGTGCAAGGTTTGCTCGGAAGGCATTTTTGTCACAGTTGGCGTAAGACTTCAAATCATGGGGCACCAGGACTCCTAAATCTTTTTCGACTTGGGATACTACTAGAGAGGAGTTTCCTAAGTTGTAACTGTAGTTTGCAACATGTCGCAGATGGACTACTTTACACTTTGAAGTGTTAAAGGTAAGTCCGTTATCGTCTGCCCAACTTTGAAGTCGAGTCAGATCCTCCTGAAGTGCCTGTGTATCGTCTTGGTTGCGTATCTCTCTCCAAAGTTTCACGTCGTCGGCAAAAAGTAATAAATCTGACGTTACCTGTTGAGGAAGATCATTTATGTAGATCAAGAAGAGAAGAGGCCCTAGTACTGAGCCCTGGGGGACCCCACTAGGACATTCCATAGCCTGAGATAAAGTGAAATTAACCCTAACCTTAAAGTGTCGATTTTTTAGGTATGAAGTAAGCCAATCGATTAGGGGTGGTTTGATACCTAGTCGTTTGAGCTTGTTGATAAGACACATGTGGTTAACCTTATCAAAAGCTTTTGAGAAATCAAGGTAGATGACATCAACCTTTCCCTTGCAATCGAGGATGCTTGTCCATCTGTCCACCGCAGTCAGCAGGTTGGTTATACAAGAGTAACCCTTCCTGAAACCATGCTGTTGGGGTGAGAAGAAATTTAAGGACAGTAGATAGTCATTTAAACCGTCGCATATCAGGGACTCCATGAGTTTTGAAGGTAATGACAGAAGAGCCAAATAGTTTTTAAAATTTTTTGTATTTATTTTGTCAATCTTTCACTGTATGTATATTTATCATTAAATGACTGTACCTGTTGTTTTAGTGAATGACCTTGAACAGACTTTCCGTTATGTTACTGACATAGCGTGACCTACTGTTGCCTGTTAACAAATACATTGCTATACACACATACCCTGTTCCACCTTCGCTTGTGATTGAGCTAACTGCATTCTAAATTAAACATTATCTGCATTTATAGACTGGGTTGGAATATATCATACCTAACATTGGTTTACATTACTGGAGAGTCCTACAACCTGAGCGGAATTACCGAACATTTATAATTGTGGATTTTCAGTATCAGGCCCAATTTGGACGCGCATCAACTTAATGAACTTAAGTAAAGTCCCAATTTTCTTTTGTATTTGTAACAATTAACCTTATTATTTACTCTTAATAGCTTGGTTAAAATTTTTTTACGTTCATTTTTGTCTGGTCCACCACACTACCGACATTCAGTATCAATGTAATACAACACGTTGGATCTGTACGGAAGTTCACTTCGTAGAAAAAATTAGAAAAACTCTTTAAGACTTCATTTATCCTCGCACCACTGCTCCCTCCCCAGGTCCCGGTATATTGACTTGTTTGATAGGTGCTACCCTAGACTTGCTATACAACAAAACAGTGTGGCATTTTCTGCAATTAAGTAACTCATGCGCAAGCAGCTTCTCCGTAACTGATCTCCGAATCATTACTGAATCGATTAATTTACCTTCGCGTCGGGTTCGTAAATTCTCTTCTTGATATCCCGAAACACCTCTGGAAACTTATCAGCACAATCAAAAACTGTCAGCTCTATTTTAGGTAGTTTTATACCTACCATAACAGGCACCAGTAGCTTTATGTTCTCTAATATTTCCGGTTTCTGCTTCATATCCAAACTACGGTCTTTCATGTCATCTACTATCGAATCAGAACTAGCGTCACTATTATTGTAATTACCCTTATTTAAGTCTGAACCATATGACACATAAGGGTATCAAAAGATACTTTGTCAAAAGGGACTCGTCATTTGACTTGACTTTATTGCCACCAATCAGATTCGAGCTTGACTTTCTTCAACGTACATCAGACGAAAGTTGAACTGTCGTTCACAGTGCTCTACAATTAGAAAATAAACACTTCTCTTCTGCATTACAAGAGCAGTATCATAATATCCAAATTGTTAATAGTAGACACGCGAATGCCTTATGCTTTAGCAATCATGCAACCTGTGAATCCATAATGCAGTGTGAAACGTGCATTACTTACGAATGGTAGAATAAAAATGTTAGCTGAATCAGGAACTTACAGTTAGGTCTGTGAACACTTGCAAGACCAACTGAAAATAAGATAGGAAAGAATAGTATAAAGATAAATATTTACCAGCAACTAATAAAAATATTCGATTATATATCGCACGTGCATTTAGCTCATCCTTTTTTGGACCACTATGCACGCTTATTCACTTTATCTCTTGCGTCGTGCAAGAAAGCCTTTCTCGCAATACCCATCGCGTGTGTTATTTGGTTTTCTGGACAGGCGGCGCATTAGGACCGTAAACACAGAACATCTGTAAATATATAAAGACTTATGTTAGTTTACTGCGAATTGCTCTGTAGAATCTGTTACTACTTATACCAATTTTACTTTTATTTTCACGTAAGGTAAAAATTATTGCTAGTTCGGGTGTCAACACGTAAGCTAGACATGCTTTGGTTGACTTCTGAAGATCACATGCAATCTCGATAATCTGGTCACTTGAGATTTTATAAACGGCTTCGGTTTGGGCATCCGGGCAGTATCACATCCCTCACACATATCAAGTAGGATTTGTGTGGCGCATACGGCTTATTTACCTGATGGGAGATTCCTAGCTGTGTTTAACAGCTCAATCGTCTCGAGGATCAGCAGGCATTTGGTAGGGCAGCATGCATTGCATAGTCAACGTAGTAGTGGTTTGCAATACCTTTTAAATGCAGTCGATGTGAGTCCTGTGCACACATTAGGATACCACTTGTTGGAGGTATCATATTACATTCGATCCTTGACTAGAAAGATATGTGGGTTGCCGCACAGATGTTCTGTCCGGGCTATTCAACGTCTTAATTGGACACAGAAAACAAAGAAATTTGTCAGCACCGGAAATAAGAGCGAAAGCAAAAATCATTTATGGATAATGTCCCGAAAATTCTAAAAATGATGGACACTAAACATTAAAAAGTCTTTTATGTCGTACTCACAAAATGAGTACGGAAAACCTGCTATACAAGTGAACTGATTGGTCCACTAAACGAGAGCCACTTGATAAATCCCTTTTCTGCACTGACAATATGAGTAAAGTCCAATGAACTAATGTTAAACAGACATTATCGAGTAGTCTATTATTAGTATGATATTGTAGCTGAATATTTAGTTCAAGTAAGTATAAAAGTAGCTTTCACATCTTGGAACATAATCAAAACTCTGTGATTTACTCAGCAAGGAAAAAGTACCACTGGTCTCCTGAAACTACGCTCTAAACTACACGTAGGAGCTTCTAACGTCCGAACATTGTGCCAAATAGGACAACAGGCTTCTTCAGCTAGGACTTTAGAATCCCGCGCCATCGATGTGTGCTGCGTCTCTGAAACGCGCATACAGGATCCGAGTAGCGTAATTCACTTGACCTCGCCATGCCAGAATAAAGAAGCAATTCGATTCACACTTCGTGTATCTGGAAGCCCCGATTCTGCTTCCCGTGGTCTCGCCGGCGTAGGTATAGCATTAAGTCCTAGAGCAGAACTAGCTTTCTTAGACTGGATCCCAGTAGACAGTCGTTTGTGCGCTCTCCGAATGAACGGAACAGTAAGGATCCGAAAAGATAGGGACACTCGTCGTTGCCTCTTCGTCGTCTCTGCCTATTCTCCCACTGACTGCAGCGAAGATGATGTAAAAGATGAGTTTTACAGAAAGCTTTCGGACCTTCTCCGAGAAGCTAGGCGCTCGAATGTAGTAATAATGGCCGGTGACTTTAATGCTCAAGTAGGTAAACTAAGCGAAAGGGGAAGACACCTGGGTGGATCTTATAGCATCGCGGCTCAAAGAACAGATAATGGCGACCGTCTGTTGCAGCTATGCTCAGATAACCGCCTGTTCCTTGCAAATACTAACTTTAAGCATAAGGAAAAACATCTTTTAACATGGAGACCCCCTAATTCGCCCCAACGTTGGACCCGGATAGATCACATCGCTATCAGCCACCGATGGAGGGGCTCGATAGAAGACTGTCGCTCATTCTGGAGCACATGCTTAGATTCAGATCATGCTCTAGTACGAGCGCGTATTTGTGTGCGTCTTACTGGACGTAGGAAAGACGCTGCAAGGAAACCTCTTAGGGCCCTACTTAATGATAGTCAAGCTAAGAGTATATTTCAGGAACAACTAGGAAAACAGTTAGGCAGCCATGTATGTGATGCCCACCCCGAGGCAGCATGGAATGATATCCGAAAAGCTGTGGAAACAGCAGTGATATCTGCTAGTACGGTAACCCGTGCGGTTAGGGAGCAACACTGGATCTCAGCAGCATCTATCGCACTGATAGATGCTCGGAAACTCATTCCACCTGGCTCTGAACATAATGAAGAGCGGAGTCAGCTTAAGCGCAAGCTGACAAGAAGTCTACGCAATGATCGTGAACAGTGGTGGGTAGCGAAAGCAAGAGAGATGGAAAAGGCAGCGGCAATAGGTAATAGCAGACAATTGTTCAGACTCGTTAAGGAAACCGGTATTAGGAACCCGACTGTTAGCGAAACAATCTCAGAGAAAGATGGACATATTATAAATTCTCAATCCAGGAGATTGGATCGATGGGCAGAACACTTTAGGGATCAGTTCAACTGGCCTTCAGCCACACTTCGGTTTCCCACGATCTCCAGTCAACCTGAATGGCAAGTTAATGTAGGTCCTCCGTCTCTTTACGAAGTTGAAAAAGCCATAGGAAATCTGAAGCGAGGGAGAGCAGCAGGCCCTGACAGGTTTACTCCTGAGATTTTTAAGGATGGTGGTCCAGTATTAGCAATGAGATTAACTGAGGTCTTAGGTAGAATTTGGGAACTGGACGTAATCCCATCTGACTGGTCTCAATCACTGATTGTGCCAGTCTATAAGAAAGGACAAAAGTCCTCTTGTGACAATCACAGAGGAATCAGTTTGACTAATATAGTGTCTAAAATATTAGCTTCAATAATACTTCGACGCCTAATCAAAGCTCGTGAAGAGCAGATTAGAGAAAACCAGGCCGGTTTTCGACCTGGACGTGGTTGTATAGATCAGATATTCACACTACGTCAGGTTCTAGAACACAGACACACGTTCAGACGCCCCACAATGGTAGTATTTCTCGACCTTAAGGCGGCATTCGACTCTGTTGATCGTAAGGTTCTATGGCAGTGTTTGTCACTGAAAGGAGTACCAAAGAAGTACATTAACCTTATAAAGGCTCTCTACTCGAACACAACTGGTAGAGTGAGAGCTTATGGCGAACTGTCATCAGAATTGATTACCTCAAGTGGTGTTCGTCAGGGCTGTCCACTCTCCCCATTCTTGTTCAACTTTGTCGTTGACGTACTTTTAGAGATAACACTTTCCTCATCTAAATTTCCAGGGGTTGAACTTCTACCGGGAGGTTCACTTGTTGACTTAGAATATGCTGATGACATAGTTTTATTTGGTGAAGACGCTGACAAAATGCAGAGTCTTCTGACCACTCTAAGCAACAATGCAAGCATGTTCGGGATGCGATTCTCCCCTTCGAAATGCAAAATGTTGCTTCAGGATTGGGTTGCATCGACACCCGAACTAATGATAGGGAGTGAAGTAATTGAGCGTGTCGATCGCTTCACTTATCTTGGAAGTCTCATCAGCCCTTGTGGTCTGGTGTGTGACGAAATCTCAGCACGGATACAGAAGGCTCGACTAGCTTTTGCCAACTTGCGTCATTTATGGCGTAGGCGAGATATCCGTCTATCAACCAAAGGACGGGTTTACTGCGCAGCAGTTCGTTCCGTCCTACTTTGTGGCAGTGAAACATGGCCGGTAAGAGTAGAGGATATCCGTAGGTTACTAGTATTTGATCATAAGTGTCTTCGAAACATTGCTCGTATATCCTGGGACCATCGAGTAAGTAATGCAGTTGTTAGGAAACGGATACTAGTTAAGGATGGCAAATCAATTGATGACGTAGTGAAACTTCATCATTTGAGATGGCTGGGACTTGTGCTACCTATGTCCAACCACCGACTGCCTCGACGTGCGATGTTCAGTGGTATAGGAGTAGGTTGGAAGAAAGCTAAGGGCGGACAAACCAAAACATGGCACAAGTCCATGAAGTCACTGACAAGTGGACTGAGTCATGTCGGTAGGTGTATACTACCTGGTTGGTGACCGCGAGATGATAGCAACCGATGGTTAGAGACCCTGAATGACATGGCTCAAAATCGTTTGCAATGGCGCAGGTGCATCTACTCTTTGTGTTCTCCCAAATTTTGATCTCCTTATTTCTCCTTGTCTCTTTTTTTCTCTTCCCAAATTTATTTCACTGTATTATAACCTTTAAATAACATCTCCAAACACTAGTCTTCCCGATTACTGCTTATACTCTTATTACCTCTACCACTACGGGATTTGAATCGACCACTGCATCTGTGTGCTAATGCGGTATGGCAACTCGAACTGATGTACGTACGTACGAAGTTCTACGTTGTTACTGACTGACTGACTGACCACTTTTTATTAGGGGAAAATGGCCTATGTAACGGCATAGTCGTGCGAGCGAAAATATATCAAGTAGAGAGAAGTATGACAAGAACTGCTACAATGAGTGGATAAAAAGCATTTGTTCTCAACCAGTTTGAATGTAATATATGAGAATATATTGATTGTCACTGAGAAACGTGTCCATTCCTCATAGGGTTCTGCAGTTAAATGGGATAAAAACTGCGAGTTAAACTTTAAAAATTAGCATAGCGGAACTGGCAAACTATTATTTTCTTAGAATCTTCGTACGGGCGGTTGTAAAGCGTTTTTGTAGTTAAGACGTATGGTTGTCATTTTTCTGAAAATGACAGTTAAAACAAGTCAGTTATTAATAATGAAAGTGGCCATGGAGTAGCTCTTAAAGTAATCGCTCTTAGTCCCTACGGAAATAGAGTAAACATCGAGTTATCTCGCGACTCTATAGAAGTTGCTGTTATTATTGTCTGTAGTAGGGACTTCTACAGTTTGCTGATCCTAACCACTGGAAAGCTTGCACAGATTTCTGTATGAGTTCGTTCATATTCTTTTTATAATTGGATATCCTCTTAGGTGTAATTTAGTACTAAGATGAATCGTTCGTCTGTTATGGTGAAGAGGACCATGAGGAAATCATACATCTGAATGCTATTCCCCCTAATTCTTTTGTACTGCACAGGTTGGAAGCTTAGGATTTCCTGCAGATCTGCGTATGGATTTTTTAGTCAAAGCACCTTTGTAGCTGCTGTTCTTGGAACGCTTTCGGAGCGAACACTATGCTTCTTAAAGTAGAAGGATAACGCAGATTTTTTTCAGATGAAGTTTGAAGTAAACACATAAATCAGTTCTCAGTTGTTCCGAGATTAGGTTTCCTAATGTTCTGGAAAGAAACTTCAGGACAGAATATGGTTTTTTAGCTGGAGAATGCCAAAAGGAATAGAAATCGGGGTATCACACAGAGTGTTGTCCCAGTCATTTTACTATGGTTGGGAGTGTGTTGCATCTATCACCCAAGAATTACTAGGTGGATAGAGTATCTGTTGGCGATGGGAAATCTCCAAATACAACTTGTGAGAAAAAAACTAATATCGATTCAAGGTGAATTTAGTGTGAATATAAAGTCGACTTTCAATACATTTTCTCATTACTTTGTAGGCTTCCAATGTATTCTCATTATGATTTGTGTTCATTGACAATGTATCAGTTTATTAAATATGACCATTTTAATAGATATATAGGTCATTAACCTAAATATATTTTCTATTAGGAAATTGGAGTTTTTACTCCATTTAATGTTTCATGGAAGACACGAACAGAAATAGTCTCGTTCGTCGTATTAACACTAGAGTTGACAGTTAGTAGACCAGCACACGTATCTGTCAGTATCAACATTGTTTATCTTTAACATTCTAAATTTGGTGGTATTGGTAAAAAGGTGGTTTATGTTCCCCAGCTTGAGTTTTTCTGAAAAACTATGGTTTTCAGTTATTGTTATTATTATTAAATTTAATGTTCTGCTTACTAGAACTAATCCTAGTTGCTGCGAGTTGCATATTTTACGAAGTATATAGGACTAAACAAAACAATTATTAGTAATATTACTGTTAAAACACCCCAAAATAGTTGCGTGTGATTTGTCATTCAAATTTTCTTCTGATCTAATTTAATATTAATCTTTTCACTCATATCGTGAAAAGGAGCTTGTATAATGAAACCGTAATTTTTTCCGGATCTTTTGCGGTAACAATACCCATTAGAAAATAGATGAATGCAGTTAAGCATAGGAACCACGACAAGCCAGTGTTACTCCTCACATTCTTGTGAAGCTTATAGGTATGGTGTTAGCGGGACATGACCGGATTAAAGCATGCTCGATTCACGATTGCTTTGGTGCACGCTGATTGGCTAATTCTTATCCAATCAGCACTAGTCGATAGTTGGAGAATATTCTAGAATCTTCTCATGTAAAAACTATAAATATACTGACGTTTTCTCTATTGTGCTTCTGACTTGCTATTTGGAATATAATCTCTTTCCTGTTCAACCGTGTTCTGATTTGGGGACTTGTCGAGTGAATCGGTGTCCGAGAATACTAAGCAATAGGAATAGCTGGGTCATAACCGTAAGAAGAAAGAGGTTATAACATATGGTCACTTCTTTTTTTGTGTTATTTTATGTAGGATAAATCTAGGGGCTTGCTTTAGTCGGATAATATGAGCCCTAGCATATTTCAGTGACTTTTTCGAGTTATTACACATTAGTCTATCTGCCTTTGTCATCTGAAGCGCAAATCGATTGCTAAATAAACAAAGAGGTCTTAAAAATGTACTTCTGAGTCGTTTTTGTTGAAGAGTTTTCTAATAGACTGATAGTTATTTTACTCTTGGGAGTAGAGTAGACATTCTTACATCACCTGTGTTCAGATTGTTTTATAGTAAAGCTTACCAGATAATTGTACATTCTGTGAGAGATTCGTTTGACAAGTCATTTCTTAAGAAATCATTTCATAAACGTACTATTTACTGAATCAAATCCTCGAAAAGGTTGAATAAAAATAAAAGTTCCACTACTTACAACAGTCTAGATGACAGACCGCAAAATCATAACGGTCAAACACTAGTGAAAACATAGTTTACATATGAAGGCCTTAATATATACTGGCATGTAACTAATATGAAGTGCAGTTGATTCCATGTTGAAATTTCTAATCTTTGAGTACGATTTATTTGTAGAACACTTAGGCGTTCTTAAGTTGATTTTCTGAATATATATATATATATATATATATAGTTGTAACGCTCGCGATTTACTTCGTCTTATGTTATAACGGTTGGGTTTCCACCTACACGTATGGGACGTTGATTTACCTTAAACGATTATCTACACTAGACCCCTCCCAGTGTCTAATCTACAGGACGTCAACACAACTAAGATCAAGAACATGTAATTGACCTGACCACAACGTAAATATATTTGCACACTAAAACCCATCACAATCCACAACAATGAACAAACAATAGTAAGTGTGTTCCAATGATAAGAATAAAGGAATATATAACTCATCTGACACATGTCAGACTAAGCAGACAACCAATCATGATCACCCTCGACCACACATCACCTCCCTCGCGAAGTTTGGTCGTATGACTTCACTTTTGGGTCTATTTGAAAAGATCTCTTTTGTTTTCATTCCCTTGATGATCTTCGTCTAGCTTCTGATTTCAGCTCATTTTTTCTCATTTCAACTTGTAGTGGGGGTTGGATATTAAATATATCACATAATACTTCCATTGGTAAAACTTTAGGTTAAGATGACTCATAAACATTTTTTCTGTCTCGCAGTTGATTGATGTGTCTAATAATTAGTGTATTTTCGACCATCACTTTATACAGTACGGTCCTACGTCTTTTTTTAATACATCTAAATATCCATCGTGGCTTGCCAGGCCGGAAATCACATGGGTAGACTGAGTCATCTGCTTTAAATTCTCGAGTCTTCGGGCCATTCCCTTCCTTATTTTTTTATAGTCAATCATTCTGTCTTTCGGGTTCAAAACATTAAAAAAATGTTCTAATTGGTCATTTTTTTAATGTTTTGAACCCGAAAGACAGAATGATTGACTATAAAAAAATAAGGAAGGGAATGGCCCGAAGACTCGAGAATTTAAAGCAGATTTAGTTTTCAGTTTCAAATTTTCCATAAACTTGCGTTTAAATGTATTTTGTATATATTGGTTTGACATCGCAAAAGTTAGACTTCAGAATTTGAGTATATGGAAGAGAAAAGCAATTCAAGTGTTTTCGTGGCCTCCTTATCAAAAGATGTAAAGAGTTGGAAATATCGTAACAACCATTCCAAGTTTATCACCTCAACTCCAATTAATTGTCAAAATCATCGGAATATTTCATCCGTAAAACAGGTGAGACCTTGTCGTCGATTCTAGAAGCAGTGTTAAATAAATGTTTTGTCACTTAATGTGATATATTAATCACTTTACATCCTCGTTTAAGGGCGTATGTTGAGCTTTTTTCTGAGATGATAATAGATAGAGTTCTTCCAGAGTTGTCCAGCATTCATTTTTTAAAGCCAATTCTGCCTAGTGCAGATCCGTGTACCTGATATCCAAACACACTCTAAGGGCAAAGAGGTTGTCAAGATTCTAATTCTTATGGAAAGCTTCATTGCTAAGTAGCATCGTAACTACTCAATGATGTAATCGGCTCAACAATAACATGGAATGTTCAATAGGATTATTCAGATGCAACAGTATGAATTAAAGTATGTAGGAGAAAAACATCCACTTGGTCTTTCAAGTGTTGACACATAATTGAGCCACTTTCTTATGCCATTTCAAAGTGACGTATCATCTTAAGTACATTTAAAGAGAGGAAAGTTCAAAAACCTGAAGGGTAGGAAGAGATTTAGTATAAAATGCTATAATGATGAAATTTTTGGATGTCCATTTCAGGTCTGGTCTGGAAAGCCGATACGTTGATATCCAGGTACATCTAACTGACAATTCTGTAATGGAAAAAAATATGTGCTCTGAATCCCACTGGAAATAATATTAAGGTATGCAATGGTGAATAACTAAATCACTGTACTTTTACCAAAATTTCAGTGCTTATTCAGTCAACATGCTAATTTCTGTTGTCGCTGAGATACGTCATGCATAACTCCACACTCACGTTAGAGCAGTAAAAAAAATTAAATTCATTTTGGTAATGAAATGATTTGAAGAAGAAAATACTTAAGTCAGCTAAAAATTTAAAGCTTAAATAAGATGATACACTGTTTAGAAAAAAAAGTGGATAAGTCTCTAATTGCCGGTTTTATTTGCCTTACGTAACCCAATCACAAAGCTTACACTTCTGTGTACAAATCAAATCGCTAATGAGCGACTTTGACTTGACATGTGTGTATATTAAATTCAAATGACAAAAACAGAATTCTATTTTCGGTATTTTTCTGTCATGTTTTGGATCTCTATAGGAACTACTAGTATGTATTGCTAAAATGCCACATTCTAGAACTAAACACTCGTTCAATACTTTTCAGTTTGAATTATCGTTTTGATTGATATAGGTATCATTAAGAGAATAGCTGCATAAAATTTGTCAACTTCGTAGAACTGTCAAATTCTAAAACACTGTTGTTTATTCTTTTTTAATTTAACACTTAGGAATCGAGGATCTCGTTTTCAATAAATGAACGCCTAACAAATTTATTAAATAAAATTCTTCCTTTAAAAAAGAAATGGAGCACAAATTTCCATCAGTCATGTATTGTTTTCACAAATCTAGCTTCAAATATTTGTAAAATCCTATCAGGTAAGTTTGAACACATAATTATTCCATTTTGAATCATGCCTTGTACTACACGTAAGTATTCTTGTCCTAACCTAATCAGAATCTTGACAGTTTAAAGGTTTTAGATGTTTCTAGTAGATTCTGACCGTTTTGACATGTGACTTCGTTTACGTCTATCCACATCAATATTCCTCGGAATCCGTGGTAGGAGTTCATTTGTTTTGGCAGTCATATCTTCCCGATTCATCCTTAAATTAAGGTCATATTTAGGTTTTAAAAATATCGGTAAAATTGATGTGACTTACGTTGGCATCGTTTATCCCTCCATGACGTTACATTGGTCGCAAAAGTTCTGAGTAACTAGTTCCACATTAAGGCAATACTTTGCCTCATAGTTAGATTGTATAAAATCGAAAGCCACACATCTTGCCTTCTTAAGTTGACAATGTGATCATATAGAGCCCTGACTAGGATGTCGGAGAATTTCAAAATGGTATAATACTCAACAAGTAACCTGTAATTCTCCATATATCAATCATTTATAATCAACACTGATGAGTAATCAGTGAAGTAAGATTTGACTAGCTACTGGATGTGAATGAACAGACGGATTGTTAACTCTTTAAATATGTGATTTCTTTTCTATCAATGCTTTCTACTCTTTACTTATTGAATGTAGACTGCTTGTGTATTGAGTAAAATATCATCTAGCCTATACTCTGCAATCAATCATAGAGAAATGCCCAAGAAAGGACCTCACCATTCTGATGGGAGATCTAAACGCCAAAGTCGGAATAGACAACACCGGATATGAAGATATCATGGGACGACATGAACTGGGAGAGAGAAACGAAAATGGAGATAGATGTGCAAATCTATGTGCATTCAACAAATTGGTCATATGCGGAACAATATTTCCACACAAACGTATACACAAAGCTACATGGACCTCACCGAACTACACCACAGAGAACCAAATAGATCATATTTGGATCAATAAACAATTCCGAAGGGCAATGAAAGATGTGAGAACCAGGAGAGGAGCTCACATAGCTTCAGATCACCACCTAGTTGTAGCCAATTTAAAACTGAAGCTAAAAAAGAACTGGACAAACAGCACTACAAAGGTTCAATACAGCCTTCCTTCGAGATACTGACAAACTCAATGAATTCAAGATAGCTCTCAACAACAGGTTCCAAGCCTTACAAGATCTACTGAAGAAAGAAGAAACTACTATGGAGGACAACTGGAAAGGCATCAAGGAAGCATTAACTTCAACGTGTCAAGAGGTTCTGGGTCTAAAGAAGCACCATCATAAGGAATGGATCTCTATAGAAACACTGGACAAGATCAAAGAAAGGAAGAACAAGAAGGCAGCAATTAACAACAGCCGAACACGAGCAGAGAAATCCCGGGCACAAGCTGAATACATAGAAGCAAACAAGCAAGTGAAGAGGAGCATTAGAGCCGACAAGAAGAAATACGTGGAAGAACTAGCAACGACGGCACAAAAGCTGCTAGAGAAGGAAATATGAAACAGCTTTACGATACAACGAGGAAACTATCAGAGAAATACAGTAAACCAGAGAGGCCGGTCAAAGACAAAGAAGGCAAGCCAATCGCCGAAGTTCGACAACAGCGGAACAGATGGGTAGAATACTTCGAGGAACTCCTGAATAGGCCGGCTCCAATGAATCCACCAGACATCGAAGCAGCACACATAGATCTTCCTATAGATGTCAACCCACCAACGACGGAAGAAATTAGAATGGCCGTCAGACAAATCAAGAACGGGAAAGCAGCGGGACCTGACAACATACCAGATGAAGCATTGAAGTCAGATATCGAAGCAACTACAAACATGCTTTACCATCTATTCAAAAAGATTTGAGAGGAGGAACAAGTGCCGATGGACTGGAAAGAAGGGCACCTCATCAAGATTCCAAAGAAAAAAGATCTGAGCAAATGTGAAAACTACAGAGGCATTACACTACTGTCAATACCAGGGAAAGTCTTCAACAGAGTGTTGCTGAACCGGATGAAAGATGCAGTAGACGCCCAACTTCGAGATCAACAAGCTGGATTCCGTAAGGATCGGTCGTGCACAGACCAAATTGCAACACTACGGATCATCGTCGAACAATCAGTTGAGTGGAACTCGTCACTATACATCAACTTCATTGATTATGAAAAGGCATTCGACAGTGTAGATAGGAGGACATTATGGAAACTTCTTCGACACTACGGAGTTCCTGAGAAGATTGTCAATATTATCCGGAACTCATACGACGGACTACAGTGCAAAGTCGTGCATGGGGGACAGCTGACAGATGCATTCCAAGTAAGGACTGGAGTAAGACAAGGCTGTTTACTCTCTCTCTTCCTCTTTCTTCTGGTGGTCGACTGGGTTATGAGGACCTCGACATGTGAAGGAAAACACTGAATGCAATGAACAGCCCAGAATCAATTAGACAATTTGGACTTCGCAGACGACCTAGCCCTCCTATCGCATACACATAAACAAATGCAGATGAAGAAAACCAGCGTAGCAGCAGTCTCTGCATCACTGGACAAGATCAAAGAAAGGAAGAACAAGAAGGCAGCAATTAACAACAGTCAAACACGAGCAGCAGTTTCTGCATCAGTAGGCCTCAGCATACCCAAAGGGAAAACCAAGGTCCTCAAATTCAAAGCGGAGAACATCAATCCAATCACTCTTGATGGAGAAACTCGGGAAGATGTAGAATCGTTCACATACCTGGGAAGCATCATCGATGAACAAGGAGACTCAGATGCAGACGTAAAGGCAAGGATTGACAAAGCAAGGACCGCATTCCTACAATTGAAGGACATATGGGACTCAAAACAACTTTCAACCAATATCAAAGTGAGAATCTTCAATACCAACGTCAAGGCAGTTCTACTGTATGGAGCTGAAACTTAGAGAACTACAACAACCACCATCAAGAAGGTACAAGTATTTATAAATAGTTGTCTTCGCAAGATACTCAACATCCATTGGCCGGATATCATCAGCAACAGCCTTTTGTGGGAGAGAACAAATCAGCTTCCAGCTGAAGGAGAAATTAGTAAAAGACGATGGAAATAGACAGGACATATATTACTCAAATCATCAAACTGCATCACGAGGCAAGCTCTGACCTGGAATCCTGAAGGGAAGAGGAAGGCTTGGTTAGATTAATACAGTTTACTGTATTGAGCCAAATCACATACTTCATTTATAAAGTATGAAAACATTACATTAAATGCACCATTTGTACATCTTTAAATTATCTTTTACAAGTTCCATCGTTCTTTCATTACTGCTGCTTCTACGTTTCTCTCCCTTTTCTCATTTTCCTCTTCTGTCAATAAGAATCCTACCTCCAATTCTTGATACATACTACTTATATCTTGTGGTGTCGGTTATTATTTTAAAGCCATGTACCTTATTCTAGTTTTCGGACAGGCCAATCTATTCATTCTACTTGAGTCATATTTTGACCTTATTATTTATTCGCTTATCCATCTTGACTGATTTTTATGAGCGCATATATGTATGCACATTTCTTATCCTAATAATCACATGTCTTTAACTTATTTTTGTGTGACTATAAATATTGATTGACGCTTGACTAAAGTAAAGGGAGTTGGCTCACAAGCCTTCTCCACTGCGCGTCGTTCCGCTTCATTTCTCCGATATATTGTCTGGATCAAAGATTGTGTGAAATATACGTATTCGAAATTCATTCTCGTATTTGACTTATTTAGTTCCGTTATTGACTAACGCAATTTAAATCAATGATTATATACGAAGATAGGCGACATTATTTTAGTTGCCCGTGTTCTGACTCCAAGTAAATCGTATAAATGATTGTTATTGAAATATATATAATATGATATCAACCTCTAAAAGAAACTTCCAACTAAATTGATCGTTTTTCCAACACTGTAAATATAAAGCCAGTCATTATCGTCAGTAGGAAAAAAATCATAGCGGATAGTTAATAAAAAAGAGGTTTTTATATTTTTTCTCTCGTTTCTGATGTTAGTATGAAAAGTCTAATTTACTGATATAAATCTCCATGATTTACTTCTATGTTATTTCAACTTACCAACCGACCAATTTTCCGAAGAATCATGAAATTAAAATTACATAGTAAGAGACATACTACTTATTAAATAATGGCTAATAAAATTAAAAGGTGTATGTTTTCAAAGCTTTGTTTCGTATTTTAAATTTTCTCACAGGTTCATCATCCTTTGAGAATCGTGATGATTTTGTCACTTATGGATTGTGTAATCTATATTTAAGTGATAATTTAGAACAAATGACAAAACTTCGTGATGGTCAAATTTTGGAAACCTATTATGATAAACTAAATGAATGTATAAAAAATATGGAAGATTGTGGCGTACAGCTAATTTCTGTGGTTAGTGTTTTTGTTCTTCGTCATAGTATTACGTTTATTCCCTATATTTATCAATATGGTCCACATCACAATCCGTTAATCGTTTTCCAACCTATTGGATGTCGCGAAAACAACACATTCCTGACTCATTTTTTACAGTTCCACTTAAAAATTTCACACTATTCATTGTTCAGTGATATATTCGTACTGTTTCTCAACTCCAACTCCAATAGGACAAACGAGACGACTTCTATTTTTCTCTTTCATACTACAACAACTAGAGTAAGGACTTCAGTTTCCTAATAGGAATTTTTTCAACAATTTGATTACATCTTTCTGTTACTATCCCCATGTGTCTATTATCATGTATGCTTAATCCTGCGTTAAAGCTCACACCTATATTCTTCTCACTAGCTCAAATGTTGGCCTATTCATACACTCGTTTCTCTCTCGTTGGCATTCCCATCATGTGCGTGGTGGCTTTGTGATCTGTGCTGAGCAATCGTAAGCTGTAGTCATTGCTTCGCATTGTTTTCTGAAATTTGTATGCCATTGGGAGTTATCTAATAACGGTTTTTAGGACGAGTGATAAACGAAATTCCACATTAAACTATGAAACTAATACATCATTGTCCCTTATTTTGTTGCGCCTTTTTTGAAAACACTCATCAATATTGTCAATACACAATACAATAACAGAAAAGATACATAGGATACCCGTTTATTGACCTATTAACTCATGTCTATTGCCCGAAACAAAATGGTTTGTTCGTTCTGCATTACTGAAGCTGCTGACCAAATAATTGTTAAAACGTTAAACTCGACAAAGCATAGTTCTACTTGTGGTGATATATAGGTCAAATAGATGATGTTTCAGGAGATCTAAATTATACCGTCAATCTTGAATGACCTATTAAAAAACGAGAAGCCGGTGCCCATTTATAGAAAAATTTCTGATCAATAACTTTTGAAACGGAAGTCAATAAGTAGTTGTCACATGATTAGAATTGAAGGTGTTCAAAGAAGGTTCACTAAAGCTGATCTGGGGTATTCCGATAACAAAGACTATTACCAAAGATATCAACAACTCAACTTAGAGCCTCTTTGGATCAGACGTATCAAATTAAATTTTGTCTTTATCTACCGGCTTATTAACGGTATTTCCTACTCTTCGGTATCCACCCCTTCATACCTTATGATATCATCCCACAATCTACTCAATAAGGAGAATATTCTAGCGATTCCAAGAACCCACACAAACTTACGTCAGAATTTTTTCCTTATTCGCTACTCAACCATGTGGAACAGACTGCCAGTGAACCTCCGTTGCAGTGAAACTACAACCCGGTTTAAAAGTCTCCTTGACGATTTTCTTTCCGAAAGTGGATTATGTCACCTATTGAATATCAATGTATTCAATAATGATTTATACAAACAAGGTCCGTCATCCATTTAATTGCTTGAAAAGCAAAATAAAACCTTTAAATCTTTCCACATCTATTTTATTTTATTTCTATTTATCTTAATATATGAAATCTGGTTATGTTCGTGTTAATCATTATTACCGTTATTAATATCATTATTAGTTCCCCGACACAT
Organism: Schistosoma mattheei; assembly: GCA_944470405.2. Lineage (NCBI taxonomy): Eukaryota > Metazoa > Platyhelminthes > Trematoda > Strigeidida > Schistosomatidae > Schistosoma > Schistosoma mattheei. Next base: position 36,752,376 of record OX103945.1, read on the forward strand.
TAGATATTCTTTTTGTATCTTCTTATCCTTCTAAACATATTCAACTCTAGATTGTCCTTTAAAATCAATTTTGACTTTCATAGCATCAATCTTAATTATTATTGGACAAATATTTATACTAATATCCGGTTTCACTCTGTATACTATTACATAAATCTAAATGTATTCATCCGAGTGCTTTAACGGATTTTTATTTTATTTTTGCAATTTCTGGTTTCCTTCTGAGGTTCATATTCATTACACAATTATTATTCTTATCATGGATCAAAACTTTTCACTAGGTGTTCACTACTTTTCCCTCTTCTTTCCCTCTAAATAAATATTATTCTTAAGATTACGAAGTTTGTAATTAAAACAATAACTTGTGTTACACTTAAATTAACTTCTCAGACTCGTTTTATCTTCACTATGCATATATGACTCATACATATTGATATTTTATTATCCTTTTCATTTAATTGTAACTTTCATAGCATCACTCTAAACGAATGTCCGGCGCTTTAACCGGATTCCAAATCAATGGTGCACATGGACTCCAGTATCCTGAGGGAACAAATGGCGTATGAACCAATCGTTGGTCACCGGCTACCATAGGACTGCATCTCCTCACGATGCTCTACTGCCTTGTGGGTCAGGCCCTTAAGTCAAAGGCTCGGAGTGTGGCTCCCTAAGAAAACCACCTGCTTCGGTTTGGGCACCCGGGCAGTATCACAGCCCACACACAAATTGATGAACTCTTTATGCCTATGGAAATTACCTTTCTCGCTTTGAAAAACAAACAATTGATTCAGATTATTATCATTACAATTATTAATATTATTATTATTATTATTATTATTATTATTATTATTATTATTATTATTATTATTATTTTCCACATTATTCACCCTCTTTTAAACTTATACAGCGGCTCGTCTTTGGTGGAAATTCGACTGTATCTAAACGTTCTCGAGTCACTGTCCGGTTGAAAATTGTATGTTACTACCGAATATGAGGACTGAAGCAGTTTTTCTGAAACCGCGCGCGTCATTCAAACTGGCTGCCTTCAACGTTCGCACATTTATGCAGGTCGGACAACAGATAGGGCTATCTATGTCTTTGGGAAGTCTTCATATTGATGTTTGTTGTCTATCCGAGACCCGTATTCAAGACTCTGGTGAAGTACTACAAATTCGCTCTCCATCTGTCGCTTCTGAAAGCTTGTTTTACGTGCGCTTATCCGGGGACCCTGTGGCATCTTCGTCTGGTCTTGCTAGCATTGGTGTCGCACTGAGTGCTAGAGCTGAGGCAGCACTAGTCGATTGGATCCCCATAAACAGTCGGTTATGTGCTGTTAGATTAGAGAGTTCCATCAAAGTGAGAAGAAATCGTCGTGAGAAACGATGTCTGCGACAATCTTACCTTACTTTTCAGTGGCCAACGAAGTGACCGCCACCAACGGATTAATGTTAGCAAGCTGGTTGCAACTTCTGTTGCAAGTAAGTATCGAACCGAGCTAGCTTCTAGGCTAGCTACCATTCCACCGAAAAGTGTGGATGACTGTCCTGCCCTCCATGGCCGGTGACGACTGGTCCACCAAATGAGGCGGAAGTACGCAAGGAACTCCAACTCTTAAAGCGCTACAAACCACCGGGCCCATATGACTTACTTCCTACGCTTTTCAAAGATGGTGGTGACTTTCTGGTTAAGGAACTGACTGAGTTATTTACAAAGGTTTGGCAGTTAGACAGTGTCCCATCATTGTGGAATGAGTTGATAATTGTCCCTATCCTCAAAAAGGGTTCACATCGTCTCTATAACAACTATCGGGAGATATGTCTACTAACGATTGCGTCCAAACTATTGGCTTCCGTCATACTTCGTGGGTTGTTCAAAACTCGAGAAACATTGACTTGCGAGGAGCGGGCTGGTTTTCGTTCTGGTCGAGGATGTATTGATCATATCTTCACCCTCCGCCAAATGTTAGAACACCGCCATACTTATCAAAGGCCAACAATCTTAGTATTTCTTGACATCAGGGCTGCCTTCGATTCGTTGGATAGGACTGTTCTCTGAGATTGTCTATTGAGGAAGGGTGTGCCTGAGAAGTTTATTAACATCCTAAAAGCCCTATACACAAACACCTCAGGCAGAGTGAGGGCATACAACCACCTTTCTCCATTGTTCCATTCGAGCAGTGGGGTTAGGCAGGGTTGCCCAATCTCACCATTCCTCTCCAACCTTGCCATCGTCGATATTCTGGAAACAGCTCTGATGGATGTAAGTAATGGTGGTGTGGATCTGTTGCCTGGAGAAAGACTTCTCGACCTTGAGTATGCGGATGATATTGTCTTACTGTGCGATAAGGCCAAGCCATGCAATCCGTACTTAATCAGTTGGCAATCTGTGTCCGTAGGTATGGTATGTGCTTTGCACCTTCGAAGTGCAAAGTACTTTTACAAGACTGGCAGGATTCTAATCCTGTACTCACCCTGGATGGTGAGCAGTTAGAAGTAGTCGAGAAGTTAGTGTATCTAGGTAGCTGCATAAGTGTTGGTGGGGGTGTGAGTGATGAGATCAATGCACGTGTAGTGAAAGCCAGAGCGGCTTATGCCAATCTGGGTCACTCTAAACTATTACTGCACAAACATTTATTCTAGCGTCATATCTTACTGCAATTATAAGTTATTTTTTCTTAATTATTTTTTGTTACTAATTTAACACAGTGGTTTATTCTTGTTCCGTGTTCGTAAACACGCCTATTAGACTGTTTGCGCATTTCACGTCTCCTTTATTTCTATTCCCTTATTTTCTGCATTTCCTTCTTTAGACTCGATTCAATATTCTTCTCAATTGCACAGACCTGATTTATTATTATTAATATTCTACTATTGCTCAAAAAAATTTTTTTTAATGGCAAGTAGAATGCTGACATTAGTGAAAGTTGTGTATTATTGCATTTTTCTGAAGAAACCCAAAATGGTTTCTTCACAACACTTATGTACCCATAAGATGTTTGTGAATAATAATAATAATGATTTATGAACCTTTACTTATTGAATGATTTATTACAGTAAACATGAAATAGCTAGGTTTGTAATCTATGATTTTTTAGCGTTGGGAATATGGTTAAAGTAAGAGGATACTTTGTTTTTAATAATGCACAGGTTACCCGTCAACGGGTTTTAAATCTCACGCAAAAATCCTAAAGGTCGCTATCTGAACTGGGGTCGGATTGGCACTGTAAGTTATTTCCATCATTGTCTAGTTGTAAAATAATGATAATAAACCATCGTCTTATTATGTGTATGGTAATTTGTCGATAACTATTCACCGCTGATTTGTTTGATTAATGAATTCTTGTTGAAATTTTTTAGCTAGATCAATTGAATGCTTTGAGAAATCTAAGTCAAAATGAATCAATTTACCAGCAGTATGCCACATGCCAGTCGACATTAGACTCATCCGTCAAGATAAGAAGTTGTTCTACACTAGATGGTAACAGTTTGTCTACTTTAAATTCTACTCGCTCATATCCATCAACATCATTAAAACAACAAACACAACAACGAAACTTAAGTGGAACTTACTTATACGAAGTATTGAACATTGAAATAAATGGACTAATCAATCAAATTGAACGTGATTCAAGCATTCGAAAATATTTGGTGAAAATTATATTACCTAGCACTTCACATTACTTTCAAGCGAATACTACTGTTCAGGATTATGATAATGTTGTCCTATTAAAATTTGTGTCCATTTGGCGTCATTTTGGACAATATGTTTCATGGTTTACTGTTATATCAATGTCTGAGCATATTTTGAAAACTCTCAAAAATACAGACTGAATGAATTCATATAGAATCATGTATATATTTATACACCTTTTTTGTTCAAGAATTGAGTATATTATTTTTGCTGCGTTAGACGTTTTCATTTTCACACCACATTCGATTGGCATGATTGGCATTAGAATATATTTAGACACAGTTTTCATCACAAGACAACAGTCCTTGAAAAATTAGGAGTAACTCCATACGATGCACTACTAGTTAATGTATGAAGTGTAGATATTAGCTAACACAATTCTGACGGGATTGCAGTTGCAGTCATTCATGCTAATTAACTAGATTTCCATAAGAAGTCAATAAAACCGAACCTTAAATTATGATCAGTAGGTTGAACAAATTACTCCAATTTGACAGTGAACATCTGTAATGAAAATAACGGAATGTTGGAATAGATTTGTACGTAAATGGAAAATAACATAACTGTTAGTCATTGGGAGATAATTCATTGAAGTCAAAGTAGATGTGTTGGTATGACAGGAGACAAAAAAGCAGCGATGTACATAGTCACCAAAATCTGTTGCGATTGATGATAGTGTACATCTGCAGGATCATCAGATGACATTGCAGTGGTCTCCAATTAACCCATACCCCAGGCTACATATTGACACACTTCATGTTGATAGATGAAAACGTATTTGGGTCGTTTGTAATATGTTTCAATGAAGACTTGAGTAAGAATTGGTGGAACTTCGTGTTAACTGTGTGCATGGTCTGTTTGCCAAGTCGAGTTGCGATAATCACATGTTAGTTATCGAACCAGGCCTACTTGATTACCGACACTACCTATAAATCAGTAAGGGACTGGGAGTACCGTTTCTTTTCCTTGTTGCACACTAACATGTGTGGGTTTGGCTATGATGGCTGACGTAGATGGTAGTGTGGGTATGGGGATTACTTTAAGATGGTCCTTAACTGTCTTCCACTTAACATCGTTCACCGTGCAGGCAACATTGACGATGATCTGATGAATACAGTATATATCCGCCGGTGATTGTGATGCTTACGCTAGATATTGTATTTAATTGTAATGTTATTTTTACAGCACAGCTTTACTTAGAGTATGTTCACAGACATCGAGATAGGGCCATCTCACTCACAGGTGAGTTATTGCACAATAACTGTGTAGAATGATGGGAGTATTTGTCGATTTTTGGTTAGATCAGTGAACGGGTTTTTAGTTGGGATTAGTCGTTTGACATCAGGGTAGGTTCTAGTTAATGCAGTTTGTAGTCTTCCGTTGATTGTTCATCCAATATCATTACCTTTAAAGGCGGCTTGACAAAAGGTGATTAAATGCAGTTTCTTCTACTTGCTTGTCTCTACTTCGCCATCCGTCCATTAACTATTGGTAACATTAACTTTGGACACTCCCGAAATTCTATCTTATCTTCACGTTTTATATTCCGGCTACAGAACTTGTAGTACAGGGTGGTCAGGCCTTTCTTAAAAGACGAACAATTCCTCATGATCTTCGAGAAGCAGTACATAAGACATTAAACGATTTGTGTGCGAAAAATATAATCGGACCGATTCACTCTTTAGCATGTGGTACACCTATTGTTATGCCATTGAAGTTGACCGAAGCTGCTACTTTGACGCGGTGGTCGGGCTTGCCTATCGTGATGACCCAACCGACCTATATTGGCTGGGGCATATGTCTCTGTAGGTTCTACCATGCCAGGCAGGTCGATTGGAGAACGGTAAGACTAAAAGCAGCAACTCAAGGTCTGAGGGCGAAGTCGTACTGCTGACTGTACAGAGGTGTGACAGCAGTAAGGTGTTTCCTTCGGACAACCAGCATGACAGCGATGCTGCCTTCCCACAAGGAGGGGTGGGGTTAGAAAAGGTCGACCCTAAAAATGTCACACCTCACCTTACCTCACGGATTTCCGTCTCCGGCGGTAAGGCCCTTTGAAGAACGGAGCTAACACGTTAAAAACCTTCCACAAAAAGGCCGTGCGCGACCGGCCTCAAGCAGTTGTCCCTTGGGCTCTGCGGTCACGCTCCCAGGTCGTCAAGACCAACACTAATCCAATTTCCTTTTCAGGTTCCTCAAGAAATACCCTTCCACGGTGTGGGCAGCCGGGAAGTGACATCAGCCCTCATACCCGTAACAGCACAAGAGACCAAGTTGGTCACATTCAAATCCTTCCTACACCTCCTAATACCTCTCTTATCTCCATGACTAACCCTCCTCACGTCTCTTTATCACCTCGCACCGCTAGGGCAAACGATTCGAGTACGTGGAACGCCATTCCTGGTCTCCTGAAACCACGCTCTAAACTACACGTAGGAGCTTTTAACGTACGAACACTTTGCCAAATAGGACAGCAGGCTTCCTTAGCTAAAACTTTAGAATCTCGCGCCATCGATGTGTGCTGCGTCTCCGAAACGCGCATACAGGATCCGAGTAGCGTCATTCATTTGACCTCACCATGCCAAAATAAAGAACCGACTCGATTTACGCTTCGTGTATCTGGAAGCCCTGATTCTGCTTCCCGTGGCCTCGCCGGCGTAGGTATAGCATTGAGTCCTAGGGCAGAACTAGCTCTCTTAGAGTGGATCCCAGTAGACAGTCGTTTGTGCGCTGTCCGACTGAACGGAACAGTAAGAATCCGAAAAGATAGGGACACTCGTCGTTGCCTCTTCGTCGTCTCTGCCTATTCTCCCACTGACTGCAGCTCAGATGATGTAAAAGATGAGTTTTACAGAAAGCTTTCGGACCTTCTCCGAAAAGCTAGGCGCTCGGATGTAGTAATAGTGGCCGGTGACTTTAATGCTCAAGTAGGTAAACTAAGCGATAGGGAAAGACACCTAGGTGGATCTTATGGTCGTGGCTCAAAGAACAGATAATGGCGACCGTCTGTTGCAGCTATGCTCAGATAACCGCCTGTTCCTTGCAAATACTAACTTTAAGCATAAGGAAAAACATCTTTTAACATGGCGACCCCCTAATTCGTCCCAACGTTGGACCCAAATAGATCACATCGCTATCAGCCACCGATGGAGGGGCTCGATAGAAGACTGTCGCTCATTCTGGAGCACATGCCTAGATTCAGATCATGCTCTAGTGCGAGCGCGTATTTGCTTGCGTCTTACTGGACGTAGGAAAGACGCTGCAAGGAAACCTCTTAGGGCCCTACTTAATGATAGTCAAGCTAAGAGTATATTTCAGGAACAACTAGGAAAACAGTTAGGCAGCCATGTATGTGATGCCCAACCCGAGGCAGCATGGAATGATATCCGAAAAGCTGTGGAAACAGCAGTGATATCTGCTAGTAAGGTAACCCGTGAGGTTAGGGAGCAACACTGGATCTCAGCAGCATCTATCGCACTGATAGATGCTCGGAAACTCATTCCACCTGGCTCTGAACATAATGAAGAGCGGAGTCAGCTTAAGCGCAAGCTGACAAGAAGTCTACGCAATGATCGTGAACAGTGGTGGGTAGCGAAAGCAAGAGAGATGGAAAAGGCAGCGGCAATAGGTAATAGCAGACAATTGTTCAGACTCGTTAAGGAAACCGGAATTAGGAACCCGACTGTTAGCGAAACAATCTCAGAGAAAGATGGACATATTATAAATTCTCAATCCAGGAGATTGGATCGATGGGCAGAACACTTTAGGGATCAGTTCAACTGGCCTTCAGCCACACTTCGGTTTCCCACGATCTCCAGTCAACCTGAATGGCAAGTTAATGTAGGTCCTCCGTCTCTTTACGAAGTTGAAAAAGCCATAGGAAATCTGAAACGAGGGAGAGCAGCAGGCCCTGACAGGTTTACTCCTGAGATTTTTAAGGATGGTGGTCCAGTATTAGCAATGAGATTAACTGAGGTCTTAGGTAGAATTTGGGAACTGGACGTAATCCCATCTGACTGGTCTCAATCACTGATTGTGCCAGTCTATAAGAAAGGACAAAAGTCCTCTTGTGACAATCACAGAGGAATCAGTTTGACTAATATAGTGTCTAAAATATTAGCTTCAATAATACTTCGACGCCTAATCAAAGCTCGTGAAGAGCAGATTAGAGAAAACCAGGCCGGTTTTCGACCTGGACGTGGTTGTATAGATCAGATATTCACACTACGTCAGGTTCTAGAACACAGACACACATTCAGACGCCCCACAATGGTAGTATTTCTCGACCTTAAGGCGGCATTCGACTCTGTTGATCGTGAGGTTCTATGGCAGTGTTTGTCACTGAAAGGAGTACCAAAGAAGTACATTAACCTTATAAAGGCTCTCTACTCGAACACAACTGGTAGAGTGAGAGCTTATGGCGAACTGTCATCAGAATTGATTACCTCAAGTGGTGTTCGTCAGGGCTGTCCACTCTCCCCATTCTTGTTCAACTTTGTCGTCGACGTACTTTTAGAGATAACACTTTCCTCATCTAAATTTCCAGGGGTTGAACTTCTACCGGGAGGTTCACTTGTTGACTTAGAATATGCTGATGACATAGTTTTATTTGGTGAAGACGCTGACAAAATGCAGAGTCTTCTGACCACTCTAAGCAACAATGCAAGCATGTTCGGGATGCGATTCTCCCCTTCGAAATGCAAAATGTTGCTTCAGGATTGGGTTACATCGACACCCGAACTAATGATAGGGAGTGAAGTAGTTGAGTGTGTCGACCGCTTCACTTATCTTGGAAGTCTCATCAGCCCTTGTGGTCTGGTGTGTGACGAAATCTCAGCACGGATACAGAAGGCTCGACTAGCTTTTGCCAACTTGCGTCATTTATGGCGTAGGCGAGATATCCGTCTATCAACCAAAGGACGGGTTTACTGCGCAGCAGTTCGTTCCGTCCTACTTTATGGCAGTGAAACATGGCCGGTAAGAGTAGAGGATATCCGTAGGTTACTAGTATTTGATCATAGGTGTCTTCGAAACATTGCTCGTATATCCTGGGACCATCGAGTAAGTAATGCAGTTGTTAGGAAACGGGTACTAGGTAAGGATGGCAAATCAATTGATGACGTAGTGAAACTTCATCAGTTGAGATGGCTGGGACACGTGTTACGTATGCCCAACGACCGACTGCCTCGACGTGCGATGTTCAGTGGTATAGGAGTAGGTTGGAAGAAAGCTAGGGGCGGCCAAACCAAAACATGGCACAAGTCCATGAAGTCACTGACAAGTGGACTGAGTCATGTTGGTAGGTGTAGACTACCTGGTTGGGGACCGCGAGATGATAGCAACCGATGGTTAGAGACCCTGAATGACATGGCTCAAAATCGTTTGCAATGGCGCAGGTGCATCCACTCTTTGTGTTCTCCCAAATTTTGATCTCCTTATTTCTCCTTGTCTCTTTTTTTCTCTTCCCAAATTTATTTCACTGTATTATACCCTTTAAATAACATCTCCAAACACTAATCTTCCCGATTACTGCTTATACTCTTATTACCTCTACCACTACGGGATTTGAATCGACCACTGCATCTGTGTGCTAATGTGGTATGGCAACTCGAACTGATGTACGTACGTACGAAGTTCTACGTTGTTACTGACTGACTGACTGAAGTTGAATGGCAAAACCCATAGAATATGAGGTGACCATGGATTAACACTGAACTCCTTTTTGTTGAAGCAAACATGCATGACGGTGAAGTCCGAAGATATTCTACATCGACTTCGTGATTTTAAAGTATTCTGAAAAGTTGGCTTAAGAGATGCTTATCTTCAAATCAGATTCAATGGTTGGTATCTCGGTGTGAGTGGGACAAGTATTTGTTACAATAAACGTAGAGAAGACTTCGCTAAAATATTCTGAAAAAGTCTCAGCTTTTGCTCGATCTGATTCAGCTAGTAATTCTGAATTTTCGTGTAACAATAACGAGGGAATACTACCACTACGTTTCGTCCGCCGTTTAACATACGAAAACAATCGTTTCGTACAAGTACGGCTGTCATATACTAACTGTCGTTCGTAAGTGGTATGGAATATGGCTATGGTTTTCTTACAGATATTACGGAATTTTCGGTATTCACACTTAAATGGTTCATGACCTGTCAACAAGAATAAGTCCCAGAAATGTTTCCTACGCTTTAACAGCTTCCGGGTTTCCTTATTAATCCATGGAGGGCAATTTGATAGCTTACGTGCTGACCATGGGATAAACGGCGACGTTACGGGCTCGAAAGTAGCCTTAAACTTATTCCATTCATCTTTGATCAATCCATCCGCGTCGACCGACCAATCAGTCAAGATAGCACTGTTACTGATCGCCGGAATATTGGCTTGCCAGATATTTGGACAGGGTGGAGCAGATACGAATTGTATACCATGTGTCCTAAACTTAAAGTGAATTACAACGTGATCACTGTTCACTAGTGGGGGAAAGTGCTGAATATCAAAGACATCCTCAGAGTGGTGGGTGAGGGTGAGGTCCAGCAGTGACGGATCATGATTGAAATCAATATGTGTCGGTTTTTGTGATACATTGCACAGGTGCACACTGAATAACGGTAGATAAAAGGTCGCTATCGAAACCACTACCTGGAGCTGTAAGCTCTATCCAGTTGATATGCAGTGCGTTGAAGTCCCCAATGATGAGACAACATTCTGCCATACTCCAAGAACAGATGTGTCTTAGGATAAAGTCGTCAGCCAGACAAGACGGACTACGGTATATTCCCCCTATAGTCACTAACCCATTTCTAGATTTAATCTTACAACATGCAACCTCACATGTGCCACTGATATGAGCCTTCGATATGGTTGATTGTATACGAAAGTGATCCCTAAAGTAAAATATTATACCTCCCCCTTTGCGACTTGAATCTCTACCACTTCTAGTACAGATATAACCTGCAATAAAAGGAGTGTAGAATCCAAACTACGGTTTGGATAGATGAATAGCCGTCCAGGTACGTTAGACACGCGCTCTTGCACGTCGAAATCAAAACAAGTAATCGGGTAAATAGCGCGTGTCTAACGTACCTGGACGGCTATTCATCTATCCAAACCGTAGTTTGGATTCTACAGTTCTAAACAAATACTACCACCCGGCTATTCAACCAATAATTATTCAATCAATGAAATCAGTCACAACAAATGAACGTTATTCTATCCTGACTGGATAGAACACACACAAAAGGAGGAGCAAATCAATATGGCTACCGCCAAGAAAAAGTGTCAAGTAAAAAAACACAGATGCAGTTCGGGAAGAAACACAAGCTTAGTGAATGCGTAAGAAAAACAAAAGCTATAATAAAAAATACAAGTATTAACAATTCAAATGCAATCAAAAGTCAACAATGTACAACTAAGGGGATCAATAGGAACAAAGTACAAGTATGTACATGGAGGGATTTTCACCAACGCACAAAACATTCAAAATGAATCTTACACCGGCCCCCAAAATCCCTCCATACCACACAAGCTACCTTGATGCCTACTGTCATGGTTCATTATATAGCATATAACACTATAGGAACGAGTAGGACTTACAACAGTACGCCTACTCGACCTATCTACATTAATAACAACAAAGAGTAATCCGAAGCTTCAAGGAGACCTGCTTCACCTGTTCTCTGGTGATCAGCAACAACAGTCGGGTATAGACCTAATCACTCTTGCCCAAACTCCACGCATGCTGTTGGATGAGGGCCTCGCTGACAATTCAGTATTTCTCTTCTGCTGATTCGACTGCTGCACAAACTTCCTTAACTCAGAAACTGTCCCCACGAAGTTTGACGCACTGTCACTGTAAATCTCCAGAGGTTTCCTTCTTCTTCCAATAAAACGTAATAAGGCCATCATAAATGAATGGGCAATCAAACTACACACCATTTCAATATGTACTGCCCATGTTTGCAAACAAGTAAACACATATCCATACCCTTTTTCTGATGATCTTTCTATGTGTCCTTGTTCTTTATGACAATGTCTAATTATCATTTCCGTCACTAAGTGTCGACTGAGTAAAATTACTGGATGTTTAAAAGCATTTGGGAAATCTGAGTATCTTAGTCGACCTCCAACGCAGAGTAACCCATCAAGCATTATCAATGATAAACCTTTGAGATCATCATGACTTACTACTTTACTGCTGTTTTTAAACTCACTAAGTAAGTCTCCATACACTTCCCTCTGAACCATCAATAAATTCTTATGCTCGGCGATGTCAAGCTCCTTGATCTTCAAACATCCTAGATGGACGGATCCTTTACAACTTGGTAAACGAAGTACCATCAGGAATTCGATGAACCTTCTAAACCAGGTTACAGCTCTGTCTAATTTCAACTACTCGGAATAATAAGAGAGAATAGGTAACATGTTTTACTTTATACTACTCAAGTTAACTACAGCAGTTTTTCTAAACTCAATATCGTCAGGAGTAGGTTCCGGACACTCAGTGATTGTTATATAAAATTCGCCATGCAATAAAGTTGGACCTTTGAACCAAGATTCAAGATCAGTCATTTTTTGTATACCTCCCCTACATAATAATTCACTTATCTGCTTAACGAAACTCTTTGCTTGATCACAAGGGGGAAAGGATATGAAGCAATCATCAACATAGAAATTCCTCTTGACAACATCTACGACACAACCATCATAACTGTCAGAGAATATTTGGGCCGTCTTATTCAAGGCAAAGTTCGCACGAAACGGCGATGATGTGGCACCAAATGCATGGGTTGTCATTTGAAACTCAGATGTTTCCCTCGATATGTCTCCCTCCTGCCACCACAGAAATCTTGAAGCTCCTCGATCAGACTCAGGGACCTTCACTTGCGTGAACATTTCTTCAACATCTTCAGGGATTGCAACTGCCTCCTTGCGAAAACCTAATAATATACACATCAACTCAGCAGTGGTATCGGGTTCTTGATAAATCATATCATTTGTGGAAACCCCTGCAAACTCGGCGGCACAGTCAAGGACCACTCTAAGTTCTTCTGGTTTTTTCATGTTTAACACTGCATGATGAGGTAAAAACCCTCGAGGGCGATAATTAGGCTGCAAATATATTTCAAGGACCCTCTCCGCATAAGTCTTAGTAAAATTACTTTCAATACTTTTGATATACCTGATGTGCAGACTGACATCCTTCGACAACATACCCTTCAAACTTTGTAATCTACGGTTTGCTACTTCATAGTTATTCACTTTCATATTTGGATTCTTTTTCCACGGTATAGAAATTACAAAATGACCGTTGCCGAAGCGCGTGCCACCTTCCACAATCTTTATAGCCGCCTTGTCGTCTACTGATAATGATTTATCACTTGAATAAGCATCTGAAAACTCTACATCATAAAGCTCACGTATTTCGTTCTCTAATGTCTGTATCTTACTGGTATGATTAACAACTCTTTTCCTATATTCCGGGCATGATGGCTTATCATTTACGACGTTGCTTGTCGAGTCAGTGTGCAGCAGAGCGTGATGTCTCCTCTCGCAACTGTCAAAGTTACAGAGCCTTGTCATCTTACATTTATTAACCTTGTGTCCTTGTCTAAGACAGACAAAACAGATACCCTTGCTTTTAGCGTGAGACCATCGGTCTTGAACTGTAAGCGCTAAGAACTGTGGACATTTATAAATAGCATGGTCGTAGGAACACATACTGCATTTAGTTTTCGTTGTCGAACTATTCCCTTGCTCCGATTGCACGTGACAGTTCGTCTTTACGTTATGTCCTTTTATTGAACGATTTGCTAACCGTCCAAATCTACTACAAACCACTCTCGCACGCGATGCGATAAACTGAGTGAGTTCGTGAAACGTCGGCTCTCTATCATCTTCGGTCAATTTACCCACCCAGTCCGCTCACTGGGCTTGCATAGGTTGAGGCAAGAGTCTCACTATTCTTTCCAAGGTAACTAAGGAATTTAGATCAGAGGTATAATTCATCTGTTCCAAGACCATAGCACAGTTTTCCATTTTAATAGCCAAATTTGATAGTTGCCCCCCGTCAGTATGATCAAAATTCACAGCATTGAATAAGTCTTCTGACGTTTCTCGAGCGATTACATGAGACTGTCCGAACAAACGTTTTAGAATTTCCCTTGCTCTCTTATAACCAGAGGATGCCTCCATCATGTCACAACCCTCAATAGCTGTTTTCGCTTTGCCCTGACAATAGTGCATCAAATAGAGCAAACGTTGGCTATCATCAGTGACTCTAGACGCTACATAGGTCTCAAATTGCCTTAAAAATATCCAGTACCCTCTTGGCTGTCCATCGAAATAACTCAATTCAACCTTTGGTAGTTCCAGACCTACAACAGGCGCTATAGGCAAAACGCTCTTTCCTGATAATTCACACCTTTGCTTCTCTTTTAAACTAAGACTTTTTACGTCATCTAACCTCAAATTAAGACTAGAGTCACTATCATAACAATCAACCCTATTCGAGTCTGAACCATGACACTTAAGGACATCAAAAGGCACTTGCTTGGTAATAGGGGTTTCATCATTAGCATCAACGAGCCTTGAGCTTGATTTCCTTCGACGACCAGTTGGCATCATAAGCGAAACGACCAAATATTTCCAGAAACGATAATCAAAATCCGCGAACGATTGCCAAACGACTTCGGCCAATTAATATTTGTTTAAAACTGTAGAATCCAAACTACGGTTTGGATAGATGAATAGCCGTCCAGGTACGTTAGACACGCGCTATTTACCCGATTACTTGTTTTGATTTCGACGTGCAAGAGCGCGTGTCTAATGTACCTGCACGGCTATTCATCTATCCAAACCGTAGTTTGGATTCTACAAGGAGAACAGTCTATATCAACGGTGAACCAAGTTTCTGTAACAACGATTATATCGGGACATAATTCTTCCACCATCAGACTTAGCTCGGACGTCTTATTTCTAAGACTACGAGCGTTCGTGTAGCACACACTTAAGGTGTTTTGGCAATCAATCGTTCTACCCATACAGACCTCGGAAGCTTTGGCTTCCAAGGCCTGACTACCCGAAAACCCTTAATGGTAAGATTATTTTCGCCATTTAATTTGCGAGTCCTCAACTCCGTAAGAGCATTCTTCCACTTGATTCGATCCTCGACTCGAATGTAGCCTTAAACTTATTCCATTCATCTTCGATCAATCCATCCGCGTCGACCGACCAATCAGTCGAGATAGCACTGTTTCTGATTTCCGGAATATTAGCTCGCCAGATATTGGGACGGGGTGGAGCAGATACGAATTGTATACCATGTGTCCTAAACTTAAAGTGAATTACAACGTGATCACTGTTCACTAGTGGGGGAAGGTGCTGGATATCAAAGACATCCTCAGAGTGGTGGGTGAGGGCGAGGTCCAGCAGTGACGGAACATGATGCAAATCAATATGTGTCGGTTTTGTGATACATTGTACAAGTGCACACTGAATAACGGTAGATAAAAGGTCGCTATCGAAACCACTACCTGGAGCTGTAAGCTCTATCCAGTTGATATGCGGTGCGTTGAAGTCCCCAATGATGAGACAACATTCTGCCATACTCCAAGAACAGATGTGTCTTAGGATAAAGTCGTCAGCCAGACAAGACGGACTACGGTATATTCCCCCTATAGTCACTAACCCATTTCTAGATTTAATCTTACAACATGCAACCTCACATGTGCCACTGATATGAGCCTCCGATATGGTTGATTGTATACGAAAGTGATCCCTAACGTAAAATATTATACCTCCCCCCTTGCGACTTGAAACTCTATCACTTCTGATACAGATATAACCAGCAATGAAAGGAGAACAGTCTATATCAACGGTGAACCAAGTTTCTGTAACAACGATTATATCGGGACATAATTCTTGCACCATCAGACTTAGCTCGGACGTTTTATTTCTAAGACTACGAGCGTTCGTGTAGCACACACTTAAGGTGTTTTGGAAATCAATCGTTCTACCCATACAGGCCTCGGAAGCATTGGCTTCCAAGACCTGACTACCCGAAAACCCTTAATGGTAAGGTTATTTTCGCCATTTAATTTGCGAGTCCTCAACTCCGTAAGAGCATTCTTCCACTTGATTCGATCCTCAAGCGGCCAATCTGGTCGAATACGGATATTTGAGGCACGAGTTTTTTGTGCGCTTTTCAATAATATGTCTCTTTCTTCGAAACTCCCGAGAACCAGCTTCAGGATTCTTCTTGGTTGGGTCTCGCCTCCAACCCATTTACCAAGTCGTATTACTTTTGTAATATGTACCCCTGAAACCTCTTCAGGTAGTACATTCCTGACCACAGACTCCACTAACTGTAGGTCATGTGCGTGTCTTTTAGCAGGGTCGTTGTCTTTCGACTCCTCTAGATTCCAAATAATTAAACTAGGGAAGGGTTTAGCTTCTTTTGAAACTGTGTTCACAGCTTTCGACCGTGACGTTAGATCCTGTATTTTAACTACTGGTAGCTTACGATTAGTTTTTATTTTAACAGAGTCCTGGGAGTCAAGCGAATGACTCACAACAATGTCAGACGAAGCTTTACTATGAGACTTTGGCGGATTGGTCTGAGAGTCCACCAAGGACTTATCAAGCAAACGGTCATTAGTTTTAGCTGTCTTTCCTAATCTTCTGCGTTTCCGTGTCATCCATATTCCATCAGTCGTAGCATCCACACTAGAACCACTCGGGATATTGATTGTTTTATCTGAGTCACCGGTTGCTGCTGTAGCAACATGGCCACCAATATCTGATCAGGTGTCACTCATTGATTGTTTCGGGGTAGACGGTCTAATAGCGGGTTGCACAGTTAGATGTCTGGCTTGCGCCGTGACAGCACTCACGACACTAACGCAATCTTCGCCATCAGTACGAATGTTGCCAGTACAGCCCACATCAACCTTTTTATTAGCCAACACCAGGAGACTAATTGCTTCCTGGATAAGCAATGTTTTGCTCGAGCAACAAAAACTACAAAACCAATGAGAGTTGGGCTTTGAGCACCTTTTATATGCAGTGGGGCTTAATCGGGTGCGCATCTTATGGAACCACTTATTACACTCATCACATTGCATCCCTTCATCCACGGGAAATAAGCAGTATGGTTGTCCACATTTATGAGCAGACCTAGCCATCTTGAAAATCAACTAAAACGGTGACAAAAACAGGATAAAAAATGATTCTCAAACCTTAACTAAATAAATCGAACAAAAGACGGCCAACTATGCTTCGATGCAATAAATACACAAAAGCAAAATCGAAACACTCAATACAATATCACTTTAACTGGGGTAGACGCAATTAAAGTGTAAACAGTAGTTCTGATGCGTAGTTTGCGATCAAAACAGTTAATTAACTCGACGAGAAACAATACCACTGTCCTTTTAAATAGAGCGCGTTGCAAGACCAATTTTATTCAAATTATGTATCAATTATTAGATGTATAATAGTTACCAAGTTTTACTAAATTGAGCAATTGTTACTATTATTTTATTATTTATTTATTTGAACACATACATATTGGTACAAGAGTGCGCCAAATATATATGCGCCACACAAAACAATGAGAATTTAAAGAAAAGGAAAGAAAGGCAAAGAGGGTAAAAAAAGAACGATAAGGAAGAGATTGGTGTAAGGTAGTGTAATAATAATCGTGGTAATAATGGGGGAACGGAAAGGTACAATCAGAAGAAACCCTTCAGTTAAGGAAGATACAACCAGTTTTTTTATGAAGAAAGTAAAAGAAGGTTACAGCAGGATCGCCACTGGTTTCTATTCTGAGCCATATCTGATAACGTCTCTAGCCACTGTGTTGCGCTATCTCTCGGACCACAGCCTGGGAGTCGTGAAGGACCAACAGAATCCAGCCCTTTACAGCTTTCTTTCATACCATGACACCATGTCATACACTGGCCATGTTACAGAACTACATTCACTAGTAGGTGCTCTTCTTTAATATTCCTGTTTTGTTCATAATTTGTTTGTCGTGCCAATTGGTCTTTCTGTGGGGTGAGGAACAAGAGATATGCCTGCAAAGTTTACTAAAGTTTCTTCAAGGTGGTGCTGTTCTTCGAATTTAATCCCCTAGTGTATGTTTTATATCTATTACTGATGCATCAACTGTGGGTATCGGCGCAGGTTTGGAGCGGGAAGTTAGACTGGCTATATGTGTTTCACGCAAACTTACCGTTACTAAACAAGGTTATTCAAAAACTCAGCCAGAAGCATTAGCTGTGTTTTGGGCTGTTAAAAGAATTCATTAATATTTATTCGGAAAGCGACTCACTATTGTTACTGGCCGTGAAGCATTAAACTTTATTTATCACCTTGCAAAATCCTTAACACTTTCCTCAGCTGCTATGGTTCAACGATGGAGTGATGGTTTGAGTGCTTATGACTATACGGCTCAGCACAGGAGTGCCAAACAAATTTAACATATTGACTACATTTATCGACAATCATTACAAGATAGACCTGTTAATACTGCAGACTGTTTGTTAGTGCAACCTTAACCTGTGAGACAAATCAAATACACTTCCAACAACCAGGCGAATCTGTTTGGATTTTGCTTACTAATTCTAATACTAATGAGTAAATTGTAGATAATGCAGAGGCTTTATCCAATACACTTTTGGACAGACACAGGATGAACTTAAGAAGAAGACTTTCAATCGACTACAGACACTTAGACTCCAATCTAAGTTGTGACGGATGTGATGTTTGTATGAACTAACGATTCCTTTTCACTTGTTGGATGCTTGATTTCGAATTCCGAATACAGTACACTTGTTTGGGCTTATCTGGTACTTCTTGATCCGATGGCGTTATTTCTTGGATTCCTAGTTTGTACTATAATTCAAATACGTACAACTGCTTACAACTGTGGGTCAAATCATTTTGATGTATATGTATCAAAAATCATAGCAAAATGATAACAATAGCAATTTTAATGACAGATCCTAATGACATCATTAGAACTTTTTCTAAAACTTGATTGATATTAATAAGTACGAAATTATTTTAGTAAAATCGGAATTCTTTTCACTGCTTAGCTTTAGTATGGCATTTGTACGAATTAATGATTTTTTTGTACTTGATTACCCGCTAATTACGAACTCAAACTACATTACGCTCATTTGCAGTCATCTGCTTCTGTTTTGCTTATACTACAGTCTCTGGAATTCCTTGTTAGTACAATAAATCGAATACTTCTAATCATCATATTGGTGTCGTGATGGAGCCTGTGATCGAACAGTTGGATATACATAACTGGAAAATTTTAAAAAATGGAGTATGATCACGAAAGATTTTAAGCACGGTAAAAAATTTCGGCTCATCTCATTACATTCATCGGAATGGATGTATACATCTTGCTAAAAACGTTGACATCCGCAGACAAGTCCATTTCACTTTCCCACGCAACTCTCTAGGAACTATTACTAAATCATTTAAATGTACTTATTTCCAATGCTGTGAAGGGGTAAAATTTCATGAAATCATTTCTTAGGACATCAAGAATTCCACTTCATTACGTGTTTATCTCAGACCAATGCGTACTCATGGTCATGCAGATAACAATTTATTTAGGAGTTGTAAAGCATGTTGCAGAGGTGAGCACAGGTTTGTTAAATGCTTGCCCTGTGGTAAATTTCACTCACGTAATACATGTATATTTCGACATACGAAATGCTTTAAGTAAAGAAAAATGGAACACATTAAGTCGGTCTTTAGAGCTGTTGTTGTAGCGGTAAACAAATCCCAAAAATAAATAGCTCTGTAAGTTTTCGACATTGGATGTTGACCACGTGTTTTAATGAACTCACCTAGCTGAAGGCGCTCGGTCATGCATCCACACCGGATCACGTGTGGGAACGCCGTGCTAAACGACTACTGCAATCGCTAGCCAGACTAGATCAGACAATTCCGATATATTGACAATCGTCAAATACAACTTCTGATCTCCTCGATTCTGTCTTTTGATTTCTCTTGGTGGGTACGAGTTATATTAGAAGGTGTTACTGATAAAAGCGTTGTCAAACACTAAATACCCGTGCCATCTTCAATGTCTTAAATAAAAACGCATTGTTTGTAACTTGGGTTTATGAAGATCGAACATTATTTTGTGGAGTAGGATAGTGTTGGAAAACCTACTATTCGAATTCTAGATATCAATGATTTCAGTGCACACAACCGACATGTTAATCAAATACAATTCCGATGTAGCGGTAAACGGATCCCCAAAATTACCGGCTCTGTAAGTCTTCTACATTTGTTACTCATTTCACTAGTTCTGCTGGACTCACATAGCTGAAGGCACTCTGTCACGAATGCGCACCACATCACGAGCGGGTACGTCGTGCTACCCATTGGATTCAACTGTTAGCCAGCTTGGAGTAAATGCTAACCGACATATCAGTAGCCTTTCAGATATATCTTCGAACTCCTCCGTTTATGACTTTTGGTTTGATTGGGTTGGTTTACTTCAGTTATCAAGGTGTTACGTGTAAAGCCATTGTCGAACTCCGAATACTTGTAGTATAATTATAGTTATATACCTGAGTTAAAATAAGTAGAAGACTCTGTTTTTCCCATTGAATGGTCAATGTAATGAACGTCGAACCAAAACAGGTGTGAACAATTATGTGAATTAGTTGAATATTCGCTGGGATATAAGATACCTAGCTTAACACATGACAGCTGAGGTGCAAAGGTGAAAGGTCAAGATATCATATCGTATAAAGACAGACTGGGACGATTCAATCAATTTCTGTCATCTTAACACAGGTCACAGGGCTATTTAACATTAACTTACAGTATATTGAACGATGAACCGGGTATTAATAAAACTTATCTTTCACTTCAATCTAGAACTGATAATCTGAGTGTCATCATAAGAAATTTCAAAAACCGAGATAAAACTGTTCATGTCTGGAGTTCTGTATCTCTCAAGAAATAGTGCATTATTAGAATTCAGATTCAGATTTGTGTAGTAAGGAGAGAAGGCCTACGGCCTATGTTATTCCTTTTCTAGTATGCTTCTGTGAGTGTCCAGTCTTCTCTTGAAAGAGTCAATTGAAGGTGCGGACACCACTGCTTCAGGCAGCAGGTTCCAATTATTGATGACTCGGTGTGAAAACCTGTATGCCACGGGTATTTTGTTTGTTCTTGGCTTTCCTACTCACCGTATCGGAACACGTGATATTAGCAACTTTTGGGGGTACTTTCAAGTCGGGGTTGGATCCTTACATTTTTATAAATTGCAAGGATTATTATGTATTACTGGGACTCCTATCCTTGCAAGAGAGTACTGAAGTTGCACTTGGGGGATTCAAAGGTTAATACGTACAACATAGGGGATGTGTCATTACCCGTAGTCCGGTCTCATAAGGACCTAGGGGTGACAGTGAGCAATGATCTTAAGACGACGGCCCATTGCCGGGAGGTCGCAGTTAAGGGGTTTCGAACCCTC
Source organism: Schistosoma mattheei (assembly GCA_944470405.2). Taxonomy (NCBI): domain Eukaryota; kingdom Metazoa; phylum Platyhelminthes; class Trematoda; order Strigeidida; family Schistosomatidae; genus Schistosoma; species Schistosoma mattheei. The sequence continues at coordinate 36,773,582 of OX103945.1, forward strand.
TGGGTTTTTAAAAGGACATTCACTAAGCTTGATACTACCATGTTCACCACATTATACACATCCTTAGTGAGAACTAAGTTAGAGAACTGTGTTCAGGCTGCAAGCCCCTGTTTAAAAGGTGACTCAGACATAATAGAAAAGGTACAGAGGGCAGCTACCCGTGCAATTCAGGAACTCCGGGGTTTATCATATAAAGAGCGGCTTGAAAAACTGAACCTCTTTATTCTGTCCTATCACAGAATAAGGGGAGATCTAATATTGATGTACAGAATACTGAGAAATGATTTCGGACCCAACTTATTCTCTCTCTTTCTTCCCACTAGATCGGGACACCTCAGAGGACATAGCAGGCGAGTAGAAAAGCCAAGAACGAACAAAATACCCGTGGCATACAGGTTTTCACACCGAGTCATCAATACTTGGAACCTGCTGCCTGAAGCAGTGGTGTCCGCACCTTCAATTGACTCTTTCAAGAGAAGACTGGACACTCACAGAAGCATACTAGAAAAGGAATAACATAGGCCGTAGGCCTTCTCTCCTTACTACACAAATCTGAATCTGAATCTGAAATCTGACACGAGTTTCACTTGTGACCTTCATGTAGCTGACCTAGACAAATAGGCGCTTATTACTGAATACTTTAGCTGATAGGATTTTATGTGACGTAATCTATGATGAGGTGGATTCCATATGAAGAGAATATAAAATGGGCTGTGGGTAGGATATTAAACTTGAAATTTCATCTTATTTTTAGTTGTAAATCCGTTCAGGAGTGATACTTGCGACAAACTTGACATTTCAGTTGGCGATGATGTATTTATTTTGCGACAATGTGAAGGTAAAGTTTACACAATAATTATATTATGTACCAAGATTGGTTTTATGGATTTAAAATGAATGTCTGTTCGAGATTTGGCGTGTTTCCTAAGGCATGTGTTGCATTTAAACGGGATGATCTATCTGATGGGGTCAGTGCTGAGTTACGGATGATGGTAGAAAAATTAATATCCATGTTTGTGGTAAGTCAGTTATACATTATTTTTTCTTCAGTCAGGAAAATATGGCAGGATGAGTAAACACTGTATGGCTCTTCGTGATGTTGTTAGTTTGAAGTACGCCCTTTCAGGAAGAATAACAAAGGTAGTTTTATTGAGTGAATAATAAGTTTTGTAGTTTGACATTATTGCTAGCTTAAGAAAGCTTCACACTCATATGTCGATGGTACAGAGGTAAATTCGTATTGCTTATTCAATATCATGTAGTAAACTATTTTTGCCATTCATCATTCGGGATGAGAATTTTAAATACATCAATCCGTACTCCATATCTCCCATAGACTTACACTGGAAGCACAAAAAGCTCATAAAAGAGCTTGAAGATTCAGAAGTTAGTTTTACGCTTTCGAAATATGTAGTACAACTCCTATTATGTGTAAACAAAACATCCGCATTTTGTTTTTCGAGTGTAATGAAATCTCTACTTTACTTGGTATATTTACACTAGATATTATTTGTTGCTAGTTCTACGAGAGGTTGCGATAGTTTTTTAATAATAAAAACCCTAAAGTTCGTATTTATATCACAACCTTATAACTCATTGTCCGGGGTTTGAAATTTGGAGAGAATACGTCCATTATACTGCATTTATGTGGTTTAGTTCAGCAGTACGAATTCATTTTTTTGTATCTAATTATGAATAAATGACTACGAATAACCCATAAGCTAAACAATAAAAACGCAGTAGGAATACTTGGAAAACAATGGAACGGCCTTCAGTCCAGGTATAGATTTGCTGACAGAATTTCTGGCGGGACTATAATTTATGGACGAACCAATTAGATATTAGATAACGAGTCACGAATTTGGGCGCGGAATTCATCCATACATTTGGCTAAATAGAGTTTTGCACTATAGCTGATGTCAGTTCGTAATGAAGACTCTAAATCTAATTTTTAACCCTAACCATCAACTGTAAATAAGAATTCTAACTGCTTTATAGCCCTACTTTAGTCCTAATTAGTAGTTGTTCACTCTCAAGGTCACTTTGGCGTCGCTCAAAGGTCGTCCATAAATTATAGTCTCACTTAATTTCTTATAATTATAATTAGTCTGTATTGTTCAAACTTCAGTGTGCAGCCACTAAAGCCGTAGTTGTGTAGTTCAAAGTTATTTCCTGCCATTAACTCTTATTTGTATCCAACTCCATTAGAAAGCCGGAAAATAAATGTATTCTGTAAACTAGGTTAGTAGTTGACGGCTGATAAAAACCAATTTGTCCGCCCCGATCGAAGCTGCTACTTTGACGCGGTGGTCGGGCTTGCCTATCGTGATGACCCAACCGAGCTATATTGGCTGGAACATATGTTCCTGTAGGTTCTACCATGCCAGGCAGGTCGATTGGTGAACGGTAAGACTAAAAGCAGCAACTCAAGGTCTGAGGGCGAAGTCGTACTGCTGACTGTAGAGGGGTGTGACAGCAGTAAGGTGTTTCCTTCGGACAACCAGCATGACAGCGATGCTGCCTTCCCACAAGGAGGGGTGGGGTTAGAAAAGGTCGACCCTAAAAATGTCACACCTCACCTTACCTCACGGATTTCCGTCTCCGGCGGTAAGGCCCTTTGAAGAACGGAGCTAACACGTCAAAAACCTTCCACAAAAAGGCCGTGCGCGACCGGCCTCAAGCAGTTGTCCCTTGGGCTCTGCGGTCACGCTCCCAGGTCGTCAAGACCAACACTAATCCAATTTCCTTTTCAGGTTCCTCAAGAAATACCCTTCCACGGTGTGGGCAGCCGGGAAGTGACATCAGCCCTCATACCCGTAACAGCACAAGAGACCAAGGTGGTCACATTCAAATCCTTCCTACACCTCCTAATACCTCTCTTATCTCCATGACTAACCCTCCTCACGTCTCTTTATCACCTCGCACCGCTAGGGCAAACGATTCGAGTACGTGGAACGCCATTCCTGGTCTCCTGAAACCACGCTCTAAACTACACGTAGGAGCTTTTAACGTACGAACACTTTGCCAAATAGGACAGCAGGCTTCCTTAGCTAAAACTTTAGAATCTCGCGCCATCGATGTGTGCTGCGTCTCCGAAACGCGCATACAGGATCCGAGTAGCGTCATTCATTTGACCTCACCATGCCAAAATAAAGAACCGACTCGATTTACGCTTCGTGTATCTGGAAGCCCTGATTCTGCTTCCCGTGGCCTCGCCGGCGTAGGTATAGCATTGAGTCCTAGGGCAGAACTAGCTCTCTTAGAGTGGATCCCAGTAGACAGTCGTTTGTGCGCTGTCCGACTGAACGGAACAGTAAGAATCCGGAAAGATAGGGACACTCGTCGTTGCCTCTTCGTCGTCTCTGCCTATTCTCCCACTGACTGCAGCTCAGATGATGTAAAAGATGAGTTTTACAGAAAGCTTTCGGACCTTCTCCGAAAAGCTAGGCGCTCGGATGTAGTAATAGTGGCCGGTGACTTTAATGCTCAAGTAGGTAAACTAAGCGATAGGGAAAGACACCTAGGTGGATCTTATGGCATCGTGGCTCAAAGAACAGATAATGGCGACCGTCTGTTGCAGCTATGCTCAGATAACCGCCTGTTCCTTGCAAATACTAACTTTAAGCATAAGGAAAAACATCTTTTAACATGGCGACCCCCGAATTCGTCCCAACGTTGGACCCAAATAGATCACATCGCTATCAGCCACCGATGGAGGGGCTCGATAGAAGACTGTCGCTCATTCTGGAGCACATGCCTAGATTCAGATCATGCTCTAGTGCGAGCGCGTATTTGCTTGCGTCTTACTGGACGTAGGAAAGACGCTGCAAGGAAACCTCTTAGGGCCTACTTAATGATAGTCAAGCTAAGAGTATATTTCAGGAACAACTAGGAAAACAGTTAGGCAGCCATGTATGTGATGCCCACCCCGATGCAGCATGGAATGATATCCGAAAAGCTGTGGAAACAGCAGTGATATCTGCTAGTAAGGTAAACCAGAAGGTTAGGGAGCAACACTGGATCTCAGCAGCATCTATCGCACTGATAGATGCTCGGAAACTCATTCCACCTGGCTCTGAACATAATGAAGAGCGGAGTCAGCTTAAGCGCAAGCTGACAAGAAGTCTACGCAATGATCGCGAACAGTGGTGGGTAGCGAAAGCAAGAGAGATGGAAAAGGCAGCGGCAATAGGTAATAGCAGACAATTGTTCAGACTCGTTAAGGAAACCGGAATTAGGAACCCGACCGTTAGCGAAACAATCTCAGAGAAAGATGGACATATTATTCATTCTCAATCCAGGAGATTGGATCGATGGGCAGAACACTTTAGGGATCAGTTCAACTGGCCTTCAGCCACACTTCGGTTTCCCACGATCTCTAGTCAACCTGAATGGCAAGTTAATGTAGGTCCTCCGTCCCTTTACGAAGTTGAAAAAGCCATAGGAAATCTGAAACGAGGGAGAGCAGCAGGCCCTGACAGGTTTACTCCTGAGATTTTTAAGGATGGTGGTCCAGTATTAGCAATGAGATTAACTGAGGTCTTAGGTAGAATTTGGGAACTGGACGTAATCCCATCTGACTGGTCTCAATCACTGATTGTGCCAGTCTATAAGAAAGGACAAAAGTCCTCTTGTGACAATCACAGAGGAATCAGTTTGACTAATATAGTGTCTAAAATATTAGCTTCAATAATACTTCGACGCCTAATCAAAGCTCGTGAAGAGCAGATTAGAGAAAACCAGGCCGGTTTTCGACCTGGACGTGGTTGTATAGATCAGATATTCACACTACGTCAGGTTCTAGAACACAGACACACATTCAGACGCCCCACAATGGTAGTATTTCTCGACCTTAAGGCGGCATTCGACTCTGTTGATCGTGAGGTTCTATGGCAGTGTTTGTCACTGAAAGGAGTACCAAAGAAGTACATTAACCTTATAAAGGCTCTCTACTCGAACACAACTGGTAGAGTGAGAGCTTATGGCGAACTGTCATCAGAATTGATTACCTCAAGTGGTGTTCGTCAGGGCTGTCCACTCTCCCCATTCTTGTTCAACTTTGTGGTCGACGTACTTTTAGAGATAACACTCTCCTCATCTAAATTTCCAGGGGTTGAACTTCTACCGGGAGGTTCACTTGTTGACTTAGAATATGCTGATGACATAGTTTTATTTGGTGAAGACGCTGACAAAATGCAGAGTCTTCTGACCACTCTAAGCAACAATGCAAGCATGTTCGGGATGCGATTCTCTCCCTCGAAATGCAAAATGTTGCTTCAGGATTGGGTTACATCGACACCCGAACTAGTGATAGGGAGTGAAGTAGTTGAGTGTGTCGACCGCTTCACTTATCTTGGAAGTCTCATCAGCCCTTGTGGTTTAGTGTGTGACGAAATCTCAGCACGGATACAGAAGGCTCGACTAGCTTTTGCCAACTTGCGTCATTTATGGCGTAGGCGAGATATCCGTCTATCAACCAAAGGACGGGTTTACTGCGCAGCAGTTCGTTCCGTCCTACTTTATGGCAGTGAAACATGGCCGGTAAGAGTAGAGGATATTCGTAGGTTACTAGTATTTGATCATAGGTGTCTTCGAAATATTGCTCGTATATCATGGGACCATCGAGTAAGTAATGCAGTTGTTAGGAAACGGGTACTAGGTAAGGATGGCAAATCAATTGATGAAGTAGTGAAACTTCATCAGTTGAGATGGCTGGGACACGTGTTACGTATGCCCAACGACCGACTGCCTCGACGTGCTATGTTCAGTGGTATAGGAGTAGGTTGGAAGAAAGCTAGGGGCGGCCAAACCAAAACATGGCACAAGTCCATGAAGTCACTGACAAGTGGACTGAGTCATGTTGGTAGGTGTAGACTACCTGGTTGGGGACCGCGAGATGATAGCAACCGATGGTTAGAGACCCTGAATGACATGGCTCAAAATCGTTTGCAATGGCGCAGGTGCATCCACTCTCTGTGTTCTCCCAAATTCTAATCTTCTGAATCCTTCATGTCCCTTTTTTCCTCTTTCCAAATTTATTTCACTGGATTATACTCTTTAAATAACATCTCCAAACCCTAATCTTCCCGATTACTGCTTATACTCTTGCTACCTCTACCACTACGGGATTTGAATCGACAACTGCATCTCTGTGCTAATGTGGTGTGGCAACTCGAACTGATGTACATATGTACGAAGTTCTACGTTGTTACTGACTGGCTGACTGAATTTGTCCGCCTGGGTAAGTTGATTATGAAATTCGATCGAAATTTAGGCTATTGTGTAACATTAAGTTTAATCGACAAGATTGTAGGGTTTTGGAGTAAGAAATTCACCTTTCCAGAAGCTTTCTGAAAATATTCATTCTCGATAAATAGTAATAATCTCTGATTAAGAAAGTAAAAATATCCTATTCTTAAATACGTTATTTATTTATTTAAACACATAAACATTGGTACAAGGGGGCACCAAACGGATATGCGCTACATAAATCATTCGATTTGTGTGAGGGCTGGGATACTGCCTGGGTGCAGTTAAAGGTAAAGTTATTTGAATTTATTGTGGTGTTTTAAAAAGTCACTTTTAAGCACATCGTGGATAAATATTTCAATACAATGGTTTTATTAATATGTACCATAGAGCAGACGTTAACATTTTAAATGGTGAAAAGATATTCGTGTTCTTCAGTAATTTTGACGTAGCGAACCATCAATAAAATTTATCAGTCACCTATGCATTTTCTTTTGTCTAAATTAAATATGAAAGCTGCTCATTTTTCCTTCTTATTATGTTGTGCTACTTTCCTTGCTCAATTCTACTTAGTCACACGCTTGTGCACCATGATAATGATTCGCATCTATAACTTCAACGCTATGAACGAGATTGTCCCCATTCTTCTTCTTCCCTGTCTGCCAACTAGAGCGGGTTTAGTTTGCATAGAAGCTTTCTTGATATAGGCTCCAGAAGTTTATATCATTTATTTAAACACATAAACATTGGTACAAGGAGGCACCAAATAGATATGCGCCACATAAGTAATTCGATTTGTGTGAGGGCTGGAATACTGCCTGGGTGCCCGAACCGAAACAGGTGGTTTTCTAGGGAGGTCACTCATCGAGCCTTTGACCTAAAGGTTTAATCCACAAAGCAGTGGAGCACCGTAAGGAGATGCAGTCTGATGGTAGCCGGTGACCAACAATAGGTTAATACGCCACTTTTTTCCTTAGGATCCTGGAGCCCATGTGCACCATTGTTCTGAAATCGGGGTTTTTCAACTTTCTTAGGTAGACCCTCCGTGTCCATCAACCCGGTTAAAGCGCCAGACACTCTTTTCATCCTCTCAATTTCGTACACAACACCCCCACCGCGAGAATGTAGTGCGTAGGCATTCCCTTGCAGTGGTTGTATGCACAGTCATACCAGGGAATTCGGGGGCCAATTATATGTGTCAAATTATATCCAATTTTATTTAAATTATGTATCAATTATTAGATGTATAATAGTTACCAAGTTTTACTAAATTGAGCAATTGTTACTATTATTTTATTATTTATTTATTTGAACACATACATATTGGTACAAGAGTGCGCCAAATATATATGCGCCACACAAAACAATGAGAATTTAAAGAAAAGGAAAGAAAGGCAAAGAGGGTAAAAAAAGAACGATAAGGAAGAGATTGGTGTAAGGTAGTGTAATAATAATCGTGGTAATAATGGGGGAACGGAAAGGTACAATCAGAAGAAACCCTTCAGTTAAGGAAGATACAACCAGTTTTTTTATGAAGAAAGTAAAAGAAGGTTACAGCAGGATCGCCACTGGTTTCTATTCTGAGCCATATCTGATAACGTCTCTAGCCACTGTGTTGCGCTATCTCTCGGACCACAGCCTGGGAGTCGTGAAGGACCAACAGAATCCAGCCCTTTACAGCTTTCTTTCATACCATGACACCATGTCATACATTGACCACCTCTCCGCTTTTTCCAACCAGTCCCAGAGTCGGCAAATAATGCACGACGTGGAATTCTCTGGGACGACATTCGGAGAACATGTCCAAGCCACCGAAGTCGGTGTTTCAACATGGTGACACCGATTGCATTATCGTCTCTGTGCCCGAACACACGATGCCGAACCTCTGCATTACTAACATGGTGTTGCCACTGGGTGTCAGCAATCCTTCGGAAACAACGATGATCGAACACAGAGAGTCGTCTAACGTCCTCAACTCGAAGAGGCCAGGCTTCACAATCATAGAGCAAAACTGCTCTCACCGACGCGTTGTAGATCCGACCTTTTACAGCCAGACTAACATCATGAAGGCACCAAAGATGGCCCAGATTGGCATGAGCCGCTCTGGCTTTCACTACACGTGCATTGATCTCATCACTCACACCCCCACCAACACTTATGCAGCTACCTAGATACACTAACTTCTCGACTACTTCTAACTGCTCACCATCCATGGTGAGTACAGGATTAGAATCCTGCCAGTCTTGTAAAAGTACTTTGCACTTCGAAGGTGCAAAGCACATACCATACCTACGGACACAGATTGCCAACTGATTAAGTACGGATTGCATGGCTTGGCCTTATCGCACAGTAAGACAATATCATCCGCATACTCAAGGTCGAGAAGTCTTTCTCCAGGCAACAGATCCACACCACCATTACTTACATCCATCAGAGCTGTTTCCAGAATATCGACGATGGCAAGGTTGGAGAGGAATGGTGAGATTGGGCAACCCTGCCTAACCCCACTGCTCGAATGGAACAATGGAGAAAGGTGGTTGTATGCCCTCACTCTGCCTGAGGTGTTTGTGTATAGGGCTTTTAGGATGTTAATAAACTTCTCAGGCACACCCTTCCTCAATAGACAATCTCAGAGAACAGTCCTATCCAACGAATCGAAGGCAGCCCTGATGTCAAGAAATACTAAGATTGTTGGCCTTTGATAAGTATGGCGGTGTTCTAACATTTGGCGGAGGGTGAAGATATGATCAATACATCCTCGACCAGAACGAAAACCAGCCCGCTCCTCGCAAGTCAATGTTTCTCGAGTTTTGAACAACCCACGAAGTATGACGGAAGCCAATAGTTTGGACGCAATCGTTAGTAGACATATCTCCCGATAGTTGTTATAGAGACGATGTGAACCCTTTTTGAGGATAGGGACAATTATCAACTCATTCCACAATGATGGGACACTGTCTAACTGCCAAACCTTTGTAAATAACTCAGTCAGTTCCTTAACCAGAAAGTCACCACCATCTTTGAAAAGCGTAGGAAGTAAGTCATATGGGCCCGGTGGTTTGTAGCGCTTTAAGAGTTGGAGTTCCTTGCGTACTTCCGCCTCATTTGGTGGATCAGTCGTCACCGGCCATGGAGGGCAGGACAGTCTGACTGGTGCTGCCGGAGCAGCAGGCCAGTTGAACTGCCCTTCGAAAAATTCTGCCCATCGTCCAAGACGTCGATGGATGTTAGTGATTGGCGTCCCATCATCCTCGCAGATTGTTTCGCTCACACCAGACTTCTTCTTGCCAGTGGCTCGGATGAGTTGGAAGAGCTTCCGTTAATTACCAGATGCAGCTGCTGCTTCCAGCTCATTAGTACGCTCCGACCACAAGGCTTCTCGGTCCTTAAGCAAGCTTTGCCCAATTTCCTTACGTAACATCCTTCGTTTGTGGTCAAACTCACGGTGACCCGGGGTAGACCGACGGGCTTCAATGAGTTGTAAGGAATCTGCAGAGACCCAGTGCTTATAAGCGGGACGTTTCGCGAACCCACAACTGACTGTACCCGCCATTTTCATGGCGTCATGCAATTGCAACCAATGCTCATCCACACTTTTCGGTAGAATGGTAGCTAGCCTAGAAGCTAGCTCGGTTCGATACTTACTTGCAACAGAAGTTGCAACCAGCTTGCTAACATCAATCCTTTTGTGGCGGTCACTTCGTTGGCCACTGAAAAGTAAGGCAAGATTGGCGCAGACCAAGGCATGGTCAGAGTCCAGATAGGTACTCCAAAAGGAGCGGCAGTCTTGTACACAACCACGCCAGCGGTAACTGATCGCGATGTGATCAATCTGAGTCCAGGCTTGAGATGCAGAGGGAGGACGCCAGGTGGCACATCGGCGATCACTGTGCCGAAAGTTGGTGCTAGCCAGAAACAGACTGTGGTCTGTGCAAAGTTGCAGTAGACGGTCCCCGTTATCTGTCCTGCGACCAACGAGTCCCCATCGGCCACCTAAACGACTCTCTTCTGTGCCTAGACGCCCGACCTGAGCATTCAAGTCTCTGGCTAGTACTACAATATCTGTCGAACGCACTTTCTGGAGAAGAACAGGTAACTGGTGGTAAAACTCATCCTTGATTGCATCCGGGCTGCAATCTGTTGGGGCATAGGCGGAGATGACGAAAAGACATCGTTTCTCACGCCGATTTCTTCTCACTTTGATGGAACTCTCTAATCTAACAGCACATAACCGACTGTTTATGGGGATCCAATCGACTAGTGCTGCCTCAGCTCTAGCACTCAGTGCGACACCAATGCTAGCAAGACCAGACGAAGATGCCACAGGGTCCCCGGATAAGCGCACGTAAAACAAGCTTTTCGAAGCGACAGATGGAGAGCGAATTTGTAGTACTTCACCGGAGTCTTGAATACGGGTCTCGGATAGACAACAAACATCAATATGAAGACTTCCCAAAGACATAGATAGCCCTATCTGTTGTCCGACCTGCATAAATGTGCGAACGTTGAAGGCAGCCAGTTTGAATGACGCGCGCGGTTTCAGAAAAACTGCTTCAGTCCTCATATTCGGTAGTAACATACAATTTTCAACCGGACAGTGACTCGAGAACGTTTAGATACAGTCGAATTTCCACCAAAGACGAGCCGCTGTATAAGTTTAAAAGAGGGTGAATAATGTGGAAAATAATAATAATAATAATAATAATAATAATAATAATAATAATAATAATAATAATAATAATAATAATAATAATGACAATAATTGTAATGATAATAATCTGAATCAATTGTTTGTTTTTCAAAGCGAGAAAGGTAATTTCCATAGGCATAAAGAGTTCATCAATTTGTGTGTGGGCTGAGATACTGCCCGAGTGCCCAAACCGAAGCAGGTGGTTTTCTTAGGGAGCCACACTCCGAGCCTTTGACTTAAGGGCCTGACCCACAAGGCAGTAGAGCATCGTGAGGAGATGCAGTCCTATGGTAGCCGGTGACCAAGAAATCGGTTCATACGCCATTTGTTCCCGCAGGATACCATACGCACAATCACAGAGAATCAATAAATACAAAAAGAAATGGATCGAAAATCAAATGACTAACTCGATACTGGATACCAAATACGGGTGAATACACACTGAAAGTGAGCGAAAAATGTTCGCTACGAAAATATTAATACAACGAAAGTACATTGACAATTAACTGAACCAAAATCACCTTAAATCCATGTTCGGATTATAAGATTGATTGTCTTTCATACATTGTATTTGGGAATATTACGTCTCAAAATTAGGTATTGGATTTTATTATCTACCTCTTTTATTGTGTTACGCTCTTTTGTTTAATTAAAACTGCTTAATCAAAAGGTTATATTTCTCTTTTTACAAAGCTTTATTTAAAACCGATTGCCTTAATAGCCATATAATTGTATATATATATATATATATTCGTACTTATTTAGCTGTCTGCTCAATGTCCTGCATATCATCCTTTCAATCTGCGCGTTCGTTTTAAAAATTTACCTAAAGCATTTCTAACAATGTACTTAGTAAGTCAAGTCTTACAAAGCTCTCAGAATGTAGTCAGTTCACCAGCTAATTTCATTCCAAACTTGGATATGAATTTTGCTGTCAATGCAAGTTCCGACTGCGCGAATTTTACCTCATACAATTGTATTCAAGATTCATATGAAAGTCATGTTAGTACAAAAAATCCTTCCGCCACTGAATTACAACCTACATCATTGCTTATGCGTTTAACCGAAGATGTTATACTGGATGGTAATGCTAAAGATAATTATGAAGTTGTTTTTACTGTAAGTTAAATATGTAAATGTGTTATTTGTAAAATTTTCTATAATTTTCTCCCATTACTGTGATTTAACTTTTGTTAATTTTGAACTTTTCAAAGTTTCTAATAAATTAACTTGTCAAAGTCTATATTAAAAAACGGATATAATGCTAAGCAGTTTTCTCTATAATTATCGCAATTAATGGTTACACACTTTGATCAGCATTGTTTATAATCGATCATAGTGAAGCAATTGCATAGATTCGTTGGCTACTTATAAAGCTTGAGTTTCAAAGTTATTATATTCTCTTTATTCCGTGGATTGATTTTTCTCGTATTATATTTTTAATATCTAATCTTTTTATCGTATCTTGTTAAATTACTGTTAGTCTATTATAAGGTATGACAAATTAAAGTAATACAGTCGGTCAGTCAGTCAGCTACAACGTAGGACCAGGCATATATATATATATATATATATATATATATATATATATATATATATATATATATATATCGGTCCAAGCTGCCACACATCATTAGTATAACAAGATGAACTCCAAATTCATAGGGGTAGCTACTTCAATGGTAGTAATAAATAAAAGAAAGATTGTGTATAAGGATATGACACAGGGAGAAAGAATTAGTTCGTAGGAAGAATGATATAAAGCGATTTTAATCTCACAGTTTAAGGGAAGACAAAAAGCGTATACACCGACACCATTGTGATCTATTCTGAGCCATATCACCCGTAGTCTCCAACAATTGGTTATGATCGTCACGCGGACCACAACCAAGTAATCTGCATCTACCAACATGGCTAAGACTAGAAGTTAGTGACCTCAAGCACTGATATCACGTTTTGAATGACCGTCCCTAACTTTCTCTCAAACATCCCCACCACTAGTTAGCATTGCGTATCTGTCGGGTTATAAGCTGTAAATTCACATCTTATGTCCTACTTTCAGTTTATATAAATGAACTAGGGTAGTTTGGGAACAGTTTGTAGGGGGTTTACAACTGTCAACTGTTGTGATAAATCCTAATGTGTGAATTGCAATTTGAGGTGTTTCATCTACAAGATTTCACCATACAGGTTAGTATCGTAAGTTCCCTACACGGCGCATATTTAGTGTCGGAGTTGAACTATATTTTAAGTTCCGGTGTTGTTTGAGTCGATATTAATGTCTGTCATACATAGATATATTTCAAGCCACTTTTATTCTCGAAGCAAAAATCTTTAATTCTGCATTTAACTAAAATGCAGTAGACTGTCCGATGAACAACGAAGTGATAACGTTTATTCGGCTAATCAAAGCTTGTCAAGTGAATAAGTTTAGATGTGGCTCGATGACTTGTATTCTCAGTTATTTATTGTTTCGTGGGATATTATAGTTCTTTTTTATCTGCTTCGGCTCATTAATCCTCAGAAAACAACTATTGTGAATTAAAACCTTGTACATTGGCGTTCGATTATTTATTTAGTTGTTCTATATTTTTCTATGCAGCTTTTATGTAATCACACTTTTTATAATTTTCATTTCACAGAATCTCGACCCATTCAAATACAAAGAAAAACGTATACTACTACTCGTCACATTGACTCGTATTGGACCGATGCATTTAAAGCGTACGAAATCAGGTGGAAAGTCCATAGCATTAGGTGTTAATGAAAATAAGTCACAGCAATCGAATTCAATGTTAAAACGTCCAGTCGGCGTTGCTTGCCTGGATATAACATCTTCAATTTTACCGTATTTTAGTCGTTCCTCCCAGTTATTTGATTGGGGATCTGGCAAAACAATAAAAGATGATAATTCTATATTGGATCATAAACGTATTGTGAATTTCAAATTGTACGTAAATGTAACAAAAAATGTCACTTTTTTTGTCTGCTTGTTTATATTCATGTTGGTTTTTTGGACGAATCATTCTTCGGTATGTGTTATGCATCCCTAACTACCGTCTACATCGACGGGCAATGTTTGCTGATGTTGGAAGTTGGAAGAAAGCTAGGAACAGCTAAGCGAAAACATGGCATCACTCTATGAAGTCATTGACTGTTGGTTTAAGCCATGTTGGTAGGTGCAAATTATCCGGTCGGAATTCTTGCAACAATTGTGATCAATGGTTAAAGAGGCTATGTGATATGATTCACAATCTGTCACAATGGCTCTTGTCCATTCACCATTTATTCTGGTTTAGGTCTCGAGCTTCGTTATTGATCCATGCATACGCTTTTATAGTCCTTTCAAACCACACTCTCAACACTTAATCTTTCTCATTTTCATTGCTATTGGATTATTTTTATTTCCTTGCTATTAGTCTTGTCACGTTAATATTTTGTTTTATGACAAAGTGGGCCAACATATATTTGTGTCTGGTTCTATGTTGGCTATGACTGGCTTAGATAGTCATGCACATTCATATCGTTATCTGTTCAAGCTTGCAAGTTTTTACTACTAAAAAGTATTTCCTTGAGTTTGATTTAAGCAGAAAATCATGTAGACCTACTATCGAAAATTCCAGGAATTCAGCGTGAAAGTTGTTCAGTAATACTTGATTTTCCGATAATTTTCAATACACTACAGTATTTTCATTATTATGTAAGTAGCTGTTAGCTGAATAGAATCTTAACTACTGTATGCTGAGTACAAGTCGAAATCACTATACTCTGGTTAACCCATGTTGTTCAACCAATTAGTGCCAACGAATGACTCGATAATATACCACAAGTATCCCCTTTAGATTTTCTATAAATAATTGTGTTTTTATTACTTCTGTTGTTTTGTCTATTTGGAATATATGCTATCCTCTTCTTCTATCCTTGTTCTAATTTGGGACTAGTCGAATGGAGTACAATGTCAAAGTAATATACCAGACAATGGGAACGTGACAGTAACTATTTAACTAACCATCTAACTTAGGCAGCGAAATATTTATTGTAATTTCCAAACCATTGTTACCTAATTTTTCGTCCTGAACTGTGATTTTGTAAGACGTTTCCGATTAATAAGATCGTCACTTTGTTTCTCGAGGATTTCATATGTTCATATTTCCCCACATTTATCAATCAGTTAGAAAATCACTAAATATATGCACTTGGCATAGACGGTATATACGCCACTACTGAATTGCACCATTTTAAAAAAAATATTTTTTGATCTTCACATAGCACAACCTTAGCCATATTGATAATTTAATGAACACCAATGACGCATGACAGTTAATGAATACCTAAATAATCATCTTATCTCATTTGAAACTAATTTTAAATAAACTATTTTAGAACTGGTGAACAGTTTTTATCAGAAGCGTTATTACGTGCAATCAACGATACACAAGTTTTATCTTGGAGTAACAATCAAAATTCAGGTTATCCTGATATGGATTTAACAACAATTTTAAGCATTCCAAGTATTTCATTGGATTCGTCAGAAGTTCCAAAATTAGAAATTCATGACATCACAGTATTAAATCCTTTAGAAGGTCATGTAAGTTGATCACTGTTCTTTTTTTTCCTTCTTTACATACTCAGTTCAATAGTGATGAATACTGAACGGTTACTTTTAAAACATGGTGGTTGTAAATGCCGATAAATTTCCATTCTTTATAATAAAATGAGTCTCAAATCATTTTATTTCGTACGTCTCGTAAAAACTAATTATAATAAATATACAGTGGTGATGAAAATTTATTTAGGTGATTGGTGTTTCAGTGTAGCTTATGAAGAATATCACAGCTGTGGTACATTCTAATTGTCAGTTGAGTCCATTCTGTGTGGTTGAAATTCCACATTATTTTCTAACTCATTAATTAACCGGAAAGTATTGATTAATATTAGATTGGGAGTAAAAAAAAGTAGGCTTGAAAACTTGTTGACTAGTACTCGGCCATTCGATGTAACTCCGATTTACTATCTTCCAAGTTACTTTACCGTTCTTAGTGTCTCAGACATTGCTGAACTACCTTTCAACAAACTGTGCTAAGTAAGGGATCAGTTACGAAGTTTTAAGCGATGTCGTATTTCAAATAGCTAACAGAGATCAGTAGCGCAAACAGACTCACACAGTGTACAATTGAAATCAAGGGAAGAGTGTGTACACAACTCGATCAATATTACATATAAACAAATTGTACAATATTCAAGCATTCAATTAAATGCTTAAGGGTATACAAAACGAGACTACATATAATACAGACAAACTAAAAGCGGTTTACATTGATCAGTAACAATGACACTTATAATATTATCAAGTAGTTGACAGTTCTTTTGTGTGATACTACAGGATTCCCCTATTGGAACACTGGGATAGGATGGTAAAGAGGTGGTGACTGACACTGAAGTGCTCTAAAATGATTCTAACATATTGAAGCGATGTACACCCAGTTGATGAGTCCTAAATAGGACGAAACGCGCGTTTTGGGTTCCACTGCTAACCACTATCGAAAATTTGCTTAAATATGATTGCGACTTAATGGCACTATTGAGCCGATTCCCTTAATATATAAATATATAACATGACAACAAAAAATGAGGAGTATGCAAAAAATGTGTAAAGAGAAACAATGAAATGTTCTCAAAGGTCTATGAGTGTTAGAGTAAGTTAAATAAAAAAAATACATTTATATTAACGCGAACGGACTGTAGATTAACAGTAATATACTGATTATTTCGATAGAACCAAGTATAGATATGCCAACGCAAACATCTCAGGAGATATTAAATAATGACATCGTCCACCGAATATTTTGGTTAGTGAACTCGTCTGTCTGATTTAGTTCCTGCTTGGAGCGTTAGGGCGATGCAAGTTGTGGTGTAGTGTTGTTTGTTCCCTTTATATCTAAACCACCCATAAATGCGGGTTTTTCTACCGACATTCACACGATGGAAATCACTTTTACACCTCTACTTGGACCTGTATGGAGACCATCAGAAGATGGTTGCATTGGTCACGAGATAACATACCTTTTGATGAGAACATGCGTACAATCAGGTATTTGTGGTGGGACATGTATGTTTTAATGTTTTCTTTGCGAAAACGACATATTCAATTCATTTACATACTTTTATAACAAGCTGTACTTAGTTAAATCATTCGGAACGTGTTTACTTGAGGAAAATAATTCTCTGAGTAACCGATAAGTAGCTCCGTAAACTAACTCTGGGGTGTAGCATCCAATGTCTTTCTTTTTTCTTGATCTGATTACCAGAGTGACTGATGAGTTTTTGACAGTTAGAACAGCAGTGAGTGTGACTTGAAGCTGTCTATCCAAACGTTCCACTATTTCGTTAGATATGGTGCGGTAAGTTGCTTTATGAATTTTTCTGATTCCAATCAGCCTATTAAGTTTTCGTAACAGAGAGCTTTCTAGCGCTGCCCCTCCGTCGATGTTGATTACCGATACTAAAATGCACTTCAGCGAGGCAGCTACCGACCAGCATGTGAACTTGTCTATGCAAGTGAAAATGTGACTGAAATCATTAGGTGGTAATAACCACTCGACGATATGGTCAAGCATGGTATTGGAATTGTAAAATGAGCTGAATGGGTCGTTGCTATGTCGATAAATTTTAACTTTTTGACAAGTGGTCCATGCCTGGGAACAATTGTAAATCCCGGTTAACGTTAGGTCAAACAAAAAGCTCAGTAACTGGTATAATGATGGGGTTTATTTATGGGTGGGATATTTTTTTCATATTAACAGAGATGCAGCATCTCATAGCTTGCAACACAGTGGCAAGATAACTTGGGAAGATAGCTACTTGAAATCAGATCGATTTACTGGGAAGCCGGTGTATCTTCTATATGCCATCATGTTATTGGTGAATTATGTTATCACCACTAATGAAGCTTTATTATATGAGGGTTATCTGGGAATCCATCTAGGAAGACTTACGGAACTAATGTACATGTAAGTAGTCGACCTATCTGTTTGTTCTTCTTACATTAAACTTCAACTTGGATTCAAATTATCCGCGATGTTTCAGTTTGTATATGATATTATGAAGGTTTACACTATAGACCAAGTGTAGAAAACCATTATGAGTTATGAAGCTGTAGGTAGCTGTTTTGGTCTAGTATAAGACAAGCTAGAAGTACGTATTCACTAACCCATTAGGGATCAAATTTCGGTCATTCAAATCAAACGATGAACACTATACCTTAGGACTATTAAGTTGGTATGTCTACCACACTTTCTAATTTTTCTCTTGATTTGAATTCAAGACACTAGACCATACATTTAGATAAAATTGACTATTACTGTTCACTGATTTCTAGTAAAATAAAAGATCTATAAGACTTGGTGGACTAAGTTTTAAATCAATTAGAAATATCAAGAATTTACTTAATAGTAAGCTAAAGTGTTTAAAATGAATGAAGCTACATAACCAAATACAAGTTCGTGTACACTCAGCTTTGAATTATTCAGTTATCTATGAAAGTCATAATAACACGTACTATCTTAATGTACAAACTGAATTATGTAGAGAATAGTCTGTCAACCTACAATCAACTATTACTCTATTATTTCACATTAAACTCTTTAAATAGTCAGGTAGGTAACTTATAAAATTTACTTTACTAAGGTATAAGAATACCTTGTTTTTATCATGACAGCTGATTACTAATCAATGACTGTAAAATTAAAAACAACTCAGAAAACAATAAAGGTGTGTAACTAATGGAATTGATATTTATTCCACTTACCTCACTGTTATTATTTTCCTTAGTAATTCAAAGTTTTTACCTATGAATAAGTTTTTTCTTTAATTTTTGACATCAATTGTGTTTTGTTTATATTTTCATGTAAATTGATCAGTTCACTTGTAATGATCATTGGCTAATTCATGTATTTAATGAATTTATATATATATATATATATATATATATATATATATATATATATATATATATATATATATATATATATATATAAATTAACCTACTAAGTACAAGTTTATATATTAGACTTTGAGCTATACAAGTTGTGTGGAGGTTAATGATACGACCCAACTGACTGCATAAACCGTTATTTGTGCAGTTTTAAACTAGGCTTGATAATTTAGTATAACTCGATACTTACATCTTTATTTTATTCTGAGTGAGAAAAATCAATTTGTGAAAACTCAATCGTTTCGAGATCTTTTAGTTTATTATCCTTTTGGATATGGATATATGATTAACTTACATTTACAAATTAGGAATGACTCAAAGTAATACATGTGTATCCGCATGTGATTGATGAAATGTATTCTCCATGTTCTTTATTTAACGAATTAGCATCGCTAAAAATTACTTAGAGATGATAAAAAACGACTTTTGCAAATCATACGAGTTATTGAGTAGCTATGGTAAAAGTCGAATTCCAACCAATATGCTGTAGATTAGAAGTTCATCTATCTCTACTTCAATTTAAGAAGTGCTGTGTAGAGTATTTCTAGCACTCAAACAAACAGTATACTTAACAGAAATGTACATGACCATTTATTTGATGAGTTAAATTGAATTAAAATATTTCTGTCAAATCATTCAGCTAACCTTGTGCCTGTACTTATAGCGACGTCTCATTTTTCTTCATCTCCTAGTCGACTAAAACCAACAGGTAAGGACCATATTTTGCCTGATGTTATGTTTCGATAGATGACCAAATAATATTTTGCTGATTTGCTGTCTGAGTTGAGTGGTTTAATCGTGAGGTTTTTGTTATCCTTCTGGACAGTGTCATCAGCACAAACTTCAGGTAGAAGTGAGATTTTTCAAATTTTTCCACACATGACTGACAGCTTTTTCTGTGGAAGTTGCTTTTTATTGGTTATTGTCGTTGTTGACCGTTGTCCTGTTGTCTGCATATTTATTCTGAATGTTATCCATTTTTTGACTTTAAAGTTGAACATGCAGCTGATTTACACATCTTCAATATTTCAAAACTCGAACATAATTTATGAACATTTTTTGCCTGTTCGATTCATACATTTTGTGTATGTTCTCATCGAATGTAACGATGTGTTTTCTGATCAATTTTTATTCTTTTTTTCCCTTTAAAAAATAAATCCAATGATTTATTAATAAATAATATGTGCTGAAAACAATCGAAATTTATTATATCCAGCCATTCAATCGTGATGCATTATATGTACGTCGTTATGCATCACCTTATTTTAATGATCCTACAGTTATTAATAATAATGGTGTAACTCAACCACGACGTGAACTTTATGTTACTTTAATTTCTGGAAATTTCTCTAAAGGTAATAAAACTAGAGAGCATAATATTGAAGTGGAAGTCAACGTCGTAGATAGTAATGGGAATTGGGTAAGTATGGTATTCATTAATGTTGCTTATTGTTATTATCTATTATTAGTTCATCAACTAGTTACAGATTTGTGTACTCAGTTTCGAATTACAGTTTTTGCGTGTGTGTGTGTGTGTGTGTGGGGACCTGATGATACCTACTACTACTCGGTCAGCGAAACCAAAGTAGTCAGGGCAGAGTTCGAATACTCAGCTTAGGTGTTGGAGTCGAACGCCTTAACTACTGACCCACCGTTGCCTTGTTGTTTCACTTTGTCCGGTGTTTATATGGAAATGTTAGTCTTACACTGATCAATAATATATATAGTGTTATAGAATGTATATTTATATAGAAAGAGAGTGCGATAGGTTCTAGTAGTGTTGTTTTTTTTGGTAGGTGTTTTAATTACATAGTTTTTATTGTTGTTCTAAGCATTATCGACCAGACTAATGGTAAAAGCTTCACGTTGAAACCATCGAGCTTGGAGAATCTGAAAATGTACAAAACATCTATATGCGGTAAAAAAAAACTCATCTCTACCGTGTATAAAAATGGTTCAATTAATATTTGTTGAGTTGGTGATCACTGTAGGTGTTTATTTGTTATCGCACCATCAGTGTCAATTGACTCATTATTGTTTCCAAGAGTTTTTGTTTACGTTTATTTCTACTGACTTTGATTTGATTTTTAACAAATTCTTCTTCACTATCCCATTGGATTAATAAAAATGTAAATGACCGAATTGAAATATCTCCTTGCTAAATTAAAGTCTAAATTAACTCATGGAATAGTACACTATCGATATGACCAATTTTCTATCGTTTAAAAAGTTCTCATTTGAAAATATTATATATCACGACACGTTCTCTTCTTGTCTTGGATTCATTCAACGATATTTGGGAGTTCATTAATTTGCTAAGGTTTGCTAAGGTCATAGATTATATTTTGGTTTCAAGTAGTTCTGTTATGATAATTCACAAATGGGAGGAGACAAGTATTAACTTCAAAATTATCAAGTTGATAAATCCTCAATTACGGCTTTTTCAAGGATAATGAATCCTCAAATACAACATTTAACAAGAAATCAACTTTAAAATTCATATATTGTTTTAAAGTAAATTCTGCTCATTAACTCTTTTTGTATTTTCATTCCCTGATTCTTTGAATCTAAGTCATAACTATTGAATTGATAAATTCTGTAGATAATAATCACTGAAGTTAATCGGTATGTAATTAAATTAAAGTGGATGTCAAGATAATGTTCTTTGGTAGTTTCTAATAAATTTTTTCTAACAAGGTTTGTCTTTTGAAGTAGTTGGGACTAGAAATGAAGAGAGCTGTTGTGTATCGTGTAGAAATTGTGATTAGAGTTTTATCGCTCTGTAACGAACTTACTTCTTGTAGTGGAAGCTTAGTTTTTGGTAATCCTAATTAAAAAATTGTTACAATCTGGTCATATAAGTTAGTTATAGATTATTATTATTATGTATTATGATCACTCGAAAATTCCTACTTAGAAATGATAATAAGGTGGCCAAATCAGGATATGACATCAGCCTATAAATTCATTGACTTTTGAACTGATAGATAAATTTGTACTACTACCTCGTTAGGGTTGGTGTGATCATATTAAGCAGTGATTAGAGATGTTAAATGACTACATGGCTGAGAATCGATCATCATGATGCAGATGCACTCACTCTTTTTCTTTCCTTAGATCTTGAGTTTTCAAAATGATGTTATACTTTTCATTCCGCGTATTCATTCTCCTTGAATCATGTTTATGTTTCTGATACTGTTACTACTGCGACTACTCTAGTATTTGTCTTGATAATTTAATCTCACTCTACTAATGTGGTGTGGCAACTTGGCAACGTTGCACGTAACTGACTGAATGGCTAGTTGAATAAGGTAACTTCTAGAATGCTTTTTAATTAGTGATAGTATGAATTCGATGTATTGTAAATGAATCTATTTCACTTGTGTTTACTTCATTGAAAGTTTGTAAATGAAATGATATTTAAAAAGATTTGAAACTTCGGTGGTCATTCATTGACTAAATGTATGTTTCACTTAATAAAACAAAGCTCTTAATTATTTACAAGAATATAGTATAAACTCAACATGAATAGAGATTCAATAATAGCTGGTCAACTAATTGGTGCTATATTTTATACGTGAAAGTTTATAAATATATGGAACTAATCAGAAATTTTGTTTATTCTTTTCTGTTCTATGCGACGGAATTCTATATGAATTCTAGTATTGTTGAATTCTATCTCAGTAGATATCTGTAAGGAAATTGTAGGTAGTATCCACTTAATATTACTTATTTTTGTTTCACATGTATCGCGAGATTTTTGTGATGCAAAGTGTAATACTTTAGGAGTTATCAAAGGGCTGTGGCACTAGAAAGCATTTAGTTGTCTTAGGGCACTTACCACACTCCTGGTGTTTTGTTGCGGGGTCCAATCCATAAAATGACGACTTAACAATGTTAGAAAAGAAGATTTAGTTCTTCTGGTGATAGCTGGTAATAAATGATCGTCCATACTGATAAATCTGACTGAACACTTGAATCGGTTTCCTAAGCTCTCATAATAACCCCAGGTTAACTTGACACGACTACGTAAACACGTGAGGAAAGGCGCGAAATACAGAAAGAACGCTTTACTCCCATCCTGGTTTTGGTTCATAATTTTCAGTGCCTTCATTTCACACTTTTGAACACATCTCTGCTGCATGAAAACTGTAAAATTATTGTGTACGAGATCATAGAAATGCAATCCCACGAGAGCGTTTAGTAAAGAAGAGTTGAGTCTTATCCTCCACAATACTAGGGCATTTAAAGGGGAAAGATGAAAGTGACTTCTAGACTAACATTAAATGCTTGGTATAACAACAACAGTCGCTTGTTTGAAACCATATAATATGTAGTTTATGTTGAAATGTCTTTTCACAAAATATAAAACACTGCAACAAACCCCTTTATGGATGTGAAACGTGGCCGTTAAGAACAGACGATATTTGTAGGTTACTAGTACTCGATCATAGGTGTCTTCGAAGTATTTCTTGTGTATTTTTGGACTATAGAGTAAGCAATGCTTGGGTTAGAAATAGGATACTGGGCAAGGATGGGAAATCGACTAGTGCGGTCATGAATCTTCATCAACTGAGGTGGTTAAGACACGTGTTATATATGCCCAACCACCGCCTACTTCAACGAGTGATGTTTTCTGGTGTAGAAGTAGGCTGGAAGAAAGTCAAGAGCAGCCAAAGCAAAGCATGACGTCGGTCCATGTAGTCACTGACAATTGAACTTAGCTATGTTAATAGGTGTAGACTACCTGGTTGGTGTCCGTGTGATTATCTTAACCAGTGGTTAGAGACTTTGAATGACAAGGCTCAAAATCTTTTGCAATGGCTCAGGTGCATCCGTTCTTTGTCTTCCCTCAAATTCTAAATTCCTCATAACTTTTTGTGTTTTTATCTAAGTAATTTATATTTTCGTGAATTGTATCTTCGATGCCTAGTCTTTTCTATTACTACTGATATTGTTACTACCTCCACTATGTTGGGATTTGGCCTGACAATCTAATCTCTCTGTGCAAATGGGGTATGGAACCTTCAGCCGACGCACATAAGTACCAGGTTCTATGTTGTGACTGACTGAATAAACCCCTAGTTCTACATATATGTGCAAGCATTTTGCTATCAGTGCTGCTACTATGACACTTTACTTTCACAATATATTTGTCGCATGATTTTTATTGTAAAGCATCACTCACTTCATCAAACAATAGACTAGACGAAATATATACACGTCACTGTTATATTTCTGTTTGAATTTTTTTCAGTAGTAAACATTGTGAAAAGTTGTCAACCGTTGACAAAAGACTTTGAATACAGTATAAAATTTAAATAAATTCATGAATAATTAAAAACACTTGAAAAAACGGACAACTGTATCATAGTATTTTCACTGTTGAAAAAAATAAGTCCCAAAAACTTGTAAACAGGCCACCAAATATACGAGATTCAAAGGATTATTATTATTGTTTTTAGTCGAAGAGATTTAACTGGTTCCTTAGTGAACTACTTCAAGATGTTCCTAAAGTTCTGTCTGAAAGTTGTGATTGGTGGAGCTCAAATATGTTGGGAATAGAACGGCTGTTGTTCACCGTGCGACCTAAATGTCCAGCGTTAAACCCTTGGTGGGTTCGTGGGTGCACACTTCTGAGGAGTCCCATATCAGGACTAAACAACTGACTAAAGCTCCCCAATCTTTTGCTGGTGCTCCATGTGATGAGATCAATCTATGACAAATATAACCTGCACATTATTTTCATCTATCATTGATTGTTTTTTCTAATTTGATTTAGATAAAAATAAACATTTCATATTCACTTTTCTATTGTTAAGTTAAATCTGAATAACTCACCTGAACGTTTATCACCTGTACACAAATCAGTCGTATACTATCACAAAAATCAGCCATATTGGAGTGAATTATTCATAATCAATTTACCATACTCACCAATTGAATCCTCTTGTGTAACAACAACAATTGATGATGTGAATCATAATCTTGATCGTGATAATAATAATAACACTGAACGTTCTAGCCATGAATCACAGGATCAGCAACAGTTATTCAGTGCAAATCCAACTTATCCTGGGATGTTAGCTGGTGTACATTTGAGACTTTTATGTCGTCATCGATCTACTGGACCGGGTGGTAAGTATAGTAAAGTAATGAATAATAATAACAGCAATCATTTATTATTATTATTATTATTATTTTTATGCCTAAACATTGAGTAGTTCACACAACCTGTTGGTAGTTGAATTACTCTCCACAAACCCTCTGCAGTAATATTATACATATGCTTACTAGTGACTAACTTCGAGGTGTAACTACTGAAGTTCTAGTTAAAAACTATGACTATTGGATTTCAACCATGCAAGTTGTGTGGCAGTTACTCATTAATGGGATTTGAACAGTATCTCAAATTGATTGAAGTTAGACGTGTAAACCACTGGATGCTAACGCAGTGGTCTAAATGTTAAGCGCTTTCTTTGAGACCTGGGTTTTGGGTATGTATCACTGACGAGTCTCATATTGAGGCGAAACAGCTCTTTCTGGTTTTCCAATGAACTGTTGAGTTAAAAATCAGCAAAATCGCAATGTTTGTTTGATTTGCTAAATTGCGTTTTTGGATCATTGCTAATAGGGGATTAAGGCACCAAACAGTGTTATGCTTAACCATGAAGATTTGCAGGATGTGCATATATCATATGACAAGGTTGAAATAAACTGTTTGTATGAAACTGACACATGTATCATATTAATATTCCACTATCTCTGCAGCGTAAGGTGATGTTGAATTAACATGTGGAAGATGAGAAGTGTCGAAAAAGCCAACTAAAATATTTGTAACTTCAGTTTGCAGAAATATCGACTTTTAGATGTGTATCGTATGTTAGGAATGTTTATTTACTAGTTTATCTCATTAGTATGATTAAAATCAATGACTAGAGAGAAGTTAGGTGATTCTTGTAGATTGATATTTGTATGATGAATGTGTAATTTATGATTCCCGTTGAGCCAGTCAGTTATTCAGTAATGTGTTAGGCAGTTTAAGGTAGTTGATAGAAAAATCTGGACTCAGATTTCGTGCTAGTTGACTCTTGTCGCCATGGGGTACATGTAATGTTGAAGGAACAATTACTATTACCTGGTGGATTCTAACTTACCAAGTTGAATTACTAATGATAATAGATGACCACAAAAATAGACAATGCTATTTAAAGAAGTGAATCATATCCGTAATAAGCTAACAAAATCAATCCTATTTCACAAGATTATAAAGAAGGCCTACATCTGTCACTATGACCAGTTTTAGTTATTTCCCTTAATAGTTCCGGCTATAAATGATTATTTCACTGGTGGGAAAAGAAGTTTTATTCTGTTCCGGCATAGCTACCTTTCCAACAATTACTTCATCATCTTTCGTGTATTAGTTTATGCGAATCTACTCCTGTTCTGTCAAATATAGTTCATTTAGATAAATAATTGTTGAATTTATGTAACACATATGTTCAGATCGTCAAACTAGATGAAATTTCACAGTCTCATAAACCGAATCATTATCTATACCAAGTAACCTAAGCATAATCCCTCTTTATTACTTACTCATTGATTTCACCATACACGAGTAATATTTCAATGATATTTTTTAAAATTTAAAACTACTAGCAAAATATGGATAGCATACAGTAGTCAAAGACCATGTTTTATCATGACTTTGTTTCACTGTACCACTTCCATCTTTTTTTTAACTCCTTCAAAGTAATGATAATGATGAATTCGTTTAAATTACATTTTGTCAAATTCTTATTTACCGTTCCAATTTCATTTGTTCACACATGAACAAATAATCAGTGAAATTTTATGTTGATCATCATAAATTGAATATTTGTTTATATGCATAGGTTACTAGGTGTTCAGTCATCTTAATTTGTTTACGATTCAATAATAATAATAATAATAATAATAATTGTAATGATGATAACAGTTGTAGTAGTGTTTATCAAATGACGTAAGCTGAATATGTGTACTTTTTTTTCCATCTATAGAATTTACAATCTAGTGTAAGTATGATAATGATTTTCATCGAATTTAATTTCTGTGGTTTGATAAGAAGAGCTTAAATTAGAAATTAATAGTTTAACCTGTTGATAAATGTATCACTAAATTTATCCATCAATATTTGGATTTAATGCTGCTGAATAATATTAGCGACTAATGAATTAAGTCATTGGACAACTAATCGGCATAAATCATTCAATTTCTTCTCCATTATAATTTTCATCTTGGATAAAAATTGTATATTTCTAGTAATTAATAATTCTTCAAAAAAATCACGAATTAGATTTTATTTACTGAGATTCCTGCTGATTATTATGACATAAGTAAATTATTTGGGTCCGAGGTAGAAATTGTTTTATTTGATGCCGATCTAACTTCATCCTTATAATCACACTGTCTACGTGGTCATAACATTTATGCTGACATTGGATCAGTTACAAAATCTTGTTTGAAATATTCCGACTGGCGTCCAGTTTTCTTAATCAGTAATTTTCTCCCAATTGTTTACTAAACGATTGTCATATTGACATGATTGAGTTAAGTCAGCTGTAGGACCGCTCTTAAAAATAATTATACTACAGAGTATTGGTATTGTGCTTCAGCGAATAATTCAAATCATCATATTAATTTATTTTACTTACTCCTTTTACACCTCGTTGAGGAGCGTAGGCCGCCACCAGCATTCTCTATCTAACCCTGTCCTGGGCAGTCTTTCCGGTTGTCTCGAATGGTTATTCATTATTTTGATGTATGCATCCAATTCGCTACACAATGCTTTCTTTGGTTTTCCTCTTTTCCGTTTTCCTTCAGGATTTCAAGTTAGCCCTTGCCTCGTGATGCAGTTTACTAATTTCCGAAATGTATGTCCTGTCCCACTTCCAACGTCTTTTCCTAATTTTCTCTTCAAATGGAATCTGGTTTGTTCTGTCCCATAGCAGGCTTTTTGCTGATGGATATCTTGCCCAAACAATTGTTTACAGATGCTTGTACCTTTTTGATGATTGTTGTGGTAGTTCTCGAAGTTTCGTTTTCGTACAGTAGAAGTGTCTTGATATTCGTATTGAAGACTCTGACTTTGATATTAGACTTTTGTCCTTGCCTTGTCAACACTTGCCTCCTTGTTCATCGATGATGCTGTTGACCAGGTACATGAAAGACTCCACCTCTTCTAGAGTTTATCCATTAAGTGTGATTGGGTTGGTGTTTTCTGTGTTGTATTTGAGGATTTTACTTTTTCCCTTGTGTATGTTGAGACCTTCTGGTTCAGAGGCTTCTGCTACGTTAGTTGTCTTCATCTGCATTTGTTGGTGTGTATAGAATAGAAGGGTCAGGTCGTCTGCAAAGTCAAATCTCCCAATTGATTTTGAGATGTGCATTGTATTCCGTTCTTCCCGTCAATGTTAGAGGTCTTCATAATCCAGTGAAATACCCGAAGAAAGAGAAAATAGTGAGAGTAAGCGTTCTTGTCTGACACCAGTCATCATTGGGATGCGTCTGTCAGCTGTCCTCCGTGCACCACTTTGCAGTGTAGTCTGTCGTATGAATTCCGTATTATGTTGACCTTCGTCATTTAATAACAAAATGGAATTGCGTAGAAAGTGTTTAAATTATTTACAGAATGATTAGCAGAAATAAAATTAATAAACAGTTAGTGCATTAGATATTATGCAAAATAATTAATTTTGTTGATCAGATTGTTAATGTGTAAATCCGTTATATTTTAAATGACTCATTTTAAGGTAACATGTTGATAGTTCTATATTCCATCTCTTGGGATTTAATGTAACCATGTACTACTCTGAAGTTTCCAATATAAATCAAAAACATTTGTTCATTACTCTCTAATTTTAAATGATTCTCTTTTGCCCCAAATGCTCTTGTACGGCCGAGGGTGGGGTGGGAGTGTAGGTTACGAAATTGAGCGAAAAGCCAATGTCTGCCGTTTTAACCGGGTTGTCGAATAGGGAGGATCCACTTAGGGGAGTTGGAAAACTCTCGTCCCAAACCACTTGTGCACATGGGCTCCAGCTTCCTAAGGAAACAAGTGGCGTATTAACCTATTGTTGGTCACCGGCTACCATCAGACTGCATCTCCTTACGGTGCTCCACTGCTTTGTGGATTAAACCTTTAGGTCAAAGGCTCGATGAGTGACCTCCCTAGAAAACCACCTGTTTCGGTTCGGGCACCCAGGCAGTATTCCAGCCCTCACACAAATCGAATTACTTATGTGGCACATATCTATGTGGTACCTCCTAGTACCATTGTTTGTGTTTAAATAAATAAATTAGCCAATATCAATCTATAATGAAAATTCTTCCTTTAAAAAAGCAATGAGCAATTGAATGAAATTGATTGTGTAAAAATGTAAATAAACTTCGAAAGGAATATAGGTCTAGATATCTGAAGAATAGTTTGAAACCAAAGATGAAACTAGATTGCCATTGTCTATTATTGTTACTCTCTGTTGATTAGTCTAATCATAGCATAAGAATAAAACTGCTATTTTGTTACAGCCAAACTTTTAATTGATCTAGATTAAAAGTGTTTGTCTTTTAAATCCAATATCTTTAATATATACTTCTGTTGTCCATGGTGTAAACACACGCACTGTTTTAAAGGTGTGTCTATTATTATAAATTAACATTAACTTGAACGTGCATTTAAAACTCGAGAGTGCTATTGCATAACCGCTTTTTATCTTATTTTATAAACATCTCAGCAATATTCATCTACAACCCTAGATATGAATGAACCTCAAGATTTTCACGTTTCGTGATGTTAATATCATACTTCCTAGCTGTTGAATCGAGATTCATTATTCGACATTTCTGAATTCCAAACTATCTGCATTTCAATAAATCTTTCAACTGATATCAGTTTCCACTGAAAATCACCAAACTTTAATCAGTCACTAGAAAACAAAATGAATAGATTTATTTGTTTCTACATAAAATATAGTAACAGAGCAGTTGGGATAAAATGAAATCATGTTGTAATTTTGGATGGTGTTGTGTCAGGCTATGAAGCTGGATTACTCGGATCCCATTCCCACAGGGAGCATCAGTATCCTCAAGATTGTAGGTATGTCCTGCAGACGATTACGAAACATCACGAAATTTACATGCAGTTTTTCCTGTTGACTACCTCTAAGCACTTAACATTTCAACACTGTTCACTCTATGGCAAGTCACTTAGACTAGTGATCATGTCGTAATTTGATCGATAGAATTTGATTACCACTAAAAGACTAGACAAACATAACATTTCTACATACCCAGTAATCAATCAATCAAATTGAGTTGCTCCCCAAACGGTAGTCAGTATAATCAAATGAATTTCTAACTTGTTTCAATTAATTCTTCAAACTAAATGTACTCTTTCAAAAAGGTTAAATAAAAATATTTTCAACTTCCTGATATCCCAACCAATCTACTCCATTCGTAATTATCGGGGGCTCCCTACTTGTACTGAAAATGCTATGAATCAATTATATGGTATCGCCACATGTATCACTGTTGAAACTATAATACTTATCACAACTAATTATCATTCTTTCGTTCTAATTAGTCCTCATTAATCAGCAGTATATTGAAAATCATGATTCAGCGTTAGTTGCATTCGATAAACAGCTTTTAGCTGGTTATTTTCTGTTTTAATAAATTCTGCAAAGTTTAATAATTACACCTCGTTTGTGTATATTTCATTGTAGATTCTGAAGGTAAAATTCTAGGAGTTGCATATTTACGACTTCAGCCGAATACATCTGTGCCAGTTCTTTTGCCTGATGGAGACTATCACCTGTATATACATAAGGTGTGTATAAACAACCATTTTTCCTATCAGGTTTTTTTCTTCCTTTTGATATAAACTTATTCTCATTAATGGGATAGATGTTGACACCTACATGTAACCCGCTAGAAATGTTATCTTTCATGACAAGTTGTGTTTACTATGATGTGATCGGTTTTGATGAATTAACTATTCTCATCACTTATGGAAGTAGACGTATAAAGAAAATAGAAAACCCTTATGATTATTTATATCTGGTAAATATAGAACTTGATCGGTGTTTAAAACTTTATGCGGGCATAAGCAGCACTTGCTTAATTTCTCTCTTGTTTTCTATGCATTGGTTATTATCTTGCCTTCAATTCGTTTGATATTGATCTTGATTGACTATTTTCACTAATTCTACTAATCATTTGTCATGATTTGTTGTTCATAATAAAATTATTGCACATTAGTAGATAGCATGTCTATTTAGCTAAAACTTTATCATGTAATAGACAAATATGATGATAATAATATGCAAATTGTTGGGTATAGTGCATTTTTGACAAAAGACTTAATTGCGTTTTTGTCACAGTTATGGTTTGAAAATGATTGGTCGTTTGTCATCCGTCATTATGACTGTTTATTTTCAAATCTCATAACGCTTGGAAATCTGTTTATCTTTTTCTCGTTTTGTGAAACAATTAGATGATAGAAGTGGTTCTGAACGACAAACTCCCTAAACTAACATTCTCCCTCTCTCTCTTCCTCTGGATGGAACTTTTGATCATGCTCCACTTCTAGTTGACTCAGTATGTTCGCACGATTTATCCAAATTTACTAAAACACCGACAGACTATGATTTGATGAATAGTTTTGCATAGTTTATATCACTGGCTAATCTTAATCGAACCACAATTAAAAGGCAAGAATCAATTAATAGCTGTTTCATTCTACTATGGGACTCCTTAGTAGTCAAATGTGAATCAATTATCCACCAATGACATCAGATGATTGCACAGTGTTGCGAATTGATTGCACGTAGACTTATAAACCATTAGATGCTTGTTAATTTAGTGGTGTTAAGGCTAAACGTTCATTATGTGCCCTGAAAGTTCTGGATTCTATCCACTGTGAGCTCGTGGATGGGCATTGCTGATGAGTCGCATATTCCACGTTAAGTTTAATTATCGTGAATCATCCAGGTCGAAGTTGCCGTCTTCACTTAATGGTTGCAGTTATATATCGTGATAACTCAATTGAGTTATACTAGTTGGAATGATTGTTTTTTAGTTTCTGTCATGCCAGTCAGACAGGTTGGGGAGCCTTTAGACTATAAGTATCAACTGGAGGTTTGTGGGTGAAGTCGTATTACCGCCTGTACAGACTTGTTATAATAGTAAGATATTCCCCTCAGGAATTTAGTTTCTGGAGTGACTCAAGCTGACTAAAACTTCCACTTGGTAAGTAACTGTCACTTATATATGATGTCCATATAGTCCATTATTCAACATCTGGTTCAGTTCAGTTGAAAATTTCTAAACTTAATATTCACACTATCCAACATGCAATATTTTGAATCTCAGATAATAATTATGGACTATTTGATACTATCATCATAAATGTGTTAACGTTTAATTGCTAGATTGTTTAAAACTGAATTATTGGCATATTACTTTTTCTATGCAGTCAACTATAAACACTGTAAAATGCAATCATATTAAGCGTTTTATGATAGAATTTCATGTAGGTTAGTGGATAAATTAAGTGTACAAGTTGATTGTAATTAAAATAATTACCCAGTGTTTCACTATGTCTGACTACTCATTTTCAGCTAATGTTATTTAATGTTTACAATTTTCGTTAAATGTTTGTTTTATCCAATAGTTTAAGTAATTTTTATGTTCAATTAACGAGTGAATGCTTCATATCAAGATGTAATTTGTATTCAAGATTTGGTTTCAAGCCATTTAAATTATCCACAAATGTTTGATGTGAACATATTCAGTGTATCGCAGTTTGATATGTTGGATAAAGAAGACTTGAAATAAAAATTAAACATTAATATACATCACTCGTTCACTAAGTGGACGGAAAAATGACCAAAAGTATTCTTTCATCATAATACTAATTAACCCTTTCTTGTAACGCCTTTATTTGTACACTTACAGATGGATATGAATCAAGTGAATTCATGTCGTTATTTATGCCAACCATCTTATTGTGAAGATGATGGACCGATTGCTTATGGTTTAAGTAGTGGTTCGGGTTCTGGTTCCAGTTCTATTGGACTTAATACAATAAATTCAAATTCAAGTGGATTGAATAATATTCTATCGTTGCCTAACTTTTCAACATCATCATCGTCACGTAATCGCATGGATACACTACACATACAAACACTTGTTTGTAGTAGTTATCATACTACTGATGGTAAGTGATTAATTTGTTGATTTGATTATCGTAGAAGCGAGAGATTACTGGTTGTAATTAGAATGTACTGTACAGCAAAAGTGACTACTAACAAAAACATATATTTGCAATATCTCAGTTAGTATAAAATTATATTTCCGAGCATTTCGTGACTCTATGTAAGCCGCTTCTTCACAAAATAGATAAACAAACAAATTAAATTGACGAGGGATTTGTGGCGATTGTAGTATTTTCACAGTTGAAATTGCGAAGCGATTTTAGCCAGATCACTATTGAAAACCCAGAATCACTGGACGGCCATTTTGTGAGAAGCCGTGACCAGTGGAGTTCAATCCTTGTAGGGTGTGAGATAGTTATCCACTGCAGGCAATAGATGATAGGTCGATCAAGATTATGGATTGATTGAAGCTAGACATCAAAACCGTTGGGTCCTGGCTTAGTGGTCTATAGGCTAAGCGTCCCCATTCGAGACCGAAGTTTCTGCGTCCGATTCCCGCGCAGAGGGTCATAGATGGGCATTGCTGAGGAGTCCCATACTGGGATGAAACAGCCGTACAGTGCTTCCAGGTTCTCATTGGTTGTCTAACTTAAGTCGGTTCGTGATTTCAACTGTGATATTAAATTAACCCAAGTTTGAATAGTACATAGAAACAAAGCAAAAATATTTAATACAATAAATCAAAAACAGGGCTGATCAAGTCAATATCATGTCGCTGCTGTCGAGGTGATTTATATGAGACATGCTTGTGTATCTATGTGTATCTTAATGGATGTGAAAAGTGCAATGTGGAAATTTAGAGTTGAATTTCTTTATGATAATAGTGTGAGATGTGGATTTAATCCAACATGGTAGCTCCGATGGATGCTTCAAGTTGGATGGATAGTGATTCTTTCTCTCACATTGAGGACAATAAGATTTAAAAATAGATGGTAAGCTTTAGCTACTAGCCTTTCGTTGTAGTTGGGTTAGTTTTTTTATTTCGATATTTTTTAACATCGACTTGATGCTAATTGAGGATCTAATTTGGAGTTCTTCAAGTTCTAAAGGATTGTTAGGTGGTCTTTTTGTCCAACCTAGGTGTTCTTTGGCTCCGATCAGGATTTCACAAGATGACTCTGCAACAAAGAAGGCATCACAACTGACACACCCTTATCTGTAGACACAGTTCTGTTTTGACGTAAAGCGAATTTTATCCTTTATACGAATTAAATCATTTAGAAGGATATTAGTTGTTTTGTTGTATGCTTTAATTCTGTGTTGCGTTAAGATTCTTTGGAGTTCTTATGTTATACCGTGACGGTATGGTAAAACTACGGTACTAATCCATGATATTTTATTCGAACTATTACTTAATAATGAGTTGCTTTAGCACATTGTAAGTAATATTCATTGGAAAATTATCAGATGTTATTTATATACTTCTGTTTTCTTTACTTATCTTCTTTCAGTGTTATGATCTTCGTTGTTGTTTTAAAAAGATTTAGAGCTAGAGGGACTTTGGCATTGAGTGGATGTACTGAATTGAAGTCAACATGATGAATAGTGTCGGTTTATTGTAGATGTTTAGATTTCTTCTAATTAAGTAGTCAAAAAAAGAAAGATCTTTGTGTTCATTTTCACTTTTGTATGTGAATATAATGAGGAATCAGAGTGTATTGATCAGCGTAGAAAAAGTTGATAGGAAAGTGTTTTTCATTATGACAAAATTATCGTCCGTATATCTGAGACAAATCCGTGGTTTAATATCAATGGCGAAAGTATTTGGTCCTGCATATGACATAAACAGGTTAGCTATAATCGGGGATACAAGGGGATCCCATCGCCACTTTGTTTGTATAACATAAGGTAAATATGGTAGATAAGGTTGATTTTAAGCATAGTTTTAGGGACTTCGTGTTTAGACTGATGTTTAAAGGACATCTGATAGATAAAGTATAGTCATTCTCCAGTAAATCGCTAATAAAGTCTAGGCACCTATCAATAGGTATACTGCGGTGTAAATATGCAACACCATGGCTTACCATAGTTTCATTCTTTTTGATAATTAATTCCGATATTTTTGACTTAAAATGATTATTATTAAGAAACAATGTCTACATGACCGAAAACCTAGACAGCTTGCAAACAATTTTATCACATGTATGGTGGTCAAACCTAAGGATTAAACCTAAAATATAACCACAAAAATAATAACTGCATAGACAAAAAATCGCGATAAATGAAGTAACCTGATAAAGAATGAATTTGAACTATAGTTAATAAGGTAATCGATTTCCTCAATAATTGACAAATGCTTAACAATATAAACAATGTTTGAAGTTTTTTATAACGGACTGATTTTGGTTAAACAACTGTTGAAAATCAGAAAGCAGTGAACACGCTTTACGTATTGGAGTTAGGACACTTCATCATTGCACACGCAAGACCCTGTCAGGGATCTCGAACCTAGGAAATCGAGTTTTCACAGAGACCACTTATTTTTCAAACCACTTAGTATTCTATGGTCTATATTTTGATTTTAAACAAGTTGCCACGTAACGCAACTATTTTCCATTGTTATCGGTGATATTTTTCTCACACTCAACATGGTTGGACTTCGCTGATTTTGACACCTGAATAGAACTTAGAAAGTTATCTCTCGAAGCTAGTCATTAGTAAACATATGATAATATTTGTTGTATCGTGCTATGGGAATTATTAAGTTTGAAGTTTCACACCATAGTATATTCTTTTCTTTTTTGTGTTCATATTTTTCATAAATTAGAAAATTTAACTAAAGTTATACTATGGCGCAATTATCAAGACGATATTATAGTGTGTTTACATCAAGGTATTTATTTGTCCCGAAAAGATAATGAATTAAGAAAAGTAGGTCTTTTTAGTTTTAAAAAAAATGATTAAGATTATTTCTTGTCAAGTACATTTTTTTCTTTTCGAACATGTCAACTAAAAACGCATATTTTTCATTGTTGTGTATGTGAACAGAGAGAGAAGAAAAAAAAGTAATTACCTAAAGAAGAGATTTACAACAATATGCTATTAAATCTCACTATTTATAGTAAGGAAACGGATTTTGACTTTTATTGATGTGATTTACTTTACATATTTGGTCATAAACAACTTGAAGTCCTAGAAATCGCCCAGGAATAAGATAAAAAATTATAGATGATTTATAGGTTTGACCATTTGAATTATAGAACAAGATAAATACTGTGAATGTTCGAAATTCATTGAAATGTATTGGAAAATGCTAACGAATTTTGTTCAACCTCTCTAAAGTTTTTCAAGAATATCGATTCAAGCTTTCTTACAGTTTCAACAAGAAACTTAGGGACTAGTTTGTACTCATGACACGGCGTATATATGATCTTGAATACCAGATAATGTAAATCCTTGATATAATGCTTCCTGCTCATCTCCTTTAACTACATAAAATGAAAAATATAGTATACAATATGTCAAACCAGTTATTACTTTGGAAATTAATCCCAGAGTTCAATTAGCAGTATCGATTAGACAAAATAACATTGATTAGTTTTCAGTAGTGGATTAATGTATAGACATCTTATTCATAAAGCAAATCAACCCTGTCCTGAATATCTGACTGGAAATAACTATTGGATGTGCCATTTTGTGATGAGGATTGAAATCCCACAGGGAGCATCAATTCCCTCTATATTTCAAATATACCTTACTAACTTGTGCAAATCAACACAAAAAATTATGTCCATAGCTTCCTGTCGATTTTATCGAACAATTGATCTAAAGCCATATAGATTGGTGACTACAACTACATTATAACTTCTTTGATAGGATTGGATTAATACACATTTAATGAACAAATTATACTGCAATTTGGATCTAGTGCATTCTGATTTCTCGGTGTATACATTGACAGTAGTTTATTGTTATTTTCTACTGACTAATATGTTTATTGAATTTATTTTGGCTGTGCTATATACGTTGATGTGCATAATACATATCCGATGAAGTGAGTTTTTAGATAAAAAAAACGTAGTGAATATGTCAATTCATTGCTTTTATAATTTACGTAAATAATTATTCTTCAACATTATTTTATTATTTACAACCAAGTTGTTTACAGTCAATAAATACAAATTACTTGTCATGTAAATGACTTCATGTCCGAATTAGTTTCGTGAAAAAAGAATTTGTCTTGTAATGGGCAGCATTCAAACAGCAATTTTAATTGAACAGATTATCATACAATATTCGTAATAACTAATTTTTGTTAATAGAATGGAACGAAATCATTATATCAAATTTCTATTTGTGTAGATTCATTTTGTATTGGTTGTTTGAATCTTCTCATTGATGTTTAGGACTATAATTGATTTTGATGGAGTTTTGTTCTCTGAGCTGGATGGTTTGCAGCAAACCATCCAGCTCAGAGAACAAAACTCCATCAAAATCATCCACCTGAGCTACAAATCTTCTCCACCATCTCACTGTAATTGATCAGTCTCTTATTGGCATCTGTGTATCCTGTGCGAATTTCCCCGATATTGACTCAAATCACAAGCATTATAAGCAGAAATGGATGGTGTTTCGATTTTCGTAGTGAAAATCAACTCTATAATGCAAGTACACCCAGCTAATAAGTCCTAAATAGGACGAAACGCACGTTCTGGATTCCACTGCTAGCCACTATCCATCTCTGTTTATGATATTTGTGGAGATTGTTTACAATGAGACTAAATCTATCTCATATAATGTTGTACATCAATAGTGCCTAGGATTAAATATTTTAGTTCCACTATAGTTGTCTGACCAACTGAACGAACCTGGGACCGGCCTATTGGAAATTGAGTGCTTTTTCGTGATTCGATTGGATAACTAAATAAAAACAATGACTAATAACTCAACTTCTCAATGCCCTTTGCTAAAATCTGAACTGTAAATAGTTTGGAAGATGGATAAACATTGAAGAATATGTTTTCTCTGTTGGTAATCGTGGTTCTACCATAGAAAAAGCGCTGCTTTTCATTGAAAACATGTGTGTATGACTTTTTGATGTTGACCACCGGGAAGAGTTCGATTTTAATCATCATCAATGAGTTGTGCACACATGTTTAGTATCAGCAGATGTTTTCTTGCCGAAGTGTCTTTTCCTATCAAATTCTAGTCCATATTTCAGAGTATAGAATATTGTCCCGCAACTGTTTTGATCACTATGTCAGCGCTCAACTATAACAACACTAAATCAAACAGATAATGATCACAGAGAATAATGTCAGTAGTGATTTGATTCATTTGGTTTCGAATAGTTACCAAGTCCCCAACCAAATAAATTTGAATGTATAAAACAGATTGCCACTAATCTACTCACCAAATACAAACTCACTTATGTACAAAATAGGAAACGTGATGTTTACATAATCAGGTATGCTCGGAATTTCGCTACTTGGTCGAATATTTTATTATTGAAGTGCTTTATTTTGAAGTCGACAAAACGTATATTTTAGGAGATTCTACTCATCAAATCACTGAGTCAATTTTTCCCCAAAAATTGTCTGATCACTTGTGGTGTATCTGTTGGAACTTCGTTGTCACTTGAGAAGAAATCATGTTTAAAATAAAATTTCATTTATTTGTTGTTGAATTAGTTGCTTACTTGTCTTCGCCTGTGATAGCTTGACTTTATTTGCTTAATAGGTTATTGTTACATCTTTTCAGTGTGTAAATTTGGTTATTGTCATTTTTGTTTTCCTCTCTTTTCCATTTATTGTAGTTCACTCGTTCATTAATTGACAATATGTTGCAACTTCTTATGACTACCATGGATGAAACACACCAACATATTATCAATTTAAACTTAGGTTACAGTCTTCTAATGGGACTGGCTCGTTGTTATAAGGATTTATCGATTGATTCAGTTCGACAAAAAATAATATACAGTTATTTAAATGGGCCTGGATTTATATATTATAAAATATATATACCTTATTTACAATTATTAAATGCTATGGTATGTGAAATTGTCTATCCAGCATTGTATCAAAATCATCATCCTTCACCTAATTCTACTCTTCCTCATTCATCGTCATCAGCATACGGATCTAGTGGTGTTAGTAGTACTTCTAATCGATACAAAGTGGAACATCAGTTTAATAGTAGTGTTAATAATCGGAATATTGGCATGACACCTACAACTGGACACTTTTTTGATTCAAAAGCTGTACAACTTATCTTTTCAACAATACATTGGGCCTTTTTAATTATTGTTCGTTCAAGGGTAAATAATTGTTTTCACTTCATTATTGTACAGATTTGATAGTAAATTGATATTTTGGCATTCTTTAAGCTGTATTTTTTTGTATGTTCTTTAACCACTTTATTATATCAAACTAGGAAATATTCTTGGTGTAATCCTACTCTAAATAATTCTCTTTAGGAAACTGATACCTTTTAAAAGTGTTGACTAGGCAGTCTTTTGATTGTTCTACCTTAATATGACTACGTAGCAGTACTTCTAATGATCTCATATAAAAGCAAACCATAGAGTTGTATGTTTCGCAAAAATCATGTCTTTAGGCCACTAAACCACATTTGTTTATCGGCTCAACTTAGTTTATTTTAAAGCGCGTCTCTCAATGTTAGTTACTGTACAACTCCCGAATTTGGCTGACTATGCATGTCCATTAATTAACCAATTATTATTACTCTTTGATTATTCAAGACAACACTGTCATAAAATCAGTCTACTAAATATATAGATTTTAAATTTCCTTCAAAACTAATTACTTATATACGTTGTTCCGATAACCTTGGGTGTTCGACCTTAGATTCTCATAAAATGTCCTGACAAATACGTATGACCAGACGTTTCGAAATGTTTGGCATAAATACATCACATCATTCAGATCGGCTTTGTCTACTCTTTGTTCTAGTAAAATGTATGAAAACAGTGATTAATTGCTGTACATTCATTTGTTTGAGAGAAATTATCTCTGCCATTGTTGTAATATAATTAGTCCGTTATTAATTGTCATAACAACAAATGATGTGTGAACTAATCAATTATCAACAATGAGTTAATGGATAGTGTAATGTTTATTTTAGAAATATTACACTATGCTGTGGATTTATTTTGTAGAAAGTCTGTAACATACGAGGATTTTTGTAGGTTTTCTATTTAAACAATTGCCATTGCAAAACGTTTTTCCCTATACAGCAAGTAAACTAGCTTTTTGATGCAAAAATATCAAATTATGTATTCTGATGGAGCAAAGTGATTTTCGTAACTTTGCCATTTCGAACATTCATTCATTTGGGGATATTTGATTGCACTAAATAGGTTTTAACAAAAGTCGTGCAATTTTTCAAGAAGCTTTCTTTTACAAGGTATTTAAAATGTAAAGACTTGAGAACAACATTTACAATTAATCAATCACCGAGTGAATAGTGATCAGTGTGATCTATATCAGTCTATTTGTTCCGATTGCTAATTGAACTTTATCTATAAAGTTGCAATTTGCACACTAGTCTAAGTGACTTGACATCATCACCTAACAGCTCAACATAGCGCACACAATGTATAGTTTCTTAGACCAATGGGCACATTACAACTTGGTCGATAAAATTCAATCGGTACTAAAAAAGACTTTACATGCACGACATTGGTCCCTGCTCAGTAATCAGTCAATTGTAAATGGATCTCATTCCTAACGCAGATCAATTGAGGCACGAGTGGCCTCAGTGGTGACATTTCTGACTGTGAAGGTGAGTGATACAGGATCGAGTCCGCCAGGGAGCATTGATTCTTCCAAGATTTCAGGTGCGTACACTCTGGTGATGAGTATTGGATATCATAATACCTTGATCCAGCGTTTATTGTTTAATTCCTCCAACCACCTAACAACTATTCGTACTGATCCCTAACTAATTTACAACCTATTTTATTCTGACGACATCTCTCTTTAGTGCACAATATGTATAGTCAGTGCATGAATTGTATTGTAATCACGTCTCTTTTGAATTTTCCAGTCGTTAGATTCACGATATGTTATAAATGCCTTACGAAAATGCGTGATTACATGTGGTCATTATAAAGAATTAGTCAAATTAAGATGTATTGGAAAGGAAAATTCATACTGATAAATACACGTTTTGAAATTCCACTGGCCCAGTATTATAAGCATACTATCTAGTAAGGATAATTAAAATTTACATTTAGACTGAGTTATTCTGTATCATGAAGTAATCGTAGGTTTCTCCTGAAACACTTATTGGACACTTGTTTGCTAAGGACAGATGATTCTGTTTTGTATACGATTAATTCGCTATACACAGTATAACTGGCGAGTTAATAATCTGCCACACGTCAACTGAACTTAGATCAGTTACATGTTGTCCGCCTGATTATCATGTATATTAGGTAATATAACATATACAGAAGGTAAGAAAATATAAACGGCAATCAGATATCTGTCGGTTTTCACTTACACAAGATGCCGTATAAACTATACTTAATTTTCTTGATCTAGCACTCTAATGAAACCAGGTGCCGAATAGCTTGTGTTTATTGCCGCTCGGTTCTGACAATGACACTGACTCAGTTGTTAATCTACCAACTAGTTTCAATTCATTATCATTACCACAAATTATATTTCACATTAAGTAATAACAATTGGTGACTAGAAAGCTTTCAAATATAGTTTTTTTTAAACTTTTCTATTCACCAACACATGGAGATAAAATTCCAGAGATTTTACTGTTTTTTCTCTTTCTTCTACTTCTCTTAGCATTTAGATGTTATGCAGTTGAATGATAAGGGTCAAAAAGAAGCTGAATCATTATTTACACGCCAGGTCGAATCTTTCCTGTCTGGAGTAATTGATGTGACTTGTCGTACTGATGATGTTCTACTGCGCGTGAGTAAATTTCTATCGAAAATAAACTTAAACCAAATATTTCCATAAACGGAATACACCCATTATGACATTAAATAAGAAAGAAAGATTAGTTCAGCGAAGAGTTCTCTTTTCGGCGAATTCATTTTCAAAGCTGTACAATCGCAAATATATATACTTATTTTTACAGGGTGATAATAATACTGATAATAAACTTATGATATACATGGTGACGGTGAGGTTAAATAAACAAAGGTATTAGAAAAAATTTTTTTTAAAAACAAGGAAAGTTTGATAGTTAATGGCTTAGATATTCATCGGGTAAGAGTAGCTCAGCATGATAAAATAACATAAAATACGGAAACAGAGATGAAATGTAATCGGAATGATCGTTGAAATAAAAACAAACCGGTTGGGGGTTGGCCAACTATCAAATTTCCACAGTTGGGTTCCCATTAGCCGAAAAAGAAACTTAATAATAACTCTTGCCACAAGAATACGAAGAATCTGTAGCGCCGAGGTCGTAGAGGAAGAATTGAGTTTTTTAAGAGAGATACTTATCAAAAACGGATATCCTTCCATATTCATTGATAAGAACATGAAACCAAAAATGCCAAGACCACAAACAACTGCAGTAGAAAAGAAAATTTTATACATGAACATCGACTTTAAAGGTGATAGAGCTGCATATATCTTAAAGAGGAGAATTTCAGATTCTTTAAAAAGAACATTCTTCGCAGCAACATTGCGAATATTATTCTCCAGCCGATCACTGTTCACCAATAATCTGAAAGATAAATTATCGCATCTGACCAATTCAATGTGCATTTACCAA
Source organism: Schistosoma mattheei (assembly GCA_944470405.2). Lineage (NCBI taxonomy): Eukaryota > Metazoa > Platyhelminthes > Trematoda > Strigeidida > Schistosomatidae > Schistosoma > Schistosoma mattheei. The sequence goes on from OX103945.1 coordinate 36,816,480, forward strand.
TTTACCTGCTCTTGTGGAGCTAGGTATATAGGTCGTTCGATGCGTACTTTATCCAAAAGAATTCAAGAACATTGTCCGGCGTGGCTAAGGAGAGGAGGCAGCGGCTCAATAAGAAGTTCTATAATCGAACACCTTGTGAACACAGGTCACTCAATCAAGACAGACTCTGCGTTCAAAGTCATCTACAAGGTAAGTAGAAGCCTTCCTAAGACAATTAGACTACATCTTCTTTGCATTGCCGAGGCAATAGCCATACATTTTGAAAAACCAGAATTATGTGTACAAAAGAGACTGATACATCCTCTTCTTTTACCATGGTCTTAATGTATTAAAAATTTTTCTCTTTCTCATTACTCTTGTTCTTTTACAGCCACCTGCTTCACCTTCCATCTTCCCTTCAAATCTTGTACCCCCAACCGGTTTGTTTTTATTTCAACGATCATTCCGATTACATTTCATCTCTGTTTCCGTATTTTATGTTATTTTATCATGCTGAGCTACTCTTACCCGATGAATATCTAAGCCATTAACTATCAAACTTTCCTTGTTTTTAAAAAAAATTTTTTCTAATACCTTTGTTTATTTAACCTCACCGTCACCATGTATATCATAAGTTTATTATCAGTATTATTATCACCCTGTAAAAATAAGTATATATATTTGCGATTGTACAGCTTTGAAAATGAATTCGCCGAAAAGAGAACTCTTCGCTGAACTAATCTTTCTTTCAAATATTTCCACGCGTTCATAGTTAATTCTGAATGAGTCTTATACGTTCCAATTATTTTAACTTTATAGTATGTTAAAAATCATAAATTTGATAGTCCAATTGTGTAGAATGAAACAGCTGCGTACACTGCACGGATGCAATATGATCCTGTCTTACATCCCATGGTATAAAATGAGCATATATTCCGTTTACTACTTATAAGTAGTTCGGTTGTTTTTCTGCATTAAGATAACCCGTGCAAGTCACTGTAAGCTTAGAACTTTTTCCATCCGAGCATGACTCGAGGTTTGTGTAACATGGATAGTTGTGTTAAGACGGCATAGGTATTGTCTGAGTTTCAAATGACTTGTCAATTGTTTGATTTTTGATTTTGTGACGTTCTTCAGTTTAGTTATTACAAATCGTAGTTGGTTGAAAGTTGTCGGGACACTGATTTCATACTAACTGGATTTCCTTATCCAGACGCATGTGCATTCTTAAGGTAAATGACACCTGCTATCGGATTTAAACCTGGGTCACCTAGGGCCGTATTCTGAAACGTTACTAGTTAGCTGTTCCGGATGCAACATATCTGTCAGACTGAGTTATTTACACTGATTAGTGACTGATATCATTCTTGTTTAGCCGTCACTGCTAAAAAATCTTTTTTTTTACCGATCAAGTCGTTTTACTTAAACTAGTTGTCACATTGGAACTTAGTCGATAGACCACGATCAGGATAAAAAAGGAAATGACAAACATGAGATCGGCTACTACTCAGTAGGTAATATACATAAATACTTATCCTTTTTCTCATTGGCTATCGCGTTTTTTCCCAACTTTGGTTTGAGAAACTGAGTATTCTTAGCCTGTACACAGAAGAATACGACTTAAAGCAGAGCATATAAAGAGGTGTACTCAAAGAAAGAAGTACATGAGAATACTACAAATACTCTGGTTATTACAATTTAGACACTTGTTCTTTAATCAGTTTTAGTGTGCATTTCTACAATTCTATACATTTTGAATAGTTGTACATCACAATCATAGGTTTTTTCTTCACCATACTTGTTATGTCTTATGGCCAGTTAAATATCATGTGACAAAATTGCCAATCAGGATACCGACTTCTATGACCTTGTTCCTGTGCTAAACCATTGATGCATCAAAACACCGCTAGCAACCTTGAGTTTACTCTAAGTCCCTATTGGTCCTCTGTATAGTATTTTCATGTCTATCTTAGCCCGTTCAGTCCAGAACACATATATCAGCCTTCGCCATATCAATCGTGTATTTCAGATATATATTATCCATTATATATACGTTACTGCAGAGTATTTATGAGTCATAAACTGCAGACCAAGTATACGGCTATTCTTCTCAAATGATTATTACTCTAAGCACTTAATGGATTAATGAACTATATATAAGGATTAAGTATGTTACATTAATTGGTTACTGAGTAATGTAACAAATGTCTTTAATGCTAATCAAATTCTTTTAAAGTTTCAGTACGGCTACTAGTTTGAGTAATTCAACATAACATGAGATATGTTTTGATGTTACATTGCTTTCGAAATAGTTGGCGAGAAACTGTAAAGATATGCTTCATGATAGTTGACGATTGTCCTAAAGGCGTACCTACAAAATTGAGGGAACTGATACTCCTTGTGGAAATTGAACCTTCCACTACTTAACTTTACAGTTTGAGATATCACCACTGACCTGCTGAAATAGTTGAATTCTATCAATATTAATAGGACACCTTGGTGATGCGCGAAGTCTACGGCTTCCTCCTGACTCCTTTCAATCACCTAATTGAAGTACTTTAAATTTTTAAGCCGCTAGTTATCAAATGGTGACGTAATCATTGACAATTTACTGCCTTAAACTATGTATCTACATATGCTTTACTTAATTCCTTCTCATTTATTCCTCATTCTCTATATTTGTTATCTTTTTTTTTAAAAAAAAACACAGCTTATTATATTTAAACATGTGCCAGAAATTATTAAAAATTTAACAAAAGTTTATCCAAAATTAAAGTTATCTCAATTCATCGTACAATTATTAACACGTACATTAGAAAGTTGTGAGTTACCAAGCCAAAAAATTCTAACTGAAACTATTCATTCAACCTTATTTACTGATCCACAATGTCGTCGTCTATTAGTACCAATAATTCAAACCAGTTTAACGCATGTTTTTACATCGAAATTGGATAAGGTAATTCTTTGTTTACCTAGAAAAATAAAATACTTTTATCCATTGCCTGTACGTGTGTGTGTGTGTGAACGTGTGGTCATTAGTACATTTTAATTGTTGCTTTAATTAATGTTGTTATTTTCTAATGCATAAAATGACTTACACAACTGATATGTAATTATTTCAAACAGTGACGACGCATAGAAACTCAGATTGAGGTTATCCATCATATGTTCAATGGCCAACAAGAGCGATATATTCGACTCTGTTACCCATTTTCCCATTCATATATTGTACGACTATTGCATATTGAAGTGTGATATACATTAGAGATCTTATTTCAAATCAGCACATTTGTGTTTTTTATTCGACTTGTTCAACCTGAGCTAGAAATTTATCCATTCTGTAGACAGCATTCATTGTGGCCCCACATTTTCTGGTGAAACACTAATAATTTAAACACACTACACAGTTGTTTTGTTTTGGTTTATGTAACTTATCAGAAATGAACACTTTGTTTCAAGCAAATGAATTTCGTGTCCCGTGGTGAGTTTAGAGCAATTAGACCACTGAGTAGTCGAAATTTATTTGTACATAATTCTCAACAATTTTTAACTGTTCTGTGTAATGATTGTTTCATCGTTAACACATGTTTGAACAAGACCAGATCATAGCTGTTCATTATAGCTTTTGGGAATTCATCTTGTGGCTAGTCAAATATTTAGCATACGAAATGATGACCCATCTTGTTAGCGCGAGATAGATTAGATTAAAGCATGTTCCGTGCAAGATTGTGTTGGTGCACGCTGATTGGTTATTTCTGATCCAATCAGCGCTAGTCGATACTTGGAGAAGACTAGAATCTTCTCATGTAAAAACTATAAATATACTAGTGTTTTTCTTATCGTGCTTCTTACTCCCATCTACCGTTTTTATCTGGAATATAATTTCTTATCAGAAGGGGTTTGTGGAGATTTTAGAAATTTTCACAGATTGAAATCATGAGTCAGTTGAAGCTAGACCACCATTGAAGGCCTGGAAGCACTGGACGGCTGTTTCGTCCTAGTATGGGACTCTTCAGCAGTGCGCATCCACGATCCCGCACCCCGCGGGATTCGAACCCAGGACCTGCTGGCTTCGCGCGCACTGCTGAGGAGTCCCATACTAAGACGAAACGGCCGTCCAGTGCTTACAGGTTTTCAATGGTGGTCTAGCTTCAACTGACTCATGATTTCAATATAATTTCTTTCCTGTTCAACCGTGTTATGATTTGGGACTTGTCGAGTGAACTGGTGTCCAAGATTACTAAGAAATAGGAATAGTTGGGTCGTAATAAGAGAAATTATAACACATATTGGATACGGACAAATTTTCCTCAATAGATAATAAAATTTGTTTGTTACTTCTGTGATATATGGTACGTGAATATTTATTGCAAGACAAATACGCTACAGTACAGTGTTTCGTTCGCATATTTTTTTAGACGTGCAAATAATATAAAATAGTCTTCCGAACATTTGCACATATGATAGAACCGTTGAGTGAGGAATTTTAGAAAGTGAATGGATCGTTCATTTATGTGATAGACTTATTCCATCCACCTGAGATGGCTATAAGACATTCCGCGTATTATTTACTCATCATTATTTCGGCTGCAAGCTATTATTTGAAATGAAAAGTTAAACTCCAAAACTTTATTGGATCTAAAACTTGACACTATTTCAGTACACGTAAATAAGTCTTTGTCATCTTAGAAATTCCAGCTTAATTTAGTGTTTTATCAAACATTCAAGTTTGTGCAAAACTATATCTGTAAATTGTTTTTATACATGTTTGTATATATGTATGCACACTCTCATTTATTATTGTTCTCAATGTATACTACTAGGTTCTCAGTTGTAAAATTAACGAGAATACAGCTATAATGGATGTTTGGTGTGATGTATTGCTGTCATTTATGGACAGTTTTACAAAAGCCACTGCATCAACTACAACAACATCGAGTTCCTCATCATCGACCACTCAGTGCATTGGTGATAATTCTGTTGATAATAATCATGAAGCTAATCAGACCGATGATAATATTGATAATACTGAAGATAAATCTAAAGCCATTGCCTCTGTGACAACACCAACAAGGAAATTATCATTTACATTTGACAATTCTAATCAGAATTGTTCATATTATGACAATCAATCGGATGAAGTGTTTCACTTGTTAATAAAATGTAATTTTCTTCGTTGGACTATGCAACAGTTGTCACGTATTCTACTATTTATACATCAACGTAATTCTACTTTATGTTGTGGTGATGATAGTAGGTCAGATTCTCTTCCAACTACCGGTATTAGTAGTAACGGTGGGCACGGTGGCAACGGATTCGGTGGTGTTTCCGGTGTTGTCAGTGGCAATAACAAAACATTATCATCATCTAGTAAAGTTTCACCTAAAAAACGCCTTATACATCCTTCCTATCACCGGTTACAACCAATTATGGTAATTTGTTTAAATGTGCATTTATCACTCATTTTAAATACTATTTATCTAATGTAATGTAATTATATTCAATGTTATATTGATTTCTGCTTGTGCAAGTGTGATTAATGTGTTGTTCGCGTCAGGGATCACCTGTAGATTTTACGATAATTTTTGCTGTCTTTTATCTATAAACGTGGTCTCATCAAATGGATCTGGTTGTCGTTTATGTCGTTCAGTAAACTGTAGGGATGAATTTAATGTGTAGAAAGTGTTCATTGTAGATTAATGATATCAATTAGTATAGGAAAACATTGGAAATTAAGAAAAAGTGGGTATTTGTTTCTGTTTGAAGAACAGAATCCTGATAATCGGATATTGAATTCATGGCCAAATTAAAATATGCTTCTTCGTCCATTTTCAAGCGATCCTCCACGTTGGATTCTAGAAACGTTTATCCTTTTACTACTGGACGTTTTATTGTTCCAGTTATTCGGAATGTATCTTGTTTTCCTCCTTAATCATTGCTTTGATTTGTGGCAAATCGAGTGAATAGAATAATATATGACTGTAGACTTAGCAATTTTCTTGTGGTTTTGGTATTCGTATGGTAATTCTCACCTATTATCTGTCCGAACAGGAAATGTTCGATCCGTGATGAAAACTGTCTTCACAATATATCCCTTTTTTATTTATTAGTGGAATCCTTGCACCATATACCATACTGATATAACATTGGGTCTGCTATGTTCAAACCAATAATACCAATACTCCTACTAAATTACCTGACGTGTTAACGCTTTTTGGGACATGTATAATCCCTACCTCGAAGCTGCAGTCATGACACGACAACATGATAGGTGGTGTAATTTGTCTTTATTGACTGAATAATTCACATGATCATATGTTTGATTTATAGGACCACAAAGCACCATTAAGAAATTACACTATGTGCTTAAGTAGGACAATATAGTGCAAAGTCTGAATAACATGTTCTTTATAAACTTACAATAATCTGAAGGCAGAAATAGGATACAACAACAGTCATTGAATTAAATAGAAGCTTAAAAATCGCATAAACGAAGTGTTTATTAAATACAGGTGAAAAGTATGACATATTGTTAGGCGAAAACATGACTTGCGTAGTTTGTCATCTTCACTTATTTGTTTCATCCTAACACACACAGTGAAGACCAAATTTGTTCAATTACTAATTACATTATAGCAACTCACGTGTAATTGAGTTTGCTCACATTTAATTCGGTTAAGTCATTTTGTTAACTTATTAACGAACTGAGTCATTCGTACAACAACAACAACTTATCTATATCATTGTATCTTTATTATTGTTGCGAATGTATGAACATGTGTGCTTGAGCATTGCTTACTGCCTACTCATTTTTTCACGCTGCATGTCTTACTACTAACCGCTTAATTGATTCGATGATTCAT